>CM059780.1:19765952-20965952 GCA_030435695.1 Brachymystax lenok tsinlingensis
ATCCAGATCTTGTTTGAACATTTGGTACAGCTCACAGAAGGGAGAGCTTGGCTTGTTCTGTTCAATACTTCCATCCTTGGGTTTGACATCAGAAGTGTTGGTTCCATCTTTAGAGCTGGTATCCCTTGCTTGCGTTTCATGTAAAACCTGTGACAAACAAAGACAGCTTGAGCAGACTTTCTAGGCAATTCTTGAGGTAGATTTCATCAATGGTGCATATAGTGAATAGTAAGTCATGCTTTATTATCAAAAATGCTTCAGGCTTTTACTTTTAGTGCACAACATGCATAATACCTGAGGAGTTTCACTTTTGCTAGCAGTAGAATATCTATTTTTCTTGGGAGTGGGTGCTGGAGGGTATTCAAACCTGAAAGAAAAAAATACAAAGACCCATTATCATATTGTCTATCCAAGTGCATGTTCAAAATGACAAACACTTGTCCTATTATGACATGCTGTCCATCAAATTTGAGAAAGACAGTAAGCAGACTACACACAAAAAGTATAATTCTCTGTTATAAACCGACATAAGATGCACAAACCTGAAAGAACGGTCAATAATTGTGATTAGATCTCCATGTTTCAAACGTTCAGACTGCTGCAAAACCTCCCCATTGACACGGGTCGGGTTAGTTGAACTCAAATTAGTTAAAATAACCTGCAAGAGGGAAAAAAAATTATAATTGTCTTTCGAATACTTGCTCTACAGACATTAAAATAAAACTGACTTATTCAAGACAGCAATTAGTGCATTCGGAAAGTATTCAGACCCCTTGACTTTATCCACATTTTGTTACATGACAGCCTTATTCTAAAATGTATTACATTGAGGGGACAAAACAAAATCTACACACAATACCCCATAACGACAAAGCAAAACAGGCCAAGACATTTTTTTAAATGTACAAAATAAAATAAAATGTAAAACTGAAATGTGATCCCTCCCTTTAAAAACATGTGTCAAATATGTACAAAAAACTGAAATATCACATTTACATAAGTATTCAGACCCTATACTCAGTACTTTGTTGAAGCACCTTTGGCAGCAATCACAGCCTTGAGTCTTCTTGGATATGACGCTACAAGCTTTGGACACCTGTACTTGGAGTTTCTCCTATTCTTCTCTGCAGATCCTCTCAAGCTCTGTCAGGTTGGATGGGGAGCGTCTCTGTACAGCTATTTTCAGGTCTCTCCAGAGATGTTTGATCAGGTTCATGTCCGGGCCACTCAAGGACATGTCCCAAAGCCACTCCTGTGTTGTCTTGGCTGTGTGCTTGGGGACGTTGTACTGTTGGAAGGTGAACCTCCACCCCCAGTTGGGAGGTCCTGTCCACTCTGGAACAGGTTTTCATCAAGGATCTCTGTACTTTGCGCTGTTCATCTTTCCCTCGATCCTGACTCGTCTCCCAGGCCCGGACGCTGACAAACATCCCCACAGCATGACGCTGCCACCACCATGCTTCACCATAGGGATGGTGCCAGGTTTCCTCCAGATGTGATGCTTGGCATTCAGGCTAGAGTTAAATCATGGTTCCATTAGACAAGAGAATCTTGTTTCTCAAGGTCAGAGTCCTTTAGGTGCTTTTTGGCACACTTTTACTGTGGAGTGGCTTCCGTCTGCACTTTACCATAAAGGCCTGATTGGTGGAGTGCTACAGTGATGGTTCTCCCATCGCCACAGAGGAACTCTGGAGCTGTCAGACTAACCATTGGGTTCTCAGTCACCACCCTGACCAAGACCCTTCTCCCCTGATTGCTCAGTTTGGCCAAGCGACCAGCTCTAGGAAGAGTCTAGGCTGTTACAAACTTCTTCCATTTAAGACTGATTGAGGCCACTATTATTGAGGACCTTCAATGCTGCAGAAATGTTTTGGTATCCTTCCCCAGATCTGTGCCTCGACACAATCCTGTCTCAGACTACTACGGGCAATTCCTTCGACCTCATGGCTTGGTTTTTGCTCTGACATGCACTGTCAACGGTGGGACCTTATATAGAAAGGTGTGTGCCTTTCAAAATCATATCCAACCAATTGAATTTACCACAGGTGGACTCCTCAAGAAACATCAAGGATGAGCAATGGAAACAGGATGCACCCAAGCTCCATTTCTCATAGTAAAAAGGGTCTGAATAGTTATGTAAATATCTGTTTAATACATTTGCAAAAAAATCTAAAAACCTGTTTTTGCTTTGTCGTTACAGGGTAGTGTGTAGATTTGATTTATATTTAATCAAATTTAGAATAAGGCTGTAACGTAACAAAATGTGGAAAAAGTCAAGCGGTCTGAATACTTTCCGAATGCACTGTATATTGACTGACTATAGTTACCTCTTTATTTTCATTCAACTCAATCCGACAATGCTCCTTGGAGACATGGGGAAGTTGAATGCGAATGTCGCAGTCAGGTTTCCTGAGAGAAAAACAGCATAATATTATGTAAAAAGGTTGTCTATATTTTCTGATTTCTTTGCATACATAAAGACTTGGTTCTGTCAATACAACATTTGTGTTTATGGTATGTCAATTATATTTCATAACCCCATAAGTAGGGTGTCCATTCAAAAACGCCTCTTTTGACCAATGGGTAAAACAATGTTAATTGTGTTGATCATCCTGAGAAAAAGTACTGGTCCAAACCTCATGTCTATCATAATTCGTTAAAAATATAGTTTTTTTTTTTTACCCTTGTAGGATGGCCAAAATTAGGGTTACTAAATAAATGTAAGCCTGAGAAAGGGTGACCTGACAGGCTCACTTTCTTCTCGAATCTGGAGGACATAAAACGATTTAGAGCTAAGATGGATATCGATTTTGAGACATGACTTGTATTTTCATATTTTAGTATACACTTTTCATAGGAATAAAAAAAAATCTTTAGAATAACAATCTCTGAACTATACATTTAATTCAGCTCAGGTCATGCAACTTTGAAGATGACCACAAAATCCTCTAAAGTTATGAGAAATCTGCACAACTATGTCAGAGCTAGGTGTTATTATCGGATGTATTAGGTTACCAAATCCGACTTACTGGATAAAATGTTAATGATATGTTAGAGAAAGACCCCACTGAAAGATTTAGAACATGAATAATAATTTATTGGTAAAATGTATTTTATAACATAAATGTGTACAATTTTCAGCCATGGGTGGACACCCTACCATAAACTGTTACTCCCGCAAAACTTATTGGGATTAACACAGCACATACATGAACAGTCCAGTTGAGTAAATGTTCAATGTGTGGCAATTTAGCAACATGAGTGGGCTAAACCCAGTCCATAGTTGACTTTCAGTGGATACAGTTGAACGGGTCTCTAGGGTCTGTGGTGACATGTCTTTTGAAACGCTGTAATGGTGAACAAAGCTCAACGACAGCAGTAGAAAGCCCGCCTCTTTACACATTTAAAATGGCAAGAACTGCAACATTGAACCACCGAGTAAAAACACGCTCCATACATGCAGCAAAAGTTGACTTTCATACATTTAACAGTACCTATAAAAAATACGAAAATATACTTAATGTTGACAATGACGCTAAACTTCCATGGCATTACATATTGTTGACAGAATTTGAATGCTTTTTCTCACCTTCCAAATAAGCATGATGCAGTCAGAGGAAACTCAGTCCCATCTCCGCCACTCCTTTTGATTACAACTATTTTCCCGTGTAGGGACATTTTGAATTCAACGTTACCTAAATACAAAGAAACACAAACGTTAAGATATTGACCGATCGTGTAAAATATGACTGATTCAACAATGATTCTAGTTAGTCACGTTGTTCGGATTTGTAACAACAATGTATTGACCAATAACCTGTGCCAACTGGCAAGTAAAGATACGTTTGAGGGTTGAAACGCTAGCGTCAGTCTTTATAAATTAGTAGTTACATTTGCGTTTAAAATTGAATCGCCAACCAACATGTATTCCAACACGCATGGCACTGTGCTAACCTAGCTAGCCAACTACCCACGCGCTTCAGTGTTAACGAAATATCCGTAATAAACATATTTAGCAAACTACAAACCAATTTAGAATGGCTATTAAACATCGTTGTGAACGGGCGGGCGAAGCTAAATGTTGTTGCCACTTTGAAACGTTCTCTGCTATCCAACTTTTGGCTGGCGTTATGTAGCTAAATTTGCAAGCAATTATAATTTATTTTGTTAACGTTACCTGAGGCAGTTCAAATATTCTTCAAAACAGCTGGTCGTCCATAAACTACAGGATAATACTTTACCCTTGATTAAACTACAACAATGATTGATAAAATCATCAACCTTGTTAAAAGACTCGCCTTACCCTCCTAAAATTGTTTCTCGCTATCTTGCCCTACCTAACTTTAACTAATGTGGACGGTTCCTTATCCCGCTTGGCAAAACTAAGTTAGCGTCCTTCAGTGTACATGAAATCCCTCCGCCCAATTCAATCTTATTAAAATACATAGTTGTGCTGTGGACTTGGTAGGTCCTAAAATATATTGGATTTTATATTTTGCCAAACATATACACCGTTTTACACATTTCAGTGTGTCAAAATGTGCTTTAGAATTATGAAGGACTATTTTGTTTACAAGCCCGGCGGAGGACTTCTTCGCCTTCTAACAGATAGCAATTTGAAAACGTTTGAAATAACGCGCGAAGTGTGTCCATTGGCTGAAATCCTGTTAAAGGTACACCCACAGTACTAGGAGGCAGAGTGGATTTGTTTAAGGAGAAATAACGTTGTAAGAAATTATACAGTGATCTGTGATACACTGCTGACAAGTGAATGTTATGTTAAAAGTAAAAATTCCCAGAATCAAAAATGTACAAATATTAGTTCAGTCTTTTCGTTCCTTGTAACTGAATGCTCAATGTGAACTAATCAAAATATCAAACAAATATATTTGTGAGTATGGTAATGTTAACTTCCCTGAAGAAATACAATAATGCGATTATTGTGGAGAGTCAGATTAATATAATAGTTCGATTAAAACCTTTACATGCTTTGTAAGAAGAACGATTTCCCTAATAGTCATATTTACATGGACACGTCTCTAATCAGTCTACCTGATGGCATTCTGATAAAACATCGCCAACCAAAATAAACGTTCTACCACACCGACCATGTTATTTTTGGAAACCATATTTGATTCAGAGTATGGACATATAACTAAAGATGTTTAAACTACTTCTAAGACGCATACATTAAATTATTCCGAACTCACGCCAAAGAAAGTTGCTCGTGCTAGTAAATGCGCAAATTACACAGAACAAAAATATAAACGAACGCAACATGTAAAGTGTTGGCGCCATGTTTCATTAGCTGAAATAAAAGATTGTGCACAAATTTGTTTACATCCCTGTTAGTGAGCATTTCTCCTTTGCCAAGATAATCCATCCACCGCACAGGTGTGGTATATCAAGAAGCCGATTAAACAGCATGATCATTACATAGATGAAACTTGTGCTGGGGACAATAAAATTACACTAAAATGTGAAGTTTTTTCACACAACACAATAAAATACCACAGGATGAGATACCCATAAAAGCTAGCGGTCAAACAGAAATGGTTCCAATCGTTTTCCCACCATACATTTTTCCCATAGGGCATTTTACAAACACTTAAGATAAGGGCTGTGTTTCGTGTAGGCTTACTGGAGGCGGTGGGATGCACTGTTGAGCGTTTAAATCCCGAGGGGTTTGTGCTGATTGTAGTGAGATTATGACAGCAGTTTAAATGGCATCCCTTGAGAAGGCAAGAACAAGAAGTTGTCAGGAGAAGTGCAGTATTATCATAATGAGACATATACTTGGAATACGGAGGAGGAATGGAGGGGAAAAGAGAGGCAGAGGAGATCTAAGATAGAGAGGGAGGAAGAGGGTGAGCTTGAGTCAGATAAAAATGGAGGAAAAAAGGGACATGGTTTAAAGGAGAATGGTAGAAAGTTTAAGCAGAGTCAGCTGAAGACAGGAGGAGAAATGAAAGTGAATGAGGGCAAAGTATTGGAGGTGGTAGGTGTGGTGAAGTTCTCGGAGCCCGAGAAAGATGAGTCTGTGACAGTAGGAGTGACGTTTTGGGAAAAAGTGGACCCTTGCCTTTTGGCTGATCTATTTGTGGTTTCAGGGTAGGTGAGAACAGAATTGGGTGCTGTGGAATCGGTGAGGGTAACCAGAAGTGGTCTTGTGATAATTGTTTGTGTTTCTGCTGGTCAGAGGGAGCAGGCACTCTCTGTTAAACAAATGGGGTCAAGAGATGTGAATGATTTTTCTCTGAAGAAAGGGCGCCATTAAAAGGAGTGATAACTGGGGTGGTGGTAAAAAGAGTTTACCACTACCCCAGTTATCACTCCTTTTAATGGCGTGGGCCGACTCTTTTCTCTGTATACATAAATTATGTCGCTCTTGCTGCTGGTGATTCTCTGGTCCACCTCTACGTAGACAACACCATTCTGTATACTTCTGGCCCTTCTTTGGACACTGTGTTAACACACCTCCAGACGAGCTTCAATGCAATACAACACTCCTTTCGTGGCCTCCAACTGCTCTTAAATGCAAGCAAAACTTAAAGCATGGTCTTCAACCGATCACTGCCCGCACCCGCCTGCCCGTCTAGCATCACTACTCTGGACGGTTCTGACTTAGAATATGTGGACAACTACAAAAACCTAGGTGTTTGGTTAGACTGTAAACTCTCCTTCCAGACTCACATTAAGCATCTCCAATCCAAAATTAAATATAGAATCGACTTCCTATTTATTTTGCAACAAAGCATCCGTCACTCATGCTGCCAAACATACCCTCGTAAAGCTGACTATCCTACCGATACTTGACTTCGACGATGTCATTTACAAAATAGCCTCCAACACTTTACTCAGCAAATTGGATATAGTCTATCACAGTGCCATCCAATTTGTCACCAAAGCCCCATATACTACCCACCACTGCGACCTGTATGCTCTCGTTGGCTGGCCCTCGCTTCATATTCGTCGCCAAACCCACTGGCTCCAGGTCATCTATAAGTCTTTGCTAGGTAAAGCCCCGCCTTATCTCAGATCATTGGTCACCATAGCAGTACCCACCCATAGCATGCGCTCCAGCAGGTATATTTCACTGGTCACCCCCAAAGCCAACTCCTCCTTTGGCCGCCTTTCCTTCCAGTTCTCTGCTGCCAATGACTGGAACGAATTGCAAAAATCACTGAAGCTGGAGACTTATATCTCCCTCACTAACTTTAAGCATCAGCTGTCAGAGCAGCTTACCGATCATTGTACCTGTGCATAGCCCATCTGTAAATAGCCCACCCAACTACCTTATTTTTTTGCTCCTTTGCACCCCAGTATCTCTACTTGCACATTCATCTTCTGCACATCTATCACTCCAGTGTTTAATTGCTAAATTGAAATCATTTCACCACTATGGTCTGTTTATTGCCTTACCTCCCTAATCTTACTACATTTGCACACACTGTATATGTACTTTTCTATTGTGTTATTGACTGTATGTTTGTTCATGCCATGTGTAACTCTGTGTAGTTTGTGTCGCACTGCTTTGCTCTATCTTGGCCAGGTCGCAGTTCTAAATGAGAACTTGTTCTCAACTGGGCTACCTGGTTAAATAAAGGTGAAATAATATTTAAAAAAATGTAATGAAAAAATTGAAGTTTTCTGGTGTTTGTGATGCTCGTCGTTTGGTGCGACGCAGACAGGGTGGCATGAGTGGTGAAACAGAAGAGTAGTTGTCTGTTATTTTGAGTTTTGATGTTGAGTCTTTGCCAAACAAAGTCATGTTAGCATATACAGTACCAGTCAAAAGTTTGGACACAACTACTCATTCAAGGGTTTTTCTTTATTTTTATTATTTTCTACATTGTAGAATAATAGTGAAGACATCAAAACTATGAAATAACAGATATGGAAACATGTAGTAACCAAAAAGTGTTAAACAAATCAAAATATATATTCTTCAAAGTAGCCACCCTTTGCCTTGATGACAGCTTTGCACACTCTTGGCATTCTCTCAACCAGCTTCATGAGGTAGTCACCTTGATACATTTCAATTAACAGGTGTGCCTTGTTAAATGTTCATTTGTGGAACTTCTTTCCTTCTTAACGCATTTGAGCCAATCAGTTGTGTTGTGACAAGGTAGGGGTGGTATACAGAAGATGGCTTTATTTGGTAAAAGACTAAGTCCATATTATGTCAAGAACAACTCAAATAAGCAGTCCAGAAAATGTCAAGAACTTTGAAAGTTTCTTCAAGTGCAGTCGCAAAATCCATCAAGCGCTATGATGAAACTGGCTCTCATGACGACCGCCACAGGAAAGGAAGACCCAGAGTTATTTAGAGTTACCAGCCTCAGAAATGGGCAATTAACTGCCCCTCAGACTGCAGCCCAAATAAATGCTTCACAGAGTTCAAGTAACAGACACATCTCAACATCAACTGTTCAGAGGAGACTGCGTGAATCAAGCCTTCATTGTCGAATTGCTGCAAATAAACCACTAAAGGACACCAATAATAAGAAGAGACTTCCTTGGGCCAAGAAACATGAGCATTGGATATTAGACCGGTGGTCTAAATTGTATTGGTCATATACACGTGTTTAGCAGATGTTATTGCGGGTGTAGCGAAATACTTGTGTTTCTAGCTCCAACAGATATATCTAACAAGTAATATCTAACAATTTCACAACACTACACACAATACACACAAATTCAAAGTTAAGGAATGGAATTAAGAATATATAAATATTTGGACGAGCAATGTCGGAGCAGCATAGACTAAGATACAGTAGAATAGAATACAGTATATACATATGAGATGAGTAATGCAAAATATGTAATCCTTATTAAAGTGACCAGTGTTCCATTATTAAAGTGGTCAGTGATTTCAAGTCGATGTATATAGGGCAACAGCCTCTAAGGTGCTACTGATGGCTATTTAACAGTCTGATGGCCTTGAAGATAGAAGCTGTTTTTCAGTCTCTCGGTCCCAGCTTTGATGCACAATACTGACCTCGCCTTCTGGATGATAGCACGATGAACAGGCAGTGGCTTGGGTGGTTGTTGTCCTTGATGATCTTTTTGGCCTTCCTGTGACATCGGGTGCTGTAGGTGTCCTGGAGGGCAGGTAGTTTGCCCCAGTTTATGTGCTGGGCAGACCACACCACCCATTGGAGAGCCCTGCGGTTGTGGGCGGTGCAGTTGCCATACCAGGCGGTGATACAGCCCGACAGGATGCTCTCAATTGTGCGTCTGTAAAAGTTTGTGAGGGTTTTAGGGGCCAAGACAAATTTCTTTCAGACTTCTGAGGTTGAAGAGGCGCTGTCGCATGTGGGTGGACGATTTCAGTTTGTCAGTGATGTGTACACCGATGAACTTGAAGCTTTCCACCTTCTCCACTGCGGTCCCGTCGATGTTTATAGGGGGATGCTCCCTCTGCTGTTTTCTGAAGTCCACGATCAGCTCCTTTGTTTTGTTGACTTTTAGTGAGACGTTATTGTCCTGTCACCACACTCCCAGGGCCCTCACCTCCTCCCTGTAGGCTGTCTCGTCATTGTTGGTAATCAGGGAATAACTACACTGTTTGTATTCGGACACATTCCCAGTCACCATGCCATGGATAAATGCAGTGGCACGTGCTTTCAGTTTTGCGTGAATGCTGCCATCTATCCACGGTTTGTGGTTAGGGAAGGTTTTAATAGTCACAGTGGGTACAACATCTCCTATACACTTCCTGATAATCACCGTATCAGTGTATTCGTCAATGTTATTCTCTGAGGTTACCCGGAACATATCCCCAGTCCGCGTGATCAAAACTAAATCTGTCCTTTGGTCCAAATTTGAGATTTTTGGTTCCAACCGACGTGTCTTTGTGAGACGCAGAGTAGGTGAATGGATGATATCCGCATGTGTTGCTCCCACTGTGAAGCATGGAGGAGGAAGTGTGGGGGTGCTTTGCTGGTGACACTGTCTGTGATTTATTTAGAATTCAAGGCACACTTCACCAGCATGGCTACCAGAATTCTGCAGCGATACGCCATCCCATTTGGTTTGTGCTTAGTGGGACTATCATTTGATTTTCAACAGGACAATGACCCAACAGACCTCCAGGCTGTGTAAGGGCTATTTGACCAAGAAGGAGAGTGATGGAGTGCTGAATCAGGTGACCTGGCCTCCACAATCACCTGACCTCAACCCAATTGAGATGGTTTGGGATGAGTTGGACAGCAGAGTGAAGGAAAAGCAGCCAACAAGTGCTCAGCATATGTGGGAACTCCTTCAAAGCTGTTGGAAAAGCATTCCAGGTGAAGATGGTTGAGAATACCAAGAGTGTTTAAAGCTGTCATCAAGGCAAAGGGTGGCTATTTTGATTTCTTTAACACTTTTTTGGTTACTACATGATTCCATATGTGTTATTTCATGCAGAAAATAGTAAAAATAAAATAAAGAATGAGTAGGTGTGTCAAAAATCTTGACTGGTACTGTATAAGTTCTCCTGTACGAGCTTTTGTGCCAAATACATTACGTTGTTACAGGTGACAAGCTTATGGGCATGTGGCAGCAGTGTGTAAGAGGGAGGTTCCTAGGTGTGATAAGTGTGCAGAAGGGCATGAGACAAAGGAATGTATAGCATTGGCGAAAGTAGTGGTATGTGTTAATTGTAAGGGTGCCCATGGGGCTGGGGATCAGAAATGTCCGGTGCGAGAGAGGCAGGTTGAGTATTCCAGGGTTAGAGTAGTGCAGAAGTTTTCATATTCTGAAGCAGTGAAGAAAGTAGAGGAAGATGGGTCAAGGGGGAGGGATCCTGAGAGGAGTGTTATGAGTAGTAGATTTTTACCAGTACAGAGGGATAAGCCAACAAGTGATATACAATGCCTTCGGAAAGTATTCAGACCCCTTGACTTTTTCCACATTTTGTTGCGCTTCAGCCTTATTCTAAAATTGATTAAATAAAAATCTACGCACAATACACCATAATGACAGAACAAAACAGGTTTTTATAAATTTTTGCACAAAAAAAAAAAACTATAAAACCTTATTTACATAAGTATTCAGACCCTTTGCTATGAGACTCGAAATTGAGCTCAGGTGCATTCTGTTTCCATTGATCATCCTTGAGATGTTTTTACAACTTGATTGGTGTCCACCTGTTGTAAATTCAATTGATTGGACATGATTTGGAAAGGCACACATCGGTCTATATAAGGTCTCAAAGTTGACAGTGCATGTCAAATCAAATCAAAGTTTGTCACGTGCGACGAATACAACAGGTGTAGACCTTACAGTGAATAGGTATTAGGTAAACAATAGATAAGTAAAGAAGAAAAGAAAGGCTATGTACAGGTGTCCGAGCAAAGACCAAGCCATGAGGGTGAAGGTAGCCTAGTGGTTAGAGCGTTGGACTTGTAACCGAAAGGTTGCAAGATTGAATCCCTGAGCTGACAAGGTAACAATCTGTCATTCTGCCCTTGAATAAGGCAGGTAACCCAATGTTCCTAGGCTGTCATTGAAAATAAGAATTTGTTCTTAACTGACTTGCCTAATTAAATAAAGGTAATAACAAAATAAATGTCTGAAGTGCTCTGAGACAGGATTGTGCTGAGGCACAGATCTGTGGAAGGGTACCAAAAAATGTCTGCTGCACTGAAGGTCCCCAAGAACACAGTGGCCTCCATCATTCTTAAATGGAATTATTTTTGAACCACCAAGACTCTTCCTAGAGCTGGCTGCCAGGCCAAACTGAGCAGTCAGAGAGGTGATCAAGAACTTGATGGTCACTCTCTAGAGTTCCTCTGTGGAGATGGGAGAAACTTCCAGAAGAACAACCACCTCTGCAGCACTCCACCAATCAGGCCTTTATGGTAGTGGCCAGATTGAAGCCAGTCCTCAGTAAAAGGCACATGACAGCCCCCTTGGAGTTGTCCTGAATGCCAAGTGTCATGTCTGGAGGAAACCTGGCACCATCCCTATGGTGTTGCCAGCATCATGCTGTGAGGATGTTTTGCTGTGAGGATGTTCCTCAAGTCTGGAGGAAACCTGGCACCATCCCTATGGTGTTGCCAGCATCATGCTGTGAGGATGTTTTGCAGGGACTGAGAGACTAGTCAGGATTGAGGCAAAGATGAACAGAGTAAAGTATGGAGAGATCCTTGATGAAAACCTACTCCAGAGATCTCTGGACCTCAGACTAGGTTAAGATTCACATTCCAACAGGACAACGACCGTAAGCACACAGCCAAGACAACACAGGAATAGCTGTGCAGCAATGCTCCCCATCCAACCTGACAGAGCTTGAGAGAATCTGCAGAGATGAATGGGAGAAACTCCCCAAATACAGGTGTGCCAAGCTTGTAGCACCATACCCAAGATGACTCAAAGCTGTAATTGCTGCCAAAGGTGCTTCAACAAAGTACTGAGTAAAGTGTCTGAATACTTTTGTAAATGTGATATTTAAGTTTTGTATTTTGAATAAATTAGCAAAAATGTCTAAATCAGTTTTTGCTTTGTCATTATGGTGTATTGTGTGTAGATTGATGAGAAAAAAAAACAATTGAATCCCTTTTAGAATATGTGGAAAAATATGTGGAAAAAGTCAAGGGGTCTGAATACTTTCCGAAGGCACTGTATATTTCAGTAAGATTGTATTTTTAACATTTATAGGTAAGTCACAGAAAATGTAGGTTGTGGTGGCAGCTGCAGAGAGGTATTTGAGTGTGCGAGACTTGACGTCATTAGAGTTACAGGGCATGATATGTGGTGGTGTCCCATAATTTCAGACTGGTGGCCTGAAGTAGGATTAAATCGATGTAAATCATTTAAATAGGAGCAGGGTGATTTTATTTATTTATAAAAACATGTAAATATAATTTTGTGAGTGTAGTGTTAGATGGTAGGGTATTTTTTTAAACCAAAGTATAAGGGAGTTTTACTTCAGTCTAGTAGTTGGTGGTAATGCAACATTTATTGGATGCCAACCGCCGTTAAACCTCCTTGAAGAAGTGTAGGCTTACCCTGGCGTGACGTTTTGGTAACTGTGTAAATCTCTCTAGGACAAGGTGACTTTTATCAATATATTAACCTGTATTTACCCCCCAAAAAGGAAATGCTAATTAACTGCTAATGTGGCTATCAAAAAGAACTACAAATGCCATGATTATCTGGACGAGACTGCCGAATCGAGGCAAAGGTAAGGTAATCTCTGGATTAACTATCTAATGTTAGTTAAATGTAGTAATTAATAAATTGGCTACATTTCTTTAAATGGACAATTCTGTGAAATGTCTTGTGCAAGTTTTAAATGGACACAATACCTGTTAGCAAAGGTGTCAGCTAGAGATGACGTGATGGAGCTTGCAGGGAATTGTAGTTTTGCATGGTATCTACTTTGATGCTAATTAGCATTTTCGAATCTGAGAGTAAATAGAGCTGAATATATTGGTAAGTCACCTTGTCCGAAAGAGATTTACAAAACCTCAAACCACGGTAAGCCTACACGAAACACAGCCCGTGTTTTAAGTGTTTCTAAAATCCCCTATGGGAAAAATGAAAGGTGGAAAAACCATTTCCCTGTTTGACCGCTAGGTTTTATGGGTATTATGACATCTCCACGGTGGGGCTCTATGCCACAGATGTCTCAAGTTTTGAGGGAGTGTGCAATTGAAATGCTGACTGCAGCAATGTCCACCATAGCTGTTGCCAGAGAATTGAATGTTAATTTCTCTACCATAAGCCGCCTCCAACATAATTTTAGAGAATTTGGCAGTACGTCCAACCAGCCTCACAACTGCAGACCACGTGCATGGCCTTGTGTGGGCGAATAGAGTGCCCCATGGTGGCAGTGGGGTTATGGTATGGGAAGGCATAAGCTACGGACAATGAGCACAATTGCATTTTATCAATGGCAATTTGAATGCACTGAGATACCGTGACTAGATCTTGAGGCCCATTGTCGTACCATTCATCCGCAGCCATCACCTCATGTTTCAGCATGATAATGCATGACCCCATGTCGCAAGGATCTGTACAAAATTCCCCATGTCACCCATTGAGCATGTTTGGGTCGCTCTGGATCGACGTGTACGACAGCGTGTTTCAGTTTCCGACAATATCCAGCAACTTCCCACAGCCATTGAAGAGGAGTGGGACAACATTCCACAGGCCACAATCAACAGCCTGAGCAACTCTATGCAAAGGAGATGTGTCGCGCTGCATGAGGAAAATGTTAGTCACACCAGATGCCCATCTCTTTTTTTTTTAAGGTATCTGTGACCAACCTATGCATGTCTGTATTCCCAGTCGTGATAGGGGCGGCAGGTAGCCTAGTGGTTAGAGCGTTGAGCCAGTAACTGAAAGGTTGCTGGATTGAATCCCCGAGCTGACAAGGTAGAAATCTGTCATTCTGCCCCTGAATAAGGCAGTTAACCCACTGTTCCCCGGTAGGCTGTCATTGTAAATAAGAATTTGTTCTTAACTGACTTGCCTAGTTAAATTAAGATGAAATAAATATGAAATACATAGATTAGGGCCTAATGAATGTATTTACATGGACTGATTTCTTTATATGAACTGTATTGTTGCATGTATATTTTTGTTCAGTATAAATTTTGACCTTACACAGATTGATAAACAGAGTAATGTATTTACATTACGATTGCATAATCTGCCTACTGCCATAGTCAGTTTAATATAAAATGATTACCGTGCATGTAAACATACTCTCTGCTTGTGCTTTTACCTGGTTAGAACTTAGAAACCAAACCATGCAGAATAACATAACCGGTATTACTATAGGGTATAAATCTTTGTGAACCATGAGTGGGGGGGAAGGCTGATAATCCAAAATAAGTTAGAGACCTTTACACTGTTCCTAAACAATGAGGAACACTATATCTTCTACCAATCAAATGATAAAGGCATTTGAGTAACTGCATCAAACATCTTTCTCGCTAATTTGAAAAGCTGTTCATATCTCATGCAGTTACTAGAACTGGTACACTTTGTATGGCTGTCCTTGTACTGTACTGCAGTCTGCAACAGCACATAAACCATACCACGGAACCCATTTATTACTGCGTACTTACATTATGCAAGACATTATGATTGTCCATAAATGGTAGCCGCTGCTGCCATTACTGTATTTCTTCTATCAGAAGAGGCCTACTCATCTATCAGTGGGGTGTATGACAGACATTTGTTTACAAGTAATGCTTCTCAAAGTACAAGGCTCAGGTGCAGAAGACTCAAGTATAAGACTATAAAAAAATAATTATATGTACTTGATGTATTAACGCAAATGTGTAATCAAACACTGCTACAGGAACACACAAACACTATTATGAAATGCTTTTATTTTAAGTTGCTTGATGAATTTTGAAAAAAATTGCAACATATTCCATACTTCTCAAATCGAGGGGTTTGCGTTGCTAATCCAGATTCGCTGGAGAGAGAGGCTTGTGCGCTGTTGTGGACAGGTGTCCTAATTGAGGAAAAAAAGCATCTTTGACCGTACAAATAAAGACGTTTTAAAAATGAACACATTTATGATTCCAACAGAATCCATATTGACATCCTCTTCATAGCGCTTGTTGTTCAGACCAGTCTCTCTGCAAAGTACTGGCCTAGCAGAGATGAGTGATTGTAGAGTTGTAGAATTCAAGGGCTCAGTAGCATGCGTATGTGTGTCAGTGTGTGTGATAGGCAGTGGGGTGCAGCACAGTGGAAACTCTTACAGAGAACAAGCAAAGCATATAGAATGATTCCTTCCTGAGACATCGGTGTGTGTTTGTGTACAGTGATGAATGTTTGAGCGAGCTGCGTGTGAGAATCAAAAACTACCCTCAATGGTGATGTTGGGCTTCTATGAAGAATCACAGGTGGTACTGCTCTGAGGCAAAGGTCAAAGGTCCCATTTCCCAAAACGGGGTCACATTCATTAGTGCACACTGTAGCAAAACATTTTACAAGGGGGGTAGGCTCTCCCTGTGTCAATCACTTATTTTTTTATTTTTCATGCCTAATGAATACGACCCAAGTTGTTGGTGTAGTTGTGAGAGCACAGTCAACAAGGCCAACTTTCTTCACCATCAAGAGGGAACACTAGATCACTCAAGTTACCCTCCCCCACATATCATTTTTTATATTCTTATAGGAATCACTTGTCTTGAAAATACAGTGTACTGTACTCCATCCTTCACATTGTAATCCATTTGGGAACCATGCTGTGTCTATTCTCTGTGCCTAGCTGGACGAACCCAGCACCTGGCTTTGAACCCTCCAACTCCACAAATCCACATCTTTCTTCAGCTACCAATCACCAAAAAGCCCCAATATGAGTGCTTTGGTTTTCTTTTTCTATTCATGGAAATCTATGTTGTAATTTAAGGGGTAAGAGTGAACTAAATTGTGGCTGCTGTTTTTAAGAACCATAGTGATTTCTATGGACCTGTCCCTCATTTAAGGGCGACAAACAGATGTGTTTCCTTCAGGAAAATGTGCTTAAAATATATTTTTCTTGAAACAGAAACCTATGAACAAAACACATAAAAGGTATTCGTTGTTTTTTGGTTTTTTTTAAGAAATGAATACAGCTTATATACATGAACTCAAAGGCTACTTAAAATACACCTTAACTTCATTCATTTGATTTCTTGAAGGACCTGTGACCATATCATACATCCAAGTTCATACAATCATTTTTTCCATTCTCTTTGCAGCAGAAAAGAAAAAGGAGAGAAAAAGCAGACCCAACCTGGAATAGTTTGATATTTATCACAACTCTTTTCTGTGCACATTTGCGTGTGTATGTCTTTAAATTGAAAAAGTAATTTTAACTTCTTTACTTTTGTTAATTAAAACATCATCAGTATGTGATAAAACAATGGAACAATTCTCTTTTGATACCCTCATGGGTATAAAACAATTAAAACACACAAAAAAAGTAGTTTTTCTTCTCAACCTGTTATTCCATCAAGAAGAATTCAAATCACAACAGTTCCTTACTTTTCTATATATATTTATATATATTTGTACGAAATCTGTTTTTCAAAGATGGAAAAGGAGAACGACCCAGTCTTTTTATGTGGGGTCTTCTTCGACAAGTCCATGCCTGCAGTCCGCCTTGGAGAAACGAGAAAAGTGTCTGGTGTTAGTCTGTCCTCTTGTCCTCTCCGTTTGTCTGTCTGTCTGTCTCCCCCTTTCCCGCCAGCCCCTCTGAGTGGACCAGTGTCCACAGCTCTGACTGCTCCTTTCAATTCCTTCCCTCAGTCTTTCAGGTGGAGAGAGAGAGAGAGAGAGAGATGGGTGAGGGACGGAGGAGATATCAGCAGTGTTCCAGAAAACGGAGAAATCCCACCGCTGCCCGTCCGCCATTTTTCAGACAGTGTCTTTGAGGGGGTGGAGCAGGAGAGGGTGTATCGCACATAGGGAGGAACACTCAAGAACATGCCAGTCTCTGTGTCCATCGAGGACCCCCCAACCACAGGGAGAAAGAGGGGGATGAGAGAAAAAGAGGGCGGCTTGCTACGGTGACTGCGTGGTGGGGCTGGGGCTGCTTTGTGCGGAACTTGGGGACAGGCTGGGGCTGCAGCTGCCTGGGAGGGCCCCACTGGTCCGGGAGCCTGTGGCCCCACTCTCCAGACCCTCAGAATTCTCCAGCATCTCCTGGATGAGAGGGGGCATGGAGCCCGGGATCTCCATCTTCAGGGTGATGACACGCTCGGCTCCTGAGGAGGGGGAGGACCAAGATATGGTGTTAGTCTGTCCTCAGTTGTGGACATTCAACCCCCTTTATATGAATGAGTCACATTTGACTTGGAGCTACATTACAAATGTAGACCTTTACAATTGAGTTTAAACCTTTATGGACGTTGCAAAGTAAGTACCTTAAATGGTGCACTATGCAGAAATTGCGCTGCCATTTCCTGGTTGCTAAAATTAAAATAGTTTGTTGCTAAAATTAAAATGTCAGTTTGTGACAAAACAAGCAAGTATAGTGTAGAGAATCATTGTACCATCTAAACCGCTGTGAAATATATTTTCCATAACCAAGAATATTGTATTTTCAGCTGTTTGAAGCTGGTTTACAAAACCCAAAGTAAAAGATGCAAAAATAAAATGTAAGAATGGGAAGCATATAAATAGCGCACATAGAACAGATCTATGCTTCTTAGACTTGCTTTCAATAAGAATTACAGATCTATAAATCCCATTTCTATGTTAATTTGGTCGGGACGCCCAAAAAGTTGAATATTGCAGCTTTAACTACTATAAATATAGTAGACAATTATAATATAAGGCTAATTGAAACAGAAGTACTGTATATGGCTAATCCACAGCTGTGTGTATTTTACTTGTGTATTCTTTATTTAACTTTTAAACAGTGGGGTCACCATTGAAACCACGGTCTCATTCTCAAGGGAGCCCTGTGAACATTAACACATACTTCAATACAACATAAAGCAAAATAGCAACATCAATACAATAAATACAACAAGATTAATCAAAACAAACAACTATCACCGTTATCTCCCTCAAAATGGATCTAAACTGTCCAAGGGAGACAAGCGAGTCCAGCTTCAAAATGGCCTGAAGGCTATTCCACGAGAAAGAGACATAAAAACGAAAAGCATTTTTCCCCAGCTCAGTGGAGACCTGCAGTACCTCCAGAACCAGCCAGTCCAGAGAACGGGTCTGAGAATTGCTGGACTTCAAATTAATACGTGAGCTGAGTTAGTGGGGGAGTCTCTGAAGAAACACTTTATATTCAAAGCCCTTCTGGTAGTCAGAGGCTCCCAGCCAACAGAACTATACAAAATGCAGTGGTGTGTACAAAAAGTTCCCCAGTGATAAAACGCAGTGCTGAGTGATAGACTGAGTCTGAACGTTTTAAAACAGAGGCTGCCGCATGCATGTCGATTATATAACCATCATAAAGCCCTGGGAGAAGCGTTGCTTGAACAATCTTCCTTCTACTTTTCAAAGTGAAGCAGGATTTATTTCTATAAAAGAAACCAATCTTAATTCTCAGCTTTTTCGTCAGTTTTTCAATGTGTGTTTTAAAAGAGAGTATCATCATGTGCAAATACGCAGGTCCTCTGGGTCAATATTACAAGACCTAGAGAACATCAGTTTGGTTTTTATTGGCATTAGGCACTAGTCTAAAGATCAGTAAGTGATTTGTGAATTGAGTCAAAATCATGTTGAAGGTCATGAAAGGTCTGCTGTACTGAGGGGGCACAGGAGTAAATAACAGTAATAACTGTACCATCCGCGTAGAGAGGAATGTTACAGGTTTCATATAAATAGTGAAGAGAACAGGGCCAAAATCATCCCCCTGCTGCACACCTTGCGTAATACTGAAGAAACTACATTGTGTCCTGTCCATTACTGATAGTTCTTGAACCAATTGCAAGATGCCTGATCTAGGCCTATTTCAGACAACCTTTGAACGAGTAAGAAATGGTCAATGGTGTAGATGGATGTCTCTGACTATCACCTTTGGCACTGATGCTCCTCAGGTCGGTGATCTTCATCAGCATCTTGGGAAACATGTGTGGTTTGTGAGGCCTCCTCTTCCTCACGTAGATCTTCAGAGCCTCCAGTAGGGGCTCCTGTAGTACGTCCACCTTGTCTGCCTGCTCCAGGTCCTGCCGATCTACACACAGCCACAAACACAATACAGGGGTGTGTTCAGTGAGTTGAAATGTAATAAATAGAGCTCATGCTAAACTGTATTCTACATGACAGGCCATCATATTTGCACTACATTAGCTACATTATCTGAACTTTCTTTAACGCTGCAGTGAGTCTGCACCCTCCTGAATGTTCTCCAGGTGGGTCACATTGTTATATGTTTACTATTAACCAGTAGATGGTACTCAAGACACAGCACTAGTCTACGTTTCTATACTGACCAAAAATGTCAAAGATTTTACTTTAGTTATTGTTCATTTGAGGAAATCAGTCATTTGAAATCAATTAATTAGGCCCTCATCTATGGATTTCACATGATTGGGAATACAGATATGCATCTGTATTTCTGTGCATTCAAATTGCCATCATTCAAACTGCCATCGATAAAATGCAATTGTGCTCGTTGTCCGTAGTTTATGCCTGCCCATATCATGCCATTTTATGCCTGCCCACCATGGGGCACTTCTGTTCACCGCTTGCAAACCGCTTGCCCACAGAACGCCATACAAGTGGTCTGAGGTTGTGAGGCTGGTTGGACGTACTGCCAAATTCTCTAAAACGACGTTGGAGGCGGCTTATGGTAGAGACATGAACATTAAATCATCTGGCAACAGGTATGGTGGACATTCCTGCAGTCAGCATGCCAATTGCACGCTCCCTCAAAATTTGAGAGATCTGTGGCATTGTGTTGTGTGATAAAACTGCCTATTTTAAAGTGGCCTTTTATTGTCCCCAGCACAAGGTGCCTGTGCACCTGTGTAATGATCATGCTGTTTAATCAGCTTCTTAATATGCCACACCTATCAGGTGGATGAATTATCTTGGCAAAGGAGAAATGCTCACTACAGGGATATAAACTAATTTGTGCACAACATTTTTGATGAATAAGCTTTTTGTGTGTATGAAACATTTCTGGGATCTTTTATTTCAGCTCATGAAACATGGGACCAACGCCTTACATGTTGCATTTATATTTTTGTTCAGTATAGTTTTGAGCCTGTCCAATATGTGAATGCTGGAATACAGTACAGTGACAGTTGCCTAATAATGAGAAGTGATGTGACCAGCTCTATTTGTTTTAGACAGCGACACCTTCACAGCCACATGAAGATGAGGCAGATTAACCCCTACCCTACCGGGACACAATGTCATTATCAACTTCAATCACTGAGTGTGTATGGGTGTATGTGTGTATGCAGTAGTATTGTCCAAACAGCCGCAGTACCTCCACACAGCAGACAGATGGCGCTGAGCAGCCCCGTCTCGGCGTCGTCCATCTCCAGGGGGAGGAGCTGGTTGGCGAAGGCGAACACCAGGTCGGTGAGCGGTCCGAAGCCGGCATTGTGCATCTGGGTCCGGTTTAGCGTCAGGCCGTCCGAGAACGTCATGGTGTCCTGCTCCGGTGTGTAGCGAGTGCAGATCCGCAGAATCTGAGAGAGCAGAGCGCAGGATTGGTTGAGCATGCCAGAAATAACATGCAAGGGCCAATCATACAATAGCACGGGGTATGAATCGATAAGTAGCTGTAGTAACTCCAACAATCCAAGGAACAGATCTTATATAAAAACAGAGTGGTCACCACTCACTAATCCCAGGCCTGAAAAAACTAGATTGTGTGCAGGTTTTTACACCACCCCAGCACTCATACATCCGTTTCAACTGATCAAGTTCCTACTTATAAGGTGATTTGTTGGTGATATTGTGTTTTAGTGCTGGAACAAACACCTGTACTCCCTCTCAGGTGGACCAGGACCAGGGTTGGTTAATCAACCAACTCTGATAATGAAGAGCGATCCGAGAGGGTGTGTAAGCACTTGTTACAGACCACCATTTGTAGAGCTAACCAAAAGCGATCCCCTTACCAGTATGTCCAGACAGGCGGCCTTGAGCAGGGTGATCTGGTCAGCGATGGTGAGCGTGGTGAAGCCGGGCAGCTGCTTGGCAAACTCCACCGTCTTGATGATACACTTGGTGGACAGCTCACTGAATTTGTCCCACAGGTTCACGTCCAAAGCCACACGCCGCTCCGAGCTGTTACTCTGTGAATGAGAGAGAGACTAGTAAGAGTTTGATGGCTAACATATTTTTACTGGATGAAGATGGTTTTACATTGAAGCAGGGGCGCAACTTTCACTGGGGACGGGGGTCACATTCTGAAATTGCCAGTACTGAGGTAGTAGTGTAACCGATATGTAACATTAGCAAATTCTTCATGCCCTCTCGACTGAGGCTATTATTACCATTTAACAGCTGTTGTTTGTATGGAAATGTTTTGTAGCCTTTTTGTCCCGTTTCAACGGAAGTCAATTAACTTCGATTGCTTTCGCCAGTTGATGTGCAGAGAAAGAGAGCTGGCCAAAATTGGCGGTTTTTGTGCAATGTGAGTTTTTATTAGAGTCAGTGTAGCAATGTAATCTTATTGATTTGTCAGTTTCCCTAGCTAATTCCTTACTTTTCACACTGACACAGTAATAAACTGCTCTACAGGCTTCACTGTCATGGTGCACCGTCAGTACACAACACTATGATCCTCATCCGATGGTGACAGGTGTCCCAGCAGGGTCAGACAGCTAGGGAAGACCAGTCTATGGAGGTCTGGTGAATTTTGCAGTATATTAACAATATCAGTGAATGATACAAAGTTCCATCATGAATTGATGGGTAGACCTACAGTAGCTACAGGACAGCAGTTTAAGATTAAAGCTACAGTCTGGGATCTGGGAATAATGGTAATTTCAATTATTGAACCATTGAATATATTGTTGGATAATATAATGTATAAAATAAATGTACACCAAGGTAATTCTTTGTCGTGCCTCATTTTAGGAGGATCAGATGGTGACAGGGATCTCAGCATGGTCAGGCAGCCAGGGAAGACCAGTCTGTGAAAGAGGTGAGGTGAATTTTTGCAGATACAACACTTTATTCTCTCTGTCCAGCAAACACTGGACAAGCCAGATGCCTCAAAAGATTTAAACTATAATACCGAACAAAAATATAAATGCAACATGTAAAGTGTTTCATGAGCTGAGCTGAAATAAAATATGTATATGTGTAGCTTTGCGCTTATTTATTGTATTATTTTTAACCTTTATTTCCAAACCTAAATATGGGAAAAAAATTGTGTTGGAAGAGAGTTGAGTTATTGACTAGGCTGGTGGGGGTCGGGCGTGCAGGCGGCTCGGGCTGGCTGGGTAGAAGGGCCATGGGTTATATTGGATTGTGTAGAAATGCAGGAAATTAGCTTTAGAACCCCCAGATCCCCGCCAGATTATGCCCCCTCCCCACACACTTCTAAAAAGTTGCGCCCTGCATTCAAGACTCCACACAGACAACATGAATGGCACAATAAATCAAATGAATGTACTCTAGTTTTGAGAATCACAGGTAGCAGCACCAACAAGGTTCTGAAGCTATACTTAAACAACACTTTGAAGAATCATTCAGTTAAAATACCAACCACAACAGATGAGCGAATGCACTGTCCTGGTTTGTCTATAAGATTTTACATACAGAAACACACACACCTCTGTCTCTAAGTATTGTGGTGCTCACCGTAGTGTATTTGCCCAGCTGGCAGAGGGAAGGGAAGGTCTCCTTATGTGCCTTGCTGACCCTGTTGATCATCTGCTCCGTCTCAGTGCTCAGCACGTAGCTCTCAGTACACTCCGGCTTCTTCTCATCCTTCTTCTTCTTGTTCCGGTCGTTCCTCACCGCTGACGGGAGAGAGAAGGAAGAGAAGCAGGGTTTAGGAACAGGGAGGCCATTTAGCAGTGGAATGTCTGAAAGGTGTGTTAAAAAGAAGGGGGCTTCTGAGGTATATTTGGTTTGTCTCGGTTTCAGCTGGTTGGTTTACAAACAGTCTAGGAAGGATACTGCATTTCCTGCCTAAACTAGAAAGTAATTGTGATATCAAAGACAGAAATAAAACCAAAATCAAATGGCAAGACCATCAGTGAAATTAAACTGCGGGTAAAGCACCCAGGATTTCACTTGTGTTGGGGGAACAAATCGTGGAACAGTATTTAAATTGTGGTGGTACCTAGACCAAAACTAAGAGGGGATTGAGATATAAAATAGAGGTAGCAAAAGGACAAGAGCAGGAGGTGGTGTAGGTATTCTAGCTAGCAGGACAGGTACCCGATAGAAGAGGATGATTAAGTGGCAGTAGGAAAACAACAAGCTCCGAGGGCCTCTGTAGCTAAGAAGCCACCAGAACACATTCCAGCTCTGATCCCATCCGGGAAGATAAACGACCATGAGAGGTCGGCCCAGGGGGGACAGAGATATTACTGAGGAAATAATCCAAAAGGAAAGCCTGAGAAATGCCATTCCCTGCGGCGCTCCGACCGCTGCTGCGAATGTAGCTACACTCACTCCCGAAATGACAAATACACCAGCCGCTGCTGTGTTTAGCATTGGAAAGCCATTAGGGTATATTCAGCTCTCTCCCTCCTCCCCTTCCCTCTCCTCACCCACCCTGGGGTGTATAGGTCTGACGGGGGGGGGCGGGTTAGGTGATAAATAGCGTTGGCGGATAAGGTCGTTCATAATGCTGACACATTGCTACTGCTTTCATTAGAGGCCCTGGCTAATCTAATAACATAATATGACAAATATCCATGCGGTAATGGTTTTAAGGGCTCGACTGAGCCCCCGCTCCCACTAGCTGCATAAACCCCTCTAGCATTCGCTCTCATGCTCTCTTTCTATCTCCATCACTGTTGTGCATTCCTCTCTTCTCCCTCTCTTTAATCATCAATAGCTAGCTTATTTCCCCTCTTTGTCGCTCCAAGCTTCACTTGTCCTCTGATAGGTCTTCCCTGGGTTTTTGTTTTCCTCTTCTCCCTCTTTCCCCAGACCACAGCTCGAGTCCCAGTGCAGACCCAGTGGTCCCAGACCTCGACCCAGAGGTTACCCTTAGGCACAGATCCTGGATCAGTTCCCCTGTCCAAATCCTAATCGTTATAGGGGTTACACAAAACTGATCATAGATTACGGTCTGTCTAGGGGCAACATCTGACATGGGGGACTGGCCCAGGGCCAGAAAGGGATGCACCATACAGGGACAACGTTCATTAAATCAGTCCAAAGACTGGGCTCTCTCCCTGGGATAACTTTCGGTGAGACAGAGTGGGTGGGGGGGATCCAGGTCTGATACTCACACTATACAACAGCAGATCCTGCATTTGCTAGGTAAGCACACCATCACATCACTAAGACCAAAGGGACTTCAGATGAAAATGTGACTTTTGGCAAAATTTGGCACAATTACAGAGATATTGATTAATGTGCATCACTAACAAACAAAAAGAAATCAAGTCAAGTAAAGCACTTTTTTTACATCTAAACATTGCCAACAGCTATTTGTCCTTGCCACAAAGTCCATCCACCTTTAAAGGAGCTGACAGGTGAGGAGAGTTGACAATGATGTGTGTGTGCGCGCGCGTGTGCATGCATCTGTGTGTGCGTGCGTGTGTGTGTGTGTGTCTCGGGCCCTCCCCCCGCTCTCTGTGCCTGTCAAAGTGACTCAGCACCCCCCAGCCGCCATTACGGCACCCGTTGGAGACGTTAAATGAATTCCCTAAATAAAAGAGGAGCATCCTTAACGCAGAAACATTACCCGTGCTGACAAATTGACACCGCAATCAAAGCTGCACAACACAATTGAATGCAGTCATTAAAGAACTATTAGCCGGGACTCGCGATCAGTCACTGAGAATTGCTGTGTGCAATAACTGGAGGGCGATCCATAGCAGGGCTAGCGAGGGGGAGAAGAAATACAGCCCACAGCATTATTTTGTGTGTGTGTAAATCGTGGAATGTGTCTACATGAATGCTTTGTTTGAATATGAATGTGTTTGAGCGATGAGGGATTCTTTCTAGCATTCTAAAAATGGGTATGACCGTGTGGAACTGGGTTTCCCACTGATATGAACCACATACTAGCAGTATATTCAATGTAACGTACAGTGTTGTATTGTGTAGGGTATGCTAGAAGCAATACACACACTCCCATCAATCAATCACTTGTACTCACAGTGGATTTCATAATATAAAAGGCTACGTTTGACAATGTGTCTGCGTGCGTGTGTATGAACGTGTGGGGGCGTGCACATGTGTGTGTGTGTGTATGAGAGAGAGAGGGCCAGCTAGCTGACAGACAGGGATCATTTGAAGGAGGAAAATTAAACCCATGACAGGTCGTCCATCACACAGATTCAATTCAATGGAAAGATACAAATGTCAATGTTCCCCTGCTTCTCCCGCCTGCCTCTCTCTCGCTGCTCTGTTTTGGCCAGACAACAATGACACTTATTCTCCCTCTAACCTCTCCTACCCTCCTCCTCTTCCTCCTCCTCCTCCTCCTCCGTTCATACATGATGGAGATGTTAGGGCACTGCACGGGAGATGAAAACAGGTGATGAGGGATGGATGGAGGGAAATAGGGGATGGAGGAATGGGGTTGGGGGAGGAGGGGGGGTGACTGCTTACCCGGGGGAGCTGCCCTGTCCGCCCCTGGCGCCCCAGTCTGTCCCCTCCCGGTCTCCAAGGGTGGGGGCGGCGGCTGGGGGCCCAACGCCATCCCGCCTTTGGAGCTGGAGCGAGGAGCTGAGGCGACAAGGAGGGGCACAGTTTTACCCCCTCGACAGGGCACACACTAACTAACACAGGGCTCCCCGTAGTACAGTCACACACACCCTACCATAGTAATTACAGCGGGGGAACGTTTACGCATGTACAATGAAATGGACCGTCATATAATCTGAATGTTAATAACCAAATTCAAAACACAACAAAACAAATCCTATAACTTGAAAAGGCATATTCTCTGTCGTACACAGACTGTATTCTAAACACAAGTTCACCAGTAGACATCATACAAACCAAATTCAAAACCACACAACTTCATGACATGGATCAATTCTACATTCTACACGCATACAGTAGTCACCAGCAGAGTTTTAACAGCACGCCTAAGGAAACAAAAATAGTCAACATTGATAATGTAAAAGAGCATTTCCCCCAAAACTCCACGCCAGCCCTGCCTTTCCTCGACATCACTGACTCCTCTCTCAGGCTTTCCCTGGTAACCCCCATCTCTCCCTCCTTCTCTCCCTCCTCTCTCTCCCTCTCTGCCTCGGCATGGCCACCTGGCACTGGTCCTGGCGGTGTCGTCGGAGCTGTCGAGCGGACGCAAGGTCACCGAGACGTCCCCTAGCAGAGCGGCCGGCCCTCCCAGCCTCCTCGGTAGCTCCCCGCAGGCCCCCAGATGGCCAGAACCCCCCGACGGAGCACCACAACACAACCAAAGTCATCGGCCAGGACACAGGGACACACGGAGAAAGACATCTCAACACTACACCCTCACATAACCCAATCAGTACACAAACACAAACACACAGAATAAATAGAGGGAGTATGGTAGAGTAAAGGCGTCCGTCCGCATGCTTCCCAGATTAAACAGTTCGGAAGAGTTTGTGCATATATTATAATCACATTTGGTGGCGTTTTTGTTCGTTTTGGGCTCCGGTGAGGTTTTAGAACGGCTGTTCGGGAACCCCACATTTGTTTCTCGAGGAAAGCCGAAGTCCGTGGCTGAAGTCCGGAGCCAAAGTCTATACCCGTTTGTCAGTGATTGGTCAACAGTAGGGATTCTTCAATAAAGTCTGTTGTCATTCAATCATTCAACGAGAGATGACTCGTTTTCATGCTGTTTATTTTATTGAGAAATACTGCACCAAACATATTAGTTAGATGTAAAATTGCGTGACTAAGATCACCTCTGCAAAAACTAAAAAATGTATGACAGATTTCTTGATTTATCTTAGATTAATTCTGACTATTGCGAGGAAGTGTATACTGGCTATGGTGTCTCAAAATAGAGAACATGTACATTATTGTCGCTTTTTTCTTGTTTTTCAAGCGAAGCCTGAAGGGAGCATGCGAGCATATTCTTTCGGTTCACATTTAAAAAAAAAAAATTCTTACCTTTATTTAACTAGGCAAGTCAGTTAAGAACAAATTCTTATTTTCAATGACGGCCTAGGAACAGTGGGTTAGGGTTAACTGCCTTGTTCAAGGGCAGAACTACAGATATTTACCTTGTCAGCTCTGGGATTTGATCTTGCAACCTTTCGGTTACTTGTCCAACCCTCTAACCACTAGGCTACCTGCCGCCCCAAACCTAGCGGAGTTCAGCATGCTGACGCCTTAAGAGTGAACCTATATGGCTACTTTTTGAACTTGAGATAGAAGTTGGCCCTTAACCATTAGGGAGATGAACAGAAGAAACATCTCACCCTGTATCAGTTGTTAGGCAGGATAGGTAGAAGTGGAACCTATTTACCTTCAGCCATGCAGTACCAACTTCAAGCCACAAGATGGCAGTGCCATTTCAACCTATCTCCTGTCTGGGTGTTGCAGAGCGGCCTGCCGTAATCCTCATAATCATGATTAATGGGCCCATTCAGAGGTAAGGAGCGCTGAGGATAACTTACTTTACAGTAGGCCTCAGACGGCCAGCCGCGTGGGGAACTCGCAGAGCGCTTACAGTACCATGAAAAGGGTAAATACCATAGTAGAGAGACGACAGAGAGAGGGAGGGATGGAGGGATGAGTGCGCCCTCCTGTGTGTGTGTGTGTGTGAGTCAGTATATTTACAATGTATACAGTGGACCTGTGTGTGTGTATGTGTCTCACCTCCACCAATTAGCTCATCTGGTCTGACAGCGTGTGTGTGTATGTGAGGGGAGGGAGTGTGTTCACACAGCCCCAGGGATGCACTGATCAGAGGCGACGCCTGCTCATTCACTCTCCGCAGGTGCTAACATATTCATCACAGAGGTCCACTAAGACTCACTATGCTACCACTATTACTGTGCAAAGCCAAACTGCGTATCGGGGCAGTGTACACTACACACATATACGCGAGCACACACACACACACACACACACACACACACACACACACACACACACACACACACACACTTCTGAGGCTCTATGATAGAGAATGATGATTGTAATCAGAGTTTTTGTTGTGTAGTATAGGCTCGACTGGACAGAGTAGCGTGCTTCAGTGATGCATGATATCCTATCAATAAGAACTAAATCAAATACCCAGACATTTCATCCCAGATGGCAGTCGAACGGAAATGAACTGATTGTCCTGATTGTCAGTGCATAGTTTAGATAACGACATGGCCTCTGTGGTTGACGTACTGACCGGGAGGTGGAGCGTATAGTGTCCTGAGGTTAGGGTCGGCAGGTAGGTGTAGTTTAGCAGTGCTACTCACACTCCTTGGACATGCCCACTTCCAGGCATTTCTGCAGCCGGCAGTACTGGCAGCGGTTCCTGGTGACCTTGTTGATGATGCAGTTCTTCTCCCGGTGACACGTGTACACCATGTTCTTCTGGATGCTCCTCCGAAAGAATCCCTGAAGGACGGCGGACATGAAGACAGAGAGCGAGGAGAGGGAGAGAGAGAAAAAAGAAAGAGAGAGAAGAGAGAGAGATGGGAAGGAGGAAGGAGAGGAGAAAGACATTGTCAGTGAGCGTGAGGAGATTCAAGAACCTATAGATAACAGTTCCAGAGTGTTGCATAAGGTCCACAATGCGTTTACCCAAACACTACGCTCTTGAAAGTCCTAGCAATGAATAATCTGCAGGAGGAGAAATATTAACTCCTGTTGCCATCTCATGAGATCACCCACGTACCTTGGTAATAGCCCATTAAGACTTTGAGGGATGCTTTTAGGACTTTAAGTAAGTCAAAACGGTTCGGGGACATGAAACACAGAGGCCAATGGGCCTCTAGCTATTTTTCCATGACCTACTTTATATAGCAAAAAGAAATTCTGGGTCGGGGCCAACTGAAAATCATTACAGAGAGAGAACATGGGTTTAAAATGCTTACAAGCACTCTCCAAAACAAAACCACTCTCCGCGGATCATTTTGTTTCAGCGGATATCTGAAGCAACATGAAAGGACAGGAGGATGGTGTCAGATACACAAAATCGCCAAACCATGCGTCTCAAAGCTCCAGAAACCTAAAAACCCTAACAAAAGCTCACAAACGGTAAATCTACCATCTACCCCCACAGAGGCAGATACTGTAGAGGGTGATATCAGTATCAAGTATAATGTGGATGTTACAACTCTTCTATTTCTTTTCATTAGTCACTCAATGGGTTAATCACTGGCAACATTGACGGGCGGAGGAGTGACGGTGGGTCATATTGAATCACGGAGGAAAGGGGGTGGGTCATATTGAATCACGGAGGAAAGGAAGTGGGTCATATTGAATCACGGAGGAAAGGGGGTGGGTCATATTGAATCACGGAGGAAAGGGGGTGGGTCATATTGAATCACGGAGGAAAGGAGGTGGGTCATATTGAATCAGGGAGGAAAGGGGGTGGGTCATATTGAATCACGGAGGAAAGGGGGTGGGTCATATTGAATCAGGGAGGAAAGGAGGTGGGTCATATTGAATCAGGGAGGAAAGGGGGTGGGTCATATTGAATCAGGGAGGAAAGGAGGTGGGTCATATTGAATCAGGGAGGAAAGGGGGTGGGTCATATTGAATCACGGAGGAAAGGGGGTGGGTCATATTGAATCAGGGAGGAAAGGAGGTGGGTCATATTGAATCAGGGAGGAAAGGGGGTGGGTCATATTGAATCACGGAGGAAGGTCATGTTTGGGTGGGGCCGGCTGGCAGGGGAGCTCCACAATTCCAGGAGGAGTTTAGCTATCTGGCCGACAGATGGACCAAAACCCACAATTTGTCCTTCCCGGATCATCGGCTATCCTTCGCTCTCCTCGTCCTACCCCTCCTGAGAGGAGAGACGGCTGATAGGTGGGGAGGGGTCCTATTTGAAGATGCGCGAGATGAGGAGGAGAGGAACAGTATTATTGCAGTATACTGTAGGCTATATTGTGTGTTTGATCAATCGATTTAAAGTGTTATTGCGTAAACGTGGCACAATTGTAAGGGACGTCAGCAACCACAAGAGGCTATCTCAGTCTACGGACTTGAACCCCATTGAAAACCTGTGGTTTGAATTAAAGAGGGCGGTCCCATAAGTGCAGACGAAGGATATCATTGTTCTGGAAAGATTATTTCTTAAGGAATGGTCTAAGATCCCTCCCAATGTGTTCTGTAATCCCATTTTAGAAAAAGGCTCAGTGCCGTTATCCTCGTGATGTATTGAAAGGTATTGGAAACAGGGGTGCCAATAATTTTGACCCATATCTTTGAGAAATAATATGTTTTACTTGGTAAACAAAATCTCTTTCTATGAGCAATTGTATTAGTATAAAATATCATTATTTGAATTTTTTTGGGAGCATACAATTCAGCTCAGTATTTATATTATTTTGCTCACTTTTATCAAGGGTGCCAATAATTTTGGACCTGACTGTAACTGATGTTGTGCATGTGTGTGTGATAACGGTTGATTGAGTGGGAAAGATCTGAAACTTCACAGGAGAAACTCTCTCATACTTGTAGTTCACAAACTGTGCCTAGAGTAAAGCCAGGCTTCCCAGACTCCCACTGAGTGTGCAGGTGTCCTCATGCGACCATCTGAAAATGCCCAGACACTCTGCCTCTCCCGCTCGGCGACTACGTCTGCAACAGTCACTTTACTAAAGTAACGTTACTAAAGAAGTGACTACCAAGGACAGCCAAAAACACTGCAACAACATCAGAGAGACGAGCAATGTGGGGGGGGTTTAAGATCAAAGTCAAAAGTCAAAGTCACCATTATTAGTCAGTTGTACAACCGAATGCCTTCAACCGAAATGTGTCTTCCGCATTTAACCCAACCCCTCTGAATCAGAGAGGTGCGGGGGGCTGCCTTAATCGACTTCCACGTCTTCGGCGCCCGGGGAACAGTGGGTTAACTGCCTTGTTCAGGGGCAGAACGACAGATTTTTTTTTCCTTGTCAGCTCGGGGATTCGAACTTGCAACCCTCCGGTTACAAGTCCAACGCTCTAACCACTAGGCTACCTGCCGCCCCTGCTAGTCTCTTTCACATCAAAGAAAATAAAAAAGAGGGTTCGTGCTGTGCACCAACGCCTCGGAGGCAAAAACATAAATATGAAGAGAGCATGCAAATGTTATGTTAAAGTGTTTATATCTGGGAGAAAGAGAGGGAACATGAGAGACTCCACTTCGACAACAAACAAATGAGCCATCTCTAAGTAGCTTGTTCCGACCATATCCCTCAACACCCCCCCAGGGTTGGGCTTTGTAGCTGGGATAGTTAAGGCGATGCTAAAATGCTAACCTTCAACTTACCCCAGTCTCCGATGACTGGCCGTATATACATGAATATGCCTGTAGGGTTGAATTATTGAGAATGCGAAGCGTACTCACCTCCTATGGCGACTAGGACAGAGGGGAGGCGAATGCTGAATTTGTGAAAGTTCTTCTGGGGGTGGGGTGACTAGCAGCTGGCGCTGGGGTAGCTACCACCCGGCAGGGATGTACACATGCACAGCACACGTGTCCACTTGCACGCACAGCACCCAGAGAGTTTTAGCCTGTTTGTTTCTTATATAGCCAACATCAAGTCATAGTCATGCTTTCATATCGACTCAGACTGCACGCACACGCTCACTCTACAGCTCTCCATCAGTGGCTAGTATTCAGGCATTAGCTTATTTATATCGAGGACTATTAGACAACAAGGAGTAGTGTGAAGTTAAGAGACATTAGAAGCTATTGAGGACGTGCAACAGGCAACTCCGTCAAGTGGTGCATTTCTGCCCCCATAAAAGGGCAGGTTAAGGATTTATTTTATTTGTTTTTCTAAATCTCTATTAGAGGGCAGGTTAAGTTTCATTGAAGGCAAAGAGGCGATATCTTGCTGTGTTAAAACAGGACTCTGCGGGCTCCAGAAGCTCCACTCATCTCTTTGTTCTCCCCTTTCGGTCATCTCTACTCTCCTCCTCTCCGGTCCTTATGTCCTGTCTTTCTAATCTCTCCTCCTCTTCTTTCCTTCTCGCCCTCTTCCTAATCCCCCTTTTCTCATCTCCACTGTGGATGCCGTGACCCGTCTTCCTTTTTGAGCGTCAACTGGGCTCCCTCCTGCAGCGGCTCTTTCCCTCCCTCCATCCCCCGCCCCAGGCCAGGTGCTCTCTTCCCTGGGCCCAGCCATGTGAGGCAGGCCTGATGGTCACCTGTCACCACCGCAGCCAGTCATCCAGCCTCCCCTCTCTGCCTGCCAGTCTTAGACCATCGCCCTGCCCTCAACCCCTCGAACACCATCCCCTTAAACCCCCAGCCCTCGACCTGCATGCATTACAGATGAACAGCAAGTCCCCCCAGCGGTGCGCTGCTTACACAAGCTTACGCAACCCCACATGCCGGTCTTATGAAACACGGTACTGCAGATAAGGCGGCCAGATACCACTTCAGAGAGCAGACGGTTGCTTTATTACAGGACAGTGTAAAAGTCAGTGTACCTGCTGCCTTCATAACACGTCTCACATAACCACGTGAAAAGGCTTGCTAGGCCTGATCAACGGAGAGCTCGGGAGTCAAGGACACATGATATTCAAGGACGTGCTGGAGATGGCTTATGACACATACGTGGAGAGTGGGGATGACAAGTGTACACGTTGGACACTTGCTGAATGAGGGTGCAGCTCTTCTGCACCAGGTCGGAACACCCGCTTTAAATAATGACTTCATTTGGAGTTGGAACGACACAGCAGATCCAAACTTTTCCCATATAGTTTATGAGAACTGTATAGCGCAATATTATTGGAAGTCCGACTACGTATAGATAACATATAGGGCGGCAGGTAGCCTAGTGGTTAAGACTGTCGGGCCAGTAACCGAAGCCGTAGCCGATGACGTAGATGTCGATTAAAGCAGCCCCTCTCACCTCTCTGATTCAGAGGGGTTGGGTTAAATGCGGAAGACACATTTCGGTTAATGCATTCAGTTGTGCAACTGATTGGGTATCCCCCTTCCCTAGATATCGGAGGTTAGAATAAGCGATGGTCCAGTCGACAATTTTTAGGCCACCCCCCAACCGGTCTATCTATATTCTGAACTTTGGATAAAGTTCATTGGAAATGCTAGGTATAGCATGCGTTCAATTTTCAGGGGTGCCTTAGGGTGATGGCCCCTGGGACTGGTTAATCCCATTCCAAACCAGGACAAGCAGGATATGTGTTAGAAATATCAACATGGGCACCCCTATATGCCTTCAGAACATTGGGCCAGCCCACCATTTTACAGAACATCCCCCAGAATCTATGTACAATTTGAACCTTTGATCAAATAGAAAAAAATATAGAATGAGATGTAACATAGAATGGAATATAGCAGAGAAAATAATGAAATATAGCATAGAATATCGTGTATGGATATAAGGTTAGGTGGTGTGTCTCACCTTGCAGCCTTCACAGGCGCTGACTCCATAGTGGTATCCTGAGGACTTGTCTTGGCACACGAAGCAGGGCTTGTAGACCCGCGGGGGAGGAGGGGGCGACGGCGGGCTCGGCACTATCTCCTCTGAGCTGGTACTCTGCGTCTCTATAGCTGTGGAAGAGAGGAGAGGGGGAGATGTTTAGTACATACTACTTAACACACACACACAGTCAACATAGACCCACACATAACATTCCTAACATTCCTAACAACACATTCAGCGACAGAAACAACAAGGACAATATCTTTCATAGGCCACTATCGTATTTTGGACAAGAAAGACTACTCTGGGTATTGTCGAGAGAGTCTCTCTCTCTCAGAGCGCTTGGCAAGAAACAGGCCTACACAGTGAATCAAAGCAAGGCTTGAGCCGAAGAGAAAAGCAGGCCATCCTTGTTTACCGGTAACCTTGGGGGTTCCACATATCAATCGAGACAATGTTAGCAGCGGAGATCACATAAGGATGTCCTGAATGGCTGTCTAGAGGAACTGGCTCACCCATCAGGGAAGGAACTCGACAGATAACAGTATTCTCTCTAGGCTGTGTGTGAATGAATGGTGCTTCTAGCGAGGAATAATGTTCCACTGGACTAGCGTCCATTACGCTCTGTTGTATAAGATATATGAGTCCTGGTGTATATTGTCACCAAGGGTGTGTAGGCAAAATCGAGCGGTATCATCATGTTTCACAGAGACAAAAGGTGACAAAAGCTACGGTCAAGGTGGACATTGAGAACCAGACACCCCAAGGCTGGCCACACAGTCATCCTTTCTCTTCCTCCAATTCTCTCCATCCCACCCCCTCTCTCAGAGTCAGAAAACAAACAGGGCTTAAGACGCTAAAGACGGGCGAATTAACGGAGATAATTAGTCGGGAACCCTTGATATGAGACCTAAGATGATTATTCTTGAGATAGACAGGCTATAAAGGGACCAGGTGAGGAGCAGCACTCAGCTGTTCATCCAAGGGCATGGCATATGGGCTGTAGAATGTAGTTCTTTTTTTGTTTTATTTAACCTTTATTTAACTAATTTAACTAGTAAACGGCAGGCCTCTGGGAGGGTGGGGGGTAGATACATGCTGTTGTTGGGTTGAAGTAACAGGCATGGTGGACTTTGCCCTTAATATCCTCTGTGTGTTTCACAAAACCACTGTAAATCACACACACACACACACACACACACACGTCAGTCATACACTGTAGCACACACACACACACACACACACACACACACACACACACACACACACACACACACACACACACACGTCAGTCATACACTGTAGCTAGCACACACACACACACACACACACACACACCAGTGATACACTGCAGCACACACAGACACAGACACACACAAACAGATTGAGAAATTGTGACGTCTCGGAGCTGCCCAGAGGCCCGGGCGGCACTCGTGTGTAAATAAACAAACTATATTTAACACAAGGCTCACGGGTTCACCAGGCTTGCAGTACAGCTGGGAACAGACTCCACGTGACGCAGCAGACAGCCGTTCTGGATGGAAACACCACTGTCACACCGACGCAAACACACTTATGTCCATCATCCACATAATCTCCCTTTCTCACCTCGCAGCTCGCGCTCTCTTTGTAATGTGTCCGTTCATGTTTCTGCAGTTTGCATGCTCCCGAAAAACTCTTGGGAAGAGTACATTCCGACAACCCAAATGCACTAGGCTGATGCACACCAATATGCTCACTCTCATCGCTGGAAAAACATCAAGGAAATGTTATGTTAAAAATAACCCAAAATTATCCTGATATCTCCCTTTTCATGAGGCAAACGTACAGTATATCCACGAGGTTCAGATATCCTGATAGCAGTAAGGCAGTTAACTGTAATGACAAGACCAATGAAGCTCGTATTGCAGGGGCCAACTGCAACACTAATCAGACCCAGGACATAAAGACAATCTCACTCCCGTCTCTCATTCAAAACAGGAAGAATTATTATTTACCTTTATTTAACTAGGCAAGTGAGTTAAGAACAAATTCTTACAATGACGGCCTACACCGGCCAGACCCGGACGATGCTGGGCCAATTGGTGCCGCCCTATGGGACTCCCAATCATGGCCGGTTGTGAACCAGGGTGTCTGTAGTGACGCCCCTAGCACTGAGATGCAGAGCCTTAGACCGCTGCACCACTCGGGAACACGAATGACGGCGTGAGTGGATGTCTTTAAAAGTGGCCCGCTGTTTTCAACAGACCAGCAGCATATTGTAACAAGTGAGAAATCTGTTCCTCTATTACTTTGGCATCTTAGTGCTTTAGCATCAGGGGACAAATTGAAGCTGATTTAGCCCATGTGGCTAGCTTGGGCCTGTACAACCTAGGGTGGTCTCATTAGTCAACCCTGTTGTACCCATACCTCCCTCATCATACCAGCTGTGCCCCACAGTTATTATGAGATCCGTTCTGTGGGTTTCTGCTAAATGCCACATGCTCCCCTTGTGTGGCCCTACTCTCTAGAGCAGGGCTCTCCAACTCTGTTCCCGGAGAGATACGGTTCTGTAGGTTTTAGCTGTAGCCATAATGTAGCACACCTGATTCTAATAATGATTTGTTTGGTAAGAAGAATCAGGTTGGTTACAACTGAAGTTGGGGTTAAAACCTACAGGAGGGTAGCTCTCCAGGAACAGGGTTGGGGTTAAAACCTACAGGAGGGTAGCTCTCCAGGAACAGGGTTGGGGATAAAAACCTACAGGAGGGTAGCTCTCCAGGAACAGGGTTGGGGTTAAAACCTACAGGAGGGTAGCTCTCCAGGAACAGGGTTGGGGATAAACACCTACAGGAGGGTAGCTCTCCAGGAACAGGGTTGGAGTTAAAACCTACAGGAGGGTAGCACTCCAGGAACAGGGTTGGGGTTAAAACCTACAGGAGGGTAGCTCTCCAGGAACAGGGTTGGGGTTAAAACCTACAGGAGGGTAGCTCTCCAGGAACAGGGTTGGGGTTAAAACCTACAGGAGGGTAGCTCTCCAGGAACAGGGTTGGAGTTAAAACCTACAGGAGGGTAGCACTCCAGGAACAGGGTTGGGGTTAAAACCTACAGGAGGGTAGCTCTCCAGGAACAGGGTTGGGGTTAAAACCTACAGGAGGGTAGCTCTCCAGAAGCAGGGTTGGGGATAAAAACCTACAGGAGGGTAGCTCTCCAGGAACAGGGTTGGGGTTAAAACCTACAGGAGGGTAGCTCTCCAGGAACAGGGTTGGAGTTAAAACCTACAGGAGGGTAGCTCTCCAGGAACAGGGTTGGAGTTAAAACCTACAGGAGGGTAGCTCTCCAGGAACAGGGTTGGAGTTAAAACCTACAGGAGGGTAGCTCTCCAGGAACAGGGTTGGAGTTAAAACCTACAGGAGGATAGCTCTCCAGAAACAGGGTTGGCGAGCCCTGCTATACAGAATGTCATGCCGGGTTCATACCCAGTCCAAGACAAAACCACACACAAGGAACACACACACTCAACAGGGGCTAACCGCACCACCGGCGTATGGAGAATGACCTTTAAAAACCTCCTCTTCTTAGGAAAACGTTTAAAAACATTTTTATTATATATATATATATTTTTTTTTTTTATCTCCAAGGGGGTCTTGCCTATGTGTAACACAAACTAGCCTCAGCACTTCAAAGCCTGTGCTTTTATAGAGGAAATGAAACGGTGATCCCGTAACTGCTGCCTAGGGGACTCCACTTCTGTACATACATGTGCCCCCATTGCACTGGTTATTTTAAAGGCATTTTTTATTGTCATTCATCAGCCATGGAAAACTCTATGTAAAATAACTAGGGTTCAAAGCCTAAGGAATACAGGCGTAATGAAATATAGGCTAACTACTAAAGGATGCACCCAATACAGAAGCACCTGTATGGCCAAAAGCCAGTCCGCATGAAGAAAAGTTAAAAAGGTCAATATAAAGTATAGATAAATATAAGCCCTCGTATAGTAACAAGGCCTGCGCAAGACTGGAGGCACAGTGACTGTTTACTGCAGTCTTACTCACCGCAGCTCACATGGCCCACCACCCTGGCCCTGAAAGAGAGGGAGCGAGATGGAGAGAGAACGAGTGATAGAGGGGCAGAGCAGGAAAAACGCAATGTTATGTATATCTACCGCTCTGATACACCTGTGTCTAGTGCTTCATACTGTAAGCTCACCCAAAGGAAAAACAGTATTTCACCTTGTGTATTCAAAATACACAAAACACTGCACTAATGAAATAGGGTCCGCTATTCGCTTCAACTGACGACGGACGGGGGGGGACACAAGAAGAAGTTAAAGAGATGCACTCAGAGCGCCCTCTTTTTCATTTGGGGTGGGATGAAGGGTTGAGGACAGAGCGAGGGATGAAGGGTTGAGGACAGAGGGAGGGATGAAGGGTTGAGGACAGAGGGAGGGATGAAGGGTTGAGGACAGAGGGAGGGATGAAGGGTTGAGGACAGAGGGAGGGATGAAGGGGGAAATATTTTGCTTTCATTTCCTTTTGTTGCGGTCATCAGCGTTCAGTCTTCGCTGATCCCATTGGCCCTGGCTGGCAGTCATTACACTCATGTCCAACAAATTAAACCCAAACAGAGCACCTCTTTACGTAACGCACCACATTTTCTCGCATTAGCAAAAACCCATTCACACTTTCCCTTCCTATTACACCCTGCTAAAGCTGCCTTCATTAGACGTATGCAACTATGCATAGAAACACACACACAAACACACGTACAGTACATAAGCGCACAAGGGCAACAAACCTTCAGCTATCCACCGAGCCCAGCTGCCACACACACACCTTACACAGGCACGTGCGCACACACTAACTGTCCTAATGAGAGCACACAGGGAGAAAAAAAAATGGACAAAATCTGGGACACAGGACAAGAGTCTGCGAGGGGACTGGTTACTGTAATTAAACACAATGGCCCAGTTCTGGAGCGCAGAGCAGAGCTGGGGCATTGAACAGAACAATGGTGGCCCTGTGGGATGGAGGGGCTGACTCAGAAGACGGAGCCCACAGGGCTGCTGCTACGGCTGCTGGGCCACACCAGCTCTACCACAGCACAGTCAATAGAGCACCTCTGGGCAGTGCTACGGCCATAGGCCTGTCTGCTGTTCCCTAGCACTGATAAGGCTAGCTCGCCTCTGTTGACACCATGACAGAGAGGCTAGCTTAGCTATACTGTATAAGGGCAAGCTAGGCTGTCCCTAGTCCTGGAAATACAGTACTTCATTGGAGTGGCAGTGGGTTGATGAACTATTTAAATATGATAGAGCTGTACTGAAGGGGGGTAAAGGACCATGTTAATGCATCATCTATAGGGACATCGTCTAGATAGAACTGGATCTAGCCAAGCCGTTCCATCTGAATCATTTCGGCCTCAGTGAACCTCCTAGTCTCTATGACCAGTATGACCATGATTAGTGCGGAGGGACCAGCCGAAATGTCCGTTTATTTTCGTTTCTTTAAATAACAGCTGCCTGTTCTCATTGGTTCTTGCACGGGCAAGCCTGTAGGGCCAGCAGACAGACACGGAGAGGAAGAGAGGGACAGAAATTCACACAGGACACGACGCGAATGAGAGGGATCGAAAGCAGTTGCTTAGGTATCTCTACCGCGACAATGCATCCAATTGATAGTTGTTATTCAGCAGAATTAAAAAGTATGCCTTATTTACTTTGAAGAACTACTGAAGTAGTGATTTCGTCAGACAGTAGGCAGCAAGCCAGCTAGACTAGCGTTTTCCCAAACTCGGTCCTGGGTCCCCCCCTGGGTGAATGTTTTGGTTTTTGCCCTAGCACTACACAGCTGATTCAAATAATCAAAGCTTGATGATGAGTTGGTTATTTGAAGCAGCTGTGCAGTGCTAGGGCAAAGGCCAAAACATGCACCCCGGGGGGGGGACCCTGAGCTAGACTACTAGCCTAAATGGGATAACTCTTTGGGACGCACACTCTTAGATGGCTGACTGGCTGCTACTGCCTGAACAGAGATGAGATGATGACTTGGAATGAAATGAAAGTAAAATAAAAAATAAATAATATATGTATACACATACATACACACACACACAACTGAAATACGTCATTAAAGTAATGTGAATAAAGGTTGGTTTATTAATAAGTGATAAGCAGTAATGGGCAATCACTAGCCTCTTTGGGGTTTTATTAATGAAATAATAAAGTCATCATTATACTAAAAACACATCTGTAATATACACAACCAAAATATTTTATTTAAGTAAAGTAATGTGAATAAATGATAGCTAGAGTCTAATAGGTGCTAATGGGCAGTTAACTCAATTGTTTTATTCAGCATTCAACCCAAATAATGCATTTATTGTAAAAAAAAAAAATGTAATAAAATTGAAAAGCTATTTTTTTTTTTAAACCGAACCTACCTCAAAAAGCATTAATCGCTCAGCACTAACCAAGATACATCTCTCTCTCTCTGATTTCTCAGAATGCCCTTTGATGTCCACATTCCCAGACAAACGTTCAAAAACACAGTGTGTGTTGCGTTTGTCGGCAGCCAAAACATGTTAATGGGTTAACTTAATGTGCTTACACGGCAGCAGAACCGGCGATTTCATTAGCGCGAGTGTTGAGTGTTCACAATGTCGCTCTTCAGAGTCACAAGTACACTTCAACCGTTGTGCTCACATTAGACATCTTCTCAGTACTCAGTTACACTGTAGATTCGGCTGAAAAGCAGGACAAAGAAATGATTCAAAGAAGAGGCAGATCACATCTAATAATCACAAAACATAGGCTATATCAAAAGTTTTGACAATACATTAAAACTAGCCTGATAACCAGTCAGTTTAAATCCTCTGTCATTGGCTAGAGGAGAAACAGACTGGCACCCAGACTGTATAAAGACAACCATACAGAAAACCCTACTGGCCATCTTGTAAAGTTAAGCCTGAGTGGCTCAAAGCAGGCCTCATTCGTTGGCCTATTCCTGGTCTGTGTAAGGTTCAGGTCTGGGTTATAGGCAGGGAGATTTGATTAACGTCATCCCCATGGGTGATTGGGCCCAGCTGTGAAGCATATTAATGAGATTTCAGCATTATTAGGGGGAATTGTAACTACATTAGCCAACAGGCTGGCGGGGCTAGCAGTCATTGGGGGGGGAATTCACAGGGTCTTCCAGTGTACTGTCCTTTACGAACAGTCACAGGCTTCTGTGTTTCCTATTAGATTAGACCCCCGACACACACACATACACCATTTGTCTCCCTGTTCGGTCTCCAGACACTACTCTAGTCCAGACCACCAGACTACTAGGCTATGCCACAGGCTGGCAGACACAGACAGACATATTAGGGATGCTTTGAAGTCCGACCAAAATAATGAACTGACAATGTGGTTGAGGGATGGAAAGTGTCTCGTCTATAGCCAAGGGGCATAAAGTTTTTCGTTAAAGTATCATAGGTCTCAAGAGACCAGACATGCTTCACATCTAGAGACATTTGATGTGCAGTCAAGTACTGTATGGTTTAGAGAAGAAAATCACAGAGGGGCCTAAGATACATGACAAAAGATTTGTCAGAAATGTGTGCAAGCAGGGAAGACACAAACACAGGAGCATGCATCGTCAGCATTCTACTAACTGCTGGGTGGAAATACATCTATTTCCTACTTCACAGGGAAATCCTGCCATTCAACAGCACAACTTGACGCCAGTTCCCAAAACCCTAATAGATCAACTTCATCTCATCTCAACACACACGCACATGGACGGACGGACGAAGGCACAGACGAGCCATTTAAGATACTCGTTGAAGAGGTAGGGTTTCAGATGTTTTCGGGAAGATGGGCAGGGACTCTGCTGTCCTAGCTTCAGGGGGAAGCTGCTTCCACCATTAGGGTGCAAGGACAGAGAGGAGCTTGGACTGAGCTGAGCGGGAGCTAGGGGTGGGAGGGCCAAGAGACAAGAGGTGGCAGTACGGAATACTCGGGTTGTGGTGAAGGGTTTGAGTAGAGCCTGAAGGTAGGGAAGGGCAGTATCTTACGCTGCTCCTCGGCAAGTACCATGGTCTTGTAGTGGATGCGAGCTTCGATGACCCTGCAGGAGCGAGTCAATGCTTTGATGCTTGCAAAGAACGACAGGGTGTTGTCCATGGTCACGCCAAGGTTCTTTGTACTCTGGGAGGGGGACACCGTGGAGTTGTCAACCGCGATGGACAGATCTTGGAGAGGGCAAGCCTTACCCGGGAGGAAAAGCAGCTCCGCCTTGTCGACGTGAGGTGGTGGGACGACATCCAAGCTGAGATATCTGCCAGGCACACAGAGATGCGTGTCGCCATCTGAGTGTCAGAAGGGGGGGAGAAAATAAGTAGTTGAGTGTCATCCACATAGCAATGATAGGAGAGACCATGTGAGGATATGACGAAGCCGAGTGACTTGGTGTATAGAGAGAAGAGGAGAAGGGCTAGAACCGAGCCGTATAAAGAGAAGAGGAGAAGGGCTAGAACAGAGCCTTGGGGGATACCAGTAGTGAGAGTACGTGGTGCAGACAAAGATCCTCTCTCTGTCACCTGGTAGGAGTAGCCTGCCAGGTAGGATGCAATGTGTGCAGAGCCTGAGACACCCAGCCCTGAGAGGGTGGAGAGGAGGATATGATGGTTTACGTGTCGAAGGCAGCGGATAGATCAAGGAGGATAAGAACAGAGAGAGAGTCAGCTTGGCAGTGTGGAAAGCCTCTGTGACACAGAGAAGAGCAGTCTCGGTTGAGTGAACAGTCTTGAAGCCTGACTGGTTAGGGTCAAGAAGATCGTTCTGAGAGAGAAAGCGAGAGAGTTGGTCAGACACAGTACACGCAAGTGTTTTGGAATGAAAAGAAAGAAAGAAGGGATACCGTTCAGTAGGGCTGGACGATATATATCGTGTGACGATAGAAAACAGTCTATCGTTTCATATTATGCTCTATCGTTTATTTTGTTGTGTCGCAAATCACACTATTTTTCGTTGTCATTTGGACAACGCTTTGCATTCTTCCACACGTGCCGCGTGTAAGGAAATTTGCAACACAAACAAACATGGAAGAGAGTGAACGTGACACAGAGCACGGAGACACGGAGCTCGTACCTAAAAGAGGGGCAACTTCGGTCGCATGGACGTGGTTTGGGTAAGAAAAGTCTGACACGGACCAGAAAACCGTCCAATGCAAAATATGCCGCAGGCTGGTCCCAACAACAGGCTCAAACACCACTAACCTCTTTTACCACCTACGCAAGAAGGTGGTAAAACAGAACGGAGAGAGTCTACAGATGAGACCCCAAAAAGTACAGTCGAGTGCTCAAAACAAAGCTTTTGCCAGCGGCACACCATATGGCAAAGAATCAAGAAGATGGAAGGCGATAATAGCTGCCGTTACAACTTACATCTGCAAAGACATGGCCCCAATTTACAAAGTCGAGAAACGGGGGTTTCGTGAGTTGGGGCTAACACTCGAACCAAAGTACCAAATGCTAATTAAAATGTGACACGTATTAGTTCCAAAATAACATGCAAAACAGGCAAAGAAATATATTTATATTTCCCCCCCAAAGAAATATATATTTTAGGCCTATAGGCCTATATTTATATTGTTTTCAACTATAGTTGAAGTATTTTCTATTTACCTTTTATACATTCATATTTTATATTTTGTTACATGCTTAATTGAAATTTGCACAGGTTCTAAATAAAAAAAAAAATCTAATATAAGTAAATACCTTTTTATTTGTTTAGTATAATTCAAAATGTAATAAGAAATAGGCCTTTACATGTGGTCATTTTATATAAACTATTTATTCATTGAATTTAGAGAAAATGTGCTATATCATGATACAGTGAGGGAAAAAAGTATTTGATCCCCTGCTGATTTTGTACGCTTGCCCACTGACAAAGAAATGATCAGTCTATAATTTTAATGGTAGGTTTATTTGAACAGTGAGAGACAGAATAACAACAAAAGAATCCAGAAAAACGCATGTGAAAAATGTTATAAATGGAATTGCATTTTAATGAGGGAAATAAGTATTTGACCCCCTCTCAATCAGAAAGATTTCGGACTCCCAGGTGTCTTTTATACAGGTAACGAGCTGAGATTAGGAGCACACTCTTAAAGGGAGTGCTCCTAATCTCAGTTTGTTAACTGTATAAAAAGACACCTGTCCACAGAAGCAATCAATCAATCAGATTCCAAACTCTCCACCATGGCCAAGACCAAAGAGCTCTCCAAGGATGTCAGGGACAAGATTGTAGACCTACACAAGGCTGGAATGGGCTACAAGACCATCGCCAAGCAGCTTGGTGAGAAGGTGACAACAGTTGGTGCGATTATTCGCAAATGGAAGAAACATAAAAGAACTGTCAATCTCCCTCGGCCTTGGGCTCCATGCAAGATCTCACCTCGTGGAGTTGCAATGATCATGAGAACGGTGAGGAATCAGCCCAGAACTACACGGGAGGATCTGTCAATGATCTCAAGGCAGCTGGGACCATAGTCACCAAGAAAACAATTGGTAACACACTACGCCGTGAAGGACTGAAATCCTGCAGCGCCCGCAAGGTCCCCCTGCTCAAGAAAGCACATATACATGCCCGTCTGAAGTTTGCCAATGAACATCTGAATGATTCAGAGTACATCTGGGTGAAAGTGTTGTGGTCAGATGAGACCAAAATTGAGCTTTTTGGCATCAACTCAACTCGCCGTGTTTGGAGGAGGAGGAATGCTGCCTATGACCCCAAGAACAGCATGCCCACCGTCAAACATGGAGGTGGAAACATTATGCTTTGGGGGTGTTTTTCTGCTAAGGGGACAGGACAACTTCACCGCATCAAAGGGACGATGGACGGGGCCATGTACCGTCAAATCTTGGGTGAGAACCTCCTTCCCTCAGCCAGGGCATTGAAAATGGGTCGTGGATGGGTATTCCAGCATGACAATGACCTAAAACACACAGCCAAGGCAACAAAGGAGTGGCTCAAGAAGAAGCACATTAAGGTCCTGGAGTGGCCTAGCCAGTCTCCAGACCTTAATCCCATAGACAATCTGTGGAGGGAGCTGAAGGTTCGAGTTGCCAAACGTCAGCCTCGAAACCTTAATGACTTGGAGAAGATCTGCAAAGAGAAGTGGGACAAAATCCCTCCTGAGATGTGTGCCAACCTGGTGGCCAACTGCAAGAAACGTCTGACCTCTGATTGCCAACAAGGGTTTTGCCACCAAGTACTAAGTCATGTTTTACAGAGGGGTCAAATACTTATTTCCCTCATTAAAATGCAATTCCATTTATAACATTTTTCACGTGTTTTTCTGGATTTTTTTGTTGTTATTCTGTCTCTCACTGTTCAAATAAACCTACCATTAAAATTATAGACTGATCATTTCTTTGTCAGTGGGCAAATGTATGAGCTTATCAAGGTGTCAAGCTCATTGAAGAACTCTCTAAGGGCACCTGGTGGGCGATAGATGACAACAATGTTAAGAATGAGTGGACAAGTGACAGTGACAGCAAGCATGGAATTCAAATGAGATGGACAGGTGAGTGTGGGAGAAAAGAGAAAATCTCCACTTAAGGAGAAATTAGCAGCCTTGTGCCACCAGCACCACGACCAGATGCTCTCGGACTATGAGATCCAGCTCTTTCACCTCTCCTTTTCTCTCCTCTCCCCCTTCTCTCTGAGCCGGTCTACTTGCGCCCCTACTGTGGCTGGCATTCTCTCGCCTCCAGTCTTCTATTCACAGTCTGTGCCAGAAAGCCTTCTCTTCCTCTTCTGTCCTTCTCTTTTCAGCCAATTTCTCTCCTCGCTCTCAGCCAGAAAATATCTCAGATATACATTCTCTCCTCCTCAGCTTTCTTTCCTCACTTTGCACGACTGTGTTTGTGCGTGCTTGAGTGTGGGAGGATTACCAGAAAGTGCCCCCCAGCCTGGTAGCGCTGGTAGCACCCCACAAAGCTGCTGCTTGTCTGCGGTGAGTCTGGCTCCCTGTCCATCTCAGCCACGTGCTCTGGTGATGAGGAGGAGCGAGCGGGCCCAACAGTCAACATGAGGCTCACGCTGCTCTAACTGAGTTAATGGGAACCGACATACCAGATTTACACAACCTCCACCGACCCACCAACCACAACCCTACCAGCTCCCAGATGACCTGCCTTCTACTCCCAGACCCACCAACCACAGCCCTATAAACTCCCAGACAGATTGGAAGGAGATTATTTGTTTTTAGATCAGATCAAACTGCAGCCCGTAATCCCGTTTTAATACGATTGGTTGGGAGAGTGAGAAATTAGGTCCTAACGCTTTTGGTCCAGGTACTATTAGATTGCAATGGGGGGGGATATACTGAGTGGACAGCTTTCAGGTTCTCAGTAATGCATAGACTCTAAAAAAAACTATTATAGCTTACATTAATTTACTTCACCCGGTGATGAATAATGCTTTGCATTGGTGCGCAATAACCCGCCAATCTCTACACAAGTGCCACATCGTAGGTCAAACACACAGTCAAAACCGCACGCACCCCTAGATGGACGATGGCCCCTTGATGAACAAGGGCCCCAGGAGAAGCAGAAGTGTACGAGGCGAGTAAGAGAGGCCCCATTCTTGCCTGGACCAGGATTGCTCCTCTCGGGCAGGAAATGGCAGTGTTTGTGTAGGGCCCGAACTGGGGCAAACGCGGCAGGCTGCGTATTAGGAGGATAATTTATGTACACGTGAGTGAAGTGGGAGGGGGTGTGTGGCGTGAGCTGTTTCTTATCTACCAGGTCTGGTTTGAATCAGCCAAGGGTCTCGGAGACTCTAACCCCGCTTATGTTCCCCTTCATGTTCCCAGACCCCTTCTCAGGGGCCCAAGATAACTTCCCGTCATTGACAGGATTGTAATAATGCACAAGGTTTCACTATGAGCCTATCACTTGGTGGTGAAAAGGCAAACGGAGGAGACTGACCATATATGGCCAGACCAGGCAAGGGGGAGAGGATAGGAAATAAGATGGTAAAGGTGAGGTCACTGGAAAGAGAGCGAGAGAGAGAGAGAGATGCAGTATTTTACGCATACTAAATTAACAGTGTTCATCGGAACTGACGATACGATAGCCTTGTATAGTCTACCGCAGCTGAGATACCCTTTAGTTGTAACAACAACTTTTGAATTGTTCTAGAACCACATTCGGATCGGATTCTGAACACATCAACGAAACAGTTTATACTACAATCCATTGACCCAGAAGAGTTTAACAGAGAGCTTCGATGTTGCAATAGCCGTGTAGTCTTCCACATCTGAAGATGAAGGTGTAAGAACAGTTTTTGAGTTGTTATAGAACCACTTTTTGGAGCTGAATACATCAGTTTAGCTAACAGTCTTCTCTCGATTAAAAGGGGTCAACAGATTGCCCACACTGAGTAGTAGGCTTACAACTTTCTCTGGCAGAATAACATTATGTATAGTGAACAACAACATAAGCGCAACATGTAAAGTGTTGGTCCCATGTTTCATGAGCTGAAATATACACATACACCCATACACACTCAGTGATTGAAGTTGATAATGACATTGTGTCCCGGTAGGGTAGGGGTTAATCTGCCTCATCTTCATGTGGCTGTGAAGGTGTCGCTGTCTAAAACAAATAGAGCTGGTCACATCACTTCTCATTATAGGCAACTGTCACTGTACCCTATTCCAGCATTCACATATTGGACAGGCTCAAAACTATACTGAACAAAAATATAAACGCAACATGTAAACGGTTGGTCCCATGTTTCATGAGCTGAAATAAAAGATCCCAGAAATGTTCCATATGCACAAAAAGCTTATTTCTCTCATTTTATGCACTAATTTATTTACATCCCTATTAGTGAGCATTTCTCCTTTGTCAAGATAATCCATCCAACTGACAGGTGTGGCATATCAAGGTTCAAGAACGTAATTAAACAGCATGATAATTACACAGGTGTACCTTGTGCTGGGGACAATAAAAGACCACTCTAATATGTTCAGTTTTGACACCCTACACAATGCCACTGATGTCTCAAGTTTTGCCCGGGGAACCTAGAGACATTTGGCATGAGCTGATGGTGGGGGACAACATGGTGACATCATCACCCCAGAGGGAGAGGCTGAGAGAGGGGGCCAAAGGCAGCCAGAAAAGGGGATGCCAGGGCATGGAGGGGTGTGAGGAGAGACTCTTGCCGTTCACACATGATGTTGTCCAGTGTTGGTGCAACTTAGACTCAGTCAGAATGAGCCTCTATAGGAGCCATTAATATCCACTTCGCAGTGACACCTTTCCCTACATAGCACACTACTATTTGGTCCCGTGTGGCTCAGTTTGTAGAGCATGGCTCTTGCAAAGCCAGGGTTGTGGGTTCGATTCCCATGGGGGACCAGAACGAAAATGTATGCACTCACTACTGTAAGTTTCTCTGGATAAAAGTGTCTGCTTAATAACTTAAATGTAACATGAAAATCAGAGCCATATGGTCCCTGGTCAAAAGTAGTGCACAAAAAAGGGAATAGGGTGTCATTTGGGACGCAAAGGCTCAAACCATGCAGCGGCGTGACCCACATCCAGCCTACTGCAAGGAGAGGGGGGAAATGATGATCTGAACCGTGTTATTATCTTTCTATTATTTTTCTCTCTGCATTGTTGGGAAGGGCCCGTAAGTACTTTACTGTTAGTCTACACTAGGGTTGAGCGGTATCCAGATCCTCGTACCATCCTTTCACGCCCAGATTTACGGTATTATCTGCAATTCCCATTGGTGTCTATTAATAGAATGCTAACATAATAGTGACTTTCCATTGAGGCTGCTAGCTAAATATGCTAACGAGCGCAAATGAACATAAACCAACGCGAAGACAGTCCATCCAGCTCATAAAGTTATACATATATAGATAGGAGCTACCGAATGGTGAGTTTGGACTTTTACAAGTGAATGTGAACGAGAGACATTGTGCAAATAAACGAAGGTTTGACGCATGCTTGTCTGAACAAAGAACAGTACTGTGTACACAGTGTGTCTGTGTGGAGTCTGGGAGTCACTAGGGCAACGGGCCTGCCTGCTCTGCTCGAGAAGATAGGGATGAGCAGACGGCCCAGAACCAAAGGGGAAAGAAATGCAAGGAAATCAAGCTGCAATGGCAGCTGTATAGATAACTCATCCACAGGGCTTTGACTTCTCGAACACGGCAGAAAGCTAACACAATATGATTCTCCGTGACCTTATTAATTCAGCTACTTACTTAGATAACTAGCAAGTTAAACGAAGGGTCCCTCTAACGCAGAATTCTTAGTTTTTCACGCAGGAAAAAATTATTAAATGCATAAGAAATATCTTGCTGCGTTTTGTAAACGCAGATCTAAAATGCTTCTTATTGTAATTTCTGCAAGGTGTCAAACTAATTTTGTGCTTCAGTTGCACTTCTCTACTCGGATGAGAATTCAAGAATGACATTTCACTAAGGGCATTCAATCAATAGACAGCGCTCTGACTGATGTGTAGCTACTTTTCTCGGTGTAGCCAGCCTACTTTTCTCTGGTAAAATGCAAGATTAACTTTAAGCAAAAAATGATAAACATTAGAAATAGGCTTGCCATGCACAATTTATTGCAACAAGACCTTGCTTTGTCATTGTAAGCTCATTTATTTGTGTGGCTGCCAGCCAAATAGTGTTGCACTTCTGTTGTTGTCTGATGACAATGAAGCCAATTTCTGCAATTTTTTTTGAGCTAATGTATTTTCTGCGAAGGAAAACTATAGCCGCACGTCCCACTATATTGAGAAAAAAAAATCATCTATTGACTTTCAACATAAAACGCGACCCCTGTCAATACACCGCTGGACTCACCTGCTCCCGCTTTCTCCCGTTGTGCCATTTACAAACAAGCATGCGACTGGCTCAACTCAATGTAAAATAATGTGACAGGTGAAATGAATAACGCAATCTGCTTTATCTCCTAATGTATTGCACAAGTTGACGGCAAGTATTTACTTAAAAAAATGTATTGTTTCAACGGCATTGAAAAACCATTCCGTTGCTATTTTCGAATAACCCGGTAACGTATATGCTATATACGGTACACAGCCCAAGCCTAGTCTACACCTGTTGTTTATGAAGCACGTGACAAATAACATTTGATTTGATACTGTTGGACAAAAAAAAGGTGGGTAAACTGTGTTTACTTGCGCGTACCTTCAGCTACGCCACTGGTGTGTATGTGTGTGTTTGCACTACTACAGCAGCTTTTGACAACTCTCTGGCCTTTACCGCCTCATACCTCATGACACACTTCTGCTGTGGATAGCCTAGCCCTAGTGATGCTGCCCACGCCAATGATCATCCTGCACAATTGTGAATTAGGCTGAGGTCCTATCAAAACAGCTTTTAAATGAGAACTGTGTCAAGTGTGAAAGGGCTGCATCAAACATTGAGATGATGCCTCCTTAATAAAGGATGTGTTAACTGGATGAATTATGTAAGATTGTCTCTCTCTCACACGCTCTCTCTCTCTGATGTGCAGCTGCAGACACACAAGACCTGTGCCAGCGGGCATGGCAGGGCATGCCAATGCAATTCTGCCAAGGTTAAGTCTGGAGATGCCCTCAGAGTGGTGGCACTGGCGCCATATTCTTCAGTCTGTACTGTACACTAGCAAACAGCAAAACACATGTCCACTCCAAAGTAAACAAAAAGGTACTAAATTCTCAAAGATAGCCCATCAACAATTGGGACAGCAGTGTAGTTTTTAAAGATTTAGCCTACTCATATGGATAAAACTATGGATTTACCATGCCATGTTTGTACGCAAACATCCTTCAGTTACATTTTAGTCATTTAGCAGACGCTGTTATCCAGAGCGACTTACAGGAGAAATTAGGGTTAAGAAGTGCCTTGTTCAAGGGCACAGACAGATTTTTCCACCTTTGAGATTCGAAACCAGCGAGCCTTTCAAATTACTGGCCCAATGCGCTTAACCACTAGACTACCTGGGTTAAGTTGTGTATTAACTAGGGCTAATAAACTGCATTAGCCCAACACCACACACAGTGACAGGGTGGGCATGTCTGTGAGAGCCGACAGAGGCTCAAACATTCCCAAGTGTTTGCTTTTTCCACTTGCTCTAAACAGAGAGGTTATCTGCTCATTGATAGGGCCTAATCCATTGTGACTGGCAGTTATTCAGCCCTCTGTTCTCAAGCGCATATTCAACACTAGAGGAAGTGGGTCATAAATATTCACAAGGGGACCAAAGGGCTATTTGCATTAGAGAGTTGAAGTGGACTTTGAGAGCCAGGGGAGGGTTAAGAGGGGGCTCGTGAACAAGGGATCGAGAGAAAGAGTGAGGAGTGAAGGAGTGGGTTGCTGAAATCAGGCTTTGTCACGTTAAACTAAAACTCCCCAACGCTCTCTCTTTGTCTTCCTCTCCCTCTGTGTGGAAGACAGTAGTCAATCACAGGGGGGCAGGATTAGTACCATTTGATCTCTTCAACTGCTAGTTTCAGCCTGACACTGACACTGGGGATGAGGGAGTGAGGTCGAGAGTGCAGTGTGTGTGTGTGTTGGATCATGTTCGTGTGTAACTGACTGACATGTGCTTAGCGTTGCGACCGGGTCATCTGGCTTCCATTGCTGACGTTAGATCGCAGATAAACGCAATTGCTTCAAACACTTGTCAGCGTGATTTAAACCCTAATAATTCCAACTGTCATTTATGTAGGTTTTTATCTCTATAGCATGTCACTCATAGCTAGATAATAGTTCACATTCCTGTACTGTACAGTGTACACCCCACATACAGGACAAAAACGATCTATTCATATATTCTTTTCTTTTTTACAGGAATGGCGCCAGAGGGGATGGCTGCCGTTTCACGGGCTCCTAACCAATTGTGCTATTTTGGGTGTTTTTTCCGCATTGTTTGTAACTTATTTTGTATATAATGTTGATGCTACTGTCTCTTATGACCGAAAAGAGCTACTGGATATCAGAACAGCGATTACTCACCTCGAACTGGACATAGATATTTTATTTAATGAGTCTGACATGAAGGATATAACGCTGCTCCCATACAAGGCCCAAATCTCCGTCATTCGCATGAAGAGAAGAAGGAAATACAGGGGGCGGAGATCAGGATGCCTTGTGAGAATTAGTCGGCGAGTGGGTAACCCACCTCTACCATCCGTTCTATTAGCCAATGTGGAATCACTGGAGAATAAACTGGATGAGCTCCGTTCAAGACTATCCTACCGACTGGACATAAAAAACTGTAAGATCTTATGTTTCACCGAGTCATGGGTGAACGATGAAACTGATAATATACAGTTGGCTGGGTTTTCCTTGCATCTGCAGGACAGGACAGCTACGTCTGGTAAGACGAGGGGTGGGGGTGTGTGTCAACAGTTGGTGCACGATTTCCAATATTAAGGTAGTCTAGAGGTATTGCTCGCCCGAGGTAGAGTACCTCATGATAAGCTGTAGACAACACTATCTATCAAGAGAGTTTATCATCTATATATTTCGTAGCAGGCTATTTACCAGCACAAACTGACGCTGGCACTAAGACCGCACTCAACGAGCTGTATAAGGCCATAAGCAAACAATAAAATGCTCATCCAGAAGGGGCGCCCCTAGTGGCAGGAGACTTTAATGCAGGCAAACCTAAATCAGTTTTTATCTCATTTCTAGCAGCATGTCACATGTGTAACCAGAGGAGAAAAAAATAACTCTAGACCACCTTTACTCCACACACAGAGACACGTACAAAGCTCTCCATCACCCTCCATTTGGAAAATCTGGAATATCCTCCTGATTCCTGTTTACAAGCAAAAACTAAAGCAGGAAGTACCAGTGTCTCGCTCAATACGGAAGTGGTCAGATGACGTGGATGCTACGCTACAGGACTGTTTTTCTAGCACAGACTGGAATATGTTCTTGGATTCATCTAATGGCATCGAGGAGTATACCACCTCAGTCATCGGCTTCATCAATAAGTGCATCAACGACGTCGTCCCCAGTGACCGTACGTACATATCCCAACCAGAAGCCATAGTTTACAGGCAAAATCCACACCGAGTTAAAGGCTAGAGCTGCCGCTTTCAAAGAGCGGGACATTTATCCGGAAGCTTATAAGAAATCCCGTTATGCCCTCAGACGAACTATCAAACAGGAAAAGCGTCAATACTGGACTAAGATTGAATCCTACTACACCGGCTCTGACGCTCATCGGATGTGGCAGGGCTTGCAAACCATTACAGACTACAAAAGGGACACCCAACTGCGAGTTGCCCAGTGATGCGAGCCTACCAGACGGGCTAAATTCCTTTTATGCTCGCTTTGAGGCAAGCAACACTAAAGCATGCATGAGTGCACCAGCTGTTCCGGGACGACTGTGTGATCACGGTCTCCGTAGCATATGTGAGCAAGACCTTTAAAAAGTTAAGCATTCACAAGGCTCCGGGGCCAGATAGATTGTCAGGACGTGTACTCAGAGCATGCGCGGACCAACTGGCAAGTGTCTTCACTGACATTTTCAACCTCTCCCTGTCTGTAAAACCTACATGTTTCAAGCAGACAACCATAGTCCCTGTGCCAAAGAAAGAAAAGGTAACATGCCTAAATTACTACCGCCCCGTAGCACTCATGTCGGTAGCCATGAAGTGCTTTGAAAGGCTGGTCATGGCTCACAACACCATCATCCCGGAAACCCTCGATCCACTTCAACTCGCATACCGCCCCAACAGATCCACAGATGACGCAATCTCAATCACACTCCACACTGCCCTTTCCCACCTGGACAAAAGGAACACCTACGTGAGAATACTATTCATTGACTACAGCTCAGCGTTCAACACCATAGTGCCCACAAAGCTCATAACTAAGCTAAGGACCCTGGGACTAAACACCTCCCTCTGCAACTGGATCCTGGACTTCCTGACGGGCCACCCCCAGGTGGTAAGGGTAGGCAACACATCTGCCACTCTGATCCTCAACACGGGGGCCCCTCAGGGGTGCATGCTTAGTCCCCTCCTGTACTTCCTGTTCACCCATGACTGCGTGGCCAGGCACGACTCCAAGACCATCATTAAGTTTCCTGACGACAACAATGAGACAGCGTATAAGGAGGAGGTCAGAGACCTGGCAGTGTGGTGCCAGGACAACAACCTCTCCCTCAACGTGAGCAAGACAAAGAAGATGATTGTGGCATACAGGAAAAGGAGGGCTGAACACGCCCCCATTCACATTGACAGGGCTGTAGTGGAGCGGGTCGAGAGTTTCAAGTTCCTTGGTGTCCACATCACCAACAAACTACCATGGTCCAAACACACCAAGAAAGAGGGCACGACAATGCCTTTTCCCCCTCAGGAAACTGAAAAGATTTGGCATGGGTCCCCAGAACCTCAAAGTTCTACAGCTTCACCATCCTGACCAGTTGCATCACTGCCTGGAATGTCAACTGCTCTGCATCTGACCGTAAGGTGCTACAGTGGGTAGTGCGTACGGCCCAGTACATCACTGGGGCCAAGCTTCCTGCCATCCAGGACCTCTATACTAGGCAGTGTCAGAGGAAGGCCCCAAAAATTGTCAAAGACTCCAGTCAACAGTCAGACTGTTCTCTTTGCTACCGCACGGCAAGCGGTACCGGAGCGCCAAGTCTAGGTCCAAAAGGCTCCTTAACAGCTTCTACCCCCAAGTCTTCTGAACAATTAATCAAATTGCCACCTGGACTATATGCATCGATACCCTCCTCCCCCTTTTGTTTTTACACTGCTGCTACTCGCTGTTTATTATCTATGCATAGTCACTTTACCCCTAACTACATGTACAAATGATGAACTAACCTGTACCCCCGCACATTGACCCGGTACCTGTACCACCTGTATCTAGATAGCCTCATTATTGAAACTTTGGTTTATTTAGTAAATATTTTCTTAACTCTAATTTCTTAAAACTGCATTTTAAGGGCTTGTAAGTAAGCATTTCACGGTAGGATCTACACCTGTTGTATTCGGCACATGTGACAAATAAAATGTGATTTGATTTGATTACCTCAAATACAAGGTCAGGCTAAAAACATGCCATAATTACTGTGGTATATCCTAAGACTATCCACGTGACGTGAGGGGTGGATGGTGGGTTGAGATAGGGCAGAGACAGTGACCGTGCTATTATTACCAAAGACAGACAGCACAGACCTAGCAACAGAGCTCCATTTGTAGTTGAACACCAGCCGCCTAGCTCTAGGCTGTGTCATTATGGAGGAACACATGACAGCAAAGTACCGAAGCCCCGGCCCTCAGATCAGCCTCCTCCTCATTCCCACTAATGATGACTGATGACACACATTTGATTCAGCTGTCTGCCGAGCCGAGTCAGGGGTCTCCTTACCGGCGGATTTGGGCAGAGCGAGGGGAGGACAGGGCTGAGCAGCACTCATTTGTCTTTAGCACTGGGAGCTAATGCGGAAAAACAGTCTCAAATCGCACCCTATGTAGTGCACTCCTTTTGACCAGAGCCCTATGGGTCGGTGGAGCCGGGGCCTATCCAGAGACTTAGGAAAGTTGGCTGATGAGAGCAGACAGAGCGGTGTAGGCAGAGGGATCGCAAAGGGATATTTCCAGAATTTAATGAAGGACATGTTTAGCTTCCTCTGTCAGTGTGCGTTTAGATTTTCCTAGTTGCGTGTGCGATGAAGCGCATATGTGTGAGTGTGTGAATGTGTGTTCAATGGACTAAGTGTGTAAAGAGTTAACTGGCTGGTAACCTGAGCCTGCGGTTGGTCAGGTGAGAGGCGTTAATCCCCCCCCCGGGGTCCTGTTAACCTGCTCACATGCCTGACCTCAAACTCAACGTTTGAACCCAGGGCTGCCCGACCGTGTGTGTACTAAGGGCCCCTGTGTGTGTAACAGCGACACCCGAGCATCCCGGCCCTTCCCAGTTAACTGTCCATTAAGCTAAGTGGCCCATCCATAATGCAAGCCTCCCCAATGTGTTATTCAGAGCGGGAGCTTTCCATAAATAGTGGCATTAAGAGGGAAATAATGCACACTCTACAATGCCCTACAAGCCAATCAGAAAGGAGTATTCAACAATGCCATGGTATAATGTAGTGCAGTACACTCTACGTAGAGACCAGTGTCTATGCTAAACTACATGATAGGACAGACAACCATTCATACACTACAAAGCCTGAATCTAATGAGGATATTGGGGGAACGAGGACAATACGAACGCGAGTCTGCTATGAGTAAGTAAACAAGAGCCCTGCAGAGGGGGTTGAGAGATGGGAGCTGTTTAGGGCGCGAGAGAGGGAATCAAGGCGCCTCTGCCGCCTCTCTCTCAGCCAGGCCTCCCCTGGGTTTGTTGGCTGCTTCAAAATGAGATCAAACTGACTGACTACAGCTAGGCTCCAAGTAGGCCAGGTCAGGGGAAGAAGCAGGTTGATCAGGCTTCGGGCCAGAGAAAAGGTGATATACAGTCACCTTCAAAATTATTGGCACCCTATATAAAGATGAGGGAAAAAATAAACTGTATAAAATAAATACTGAGCAAAAAAAAAAAAAAAAAGTGTAAGTCTATTTTATAATACAATTGTTTAGAGAAAGAGATTTTGTTAAACAAATAATACTTTATCAAAATGATAGGTGTCAAAATGATAGTTATTGGCACCCGTTTTCAATACTTGGTGCACCCTCCCTTTGCGAGGATAACGGCACTGAGCCTTTTACTATAAAGTTTTATGAGATTGGAGAACACATGGTCTCAGACCATTCCTCCATACAGAATATTTCCAGATCCTTCAGTCTGCGCTTATGGACTGCCCTCTTCAATTCAAACCACAGGTTTTCAATGGTCCGGCGACTGAGATGGCCATTGTACAATTTAGATTTTGTGGTCAAATAACCACTTCTTTGTGGATTTCGATGTGTGCTTGGGGTCATTGTCTTGCTGGAAGATCCACTTGCAGACAAGTTTCAGCCTCCAAGCAGAGGCAACCAGGTTTGGCTAAAATGTCCTGGTACTTGGTAGAGTTAATGATGTCGTTGACCTTAACAAAGGCCCCAAGACCCTTGTTAAAGTGGGGCATTAAGATGGTCATTCCAAGGTAATTTAGCTATTTGATTTTTAATTTCAGGACCTTCGGAAAGGACTTTTTCCACATTTTGTTACGTTACAGCCTTATTCTAAAACAGAAATACCTTGTTGACATAAGTATTCAGACTTGAAATTGAGCTCAGGTGCATCCTGTTTCCATTGATCATATTTGAGATGTTTATACAAGGCACCTCAAGGAACCTAAAGGACTCTCAGGCTATGAGAAGCAAGATTCTCTGGTCTGATGAAACCTTTATTTAACTAGGCAAGTCAGTTATGAAGAAATTCTTATTTACAATGACGGCCTACCGGGGAACAGTGGGTTAACTGCCTTGTTCAGGGGCAGAACGACAGATTTTTACCTTGTCAGCTTGGGGATTCGATCCAGCAACATTTCGGTTACTGGCCCAACGCTCTAACCACTGCCCCAAGCGTCACATCTGGAGGAAACCTGGCACAATCCCTACGGCGAAGCATTGTGGTGGCAGCATCATGCTGTGGGGATGTTTTTCAGCGGCAGGGACTGGGAGACTAGTCAGTACAGAGGGAAAGATGAATGGAGCAAAGTACAGAGAGAGATCCTTGATGAAAACCTGCTCCAGAGCGCTCAAGACCTCAGACTGGGGCGAAGGTTCACCTTCCAATAGGACAATGACCCTAAGCACACAGCCAAGACAAGGCAGGAGTGGCTTCGGGGACAAGTCTCTGAATGTCCTTGAGTGGCCCAGCCAGAGCCCGGACTTGAACCCGATCAAACATCTCTGGAGAGACCTGAAAATAGCTATGCAACGACGCTCCCCATCCAACCTGACAGAGCTTTAGAGAATTTAATCCATTTTAGAATAATGTAACAAAATGAAGAAAAAGTCAAGGGGTCAGAATACTTTCCCGAATGCACTGTATACATTTTTTAAACTGGTACCCAGCTACCTTCAGTCTAGTCTTGTGAGGCTTGTGGGCAACCGAATGCCTTCAACCGAAATGTTTCTTCCGCATTTAACCCAACCCCTCTGAATCAGAGAGGTGCGGGGGGCTGCCTTAATCGACATCCACGCCTTCGGCGCCTGGGAACAGTGGGTTAACTGCCTTGTTCAGGGGCAGAACGACAGATTTTTTCCTTGTCAGCTCGGGGATTCGAACTTGCAACAATGCCTCCGGTTACAAGTCCAACGCTCTAACCACTAGGCTACCTGCCGCCCCTTACTCAGCCACCAATTGTGCAAGTTCTCTCACTTAAAAAGATGAGAGAGGCCTGTAATTTTCATCATAGGTACACTTCAACTATGACAGACAAAATGAGGAAAAAATCCAGAAAATCACATTGTAGGATTTTTATGAATTTATTTGCAAATTATGGTGGAAAATAAGTATTTGGTCACATACAAACAAGCAAGATTTCTGGCTCTCACAGACCTGTAACTTCTTCTTTAAGAGGCTCCTCTGTCCTCCACTCGTTACCTGTATTAATGGCACCTGTTTGAACTTGTTATCAGTATAAAAGACACCTGTCCACAACCTCAAACAGTCACACTCCAAACTCCACTATGGCTAAGACCAAAGAGCTGTCAAAGGACACCAGAAACAAAATTGTAGACCTGCACCAGGTTGGGAAGACTGAATCTGCAATAGGTAAGCAGCTTGGTTTGAAGAAATCAACTGTGGGAGCAATTATTAGGAAATGGAAGACATACAAGACCACTGATAATCTTCCTCGATCTGGGGCTCCACGCAAGATCTCACCCGTGGGGTCAAAATGATCACAAGAACGGTGAGCAAAAATCCCAGAACCACACGGGGACCTAGTGAATGACCTGCAGAGAGCTGGGACCAAAGTAACAAAGCCTACCATCAGTAACACACTACGCCGCCAGGGACTCAAATCCTGCAGTGCCAGACGTGTCCCCCTGCTTAAGCCAGTACATGTTCAGGCCCGTCTGAAGTTTGCTAGAGAGCATTTGGATGATCCAGATGAGGATTGGGAGAATGTCATATGGTCAGATGAAACCAAAATAGAACTTCTTGGTAAAAACTCAACTCGTCGTGTTTGGAGGACAAAGAATGCTGAGTTGCATCCAAAGAACACCATACCTACTGTGAAGCATGGGGTGGAAACATCATGCTTTGGGGCTGTTTTTCTGCAAAGGGACCAGGACGACTGATCCGTGTAAAGGAAAGAATGAATGGGGCCATGTATCGTGAGATTTTGAGTGAAAACCTCCTTCCATCAGCAAGGGCATTGAAGATGAAACGTGGCTGGGTCTTTCAGCATGACAATGATCCCAAACACACCGCCCGGGCAACGAAGGAGTGGCTTCAGAAGAAGCATTTCAAGGTCCTGGAGTGGCCTAGCCAGTCTCCAGATCTCAACCCCATAGAAAATCTTTGGAGGGAGTTGAAAGTCCGTGTTGCCCAGCGACAGCCCCAAAACATCACTGCTCTAGAGGAGATCTGCATGGAGGAATGGGCCAAAATACCAGCAACAGTGTGTAAAAACCTTGTGAAGACTTACAGAAAACGCGTTTGACCTCTGTCATTGCCAACAAAGGGTATATAACAAAGTATTGAGATAAACTTTTGTTATTGACCAAATACTTATTTTCCACCATAATTTGCAAATAAATTCATTAAAAATCCTACAATGTGATTTTCTGGATTTCTTTTTCTCATTTCGTCTGTCATAGTTGAAGTGTACCTATGATGAAAATTACAGGCCTCTCTCATCTTTTGAAGTGAGAGAACTTGCACAATTGGTGGCTGACTAAATACTTTTTTGCCCCACTGTATGTATGTATGTATGTATGTATGTATGTATGTATATATATATATATATATATATATATATATTTTCATACTGTATTCCTTACCTCAGTCTACCTCTGCACAATTCAGCCGTGGATGTAAGGTGAGGAGAGTAGCGGAGGACAGCTAATGGGGGCTTTAAAGCTGGTCTTATCCTAACCTTTCTTCTGTGGCCCAGAGAGCTTCAGTCTCCTGCTGCAGGCACCTGATTGGTCACCTATGCACTAACTACAGCGCAGCTGGACCAGGAAGTTTGTGGGGGCTAATCCCTGCATTACACCCAATCCATAATTCACACAGGGGGGATTACTACTGAACCGCTCTGCGCACGAGAGAGAATTTGGGCAACCGTGCAGTCGGCACCTGCTGGGTCATTAAGACTGAGGCTTTGGCTCCATATGTCACAGGAGACAACGTGAGGAGGTGGAGCAGGCAGGTAAAAACAAACAACTGGCAACAGTAACGCTGCTAAATAGGACAGGGATATAGGCCATTCTGTACCACACTACATTTTCCAACCGGCCTGTTTCACATCTAACTGGATCCAGGCCAAGTCCCCATCAGTTGAAACTGAGAGCATTCAAATAATATGAGTCATCTTAGCAAAGCCTCAGCTCTCACTCACTTCCTGCCTGGCCCTCTCCCTCTTTTCATCTCTCAAACCACTCAAAAATGACATTAAACTCTGCGACTGCTCCAGAGGGATGAGGGTTTCAAAATGCCAGCTCCTGCAGCCCTTTTTCTCTGAGGAAAAACCTCACCGCTCAGGGTGCTGACAGCACAGACATAGAAATCCAGCGCTGTTGTGCAACAGCCGTGGCTGTGAAAAGGTTTCACACGTACGGTATGAGGGCACAGCAGACTGTGTGCCAGTGGCCCGTGGAGGCATCAGGGAGTCAGAGACACAGCGGGACTCCACTATACTACAATAAAGAGATGAACTAGTTTACGCTGTGTGGTGGCTCGGTCACTACAGTTCAAACAAGTGTCATTTTCCTTCTCCGTTTAGTTACATCCTTGGGTGGAGAGAAAGGAGAAAAGTAAACTTCTGTAGTGAGATTGTTTCCCTAACTATTGATAGGATCAGTGGTATGCTGTACAGTAGAGCACTCTCTCAGGTCTGGTCTTAAGTGTGTGCAAGCATTACTCACTGTGTGTGAGCAGCAAAGGCAATATTTGTGGATGGATCTACTTTACAGTAAAGCCCAGACATCCTCCTTTCAGCACATTATGTGACTATCATTGGGCAACACTTGCGTGATATGGGGACATTGGGAGATGGTGTTGTTATAGAGTGAGATGTTTGTTTGCCTATAAAGGAACAGAGTGATGACGAAATAAAGGTTGAAACAGAATAATATCAAAAGCAATTATCTTCTGTGAGATAAACTGACAAATGCCTTTTCTCTGACCTCCTAAAAAAGCCCACTACAGAATGCTTTCCTTAGGTAACTTAGAAATTCCCCCTGAAATAACACAACCAGACTCCCTACTGCGCAGACGGCACAAATGCAAATGTCCATTTTCTCCCAGATAACAGCCAGTCGTTTAAATAAGATGGCTTAAATGAGGAACAGACCGTCATAGCGACTTTGATGTCTGTCTGAAACATCAAAACATTGGTAGCTGTAGGCTCAAATCACCATGGTGCTGTTTCTCCGCTTTCACTGCACATTGCCTGAAATGTCTTCAGAGGAGAAATAGCCGTAGCATAGTCTAGATATTATGCTCCTTTAGGAGATGCGTTTTCTCTATCTAGCTAGCATTACTTCTAACCTGACGTGATATCTGCACAACTACTATCATGGGAAACACTAACTATGTCCTTAGTAAGACAGTAGGCCCTATTCTCTGATTCGCCTAAGGTGCAACGGTTAGAGACAAAACACTTTATCTAATGTTGGGCATAGATCCTACTTTACACACTAACGCCATTCATAGTAAACAGGATCGGGATAATGAGCGTCTGTCTCTCACCTCTCGCCAACCACACGTGTTCCGAGCTGTAGAGCTAGAGGGCATCTCTCACTTTGCACAATGAGAGCCACACTAATATCCTCAACACTAGACGGTGAGCGATCGAGCCTCTCCTTCCCTCGCATGCCGTCATATCCTTCTTAAGAGGGGGAGGCGGGGAGGTAAGAGAAAGTCTCTTTATTCTCCATCTTTTAGAGGTGTTGTTCATACTTTATTTCCATCTCCACATCTCTGGATGCTGGTTAAAGGAGTTCCCAGGCGGGCCTTTAACCCTCAAATGTCAGACACAGTGGGTGAAAAGAGACAGATGAGCCTAACGAATATCACATGATACAGCGAGTAAGTCAGTCGCTAGCTAGAGAAAGGCTGACTTGATCCAGACATGCAGGGTTTCTCTCCAGCTGGGGCCGGATTGAGTGGAGCGGGATGGCGAGGAGAGCATAGAGTGAAGGCAATCTGGAGGGATCTTAAAATAATTTCTGGGTAACAATTAAGTACCTTACGGTGATTGTTTTCAATAAAAAATGGTCAAAAAGAAACAAATATTCTTAGCAAAGGGCAATGGGGAGGGGGAAACAGGAAATTAGCAGTTATTGGCAGAGGTTTGGAACTCTTTGTTATTGGTCTATTAACTAATTTACCTCGTGGTGATGTCACCATTGAAGGCTAAAACTCCATCCCACCTAAACAGGTTGACATTTCAAACAGCTCCTTCACTAAAAGAGCATAATTTTCACAATTTCAAAGTATTATTCAAACCTCAGTGTGGAAATGTATAGAAAAACACAGGAAAATCACATTTATGACTGCACTGGGCCTTTAAGTTACTCCACCAGAAGCAGCTCATAAATCAGGGGACAGGATCGGCTCATCTTCCTCAGACGAGCTACCCAGCCCAGGAACACGGAGGGCCCTTAAACACACAGACACAACGCTATTGTGACGGCAGAGCAAATAAGAACCCGGCTTCTGTAACCGCAATGAGATCATCTGGGCCAGAGAGACTCAATGTCTCGTTTCTTTTTATGTTCAGGCATGGGTCGACCCGCTATGTTATTAAAACTATGTCCTGGTGCAGAAAACGAGACGGATACACTTTCATGACAAGAAATAAAGCAGATTGTGGTTATACGATATGACCTCCAATTTCTCTAAAAATGGATGTAATAGCAGTATACTAACTCCATAATGTAAATGTATTATAAGCTCCTCGAGGGGCCATTTTGGTGAGAGATTGAAACTCACTTTGGTGGTGGCAGCAGGCAGCCGCAGTATGCTATTTTCTCTCACAGAATCAGGAAAAATGCCAGTATTTTTAGCGTGCTAACCTCTGGCCCATTTTCCAGGCCCTTCGCTGCGTTTGGTACGGATGTCCCACTCTCTAAATAGATGGGGATTCCATTGTGTGGAGACAGACAACCTGAGAAGTACACAGTTGGCTGGCCCTCTGTGTGATGATGTAGCAACATGCTGACTCTCCAGAGGAGGACCAGAGGGCATGGGGATGGGCAGACGGCCATCTTGCTTTGGGTCAGAGGGAGAGAGTTTGTGGGGGGGCTTCCACCCTGTGAGAATTATGCACACGTTTCTGATGAAATAAGGCCACTTTCCCTGTAATAACCCCTTATACAGAGAGCAAATGAACAAAAAAAACGAGTGTAAAATAAGAAACAAATGAGGACAGCCGACCTTAAAAGATGAATAATACCACGGACTGCCAGGCTCTAGCTTACCACCTAGGCAGCATGCTAAAGAATGCAACCCCCCAAAAAATGAGAATGCATGGTAGAGGAAGTCTGGGTTGATAAATGTCCTTGGTTCGATACCTCAATGAATTTATGCATGTTCTATTATGAGTGAGTGTGGATGAGACACAAAGATGGTGGAGAAGAGTTATTGAGAGAGAGAGAGAGAGAGAGAGAGAGAGAGAGAGAGAGAGAGAAATAGCTCTTCTCAATGTGCTATGTAGCCAGCCAAGCAGCGCACAAACCATCTGCAGAGATAAGTAAAGAAGTGATTACAAAAGGCTGGCTCAATTTCTGACAGTCTGACGCTTGACTGCCTCCATATACACCGAATTGATTTAAATGAAGAGGCTATGAATATTTTAGAGTGGAACCCCCTTAGCCTAAGCCATTTCGATCTCCTGTTCTCTCTCTCTGTGTGTGTGTGTGTGTGTGTGTGTGTGTGTAGGTGGGACAAGAGGGAGAATGTAATTATTGATAGTGAGATTATGGCCTGTTGTCACTATGTCTGCAATTACTTGTCTACTTTAAGCTCCGGTGAATCAATGACACTGGCTGAATCCTTTCTGTCCGCTTTGCTTTGTTCATCAAAGTGGGCTTTACAGAGTAAACCCACCCTTGTTTGTGGATTTAGCATCAAACCCAGCTCACGTACAGTACTCTGACCAATGCCCCAGACTAAATCTCTCTGCAAACAAGCCGAGGCCTGTTGGTGGATCCAAGCGTGAGTGCAAACTCAGTCTCCGCACAAATATGCTGAATTTCCCTCATGCTCGATGTCTAAAGATTTTTGCAACGTCCCCGCCAACAGCAAATAAAACTGTTGAAGTCAGCGCTGTTGTTTGTGTGTACGTGAAGCATGTGCGGTGCCAAGTGCAAATACTCAAGGTGACAAACCACACCCGTTTGGCGCATCTTTCAAAAACATTCACGCGTGAGCGCGCCGCGTGACCAGGTTGCCACTGGTAACCTTGGGCTGGCGAACGCCCTGTTCCGAGAGGCGTCTGTATTTGGTAAATTATGCATTGCATTAAAGCGATGACTGCTTTGAAGGTTGACGGCAGGGTGCCATTTGGAGAGGCGAGTGATGGCAGGTTGTGAAATGCTGCCCCACGGCCTTTCCCAGGCACGGCGTTGAACTCCTTTCACCCTGCGCTATTACAAACGGACCTTGATGACAAAGCAGGTCGTTCTATGGGACACGGCACTCTCTGCTTTCTGCCATCCGGCTGGGCCACTAAATCACTGTGTCTGCAGGGCTGACAGGAGCAGGCAGACGCACGTGAGACTGTGTGTCTGCTGCTCACCCTGTTAAAACAGGGGACCTTGGCCAACGCAAGCCTGTCCATCCATCGAGCCTGTCCCATCAGGTTCACGTCAACACAGCCTCAAGGGAAAAATATCCGGTCCATAAAAGCGCTAAAAGGTCATCAAGGAGTATGGACATGAAAGAGAAAGCAGAAAATATATAGGTGAAAAGACATTGACACAAAGGGCAAGTGCTGTGGTTCAAAACGGTAGGGTAGAACAAGTCCTGCAGTGTTCTATTGAAAGAACCATTTTTGTAAACGAATCTATATACAGTGGGCTTAGGGTTAGATTATAAGAGTACATGGCCATTAAGGCCAGATTGTTCTTCAAGATGTTTCAACATTCATAGATGACCAGCAGGGTCAAATAATAATCACAGTGGTGTAGCAATTGCGTGCTAGGAATATGGGACCGAATACTAAACTTTTGACTACTTTGTTTATAAGGATCTTTAGGGGATCAATATTGATCCCTACCTCTCTTTCTCCAAGCAATTGTATTCGTATTGAAGAAAATTATTTCCAAAGAAATTCAGCATACAATACACGTCAGTATTTTGAATTATTTATTTGAAACATTCCTTATTGTGCATCTTTATCATGGGGTGTCAATTTCAGACCCCATCGTAGAACAAGCATGGTAGGATGACAATTTTTCCCAGTTGTTATGCTCAGCATCTCTACATTGCATTGTCACAAAGCTCCAGCTTTTTGGCCATGCCAATTTGGGGTTTAGTGGAACTCCCGTTTTTTTTAATGCTAAGTTGTTTATGGATGGTTTCAAGTCCCTGGTGCACGTTGCCAGATGCAATTCGTACATCAGGGGCGGAAAACAATATCCGTAGCTCATTCGCAAAGCCAACACTGCAATCGTTTGGCGAGCGCTGCGTCCAAACACATCAGCCGCAGTTTCCATGGACTGTAAAAAAACAGCACAAACAATTACCTGGCGGTCTCACTACGGAGAAACCGCACGGGTTTACACTTCACCAGCAAACTGGAACTATTCCCCTCAAACTCTTGCACCCCTCACTCGCCCTGACAAAATTGCTCCTGCTGTTGGAAAACAAAAATACCATCTGGTTTTTTTTTGGGGGGGGGAAGGACTTCCGCACTTAAATACCACATGATTCAGATTAGGCGAGCAGTTAACAAACCCCCTCCAATACAGGCGATTAGGGCCAATAGGCCACTACTTGGCAGCTCTGCCTTGAGAAAAAGTAAAAGCTTGGCTCCTTGGGCTGCTGTCGGCCCACACCCTACAGGCCATACAACAGCCTGGGAAAAAGCAATAGGCCTGAGAGAGGGAGTCCAAGCCAGAGTACTCTCCTTGTGACTGGAGCCCACCTTGTGTCCCTCTTACCACCCCCCTTTACCCACCTCCCCGTGCAGTGTGTGTTACAGTAATGTGAAAAAAGACATGCACATTCCTTCATGCATGAGCCTGTAATTGCTGTAAGGATTCCGACAGGAGCAGCCCTCTGAAAGGAATGGAACCAAGTGCATTTAATCTACTTCGCTGAGACTGGGCATTGTTCTTCAGCACAATAACAATCATATTCCTACTGGTGTTGCTGTTGTTGTTGTTCCTTATGATGATGAACACAACTCACTGACGTGGCTGGATAGAGATAACACAGTTCGCTTGGAGCAGAAATGAAATATTCTGTAAATATATAATACCGTGAGTGGTAGTAGCTGATAATGTTGCGTCTTAGACCCCACGCACTGCACCCAATGTTGATCTGCCGTTTAGGGACCACCCGCTGGTGGATGTCTGACTTCCGACATTAGGTTCGCAAATTACAGCCGGCACTCTGTTCAGAGATGCAAAGTACTCTCTCCCGGCAAACGCTACTGGTGTGTGAGGCAGTTTGAGACAAGTTTCACTCTGGTGGAGATGTCACTGAATGTACTCAGAGTTGAGAGAATATCTGAAGGGTCATCTGATGAATAGCCTAATTGCTGTAGATACATGCAGAAGAGGCCTGCCAAGAAAAAGTAATATTGTTATGAGGCCAACCCTCTAAAATGAACCACACCGCTAAGGGAAAAGTGTATAATCTATGTCCTAACCCATGTGCAGTGGATTACACAGCATAGGATTCCCTGCATATGAAGTTAATTTCAAAAGAGTGGGATAAAAACAGGTAAATAAAAAGAGGCGAGGCGCACCAGACGTTGTTTGACTAGCCCAGCCCTCTTTGGTTTAGCACAACAATGTGAACCAGAGCTTGGGATCAGAGGTCTTTTCCTGGTCCCACCCTCAGCTAGCCTCCTGCATATTAGCTCATATGGTTTGAATCAATGCCGCCACTAGAGCCGTTCACTGGGCCAATAAGATAATAGCGTACGGGCTGGAGTCCGCAGCTCAGTGAGGGCTGGTGCGGTCTGTGTTGTGTTCAGAGGAGCTGTATTGCTTTAACCCTAGTAGAGATGTGACCTCCTAAACAAAACCAGCAGCATGTGAGCAGTTTCTGTCTGTGATTGGTGTTGTTGTGTTTCTCAATGTCCAGTCCCTATCTCTGTCTAAACCTCATGACTTAAGTAAACACAGAATCAGGTCAGGCATGACGGATATTCATTTACAAACTCTGGGGCCTAGGCACATTTTTCAATACCCCGATGAGAAACACACACTTTGTCATCTACTTCTCTTGTACATTTATATAGCCCAGATTTAGTGAGGAAATTATCCTGTCTCAGGATATGAGAGCGCCTGGCTGTTATGGTCACTCAGCTGTAATCAACAAGCACTTCTACTATAAAGTCCCAGTGTGCTTTGTGACTGAGTGGCACAGCGGGTTACCCCTGTGGAGATACAGACTGAAATGACCCTTCAAATGATACTTTGTTGCCACATTAAAATCATCTCAATTGCTACAGATGCACTCTATAGCCGATTCTGCAAGTGCAGCAGGGGGGGACTATTTCCCTCCACGTGTAAACTACTGTGTTTCAAGAGGAAATAACTTCTATCTGATAACATTTTTAAATGGACTTAGACTCAAATCACGATATATGCTAGATCAGGTGTACCCAACTCTTACCTTACAGAGGTCCAGAGCCTGCTGGTTTTCTGTTCTACCTGATAATTAATTGCACACACCTGGTGTCCCAGGTCTAAATCGGTCCCTGATTAGAGGGGAACAACGACAAAATGCAGTGGAACTGGCTTCGATGTCCAGAGTTTAGTCTGAAGGTGACAGATGTTCAGCAATATACCACTATCCTCGTGCCCCCCATTTAACATACGAGCCTACTCCATAGACATGAGGGTCAGGAGCAGCATCCGACAGTAAAACAACTAAAGCTCTTCCAAATGTCGTTGCAAAAGTACAAACTCCACAACAGTAACATTGTAGCCATTTTTTTTATCATGCATGGAGATATTTATGAAGTATCAATAACTATATAATGATTACAGATGTGCATCATTTTGCCGCATAATTATCGATAAATTCGATAATATAGGTCTACGCTTTCAAATTAATCTTTATTATTATTGTGCACTCCTCAATGGAAAATAATTTAATAATTTTGAAAGAGGAGAATATAAAAAGCTACATATCTACAGCAATTGGTCTAGAATAGATTATTGCAGCAGCGAAGGTAAATGACAGCAGGGAAGTTTGATCTGATACATGTGGCATGCCTGGATAAAACCTCGTGGTTATTAATCAAAATGCAATAGCTTGGATAACATTGCCTGCATCAAAGGCTATTGTAGGCTATTACGCGACTGACAGGCATCCTTGTCGATTATTTCAAATCATACTTAAACGTGGGTTATAGAAGACCGGTATAACAAATGCGTCAACTATAATGCAGTGTTATGAGGCAAATAGTACAGTAATAACCATGTTATAAGCAACATGGGATATAAATGAGTGTTTATTAACTTGATTAGAACGAATTTAATAGGCATAATATATGTATGCAATAATTCTACTCTTAAAACAAATATCATTAACAGTTATAGAAAATCCTTGGCGTAGTTCGCGCGAAGGGCTTCGCGTTAACTTCGCCAATTAGTGAAATTAAGTTAACGAGGCAGTGAAAATGCCACCTACAGTGATTTGAGCCGTTCCAGTGTTGGTTTCTGATGGACGAGCTGTAGGGATGGGGCACTCCAGGCACAAGTCCTTTCTCCGGGATCAAACATCCTCTGCTCTGGTTGTAGTAATCCATCATTAAAAACGGGTTCGGGCTGGGATTCAGTCCCACGACGTCCACACTCTCATACATCATATGTAGAGAGAAAGCGTGAGGATTATTGTCCGATGAGAGAAATAATGACTGCTGCGCTCAATGATTTGGGCACAAGAAAATAGGAGCAGCAGCCTTGTGGTTTTCAGTTTGCTACCAGCAGAGGTAGTAGAAAGGCTGCAAACTGGTCGAAACGGCAATTAATTAAAAAGAAAGGGAATAAATCCGTTCATAGACACGACACTTGAGGTTTCGGATCCACTAGTTGGTAGAGTCAATCCGATACAAACCTATAATAAATGTATGGAATATTCACCTACACTCAATTTGAACACATCGTTCAAAAGAATGGTCAACATGATGTCAAACGTGAGGTTTGGAATTCGCCTTATTATTCCTTTGGTCGAAAAAGCGTAATAACATCAGCCAGACATATCAGTTCAATGGCCTTGCTCAAATAATAAAATAGACCCAAACCAAAATAGGCTACCCTACAAATTCCAAGAATACCTGAAATCACGCAAATGGGTCCCAGCCCATTTCAATAACACTGCAACCACATCAGAATATACAAAATATAGTAGTTGCAGACCAATCAGAATAGAATTCCGTATTTAGTTCCAACTCGTCCTCCGGGATAAGGAAGATAGTCTGCCCAAGGCAAGAGCTCAAACGGGACAATCAGCCTGCTGTCTGCCTATCTACTTATGTTGTCCACCGCGCAACACCACCAATGCACGACGACTTGATTTGTTAGATATCTTGCCCTTCTTGTATTTAAAATCTCCCGATTCGCAAAACACAATCTGCTCTTCTTGTTTTTATTTAGAGAGGACCGGAATTCGTTCCCACACAAATTGTGTGGCTATCATGTTCTGCAGAATGTGACAAGGAATAGCAGCTGGGCTTTGGCTCCACCTTCAATCCCTTATTTTTCCTCGCTCCCTTTTCAGTGGTGGCTCCTCCCATATTTAACCCTTCACAGGCACCAGTCAAACAGAGCGAGACGTGGGGCATGAAAGCGAGAACACAAGCCCGCTGGCGCCTTGCCTCGCTCTAATGTAAAAGTGTGTGGGACTTTAAAAAGTAACGTTTTGAACGACACAATTAAGTTACATAAACTCCCAAATTAACTTGGCATGTCTTTTCAGAGAGTATATGAACATAAGAGTTTTCCATGAGCCTGTAGGCTACCTCTTTTCCTAGAAATTATGTCTACCCTCACTCGTCATTTGGGCTCCTCCTTCCAACTAATTTGACCCCTTTCCCCGTGATCTCATCGTTCACTACCCTATGATTTTTCTCCCTCATTCCCTAATACTATGCAGCTGAACTTTTCTTGAACCCACGGAAGCAAGCAGCCTCACCCCCAAATGACCCACACACTGACTCGGATTCGCCTCTGCGTTTCTTATCTGACATAATTCAATGTTTCCCACCTTGTACACCTGCTATTACACAATAAACTTTCCTCAAGTGCTGCTCTCACTGAACCACCGCAAATAGCGTCTGAGCAGAAACCAGAAGTCAACCAGGCCCTGTAACCAAAGAATGCCACTTTTTCCCACCACAATAAAATCCACCCAGAAGTAGGTGGGCACCCCTTCAAATTAGTGGATTCGGCTATTTCAGCCACACCCGTTGCCGACAGGTGTATAAAATTGAGCACACTTCCATACAATCTCCATAGACTAACATTGGCAGTAGAATGGCTCATACTGAAGAGCTCAGTGACTTTCAACATGGCACCATCATAGGATGCCACCGTTCCAACAAGTCAGTTTGTAAATGTTTTTGCCCTGCTAGAGCTGCCCCGGTCAACTGTAAGTGCTGTTATTGAGAAGTGGAAATGTCTAAGAGCAACAATGGCTCAGCCGCAAAGTGGTAGGCCACACAAGCTCACAGAAGGGGACCGCAGAGTGTTGAAGCACATAAAAATCGTCTGTCCTCGGTTGCAACACTCACTACAAAGTTCCAAACTGCCTCTGGAAGCAATGTCAGCACATTAACTGTTCTATGAAAGCTTTATGAAATGGGTTTCCATGGCTGAGCAGCTGCACACAAGCCTAAGATCACCATGCTCAATGGATTTGTCGGCTGGAGTGGTGTAAAGCTTGCCGCCATTGGACTCTGGAGCAGTAGAAACGCGTTCTCTGGAGTGATGAATCATGCTTCAGGACTCTGGAGCAGTAGAAACGCGTTCTCTGGAGTGATGAATCACGCTTCACCATCTGGCAGTCCGACGGACGAATCTGGGATTGGAGGATGCCAGGAGAATGCTGCCTGCCCCAATGCATAGTGCCAACTGTAAAGTTTGGTGGAGGAGGAATAATGGTCTGGGGCTATTTTTCATGGTTCGGGGCTAGGCCCCTTAGTTCTAGTGAAGGGTAATCTTAACGCTACAGCATACAATGACATTCTAGATGATTCTGTCCTTCCAACTTTGTGGCAACTTTTGGGAAGGCCCTTTCCTGTTTCAGCATGACAATGCCCCTGTGCACAAAGCGAGGTACAGAAATAGTTTTTCGAGATCGGTGTGGAAGAACTTGACTGGCCTGCACAGAGTCCTGACCTCAACCACATCAAACATTTTTGGGATGAATTGGAACGCCGACTGCGAGGCAGGCCTAATCGCCCAACATCAGTGACGACCTCACTAATGCTCGTGGCTGAATGGAAGCAAGTTCCTGCAGAAATGTTCCAACATCTAGTGGAAAGACTTCCCAGAAGAGTGGAGGCTGTTATAGCAGCAAAGGGGGGGACCAAATCCATATTAATGCCCATGATATTGGAATGAGATGTTTAACAAACACGTGTCCACATACTTTGGTGTAGTGTATATAAAAGTTCATTACAAGTGTTCTAAAATAATTAGAATGAAGTTTGCTACATCAAGCTGGTGAGGTTGCAACATTGTTGCCACTTCCTACTGAATATAACCATGCAACATTATTAGAGAAGCATGCAACAATGTGGTAGTCTTATTCCATTGTAATAACCATTACAACACCAATCAAATAGCATGTTGAAACAAGACTATCCATTGAGATCCAAACAATAGATAATACAAACACTATAACTCCAAAACTATGATTACCAATTGACTAATTCATGACGTTTCAGGCCTGATACCTCTGCATATCACAGTGCTGGCAGGGTTTAGCTAGTGCCTCATCCCCCATCAGGGCTCATTATTGGTACATCCCAGCCTCTGGTCCACATCTGAACCACAGGGCCATGACTAGGACTGAGTGAAAAGGTGTTAGAGGAATTATTGGCATTGTCCACAGCAGGGGTGGACTGCTCCACCTTTGACTGTGACACTTAGTTAATGCAGGGACCAGACTGTTTACTTTGACTGATAACAACTCAGCAGAGAGCCAGCTCTGGTCAGATACCACAGGGGAAATTCCTTCACAGGATTAGCCACAATGAGTAATGGTGTCAGAAAATGCTAATTTTCTCTGCCTGTTTTTCTTCTCAGCTTGGGCAGTATTAATTTGACCCCTACGTTGTGATGGCACAGCTAGAGTGGGAGATAATGGATTGTTGATCATTGCTTATAACAGAGAGGAGGCATGGGAAAGCTTGACAGACTAAGCTCCATTTCAGGACTTCAAAGACAAAAGTCACATTGCAGGGACTTGAAAAGAAGCATAAGTCAATGCCAACTAGAGTGACTTGTAGAATTCCTTAAAAACAAAACTAATCATTCTGAATATATGCATGTGCCAGGAGAGCTGTTTTCCAGGCTTAGAGAGAGAAAGTCTTATTATTCTTATTGTTTATTTCACTTTTGTATATTATCTACTTCACTTGCTTTGGCAATGTTAACATATGTTTCCCATGTCAATAAAGCCACTTGAACTGAACTGAGAATGAAAGAGATAGATAGATAGAAAGAAAGAGGGGAAGAGAGGGAGGTAGAGAATAGCAAAAGATAGAGGGGACTAGAGAAAGAAAAACAGAGAGAGAGAAGGGGGGAGGTGCTTTGCCCTTTCTGCATAGGAGTATTACATCAGCGTTAGCTAGGAGAGGAGGTGGCTGGCATGCTGCCATGCGGTGCCCAGTCATATCTGCATAGCCACAGGATATAGGGGTGCTGCAGCACCCCTTGATCAACCACAGTTAAAAAATAATTAATATAAAAATGTATTACTCCTGCATGAGCAGAGAAAAATACTTATTGACAAAAATGTCCCTCAGCACCTCCCCACCTGAGCGAGTCTGACCAAAGTCAGACACCACTAGTTAAATAAAGGTTAAAAGAAAATGTAACAAATATAAATAAATATATATATATATATATATATATATATATATATATATATATATATATATATATATATATATATAAAAACACTATGATGACACACCAAATGCATTTGATGGATGCTTTTAGTCATCTTCTAATCTCTCTTAAGAGGAAAGTAATCTGATTACGTTACAGAGTTTGGTAATCCAAGTTAAATTACTGATCACTATTTTGGACAGGTAGCGAACTATTAACTAACGGATTACATTTAGAAAGTAACCTACCCAATCCTGGCGCGTTGCTTTGACATTAAGAGGTGAGAGAGTAGGCATTGTCAAATGCAACACTGAGCCAAAGGAGCCAAGCTTGACCAGTTAGAGGTTAAGTGAATGTGGTCACTGGCTTTTGGCACAACATAACAGCAGTGTGTGAAGGCAAAGCCTAGGAGGAGGAGCCAGTGCCAGCTAACCAGCCCGTTCAAATATGCTGGAGACAGAGAGAGCGGCTTCAAAAGTTCTACACTCCTGAGAATACGGAAAGCCACTCAGGCTTCAGAGAGATTGGACCTGTGTGTGTGTGTACTACTCTGCTGCACGGCTCAGGCTTCAAAGCATGGTTATTTAAAGGGGTAGTTCGGGATTTTGGCAATGACGCCCTTTATCTACTTCCCCAGAGTCAGATGGAAGTAAGTTACTAACAAGCGTTAGTGCAATGAGTGGAAGCCTATGGGAACATCTAGCATGTTCCTGTAGACTTCCAGTCATTGTGCTAACGCTAGTTATCATTGGCTCGCAAAACTCTCTCTAACTTCCTTTATACTGGACGCAGATACATAAAAATGGTATCCACAAGTTCATCTGACTCTGGGGAAATCGATAACAGGCTTCATTGCCAAAATCCTGAACTATCCCTTTAAAGCCTCAACAGCCCACTGATGGAAAGGCCTTGTTTAAAGCGCCATTCAGACACAATTTCCTGGCAGAAATAGCACTGTTATGTACATACAAAATAATAGAGGGATATGATGTCAAATCAAACTTTATTTTCCACATGCCGAATATAAATGTAGACATTTTACCGTGAAATGCTTACTTACAAGACCTTAACCAACAGTGCAGTTAAAGAAGAAAATACTTACCAAGTAGGCTAAAATAAAACGTAATAATAAAAAGTAACACAATAAGAATAACAATAACGAGGTCATATACAGGGGGCACAGGTACCGGGTCAGTGTGCAGGGGTGCAGGCTAGTTGAGGTAATCTGTACATGTAGGTGGGGGTGAAGTGACTATGCATAGGTAACAAACAAACAGCGAGTAGCAGCAGTGTACAAGGGGGGGAGGTGTCAATGTAAATTGTGCGGTGGCGATTTTTATGAATTGTTCAGCAGTCTAATGGCTTGGGTGTAGAAGCTGTTGTGGAACCTTTTGGTCCTAGACTTGGCGCTCTGGTACTGCTTGCAGTGCGGTAGCAGAGAAAACAGTCTATAACCTGGGTGACTGGAGTCTGACAATTTTATGGTCTTTCCTCTGACACTGCCTATTATATAGGTCCTGGATGGCAGGAAGCTTGGCCCCAGTGATGTACTGGGCTGTTCGCACTACCCTCTGTAGCGCCTTATGGTCAGATGCAGAGCAGTTGCCATACCAGGCGGTGATGCAACCGGTCAGGATGCTCTCGATGGTGCAGCTGTAGAACTTTTTGAGGATCTGGGGACACATGCCAAATCTTTTCAGTCTCCTGAGGGGGAAAATACTTTGTCGTGCCCTCTTCACGACTGTCTTGGTATGTTTGGACCATGATGGTTCGTTGGTCATGTGGACACCAAGGAACTTGAAACTCTCGACCCGCTCCACTACAGCCCCGTCGATGTTAATGTGGGCCTGTTCGGCCTGCCTTTTCCTGTAGTCCACGATAAGCTTTTTTGTCTTGCTCACATTGAGAGATATGTTGTTGTCCTGGCACCACACCGCCAGTTCTCTGACCTCCTCCCTATAGGCCATCTCATCGTTGTCGGTGATCAGGCCTACCACTGTTGTGTCATCAGCAAAATGAATGATGGTGTTGGAGTTGTGTTTGGCCACACAGTCGTGGGTGAACAGGGAATACAGGAGGGGACTAAGTACACACCCCTGAGGGGCCCCAGTGTTCAGGATCAGCGTGGCAGACGTGTTGTTGCCTACTCTTACCACCTGGGGGCGGTCCGTCAGGAAGTCCTGGATCCAGTTGCAGAGGGAGGTGTTTAGTCCCAGAGTCCTTAGCTTAGTGATGAGCTTCGTGGGCACTATGGTGTTGAACGCTGAGCTGTAGTCGATGAACAGCATTCTCATATAGGTGTTCCTTTTGTCCAGGTGAGAAAGGGCAGTGTGGAGTGCGATTGTAATCTGTGGATCTGTTGGGGCGGTATGCGAATTGGAGTGGGTCTAGGGTGTCCGGGAGGATGCGGTTGATGTGAGCCATGACCAGCCTTTCAAAGCACTTCATGGCTACCGACTTGAGTGCTACGGGGCGGAAATCATTTTGGCAGGTTACCTTCGCTTCCTTGGGCACAGGGACTATGGTGGTCTGCTTGAAACATGTAGGTATTACAGACTCGTTCAGGGAGAGGTTGAAAGTGTCAGTGAAGACTCTTGACAGTTGGTCCGTGACGCAAGCCTCGTCTGGTAGGCTCGATGCAGATGTTGAATGTAATCCATGGATTCTGGTTGGGATATGTACGTACAGTCACTGTGGGGACGACGTCATCGATGCACTGATAGATGAAGCCAATGACTGAGGTGGTGTATTCCTCAATGCCATTGGATGAATCCTGTAACATATTCCAGTCTGTGCTAGCAAAACAGTCCTGTAGTGTGGCATCTGTGTCATCTGACCACTTCCGTATTGAGCGAGTCACTGGTACTTCCTGCTTTAGTTTTTGCTTGTAAGCAGGAATCAGGAGGATATAACTGTGGTCAGATTTTCCAAATGGAGGCTGGGGGAGAGCTTTGTATGCATCTCTGTGTGTGGAGTAAAGGTAGCCTAGGATTTTGCTGGTAAAAATGAGGTAAAACAGATTTAAGTTTGCCTGCATAAAAGTCCTCGGCCACTAGGAGCACCACTTCTGGGTGAGCCTTTTCTTCTTTGCTTGTGGCATTATAGAGTTGGTTGAGAGCGGTCTTAGTGCCAGGTTCGCTTTGTGGTGGGAAATAGACGGCTACGAATAATACAGATGAGAACACTCTTTGACTTCTTTAATGTTAGACATCGCGCACCAGCTGTTATTGACAAAAAGACACCCCCCCTCCCCCCCACCCCTCGTCTTACCAGAGGTAGCGTCTCTGTTCTGCCGGTGCATGGAAAATCCCGCCAGCTCTATATTGTCAGTTTCTTTGTTCAGCAATGTCTCGGTGAAACATAAGATGTTACAGTTTTTAGGTAGGATAATCTAAATACTAGGTCATCAATTTAATTTTTTAACGATTGCACGTTAGCAAGGAGAACGAAAGGCATTGGGAGTTTACTCACCCGCCTCCGGCTTCTCAGAAGGATCCCCAATTGGCATCTTTTTTTCACGCAAAAGGCGTGGAGCTGGGCCTGTTCCAGTGAAAGCAGGATATCCTTCTCATCGGACTCTTTAAAGGAAAAAGTTTCTTCCAGTCCGCTGTGAGTAATCGCTTTTCTGATGTCCAGAAATTCTTTGTGGTCATTAGAGACGGTAGCAGCAACATTATGTACACAATAAGTTAAAAAAATAAGTTACGCATCAAAACGCAAAAGAAATAACACAATTTAACAATTGGTTGGGAGAAAGTCCCTGATTAGGGAGTGAAATGGAAGAGAGACTGGATGAGGGGATGGGGAGAAAAAGGAGAGAGAGAGAGTGGGGTGGTTTGAGGGAATTCAAAGAGCCTTTATGAGTGAAGGTGGAGGAGATTGCGGCCTGAACCTTGAGGGTGTCAAACTATTTTTACAGCCCCTCTCTCCATGCCCCAATCAAGGGTGTTAGGAAGCAGTAAAAATTGGTCCCTCACCATTCCCCCCACAGGACAGGTGATAGCTAGCTATAGGTCTACAGGTTAGAACAATGGGTCAATATGCCGAGAAGTGCTGAGAAGGCGAAAAAAAAGGGTTTCTTCGGCAAACAAACCATCGTAAAATCTAGGCATACAGGCTTAGAACCATGCAAGAAAAGGAATACGTTTTTTTTTTCATGTTGGCACCGATTCAGCAACATCTGCAATCAGCTGTCCCAATATCCTTGTGTTCTCACACTTTTTAGATTTGTATTGCTCCACTTACTTCCTGTAACAAATCAAATGTTATTTGTCACATGCTTCGTAAACAACAGGTGTGGACTAACAGTGAAATGCTTACTTAGGGGCCCTTCCCAACAATGCAGACAGAAAGAAAATAGAGAAATAATAGAGGAGCCTTGGCCTAGGCTACTGTTGACTGCCAAAATGGAGGCCTTTTTCATTGAAGTAAAACCAAATTCAGAGTATGCCTACAGTGAAAAACCTACAAGAGGAATGTGAAGAGAATGGTGGCATGGCCAAATGCACTCCGGTAGGATGCAATTTCAGAAGTTACATGTATTTATAATAATTTTTTAATCATTATTATTTCTGTATATCATTATTATTGTAAACCTAAATATTAATTGAAACCAGTTCATTAAATATGCAAATTAAGTTCTAACTATAATGCTGTGTTTGCTGTAATATAATAGCCTGCTCGTATTTTACCTATAAACAATGGCTCGACTTACTTTTGATATTACCCTAATAAAAGTTTAAAAACTTTTGTGAAGTTTTGGTGTGGTGTGGCTATTACTGTACTTTAGCTACTGCAGGCCTATTATTTGAAGGCAGTGCGCGCAGAGGCGCTCCAACTACTACATTGGAACTTGAGGCGAGGAAGAATGTTTTAAGGCCTACCAGAGTTACTTCTATAATCTAACAATATAATGCTCATCTTTGTACAAAATATTCAGACTCCGTACCCATCTGACAAAAATAAATGCATATGAATTTGAATGAAAAGTATTTGAATAAAAATGAAAAGGTGAATGTAATAAGCGCGCATCATTTTAATTAGGTTACATGTCATATTAAAGCATATAAAGCATATAAACCCAGGAGTCAAACAGGGAGCCTAAGAAGGAACAAAAATGTATAATTTAGTTTATATTATTTCAAGTCTATAGCCTACAAAGAAATACATTGTGAAGCATTTGCGAGTGTGACACAACAGGCTGGTAGGGCCATAAAGCACTCAACATTTAAACATTTTGTTGTATTAAATCATTATAGTCTATAAATTACGCATATAGGCTGTGACTTATTTATAATTAAATAAAAATTAAACTATAAATGACTTATTAGTACCTTTGAATTCATTTTTAGAAAAACAAGTTTGGCCAGTCTGTGGCTTCAGGCTCATGCGATGGTGCATGGAGAGCAGGCCAGCAGCCGAGAATATCCTCTCCTCACTTGCAAAGCCACTGGGGATGCTAAACACCCTTTTGGCCACTCTTGCCAGGCTGGGCAGAGATGCAGAGTTATTTTATAATATATATATGTTTTTATATAAGTAGGCCTCAAGGTTTTTAGGCAAAATAACCCAATCAAAACGGAAAGCTACTTGAACATGGGAATATGCCAGGCCGTTTAGTCCAAAATCAATTATGACCTATTGTATAGACAATAGAACAAAAATGAACAAAACGTTTAAGAGATCATATTTTTTGTTTATAAATACTTTGCTACAATGACACGTAGTTATCTACCCACCTCGTTCCTTTCATTTAGAATGTGCACGTAGTAATAAGTACACCATCATGCTTTCGAGATACGTGTCTTTTCAGATTCCTCAATGATTCTTGTGTTGTGGACACTACATCACCACACTCCCTCTCTTGCTCTTGGTCCTCATCTTTGTAAGTCACCTTGATTTCACACCTGTGTGTTCTATCGGTTTCTTTATGAAAATATTTAGTTAACTCCATGACAGTAGCTAAAGCAAGTGGCTACAGCAGCACATAAGGGCATGCCCTGAGCTCGTGAAGTGAGCGCTACTGGAGCGAAATTGGAGCAGCCGAGAAGGCCGACACTCCAGCCTTTGGGAATCACGCTCCGCGCTTAAGTCAAATTGGGCACGCTCCGATCCAGCTCCGCTCACATACTCTGCCACAGACAGCACTCGTTCTGCCAGTCAGATTCTGTTAAAGGCCCCCGAAGCACACACACACACACATCCCTGGTTCGCTACTCTTTTCAGTTCGCTGCCGCTAGCGACTGGAACGAGCTGCAAAAAAACTCTAAAACTGGAAAGTTTTATCTCCATTGCTACAATCAAAGACTCAATCATGGATACTCTTACTGACATTTGTGGCTGCTTTCCGTGATGTATTATTGTCTCTACCTTTTTGTCCTTTGGGCTGTTGTCTGTGCCTAACAATGTTTGTACCATGTTTGTGCTGCTACCATGTTGTGTTGTTGTCTTAGATCTCTCTTTATTTAGCTTTGTGGTGTCTCTTGTCGTGATGTGTGTTCTGTCCCACATGTTCCTTTTTTATCCCAGACCCCATCCCCAAAGGAGACCTTTTTGCCTCTTGGTAGGCAGTCATTGTAAATAAGAATTTATTCTTAATTGACTTGCCTAGTTAAATAAAACAAATGATAAATAAAAACAAATTCTCTATCTGGGCCTAGGCCTAAGCTTCTCTTACTTTACATATGTATTTTGTAATATTAATATCATACAGTGGACACCTAAGCCTATAGGCCTATGCAGGCAATGTCCTGATGCATTTAGTGTTCAAATCTCCAACAGCTGAACTGTGAGGTGGACAATTATAGTTTTAGGAAAAAATTTAATAAAACCATTTTTTTTTTTGCATATGCTACACATCGAAACACAATAAATAGTTTTTGTCATTTGTTATAGGCTGTTTAAGGACACGTAAATGTGGTTCATTTGGCCAATATCTCTCATTTATTGATGGTGCTGGCTGTGCCAGGTCATGTCTGAATGCATATGGATGTCCGGTAAATTTCTCAGATTTTCCGATACATTTAAATCTTCCCAATCACGTTGCCTGGCACCAAATTTTCTAACAGAAACCCTGGCACACACTGGCAAATATTTTCTGGCAGGCAGGCAGACACTGGAATAAGTTCCTGAATAACAAAGAGGGCTTTTTGTGGGAGTGGAAAAGAATGCCCGGAACGGAAAGGAAGGTTATGAACTGGTTCCTGTGCTTTTAAAATAATGGCGCTGTTCCGGAACAGTATAGATCACTTTGGTTTCGCGGTTCTGACTCTGTTCCTCTAAAATGTTTTGGTTCTTTTCTGGTTTTCGGTTCTGTTGCCAGAACCAGTTTCAACCCCTGGTTCAGTCCCAGGGTTCTTTGCTTAGTGATGAGCTTGGAGGGAACTATGGCATTGAACACTGAGCTGTAGTCAATGAACAGCATTCTCATGTAGGTGTTCTTTCTATTGAAGTGGGAAAGGGCAGTGTGGAGTTCAATAGAGATTGCGTCATCTGTGGATCTGTTGTGGCAGTATGCGAATTGGAGTGGGTCCAGGATGTCTGGGATGATGGTGTGAGCCTTGAACAGTCTTTCAAAGCATTTCATGGCTACAGATAGTCATTTAGACAATATGTTCTTTAGCGGAGTAGACAGACGAATCAAAACAAAACACCATCAATTCCTCAAAAAGCAATGTATTCAACGGCTAAGTTGGGAGAAATAGTGGAGAAAAGCCGGCCAACTAGTGTTTTCCATCAGCTAGTCTGCTCAACAACATTTGGCAGGGAGTAGACCTATCGGCTGACAAGATAAGGACGGACATATTTGAGCCAGTCCAGCCCTGCTCGTCTAATTTTGGATTTCCCTTCATCCGCTAGTTCCCAGATCCCTGTCCTCCACACCCTCCTCCCCCACGCTACCTCTCACATGTGCCAACAGATGGTTAATACATATGTAGGATCATAATGTGATCACTCTGTTGCAATGCAGGAAATGTAAAACTTGTAGCAGGTTTGAAGTTTAAAAAGGCTTCTGAAGTTTGTAGTTTCCCTTACAAAAAATTTCCATTAATTATAATCCACATAATAATTCACATTTCCTATTCCTGCAGGATTGTGTTCCTGATGTAGCAAACTGGCACAAATTAAAATCCCACATCTGTACCAGCACCCAGACTGGGAGGAGATCAGAGATAGTTGGGGGAAGCCAGCTCAGCAAAGCTTTCCATCTCTCTTGTAGTATCTCATAAGGCCTCATAAGGCCGAACAGCAGGAGAGGCCAAAGAGAGAAAGAGCTTAAGAGGAGGAAGTAGAGGCAAGAAGGTGCACTAGCTTCGCAACATAAAACACAAGAGCATTGAGACAGATAGTGCATGCTCTCGTCTCTTTTCTCTTCGGTGTTGCAGCAGTTTGTGTGCTCTGTGTATCTCTGCCATTATCCCATGAGACTGTGCAACTCAGTACTTAAATCTGCACTCCCACGGCTGGCATTGCTGCATGGAAAACTTGCTCATGCCAGTGCTCCACTTTACAGTGCGTGTTTCTGTCTGTCTGGCCCACAAGCCCTGGAGTTTTCACTATACCTGAGACGGCATGGGCTCAGTGACATTGCTGTTATCACCCTGCTGCCTGTCGTGTGTGTGTGTGTTTACACAGCTGGTTTTACGCAGCCCGTATGCTTGCCGCGGCCAGACAAAAACAGCAGCTGCGCTCGCCGACAATGTGTCGATGGTGTAAAAGACCTGGCCCTCCATGTGAGAACGAGACGCGGTATCGATGGACATCACCCCACCTCTTCCCCTTTTTTCCTATGGTTCCATCAGACACAGGGCAGGAGCCTCCTATGGATCCAACATCAGAGAAGAGGCACTCCCATATGTGGGCTGTTTAGTGGCTTGCAGGGATCTTTGTGAAACACCCATGTCATTATCCCCTTTAATGTGCCTCAAACAGCAGATTCTGGCATTTATGGTATGAGCCTATCTCCCCATAAAGGCTTTTATTGTTTGGCTCAGACTATGGCGGCCATAACCCAGTTTCCTGCTTTATGGGGACCTTCACTATATCACTAGCCGGGAGGACAAAGAAGGCTGACATTGGTGTTTACCAAAGTATTGGGAGCTCATAAATCCATCAGGGCCAGCGGCATTCTGAAAATACCCCTGCACTGAAAATCTAGGCCTGGGAGGAAGCGGTTGTTGTTCTTCTGGCTCAGCTTCTAGGACATTATTACAGTGGGGCAGAAAAGTATTTAGTCAGCCACCAATTGTGCAAGTTCTCTCACTTCAAAAGATGAGAGAGGCCTGTAATTTTCATTATAGGTACACTTCAACTATGACAGACAAAATGAGGGGAACAAATCCAGAAAATCACATTGTAGGATTTTTAATGAATTTATTTGCAAATTATGGTGGAAAATAAGTATTTGGTCACATACAAACAAGCAAGATTTCTGGCTCTCACAGACCTGTAACTTCTTCTTTAAGAGGCTCCTCTGTCCTCCACTCGTTACCTGTATTAATGGCACCTGTTTGAACTTGTTATCAGTATAAAAGACACCTGTCCACAACCTCAAACAGTCACACTCCAAACTCCACTATGGCCAAGACCAAAGAGCTGTCAAAGGACACCAGAAACAAAATTGTAGACCTGCACCAGGTTGGGAAGACTGAATCTGCAATAGGTAAGCAGCTTGGTTTGAATAAATCAACTGTGGGAGCAATTATTAGGAAATGGAAGACATACAAGACCACTGATAATCTTCCTCGATCTGGGGCTCCACGCAAGATCTCACCCGTGGGGGTCACAATGATCACAAGAACGGTGAGCAAAAATCCCAGAACCACACGGGGACCTAGTGAATGACCTGCAGAGAGCTGGGACCAAAGTAACAAAGCCTACCATCAGTAACACACTACGCCGCCAGGGACTCAAATCCTGCAGTGCCAGACGTGTCCCCCTGCTTAAGCCAGTACATGTTCAGGCCCGTCTGAAGTTTGCTAGAGAGCATTTGGATGATCCAGATGAGGATTGGGAGAATGTCATATGGTCAGATGAAACCAAAATAGAACTTTTTGGTAAAAACTCAACTCGTCGTGTTTGGAGGACAAAGAATGCTGAGTTGCATCCAAAGAACACCATACCTACTGTGAAGCATGGGGGTGGAAACATCATGCTTTGGGGCTGTTTTCTGCAAAGGGACCAGGACGACTGATCCGTGTAAAGGAAAGAATGAATGGGGCCATGTATCGTGAGATTTTGAGTGAAAACCTCCTTCCATCAGCAAGGGCATTGAAGATGAAACGTGGCTGGGTCTTTCAGCATGACAATGATCCCAAACACACCGCTCGGGCAACGAAGGAGTGGCTTCAGAAGAAGCATTTCAAGGTCCTGGAGTGGCCTAGCCAGTCTCCAGATCTCAACCCCATAGAAAATCTTTGGAGGGAGTTGAAAGTCAGTGTTGCCCAGCGACAGCCCCAAAACATCACTGCTCTAGAGGAGATCTGCATGGAGGAATGGGCCAAAATACCAGCAACAGTGTGTGAAAACCTTGTGAAGACTTACAGAAAACGTTTGACCTCTGTCATTGCCAACAAAGGGTATATAACAAAGTATTGAGATAAACTTTTGGTATTGACCAAATACTTATTTTCCACCATCATTTGCAAATAAATAAATTAAAAATCCTACAATGTGATTTTCTGGATTTATTTTTCTCATTTCGTCTGTCATAGTTGAAGTGTACCTATGATGAAAATTACAGAACTCTCTACTTTTTTGCCCCACTGTATCTATGTAGCCTTCAGGAAGAAAATCTATCATAGACAAGACCATTGGGCCTATGTAAGATAGTAAATCATTGGAAATAATTTACCAAATCAAGAGGGATCACCTCGAAAGGTAAACCTAGAAATATAGCCAATAGAATGGTTCATGAACTGGGATTGAGACATTGTCTTATGTCCATACACACACAAATGGACACCACTGTTTCTATCCAGCTCCGAGAGAAAAAGGCCTAACCCACCTACACCGGACTGGAGCCTTAGAGCTAACTGAGGAGAAGGATGATTCAATCATGACAAAGAGACAAAGAAGGCAGGGAGGGAGGAATAGACGGACTGGGCTTGCTGTCTGGCTGGCAGAAAGCCCTGCTCTATCAAGACCCTACTACCTCATTAAGGCGTCAGCATGCTTCAGTTCGGCTGGCGCATAGCCAAACTTTGCTAGCTGAACGAGTGTGCTCGTATACTCCCTTAAAAGACCTTGGCTCAAAAAAGTGGCAATAGTACGGTTTGTCCATTTTGAGATGCCGTAGCCAGTATACACTTCCTCAAAATAGTCTGAATTAATCTAAGATAACTCAATAAATCTGTCATTAATTTTCCATCTAACTAAGATGTTTGTTGCAGTATCTCAATGAAACAAGTTCTCGTTGAATGACAACAAAGACTTTATTGAATAATCCCTACTGTTGACCAATCACAGACAAAGGAGCGTAGGCTCCGAACTTCGGCTTGCCTCCAGATAAAAACGAGTGTGCCAAAATGGCCGGAAAAACCCTCACCGAAGTCCAAAAAATTATATCAGATGACGTCAGAATATACACTACCGGTCAAAAGTTTTAGAACACCTACTCATTCAAGGGGTTTTCTTTATTTTTACTATTTTCTACATTGTAGAATAATAGTGAAGACAGCAAAACTATGAAATAACACATATTGAATCATGTAGTAACCAAAAAAGTGTTAAACAAATCAAAATATATCTTATATTTGAGATTCTTCAAAGTAGCCACCCTTTGCCTTGATGACAGCTTTGCACACTCTTGGCATTCTCTCAACCAGCTTCACCTGGAATGCTTTTCCAAAAGTCTTGAAGGTGTTCCCACATATGCTGAACACTTGTTGGCTGCTTTTCCTTCAGTCTGCAGTCCAACTCAAAACTTTTTTGCTTACTACTTGATTCCATATGTGTTATTTCATAGTTTTGATGTCTTCACTATTATTCTACAATGTAGAAAATAGTAAAAATAAAGAAAAACCTTTGAATGAGTAGGTGTTCTAAAACTTTTGACCAGTAGTGTATGCACAAACTCTTCCGAACTGTTTCGGCTGGGAAGGATGCGGACACCTTTAGACTTCTGATCAGTGAAGAAACCTTTTCTATCCATCCATCACTCCATCTATTCATCTCTCCATCCCGGTCTGGCCTCTACTTCAGCCTTGCCCTCAGAGCATCACTAACAGTGTTAACCAGGGGCACTGGCGAGAGAGAGCAAGAGAGAGGGAGGGAGGGGGAGAGAGAGTGACAGAAAGTGAAAACAGAGTCAGAGCCCTCCTCATCAAAACCGACTTGGCTGGCTTTGATTCACTCCTCTGTGCTTCTCTCTAGTCTAGTGTTTCATCTCCATCTTCCCCAACAGAGATCTCAGGCCTGCCTTGCTGCCTGGCAGGCTGTGTCTCAGTTTGTCTCATCTCAGGGCTCTAGGCCCTGTATAAAAGCCTTTATTCTCTCTCTCAGAGCCTGGAGTCTGAACTGAAGTGAAGAGAGTGCTGAAGAGGAGGATTTCCCATTGAGAAGTGCTGGCCGGCGGGGTTCGCTTTAAGTGGATTTTCCCTTTCCACTTGCCGTGTGTTGTTCCCAGGCCCATGGCATTATGACACCCCCGCCAATGACCTCCACTTGAGACGTGCCCCGGGACATGACAGCGGACGCTTTTTCTGGGGATGGCTGATTGCTGCGCGGCACAAAGCCGAAGTGTGAGCCGATGGATTGGTTGGTGGGTGGCTGGCTGGCTGGACGGATGGATGCACAGTGCAGTGAGCGCACAGCGCCGGGCTGTGCAGGTTATCATTAGGCATAATGCCCTGTTTGTGGTGGTACTATACTGTAGAGTGCAGTTATATTCGTGCTTCCCCACCACCCCACACCACCCCTTCCATCCACACAGTTGAAGCCTAACCTGGTGAGGTAGGGGAGGGGAGGGGGAGTGATGTGAAATGTAAAAATGTGCAGAGCCAGTTAAAATGTTAATGGAACATCTAAAATCCCCTGCTTAGCCAGCAGGTTGTGGGGAACAAAAGCCTGTCGAAGAGAGCAACAGCTGCTGCTGTGGTGCTGCTATCAGGGGTGGAGGGGTTGATAGTGTGGTTAGGGTTTAACCCATTGGTGGGGGTGGTGGGGTGTGGTATTGCAATGGATAACTCCATTGCACCAAATCACATTAAAGAGAAATGAAGCAATGATGGGGAGTGGTGGTGGAGGGCAGGAGGGTGAGGTGGGGGGTGCAATCATCAGCATTTCAAAAGAACGGGGGCCAGAGAATGCAGATGATAGCGGTGGCTGGGCTCCTCCCCCTCCCTCCATCTCCCCTGTGCCGGGCAGAAGCCCTGTGGCTCTGTAGAGGCTGATGAAGATACTAGCCTGTCACCCTGTGTGTGTAGGGGACAATGAGAGAAGAATTTCTCCCTCCATCCCTCCTCCTCCACTGGAAGAGAACAGTTAATTGTATGAAAGCTGGCCCTTTTACCCACAACTCCCATGGGTCACTGTGGGTCAACTTCACTGGAGACAACCCTGACAGTGGAAGTGCACTATCAGGGGGAGAGATACTTTTCATCGCGCTTATAGCTACAATTCTGCAAGCTTCAACAATGGAAGAGCCTTGAGAAGTCCCTTGACGTATCTCTCTTAGTGAGGAAACATGACTGTCCTTTACCGCAGCGACTAACGAAGAAATTCTGTGAAAATATTACAATGTGTTCTGAATGCCACTCATATTCCTGCCCTTGACTAATTAAATTAGCTAGTAGGAAACAAATAAAAAAATGCGATGACAAACTGTTGTTGGACTTTGAGAGATCACCACTGGAAAACCTTGTCAAACTCTACCAGCTTCACATGTGGCTGTGTGCATAGTCTTGAATAGAACATGTATTTGAAACTGGTCTGAAGTCAGTCAAAAAGAAAATATATAGCCCACTGTAAAGCCACCTGTCAACAAGCCATCAGATTTACATGGCCTTCACTGGATTTTTACAGCTTAGGCATGTGCAAATAAAACCTTCACTCAAACGGCAACAAGGGAGCAACTCAATAAAGCCATTTATGAACATCTAGCAGACAACAAATCAACCAAGATCCAGAGGGAATCTTTTCTTTTGCCAATAGTGCTGGACTAACTTTCTTTCTGAAAGGTTTCTCGAACTTTAAACAAGTTTTGATCAATTTACTATCGTCTTGAGAACTTCTAAACCGAGACTGAATGCTTCCCAGATTCGCTGACAGTGACAGAAATACATAATCACAATGGATACTTATACCATCTGTGTTGCAAATCAAATCAAATTTTATAGTCGCATACCTATACTTAGCAGATGTTATTGTGGGTGTAGCGAAATGCTTGTGTTCCTAGCTCCAACAGTGCAGTAGTATGGAAAGTGCAGTAGTATCTAAAAACAATTCACAACAATACACACATCTAAAAGTAAAATAATGGAATTAAGAAATATATAAATATTATTTTGAGAAATGTCAGAGTGGCATTGACTAAAATACAGTAGAATACAGTGTATACATATGAGATGAGTAAAGCAGTATCTAAACATTATTTAAACATTATTAAAGCGACTAGTCTTCCATTATTAAAGTGGCCAGTGATTCCAAGTCTATGTACAGTGGGGCAAAAAAGTATTTAGTCAGCCACCAATTGTGCAAGTTCTCTCACTTAAAAAGATGAGAGAGGCCTGTAATTTTCATCATAGGTACACTTCAACTATGACAGACAAAAGGAGGAAAGAAAATCCAGAAAATCACATTGTAGGATTTTTAATGAATTTATTTGCAAATTATGGTGGAAAATAAGTATTTGGTCACATACAAACAAGCAAGATTTCTGGCTCTCACAGACCTGTAACTTCTTCTTTAAGAGGCTCCTCTGTCCTCCACTCGTTACCTGTATTAATGGCACCTGTTTGAACTTGTTATCAGTATAAAGACACCTGTCCACAACCTCAAACAGTCACACTCCAAACTCCACTATGGCCAAGACCAAAGAGCTGTCAAAGGACACCAGAAACAAAATTGTAGACCTGCACCAGGTTGGGAAGACTGAATCTGCAATAGGTAAGCAGCTTGGTTTGAATAAATCAACTGTGGGAGCAATTATTAGGAAATGGAAGACATACAAGACCACTGATAATCTTCCTCGATCTGGGGCTCCACGCAAGATCTCACCCCGTGGGGTCACAATGATCACAAGAACGGTGAGCAAAAATCCCAGAACCACACGGGGGGGACCTAGTGAATGACCTGCAGAGAGCTGGGACCAAAGTAACAAAGCCTACCATCAGTAACACACTACGCCGCCAGGGACTCAAATCCTGCAGTGCCAGACGTGTCCCCCTGCTTAAGCCAGTACATGTTCAGGCCCGTCTGAAGTTTGCTAGAGAGCATTTGGATGATCCAGATGAGGATTGGGAGAATGTCATATGGTCAGATGAAACCAAAATAGAACTTTTTGGTAAAAACTCAACTCGTCGTGTTTGGAGGACAAAGAATGCTGAGTTGCATCCAAAGAACACCATACCTACTGTGAAGCATGGGGTGGAAACATCATGCTTTGGGGCTGTTTTTCTGCAAAGGACCAGGACGACTGATCCGTGTAAAGGAAAGAATGAATGGGGCCATGTATCGTGAGATTTTGAGTGAAAACCTCCTTCCATCAGCAAGGGCATTGAAGATGAAACGTGGCTGGGTCTTTCAGCATGACAATGATCCCAAACACACCGCCCGGGCAACGAAAGAGTGGCTTCGTAAGAAGCATTTCAAGGTCCTGGAGTGGCCTAGCCAGTCTCCAGATCTCAACCCCATAGAAAATCTTTGGAGGGAGTTGAAAGTCAGTGTTGCCCAGCGACAGCCCCAAAACATCACTGCTCTAGAGGAGATCTGCATGGAGGAATGGGCCAAAATACCAGCAACAGTGTGTAAAAACCTTGTGAAGACTTACAGAAAACGTTTGACCTCTGTTATATACCCTTTGTTGGCAATGACAAAGTATTGAGATAAACTTTTGGTATTGACCAAATACTTATTTTCCACCATAATTTGCAAATAAATTCATTAAAAATCCTACAATGTGATTTTCTGGATTTTCTTTCCTCATTTTGTCTGTCATAGTTGAACTGTACCTATGATGAAAATTACAGGCCTCTCTCATCTTTTGAAGTTGGAGAACTTGCACAATTGGTGGCTGACTAAATACTTTTTTGCCCCACTGTATATAGGGCAGCAGCCTCTAAGGTGCAGGGTTGCGTAACCGGGTGGAAGCCGGCTAGTGATGGCTATTTAACAGTCTGATGGCCTAGAAACTGTTTTTTCAGTCTCTCGGTCCCAGCTTTGATGAACCTGTACTAACCTCGCCTTCTGGATTATAGCAGGTTGAACAGGCTGGGTGCTGTAGGTGTCCTGGAGGGCAGGTAGTTTGCCCCCTGTGATGCCTTGGGCAGACCGTACCACCCTCTGGAGAGCCCTGCGGTTGCGGGCAGTGCAGTTGCCGTATCAGGCGGTGATACAGCCCGACAAGATGCTTTCAATTGTGCAGGGGCCAAGCCAAATTTCTTCAATCTCCTGAGGTTGAAGAGGCGCTGTTGCGCTTTCACCACAATGTCTGTGTGGGTGGACTATTTCAGATCGTCAGTGATGTGTATGGCGAGGAACTTGAAGCTTTCCACCTTCTCCATTGCGGTCCTGTGGATAGGGTCGTGCTCCCTCTGCTGTTTCCTGAAGTTCACGATCAGCTCCTTCGTTCTGTTGACATTGAGTGAGAGGTTATTTTCTTGGCACCACTCTCCCAGGGCCCTTACCTCCTCCCTGTAGGCTGTTGTTGGTAATCAAGCTTACTACTGTTGTGTCGTCTGCAAACTTGATGACCGAGTTGGAGGCGTGCATGGCCACGCAGTCATGGGTGAACAGGGAGTACAGGATGGGGCTGAGCATGCACCCTTGTAGGGACCCTGTGTTGAGGATCAGCGAAGTGGAAGTGTTGTTTGCTACCTTCACCACCTGGTGGCGGCCCGTCAGGAAGTCCACTAGTCATTTAGTTCAGTTACCTTTGCTTTCTTGGGTACAGGAATAATGGTGGAAATCTTGAAGCAGGTGGGGATAGCAGACTGGGATAGGGAGAGATTGAATATGTCCGTAAACACTCCAGCCAGCTGGTTTGCACATGCTCTGAGGACGTGGCTAGGGATGCCGTTTGGGCCGGCAGCCTTGCGAGGGTTAACACGTTTAAATGTCTTACTCACATTGGCCACGGAGAAGGAGAGCCCACAGTCCTTGGTAGCGGGCCAGGTTCGAGGCACTGTGTTATCCTCAAAGCGGGCGAAGAAGGTGTTTAGCTTGTCCGGAAGCAAGACTTCCGCGACGTGGCTGGTTTTCCCTTTGTAGTCCGTGATTGTCTGTAGACTCTGCCACATACGTCTCGTGTCTGAGCCTTTGAATTGTGACTCCACTTTGTCTCTGTACTGATGTTTTGCCTGTTTGATTGCCTTACGGGGGGAATAACTACACTGTTTGTTTGTATTCGGCCATATTCCCAGTCACCTTGCCATGGTTAAATGCGGTGGTTCGCGCTTTCAGTTTTGCGCGAATGTGGCCATCTATCCACAGTTTCTAGTTAGGATAGGTTTTAATAGTCACAGTGGGTACAACATCTCCTATACACTTCCTGATGAAATCAGTCAGTGTATCCGTCGTTGTTATTCTCAGAGGCTACCCGGACATATCCCAGTCCGCGTGATCAAAACAATGGCATGGATTCCGATTGGTCAGACCAGCATTGAATAGACCTAAGCACGGGTACTTCCTGTTTGAGTGCTTAGGAAGGGAGGTGCAAAATGGAGTTGTGATCAGATTTTCATAAGGGACGGCGGGTGAGGGCCTTGTAGGCATTTCGAAAAGTTGAGTAGCAGTGATAAAAAAAATTACCAGCGCAAATACTACAGTCAATGTGTTGGTTGAACTTTGGTAGCGTATTCCTCATATTTGCTTTGATACAATCCCCAGATACAATAAATGCGGCCTCGGGATATGTGCTTTCCAGTTTGCATAAAGTCCAGTGTAGTTCTTTGAGGGCCGTTGTGGTATCGGGGGAATATACATCACTGTGACTATAACAGAAGAGAATTCTCTTGGGAGGTAATACGGTCAGCATTTAATTGTGAGGTATTCTAGGTCGGGGGGAACAAAATGACATTTCTGTATGTTATCACAATCACACTATGCGTAGTTAATCATAAAACATACACCCCCACATTTCTTCTCCTGGAGATTTCTTTATTCCTGTCTGTGCGATGTACTGAGAACCCAGATGACAGTATATTCTGAGAGAGCCATGTTTCCGTGAAACAGAGCACGTTACAATCCCTGATGTCTCTCCGGAAGGATATCCTCGCCCTGAGCTCGTCTACTTTATTATCCAGAGACTGAACATTAACAAGTAATATACTCAGAAGCGGTGGATGGTGTGCACGCCTCCTGAGTCGGACTAGAAGTCCACTCTGAATACCTCTTCTCCGCCGGCGGTGTTTTGGAGCAGCTTCTGGAATAAGTTCAATGGCCCTGGGGGGGTACGAACAAAGGATCCAATTCGGGAAAGTTGCATTCCTGGTCGTAATGCTGGCGAGTTACCGCGACTCTGATATCCCAAAGTTATTTCCGGCTGTATGTATTAACACAAAAAAAATACTACAAAGTTGCTTAGGAGTTAGAAGCAGAGCTGCCATATCTGTCAGCACTATCTTAAAGCAGAAAAGAAAAAGGGAAAGTGCCAGTCTCTCAATAGTTAGTAAACAGTGCATTACAAAGTGAATGGCCCAGAAGGACCGATCATTAGCCTGGTGGACCATTCTATTCTCAGAGTGAGGATGGGGGGTTTGATACATTTAGAAAAGAGCCTGATAATATTTAACCAGAGGGAGATGTATCATCAATCTCCCCTGCTCTCTTTACCCCTGGGTCGTTCTCCATTGTCATGCCATCCCCGACCCCCATTCACTCCTTATTCAACTTTTTGGGCACATTGTTCCACCTTACATGCCCCCTCTGAAGTACATTACTTTTCCCACTCCCACTCAAAGGAAGGGTTAGCCGAAAAAACATGATATGTTATGGCGGTATCAGGGAGTAACAAAACAAGTCTTTCTTCACTCACACATAACCATACAGAGGCTTGCACACGCACCACCCACACTTGCCCCACCAATCCTGAGGCTCTCTGCCTGGCTCTTTGGATGAAAGAAGATGTAATTCATCCAACTCATCCTCGCAGCACCTTTTAAAAACACTCTTTATTCCCTGGCTGCTAAAGCAGCCTCTCTCTCTCCCCTCTCTCCCTCCCTCCCTCCCTGTCCCCCTCTCCCTCGGTCTACTCCTCACAGGGGAATACAATCTTCTGTGCCCATGTGTGAAATTGTGTGCAAATGCATACGTATGAGTGTGTCTGCATGTTTATCTATATCTATAAGTGATTGTGTGTTTATCTGTGATAGCTTCAAGTAAATTGGAACAAAACTTGTGTCTAGGGTGTTTACAATATTAATCTGTTAATGCCGGAGGTGAGAAGAGGAATGTGAGGGGGGGAAACTGAGGCCTGGCATGACAGAGTTCATCTGGAGCTAACAGAGTCATCCCTCTTTCTCTCTCTGTGTCTGCCATCTGGATGGCCAGGCGGTGCATTATCTGGTTTGTTCCTGAAATGTCCTGCTCGCTGCTGGGGCCTCAGCCATTATAGGGGCTGGAGAGGTGCCCTAATGGGCTGGTGGGGCGCTGTGTGTGTGTGTGTCAGTTAGGGCTTGGCGTTTCGCAAGAATCACATTGTTTCCGTTTGTCTGCTAGTTCTCATTTCTTTTTTGTCTCGTCTCGGTCACTCAATTCTGTGATGTGTGCACTTTCTCATTTACTCACACATACCAAGCCCCTCCCCCTGCCACTCACAACAACAGAGATGAGAGATCACTTCTTCCTCTCTGACAAGCGGTTTCAACTCACTATTTGCATTTGAGGTGTGGTCCAACAGAATCGGTCATATGGACACCGAAAGAGATGTATAAATTATTTTACTGTAATAGAGTAGCTAACCTTTCTAACGATACCCTTTTTATGTCTCAACTCCTCAAATTGTGTGCAGAGCAGACACTACCAAAACCGGAGTATCAACGAACACCGATTATGAAAAATATATGCTCAGTTTGTCCTGTGCGTTTTAGCCAGAGACTAATATACTATCTGTCTAGTCTGTGTTTTATTAATGTGTAATAAGCATACAACAATTATATAAGGAATTGGCAACTCGTTGTCATTCTGAGAAATAAGGTAGGCCACTTGATTACATCTGAACAAAGTGGACAGGCTAGCATGCTGTTCAGACTGTTGGAGACTGACAGAAGGGTGTGCACAATACAATTAAACTCTTATGCCTTGTTTTCTAGCAAATAGATCCAAGTTGGCTAAACTTGTCATATAAAGATTAGCTGGGTACTCACTAGCACGTGGGCTTGTGCTTAAGAGATTGTTTACGAGACCTGTATAATTCTATAATGCCTGCTACAGGAACTTAGTCGTTATTAGTGAATGTGCATTATGTATGCATGTATGGTTACATTTGTAACAAAAATGTCATTTTCATAGACAGACTTTAAAGCCAGATGAGTGATTATTGCAAAAAGCAAGTTAAACTATTTTTATAAAATAATTTAATTATTAGTGGGTCTTATGGTTGTGGGAGGAGTATATTTAGCCTAGGTATAATTACAGCCTGAATTCATTAGAATCGAGATATGATTTTCAGCCCATATCGCCCAGCCCTAGTGTCAGTACTCTGCTCACAGCTCACACCCCTGCAGTCTGTCTCTCTCGGTCTGCAGCCTTCGCCTTGTTAACTCAATATAACAACTGGGACGGCAGTGAGGTTTGGAAACGGTATCAAAAATACATTGTGATTAAAAGGGACACAATGAGACATTCTTTTTAGTATCTCATAAATGTATGCTGAATAGATTATAGTGTACACATACACGACCCAGACTGCAATTGAATAGGGAAACCAGTCCAGAGAATCTGTGCTGTGTAGCCTTGTACGGGGAAATGAATACACTATAGATCAGTTTAGATCTTAAGTAGAATTGAAATCACAATCTTCTCTGTTATAACTATAGGGAGAAGTGTGTGTGTGTAAGAACTGGACAGAAATAAACACTGACTCATAACCTACTTGGCAGAGGGTCCTGCATTTTCAATCTTCTTCTATTTCCTTCTTTTTTTTTCTATAGATCCTTCATCACTCCCTCCCTCCCCTCTTTCCTCAGACCGCATCCTGATTAGTACTATTATTAAGGACATTTGGAGGAAATAGTGGTGGTGTTGGGGATATGATGGTGGTGGTGGTGTTGGGGATATGATGGTGGTGGTGGTGTTGGGGATATGATGGTGGTGGTGGGGGTGTTGGGGATATGGTGGTGGTGGTGGTGTTGGGGATATGATGGTGGTGGTGGGGGTGTTGGGGATATGGTGGTGGTGGTGGGGTGTTGGGGATATGGTGGTGGTGGTGGTGTTGGGGATATGGTGGTGGTGGTGGTGTTGGGGATATGGTGGTGGTGGTGGTGTTGGGGATATGGTGGTGGTGGTGGTGTTGGGGATATGGTGGTGGTGGTGGTGTTGGGGATATGATGGTGGTGTTGGGGATATGGTGGTGGTGGTGGTGTTGGGGATATGATGGTGGTGGTGGTGGGGGTGTTGGGGATATGATGGTGGTGGTGGTGGGGTGTTGGGGATATGATGGTGGTGGTGGTGGTGGTGGTGTATATATGATGGTGGTGTTGGGGATATGGTGGTGGTGTTGGGGATATGATGGTGGTGGTGGTGGGGGTGTTGGGGATATGATGGTGGTGGTGGTGGGGGTGTTGGGGATATGATGGTGGTGGTGGGGGTGTTGGGGATATGATGGTGGTGGTGGGGGTGTTGGGGATATGATGGTGGTGGTGGGGGTGTTGGGGATATGATGGTGGTGGTGGGGGTGTTGGGGATATGATGGTGGTGGTGGGGGTGTTGGGGATATGATGGTGGTGGTGGGGGTGTTGGGGATATGATGGTGGTGGTGGGGGTGTTGGGGATATGATGGTGGTGGTGGGGGTGTTGGGGATATGATGGTGGTGGTGGGGGTGTTGGGGATATGATGGTGGTGGTGGGGGTGTTGGGGATATGATGGTGGTGGTGGTGTTGGGGATATGATGGTGGTGGTGGGGTGTTGGGGATATGATGGTGGTGGTGGGGGTGTTGGGGATATGATGGTGGTGGTGGTGTTGGGGATATGATGGTGGTGGTGGTGTTGGGGATATGATGGTGGTGGTGGTGTTGGGGATATGATGATGGTGGTGGTGGTGGTGGTGTTGGGGATATGATGGTGGTATTAGTAGCAGCATGTGTTGTGTAGTAGTAAGGTACAGTAGTAGCTGTAATGGAGGTCAAAGTAGCAGTAATGGTTTCAGTGGCAGTAGTAGGTCTAGTTATCTGGTAGTAGTAACCAAGCAATTAATAATCATACTACTAGCAGTAGTAGGCTTCTCCTCGGTGAAAGCTGATGTGTGGTGAGTGGTATAGCACAAAGGGACATTACATGGCGTGAGTGACACCCATACAGTCTACTGTAAAGTGCTTTGAAACCAAGTGGAAAAACCCTGTATAAAATGTAATCCATTATCAGTAGGTCAGTCATATCCCTATGTAGTGTGTTGATGACCGTTTTAGGCAGCTGATGCAGTGTCATGCTCCAGTTCATCCACCCACAGTGTGATGTGATCGGAGGGAGACGGGCTCTCACTAAGTACACATGAGTCATCAGGCCCAGGCAGGCCAGCTATGCAGGGATAACAGGGGGCAGGCCCCGGCCTGTGTGTGTGCGTGTGTGTGTGTGCGTGCACGTCAAGCTTGCGCGCAATCTGCAAGTGTGCATGCTTGCATATGTGTGTGCACAGTGCACCGGTGTGGTGTGTGTGTGTGTGTGTGCCTTTCTTCTCGTCTGTGTGTGTGTGCAGGTCTCGATACTGGAGCAGAGATACTGAGCGCATGACACAGGTGAGGAAATAACGTGAGAATAATTCATCGGAGAGAGACGGATAGAAAGAAAGACAAAGAGAAAGGTAAGTAAACAGGGCTGTGTTAGTCACAGGACCCCAGCGGCCTTTCCATCCACACATCCAATGTACACACACACACACCCTTCCCCCTTGAAGTGTTCGAGTTGTTTTTACGTCCCTCTCTCTCACCTGCTGACATTCAGCTTCCCCACATAAAGATTCTCATTAAATAACCCGGTTAGTAGGGAGGGACCCACACAAATCCTGGTACACACATGCACACGCACACTTATGGACGTACATGCTCTCCATCTTCTTTTTAATAGTGAGCCAACATGTTTTCAGCACTTTCATTTGCCTCACTGATCAAAACTTGTTGTCTCATGCTCTCTCGTCTCTCTGCAGCAGACATATGGTGAGCAATATGTTTGGAACATCAAATCGCAATATTGAATTTCAATACATATAGAATAGTGAGAATCGCAATACATATCGTATCGGTCCCTGGCAATTCCCACCCCTACTGTGTTTGTACGTAAGCCTTTTGTTTACTCAATACCCGGCAGGTAGCCTAGTGGTTAGAGCGTTGGGTCAGTAACCGAAAGGTCGCTGGATCAAATCCCCGAGCTGACATGGTAAAAATCTGTCGTTCTGCCCCTGAACAAGGCAGTTAACCCACTGTTCCCCGGGCGCTGAAGACATGGATGTCGATTATGGCAGCCCCCCTGCAGCTCTCTGATTCAGAGGGGTTGGGTTAAATGTGGAAGACACATTTCAGTTGAATGCATTCAGTTGTACAACTGACTGGGTATCCCCCTTTCCCCAGTATGATCAACACACTAGAGATCAGTCAGCCCTCCAGTCATCCACCCACCTCCCTTCCCAGCCCCACAGCTCAGAGGTCAAGTGCAGAGAATTACCCAGAGAGCCGGTTGGGCACTAGAGATCAGTCAGCCCTGCAGCCCCTCAAGCCACCTGCCCACCTGCCTCCCTACCTGTGGGCCTTAATTGCAATATGAGTGGAGCCACCACAGAACAATGGCTAATCACTGGCCATACACACAAGGCTGGGAATGTATGATGAGGAGGCCTGGCAAATGCTACCTACCGCTGACTGAATGACAGCTGTCTGCTGTGTGTGTGTGTAATGCTCACACACACACACACACACACACACACACACACACACACACCACATTTACTTACTGTACATAGACAGAAATACAGACAAATGGGAAAAAGCTCTCACACACACTGACCAAATAGACAGACACACAGTCAGACGCGGCAAACAAACCACCAACAAACCGGCATCAGTAGCACAGCATCAGCAACGCGACCATTCCAGCAACATAAAAACAATGGGGGACAGGCTGCTGCTCTGCTAAAAGAGCAGTGGGCTGGCAAAACAGCTGAGTGGGACAACATCAAGACCCCTCTCCCCCCAACACACTATAAGCCTGGGGGAGTTAGGACCGTTCACAGTCCACACAATATCTGAAGCACCCACTATGTGGCTTCTGTTAGAGGCTGCTGGGATGATTTTCAGACATTATCAATGGGTTATACGTGCTTATGACAAGTCAGACATGACCGCATTATAAGACATTATACCTGTTGGTTAAACTGACCTTAGATAAGTTTGGTGTGGAAGAGGAGAGGCGAAATCTGTATCCCTCGTTTTCCTCACACTAATGGGAGACTGGGGGAGAGGTCTAGTTATGTGCCCCAGACACAGGAAGATACTTCCGATCTCCCGCTCTCACATTCTCTATTTTATTCTCTCCCTCTCTGTCCTCTCTCTAGGGATCCATACCAGTCCATATAATTAACTTAACTGCTTTTCCGTCTACTGATGGGGTTTTTGGGCCAGCTCAGGTCTGTGTGCTGCATGCCATGAGGCGTGCTGCTCACCTGTGCCCTTACACCCTGACTGGGCTACTTACTGGGCTATAAGCTCGATCCCCATCAGCTGACCAATGCCTGGAGACTACAGCCAATTGAGCCAAGGGAAGGGAGGGATAGAGGAAGGGATGGCGAGGGGAAGAGACTTGTGTTAAGATAGCAGCAGTATGGGTGCGGCTGGCCAGGCTGGGTTTGTCATCAGGGATATGAAAGGCCTAAGAATAGGGCCCAGATGTTAGGTGACCTGCAGCATGGCTGCCTGGTGTGGCAGGCTGTTGGGAGAATGTCTGGGGCTTGAAGACCAGACACCTCTCTCCTCACTCTCTCTGTCCTCCCTACTTCTCCCTCTCGCTTCCTCCTCACTCCATTTGTCTTGATTCTTTCTTTTCCCTCTTTCTCCACCTCTTCCCCTCCCTCTTTCTCTCTCATTCCTCAGTCTTTTCTCTACTGTCTCTCTCCTTCCCCACAGCTTCCCCACCCCTCCTCCTCCCTCTCCCCCCTCCCAGTCTTTCCTTGGCTCTCAATTCGATTCAAAAGGGGCTTTAGTGGCATGGGAAACATGTGTTTACGTTGCCAAAGCAAGTGAAATACAATAAACAAAAGTGAGAAGACGCAAAACATCAACAAAAACCTCAAAGGTTTAAAAAGATAGACATTTCAAGTGTTATATTATCAGCTATTCATTTTCTCTCTCTCCTCGCTCTCCCTCCAACTCTCTCTCCCCTTTCTCCCTCCAACTGCCCCCCCAACAGACCTCTTCCACTTCTGTTTACTGTGTCCAGGCTCTAATAAAGCTTTATTATGGTTCTCTCAGGGAGGAGAGATAACTCATCCTGGAATATACAAGGTCTGAGGTCGTATGCCTTTGACCTAAAGAGCAGGAACCTAGACTTAATCAAAGACATTGGAAATACAGACATTGTCATCCTACAAGAAACATGGTATCTAGGATACGGACCCATTGGTTGCCCTCTATTTTACAGAGAGCTGGTAGTCCCATCCACCAAACTACCAGGTGTGAAACAGGGAAGAGACTCAGTGGGTATGCTAATTTGGTATAGAGCAGACCCAACCAACTCTATTAAATTTGTCAAAACAGGAACATTTTACATCTGGCTAGATAAAATAAGGAAATGATCTCAACAGAGGAAAAATGTCCTCATGTGTGCTACCTATATCCCCCCAATAGATTCCCCATTCTTTAACGATGACCGCTTCTTCATCCTAGTGGGGAGATCAAACATTTCCAGGCCCTGGGACATGTACTTGTCTGTGGCGACTTAAATGCCAGAACTGGACAAGAACCTGACACTCTCAGCACACAAGGGGACAAACACCTATCTGGAGGTGAGAGTATTCCCTCCCAAATATGCCCCCCTTAAATGCCAGAACTGGACAAGAACCTGACACTCTCAGCACACAAGGGGACAAACACCTACCTGGAGGTGACAGTACTCCCTCCCAAATATGCCCCCCTTGACACAACTTTACAAAACAACTAACAGAAATGGGTCACAACTCCTGCGGCTCTGTCACACGCTGGGTCTGTACATAGTCAATGGTAGGCTTCGAGGAGACTCCCATGGTAGGTACACCTACAGCTCATACCTTGGCAGTAGTACTGTGGATTGATTTATCACTGACCTTAACCCAGAGTCTCTCAGAGCGTTCAGTCAGCCCACTGACACCCCTATCAGATCACAGCAAAATCACAGTCTACTTGAACAGTCTACTAAAATCACAGTTCTACTAAAATCACAGTCTACTCAATCATGAGGCATCAAAGTCAAAGGAACTGAACAATATTAAGAAATGCTATAGACTGAAGGAAAGTAGTGTAGAAACCTACCAAAAAACAATTAGGCAACAACAAATTCAATCCTTTTTGGACAACTTCGTGGACAAAAGGTGTAAACGTGGCAGTAGAAAGCCTAAACAGTATATTTGACCTTTCAGCTTCCCTATCAAATCAAACAACTTCAAGCAGACAACCTAAGAAAACAATGATAAATGGTTTGATGAAGAATGCAAAAACCTAAGAAAGAAATTGGGTAACTTGTCCAACCAAAAACATAGAGACTCAGAAAGTGAGTCAATGCCTTCACTATGGTGAATCACTAAAACAATACAGACATATACTGCGGAAAAAGGAACAGCACGTCAGAAATCAGCTTAATGTAACTGAAGAATCAATAGAATCTAACCACTTCTGGGAAAGTTGAAACACACTAACGAAACAGAAACACGAAGAGTTATCTATCCAAAACTGAGATGCATGGATAAACCACTTCTCCAATCTTTTTGGCTCTAGAACAAAGAAGAAACAGTAAAAACATATTCATAATCAATTACAAATCTAAAAATGTGCTATTAGACTACAAGAACCCACTGGATTCTACAACTAAATTGAATGAACTACAGGACAAAATAAAAACCCTCCAACCCAAAAAGGCCAGTGTTGATGGTATCCTAAATTAAATTATAAAATATACAGACCACAAATTCCAATTCGCTAAAGTTAAACGCTTTAACATCATCCTCATCTCTGGCATCTTCCCAATGTTTGGAACCAAGGACTGATCACCCCAATCCACAAAAGTAGACACATTTGACCCCAATAACTACTGTGGGATATGTGTCAACAGCAAATTTGGTTAAATCCTCTGCATTATCATTAACAGCAGACTTGTACATTTCCTCAGTGAAATCAATGTACTGAGTAAAAGACATAACTTTTTACCAAATTACCGTACGACAGACCATATACAGTGCATTCAGAAAGTATTCAGACCCCTTGACTTTTTCCACATTTTGTTACGTTACAGCCTTATTCTAAAATGTATTAAATCGTTCCCCCCCCATCAATCTACACACAATACCCATAATGACAACACAAAAACAGGTTTTTAGAAATGAATCTGGTTTAAGTCCGGGGGATGGGTGTGTGCGCGTGTGTGTGCGTATGGTACTGGGGTTGCTAAAGAAGCACCAGGCAGACAAGATGAAGCTTTAGAGAATGTAGAGGGAAAAATGTGATAATATTCCAATCCCTTCACATGCAGAATCTGGACAGGGGTTGAAGTACAATATACAGAATAGGTCAAATCGATGATGCAACAGGTGTCACATTGCATAATCCATAGCAGGCTAGACTCCTTAGCCCAGTAGGATAGTAAACATCCTAAAGCAATAGCCAACTTCCTGTTCCTGCAGAGGCCTAAATCTCTAATATACACGTCTTCCAGTAAGCTCCTGATAGGACAGCAGGCCTGGTGCCATTAAAACCAACACAGAGAGAGAGAGACTAGGCACAACTATGACAACATAACCAACATAAACGGGTCACAACTCCTGCAGCTCCGTCCCACACTGGGTATTTACATAGTCAATGGTAGGCTTCGAGGGGACTCCTATGGTAGGTACACCTACAGCTCATCTCTCGGCAGTAGTACTGTAGACAATTTTTTCACTGACCTCAACCCAGTCTCTCAGAGCGTTCACAGTCAGCCCACTGAGACGCCTATCAGATCACAGCAAAATCAGTCTACTTGAACAGAGCAATACTCAATCATGAGGCATCAAAGCCAAAAGGAACTGAGTAATATTAAAAAATGCTAAATATGGAAGGAATGTAGTGTGGAAACCTAACAAAAAACAATTAGGCAACAACAAATTCAATCCCTTTTGGACAGCTTCCTGGACAAAACGTTCCACTGTAACAGCGAAAGTGTAAACTTGGCAGTAGAAAATCTTAACAGTATATTTGACCTCTCAGCTTCCCTATCAAATAAAAAAAAATAAAACAGAAAACTAAAGAAAATGAACAACAAAGACAAATGGTTTGATGAAGAATGAAAAAACCTAAGAAAGAAATTGAGAAACCTATCCAACCAAAAACATAGACCCAGAAAACCTGAGTCTACGCCTTCACTATGGTGAATCACTAAAACAATACAGAAATACACTGCGGAAAAAGAAGGAACAGCATGTCAGAAAACACTAAACAAACAACAACACAAAGAATTATCTATCCAAAATGGAGATGTATGGGTAAACCACTTCTCTAATCATTTTGGCTCTATAACAAAGAACAAACAGCAAAAACATATATATTTGTACTTTAACCATTTGCACATCGTTACAACACTGTATATGTACATAATATGACATTTGTAATATCTTTATTCTTTTGGAACTTCTGTGAGTGTAATGTTTACTGTTCATTTTTATTTTTTATTTCACTTTTGTATATTATCTACTTCACTTTCTTTGGCAATGTTAACATATGTTTCCCATGCCAATAAAGCCCTTGAATTGAACTGACTGACTGCCCTGGGATATGGGGAACAATGACCTCCAGTGGCAGACAGAGCCTGACTGACTGTAGTGGTAGTGTTTCTGTTTGTGTGTGTGAGGGTTGTTTCACAAGGTGTGGGTACGCAGACCCACGAGCCACTGCGGCTCCTCATGAGTTAAAAAATTCAGGCCCCCACCCACATCAAATTTGCCTATACCTGATTTAGAGCGATGCCGTCGCACACACACAACACTGCAAATAACAACAGCTCATACCTTGGCAGTAGTAACTGAAACACAAATATTTTCCACCTAGTTAGACATTAGTCTCAATAAGTCCTACATATAATCTCATATTTATTATATTACTTTCCAAAGACAACTCCTACAGTACCGTCTGTGGGAGAGAGAGAAGAGGTCAAAGGAGAGAGAGAGAGAGAGAATAAGAGGTTGAAGGGGAGAGCGAGCGAGAGAACAAGAGATCGAAGGAGAGAGAGAGAACAAGAGGTCGTAGGAGAGTGAGAGAACAAGAGGTCGAAGGAGAGAGAGAGAAAGAGAAAGAGTGAAGTAAGAGAGAGAGAGGGAGAGAGGGAGGGTGGCATTGGCGTACAGCTGCTAGAGCAGAGAATCAAAGGTGACAGCCAGGCAGCACAGAGCTAAATTAGCAAAATTGAACATGCATCATGTGTCAACCGTCATCTTCATCTTCTCCTCTTTAACACAGGGGGTAGAGACTGGGGTCGGATTTGGTTCTGGGAACCTCTTCAAGGCCTGTATGGTAATTGGTGGGGGTTTGGGTTTTGGTGGGAACACTGTATGACTGTCTGTTACACGCACACGCTTACACACACAGACAGGCTCGACATTAGGGGAGAATAACTTTTAACACGTTGTGTACCTGAAACTGTCATACTTCCCCTTTACTGAGCTAAAATGCTAATATATTTATGTTAGAGGTTCGACCATCCGAGTGTGTCTAAAACGAAATACAATGACAATACATTTCTCCCTTACATTCTATTATGACAGGGACAGTACTGGTTGCTCATTGTTGTCTGTATCCCAAATGACAGCCTATTCCCATTCTAGTGGACTACTTTTGTCCCTGGTCAAAAGTAGTTCACTATAATGGGAATAGGGTGTCATTTGGAACGCATCCATTGACTCATGGCCTCTCTTCAATGGAGTGGTAGTGGTTGTGGGAGAAGCTTGATGTGTTATTTTAATCAAGTCAGCCTGCCGACATCCATTATTCACTAGGGTGGATATTGGCAAGCCAGGGGGCACAGGGAGGAGGGGGCTCTGATTAAGGGCTTTAGGAGAGGAGAATGATGAATAAGGGGAGAGGAGAAGAAAGCACAGGAAGAAGTGCAAAGTGAGAGACATAGGCCCTAGTTCTTGCGATCTCTAGCTTCATAACAGAAACAGAGAGAGGAGGAGGAGGAGAAGTTAAACGAAGCCTATGGGGAACCATGGAGGTAAGGAAGCGAGAGAGACTAGGGGACTGGGGGAGGAGAGAAGGAGGGGTGCAGCTCAAATCCAATACTCGAGGGCTCCATGATCTAATTCCCCCTGTGGTGCCCAGTAGGACCCCTGAGGCAGGGTGAAATGTGATTGGCCTAGATGGCAGCTAGATGATGTGCCGGAGATAGGACCGAGGCCCCTATTGATTGGAGCATATTTGTTGTGTAGAGAGGAGAGAGGCAGGGAGAGAGAGAGAGGGCCGGCCGTGCTGTGATGTAGCACCGTCCCGAGGCGAAGCCGATGTGTGTGTGTGTGTGTGTGCGCGGGAGTGTAAGCGGCTCGGAGAGCGATACTCACACAGCGGAGGCAGAGGGGGGGGAACAGAGCGCCCTGCTGACACTCTCAGTGGGAACGACACAGAAAGCTTGTTGGAGGGCATTAAATCTTAATGTAAGAGGAGGAGGAGGGAGGGAGGGGAAAAGACAGACGAAGGGAAGACGAGAAAAAGGGAGGGAGGATGAGAGAAAGGGTAAGAGAGAGAGAAAGAAAGAGACAGCACAAGGAACAGATTGAGAAAAAGAAAAGGAGGGAAATGGCAAGAAAAAAAATGTCCCCTTCTCTCCTCCCCCTCTTTCTCTCCTCCCCAATCCACAGGAGGATGCCCTGTGATGGCAAAAAGGCACGCCGCTAAATCAAACCGGTTAAACAATCTTGTGTTAGGGACTCCTTTAACCCTCCTCCCTCCCTCCATCCATCCATCCCCCTCTCCCTCTTGCACCCAGGCTCTGTCATTCCTAAATCATCCTCTCAGCTGAGAGGAGAAGAGGAGGAGGAAGAGGAGGAGGTCCCCTAGGCCTGCTGCTGTAGTGTATAAATAATTTCCCAAAGTGCAATGTGACTGCGTTCAGAAATGGCATTGTTGTTCTCCTGCGTGGCCTTGACTTGGGCCCGCTGTGCGCTGCCGACACCAGGGTGAGTGCCTAGAGCTGGTCCTGCTGTGCTGAGCAGTGCTGCTATGCTAGTGGAGCGTTGAGAAAGATCACTGGTGGCATGTCTAGGGCTGTGGCTGTCATGAAATGTTGTCAGTCGGTGATGGTCATTCAAATAACTGCCGGTCTCATGGTAATTGACCGTTAATTAACATAAACATGTTTAGCATCTCCGGCTTCCACGCTTGGCCTACAAGCCACTGATGCCGACCTTTGGAAGATCTACATTTTAAAAGTCTAATAAATCTACACACCATCACAATAAATCCATTAGTTATTTTAGACAGGTCTAAAGAGACATTATGATATGAAGAAAAATGTAGCTTATTTCAGAAGAACAGAACAGCATATTCTGAGTCGTCCTTATGTTAGGCCCTGATCTGGCTATACCATAAGGCTGTAACCTACACTAGTTCATTTAGCAGGCGAGCCTTGCTTATAAAATGTGCATTCTTTTATTTTATAGTAAGAACAATACAATGTAACACAGCTGAATAAAATCAAAAGGATATTTTTCTCCCAAACGATTTCCGTGGGAGTGCGCACCAGAGGCTATTCTGTGTTGAGGTAAAAAAAGAAAAAGAAACAGGTCCTCCTATATGCTTAACTTATTTATGCAACTTTAGTTGTGATACAAACGTTAGGCTGGCTATATGTTTTGATTTCTAATACATTCTAAGGCTGCATGGTGTGATGGATGATTTTCAAATAATTGGATGAAAGAGAAGCGCTCTGCTTTGTTTCTTGTGCAGGCTGCACACACTTCATCAGTCTCTCATTCACAAGCAGTATCCTCAATGTAATCTGGACTCTTTCATATAGCCTACTAATACACTCCATGACCACCTGCTTGTCAAACATCTCATTCCAAAATCATGGGCATTAATATGCAGTTGGTCCCCCTTTTGCTGCTATAACAGACTCCACTCTTCTGGGAAGGTTTTCTACTAGATGTTGGAACATTGCTGCGGGGACTTCCATTCAGCCACAAGAGCATTAGTGAGGTTGGGCACTGCTGTTTGGCGATTAGGCCTGGCTCGCAGTCGGCGTTCCAATTCATTCAGAAAGTGTTCGATGGGGTTGAGGTCAGGGCTCTGTGTAGGCCAGTCAAATTCTTCCACACCGACCTCACTTTGTGAATGGGGGCATTGATATGCTGAAATAGGAAAGGGCCTTCCTAAAACTGTTGCCACAAAGTTGGATGTTATTGTATGCTGTAGCGTTAGTTCACCGGAACTAAGGGGACTAGCTGGAACCATGAAAAACAACCCCAGACCATTATTCCTCCTCCACCAAATTTTTGTTGACACTATGCATTGGGGCTGGTAGCATTCTCCTGGCATCTGCCAAACCCAGATTTGTCCATTGGATTCTGAAGCGTGATTCATCACTCGAGAGAATGTGTTTCCACTGCTCCAGTGCCCAATGGTGGCCACTCCAGCCTACCCTTGGCATTGCACATGGTGATCTTAGGCTTGAGTGCGGCTGCTCGGCCATGGAAACCCGTTTCATAAAGATCCCGACGAACAGTTCTTGTGCTGACGTTGCTTCCAGAGGCAGTCTGGAACTTGGTAGTGAGTATTGCAACCAAAGACAGATGATTTTTACGCGCTACGCGCTTCAGCACTCGGCGGCCCCGTTCTTTCAGCTTGTGTGGCCTACCACTTCGCGGCTGAGTTGTTGTTGCTCCTAGACGTTTCCACAACACAATAACAAACCTGGGCAGCTCTAGCATGTCAGAAATTTGACTAACTGACTTGTTGGAAAGGTGGCATCCTATGACAGTGCCACGTTGAAAGTCACTGAGCTCTTCAGTAAGGCCAGTCTACTGCCAATGTTTGTCTATGGAGATTGCATGGCGGTGTGCTCAATTTTATACACCTGTCGGCAACGGTTATGGATGAAATAGCCGAATTCACATACTTTTGTATTAATAGTGTATGTGTGCAATTGTTTTTTATTTGGAATGGCCCCACAAAAGAATGCCATCCATAGCCTGCACTCAAATAGCGAAAGGAGGTGTTGTGCAGTTACTTTGTTTTGTAATATGCCAGGTAGGCTACACTGTTTGTTACGGATTAATGTGCTTAATCTTTAAGAATTTAGCAATAAATATAGCATCTGGGATGCAGACAAAACCGGCCTTTCGCAATATTTCAAATACAATCGCTGGATAACACCGGTTGGAAAGCAAATAGCTCCTGCTGAAAAGAAAAGTCTCATATCATAAATATTGTTTTACAAAGTAAAACAAAAGATGGGCTTTTGGCAAGAGCGCATTGGCCATCACCAGCGAGTGAGCTGCGCATCATTGGGTGAATCAGTGAAACTGGAAAGATTTTTAGGACTATAATTTCTTCCTCATATTGTACGTAGAAAGCCAGTATGAGGGTTTGCGTTTAGGCTAGAATGAAAGGCGGCCGGTGTGTATCTGTAGAGCTCAAAAAGTACTCCCAATCAAAACCATGAAAAGGATTAACCCAAGGAGGCCGAGATGCAAAAATAATATAATTAATTTGAAAGAATACAAAAAGTGAAAGTGCAAGGTGCTATATCAACATAAAATAAAAGGAACGAAGCATCCGTTTCGGCCTCATGCCTTCATCAGTGCCGTACAAACAAATTAAGAAGACACATACTTAAACAGACTCACCTGCAATGTGCAACAGGTGCAACAGGTGCAAGCAGAGAGTTGATTAGAGACTGGCGAAACGGGAGTCAATGCATGTTAACAAGGAATATATAGAAGAGTATAAAAAAATGGACAATTCCAATGTCACATACAGTTGAAGTCGGAAGTTTACATACACTTAGGTTGGAGTCATTAAAACTCGTTTTTTCAACCACTCCAGAAATTTCTTGTTAACAAACTATAGTTTTGGCAAGTCGGTTAGGACATCTACTTTGTGCATGACACGTAATTTCTCCAACAATTGTTTACAGACTGATTATTTCACTTATAATTCACTGTATCACAATTCCAGTGGGCCAGAAGTTTACATACACTAAGTTGACTGTGCCAACTTGGAAAATTCCTGAAAATTATGTCATGGCTTTAGAAGCTTCTGATAGGCTAATTGACATAATTTGAGTCAATTGGAGGTGTACCTGTGGATGTATTTCAAGGCCTACCTTCAAACTCAGTACCTCTTTGCTTGACATCATGGGAAAATCAAAAGAAATCAGCCAAGACCTCCACCAAAAATTATAGACCTCCACAAGTCTGAATCATCCTTGGGAGCAATTTCCAAATGCCTGAAGGTACCACGTTCATCTGTACAAACAATAGTACGCAAGTATAAACATCCATTGGACCACGCAGCCGTCATACCACTCAGGAAGGAAACAGATACAAAAGTATCTAAATCCACAGTAAAACGAGTCCTATATAACATAACCTGAAAGGTTGCTCAGCAAGGAAGAAGCCACTGCTCCAAAACCACTATAAAAAAAGCCAGACTACGGTTTGCGACTGCACATGGGGACGAAGATCGTACTTTTTGTAGAAATGTCCTCTGGTCTGATGAAACAAAACTAGAACTGTTTGGAGACAATGACCATCGTGTTTGGAGGAAAAAGGGGGAGGCTTGCAAGCCGAAGAACACCATCCCAACCGTGAAGCACGGGGGTAACAGCATCATGTTTTGGGGGTGCTTTGCTGTAGGAAGGACTGGTGCACTTCACAAAATAAATGGCATCATGAGGGAGGAAAATGATGTGGATATATTGAAGCACCATCTCAAGACATCAGTCAGGAAGTTAAAGCTTGGTCGCAAATGGGTCTTCCAAATGGACAATGACCCCAAGCATACTTCCAAAGTTGTGGCAAAATGGCTTAAGGACAACAAAGTCAAGGTATTGGAGTGGCCATCACAAAGCCCTGACCTCAATACCATAGAAAATGTGTGTGCAGAACTGAAAAGGCGTGTGCGAGAAAGGAGGCCTACAAACCGGACTCCGTTACACCAGCTCTGTCAGGAGGAATGGGTCAAAATTCACCCAACTTATTGTGGGAAGCTTGTGGAAGGCTACCCATAACGTTTGACCCAAGTTAAACAATTTAAAGGCAATGCTACCTAATACTAATTGAGTGTGTGTAAACTTCTGACACACTGGGAATGTGATGAAAGAAATAAAAGCTGAAATAAATCACTCTATTATTATTCTGGCATTTCACATTCTTAAAATAAAGTGGTGATCCTAACTGACCTAAGACAGGCAAATTTTACTAGGATTTAATGTCAGGAATTGTGAAAAACTGAGTTTAAATGTATTTGGCTACGGTGTATGTAAACTTCTGACTTCAACTGTATAATTGGAAAGACTACATAGCAATATCAGAAGCAATAGATATGAAATACTCAGTAGGCTAAAAAGCTCAGAGAGCTGGTGCGTGTAGACAGAACTTCAAGAAACAAGCTCCAATTCTTCATTAAGCCGCCAGGGGGAAGAAACCACGGGCATCATCCAGACATTCCTTAGGATATTTTTATGTGTCATAAGTGTCCGCACGCACCAGCATGTCCCTTAGGCTGCGGGACCTAGAATAAGTGAACAGGGGGAGATCATGAAACACATGAGCCCACAGTTTGTAATATACACGCCAGTGTGGTCTTCTAACGTTCTTAACGTCAGAGCTGTAAGGAGCAGATGCGGTACAGCCTACCACAGAATATTTGTAAAAAAAAAAAGAAGAAAAGTATTGCATTTGCCTTGTAATGTGTCACGTATGTCCATAGCCTGGACTTTATCAAGAGCAGAGTCCAAACTTGCTGCGGAGTTACAATTTATTTGCTTTGATGATTAAAAGAAAAATCCTTATTTTGAGTGCAGGTGCATCTCCACACACACATAGGGCTAGGCTATTGATGGATTCAAGACAAGGTCATTTTTATTGATCTCAGATTTTCAGTGTCAAAATAGCCTGTCATTTTGATAATTTTTGCAGTATTAAAATATAGTCTGCCAGTCTCCAGTCATATAAAATGACTTAGAAATGTATGAAATGTGTTTATAAAAACGAGACATTTTTCCGGGATCCTAGGCTACAACATTTTTTCCCCATGTGTGCAACTTCTGAAAGTGCCTCAACTCTACTGCTCTGTGCCATTACGCAAATGCAATGATATGCATGCAATGCTTTATTATAAAAAGGTGAGCTCCGTAGGTCACCCCCCTCTCAAGCTTACGTTTTGCTCCCTCTTGATTTACAAATTAAGCATTGGTCTTTACATATACTAAATAATATGTGTCAAATTAGTTTTGATTTAGAATGGGCCAGTATCATGCACATGTCAGAACAGGGGCGGGTTAAAAAAATGATATGTCAACGATTTGCACTTGAATAGCAAATAGAGGACGCTTTCCCGCAGTTCATTTTCATGCCAGCCAGGTAGGCTACTCCGATTGTAAAGCGAAGCAATGCGCTTAATATATGGAAAATTCTATGCATCAACCAGCTATAAGGAGCTGGCTCTCGCTGCACAACAGGTGATCCTATACTGGTCATTAGCAAGTTTGGTAGGCTACTAATGACCATCAGAGGCATCAGAGCACAGTTTTGGAGAAGCCTAGAAACTGACTCAATGGTCACATGGAATTTGACTGTGGTCATGACTCCTGACTGCCGGTGTGGCGGTAATACGCTCACTGCCCTAGCCATGTCTCCGTGTCTGCTATGTGTTGCTATACTAGCTAGCATAGCGGAGGTGAATGGATGACTGGTAGTGAAGGCTATCGTTGGGTGAGTGACTAGGGCTGGTCCTCCTGCGGTGCAGAGCTGTACGGCTACGCTAGCTAGCGTGGCGAAGGCTAGGTGAGTGGATGACTGGTGGCATGTGTGCATATGTGCTATGTGCAGCTTTGCTAGCTAGCATAACTAGCTAGCATAGGCTATACTGTAGGTGGGCGGATGACTCAGACGACCAATACATTTAGGTGTTCAAAGTCTGCAAAGGGTACATTCAACTTCACACACAAGACAGGCCTTTCTCAATCCATCCCATCTTCAGTACGCCAAACAACTGATCAACGCACGTTGAAAGGATGATCAGTTGGTTGAGAAAACGTACTGTCACTATGGAACAATGTCGCTATGGAACGATGTCACCCCATCAAAGATATCAAGTCCAGCCTCACCAGCGTTTAGTTAATCGAGCTCACGCAGCACTCATATTCAACATACTCGACATATTGTACAGGGACCAACCTAGGTTACACACACACTAGAGAGAGGGATCCAGTTCTGTTCTGAAAATGTGGCAGGGGATATGGATTCCACGAAAGTCCAATCTCTTGCCAAGGTATTTTTGTACTACAGGGAAAGATTTAAAACCCGATGTCGACACTTACCCAGAGGAAAACACATGGACACCACATTCATGAAATTTAAGGTGAGCAACTGTAACAAGACTGTTTCAGTCAACTTGGTTTCGGTCAACTTGGCTTGCATACTGCATACATGAAATAGCTCGAATTGCTTGATAGTGCGGATCCACTGATCCAAAGTTCGATGGCAAAGGATACAACTGTATTTTTCTTTCACAATTAGTTTTCCATCACATTTCTCAGTACGTTTGCTTGTAACAGAAGAGGCTAATGTACAACAAGGAATGATCTAGCCCGGGGCTCGCCAAATGTGTTCCTGGAAAGCTACCTTCCTCCAGGTTTTCACTCCAATCCTAATCTAGCACACTTGATTCTAATAATAAACTGTTTGGTAAACTGAATCGGGTTAGTTACATCTGGGTTGGAGCGGGAACTTACAGGAGGGTAGCTCTCCAGGAACAGAGTTGGAGAGCCCTGATGTAGCCTATGCTTCGCCACACATCCTTGAAAATGTGGTACAATGCACGGCATATAAATAAACAAAAGGAACAGACATTTTTCTCTCTGCATTGTATCATTTGGAAATGTTCTGACAAGACACTATTAGAGATAGCTGGCCAATACATTTTTGGGATAATTGTATCATACAAATACATTGTACTACTTTATGTGTGACATGTTAGCCAGGAGGGATAGAGATGTAAATGGAGAATTGAGTCTCTCTCCTGCTCCCCATCCAGAGGAAGGCCTGACAGGCTTGCCAATAAAGCAGTTCCTTTTCTCTCTGCTCTGCGGTCTGGTCCCAAGCCCAGAGGAAGTGAGATAACACCCCCGGGAGAAGAAGACAATGCCATCAACAAGCATACATGTACGAACACACACACACAGAGGGGACACACGTGTAGGCCACACACACACACGCACACACTTGGATGCACTAATGAGAAGACAGACAGACATTCAAAAGTACACGTGCACACACATTCTCTCGCTATACACACACTCCACTCCAAAAGCGCGCACGCGCGCACACAATATGTTCCAACAAACACAACACACCCACATTTGTTCTCCCCTCTCTCTCTCTCTCTCTCTCTCACAGAGACACCATCGCTCGGCTGCTCGTCTCAGTAAATGAGCGTGGTGTGATGACTGACTGATGGCTTTATCCCTGGGCCAGTTTCAGGCTGCAGTAATGATCCCTCCCTCTCGGTCTCTCCACTCTGCAGGCTGAAGCCGAACCACATGGTTGGAGGCCTGCCTGCTTCTCTGCCTGCCTACCGTCACTGTCATCAAGTTGGATGCAGAAGCAGTAACTGTTCCCTCCAGTTAATAGTCTGTGACACACACACACTTTCACATACGCTGCTGCTACTCTGTTTATTATCTATCCTGATTGTCTAGTCATTTTTACCCCTACCTACATGTACATATTACCTCTACATCAACTACCTCGTACCCCTGCACATTGACTCTGTACTGGTACTCCTTGTATATAGTCTCGTTATTGTTATTTTCATTACGTTACAATTTCATTTTTTGCAAATTGTTTGTACTTTTTAACTCTGCATTGTTGTGAATGGGCTCGTAAGTAAGCATTTCACGGTAAAGTCTACACCGGTTGTACTCGGCATGTGAGGGGAAGAATTGCTCGCTCCCCCTCCCTCCCTCCAGTGAGTGACTAGGAAGATGTCCAGTGCAGTAATACAGTAGTGGCGGGCTGCTGTTAGATGTTATAGATAGACCAGACACAGATCTCCCTGAAAGAGACTGATCACCTTTAATCCAGCCTCATCCATCACACTGTACTCCACACACTAATACCACTGATTACATGCAGACACTATGTCCCAAACAGCACCCTTTCCCCCCATGCAGTGCACTACTCTTGACCATATATAGGGAACAGGGTGCCATTTGGGACACAGACTCTGTCTCTGTAGTCTAGCATCAGCAGAGGCAAAGAGAGATGGTGTGTATGTGGGATTGCATGCAGACACAGTAGTGTGTGTGTGTGTGTGTGTGACTTTAAACTAATCTATCCATCCCTGCCAATAATGAAGGAATGACTAAAGAGGGAGAGAAAAGTGAGGGATAAAGACAGAAACAGAGAAAGAGTAGAGAGCTACAGGTCTCTTGGGCCATTTTAGGCCGAATCAAACCTGGTAGTAATTTGGGGTCTCCTGGTGAACCAGGTCAGGGAAGGAAAATAATGTCTGTTTGGTTTGTGGTTTAGTTTTTCAATCAAATAAATCAGGACCTTACAGAAAATAAATTCTCTGTTTTAATGCTCCCTCCAGCGTTTGAAGTCCTCAAGGAGCTGAGAGGTTTGAAGTCGAAGGGAAGGGCTCGGGAAAGACTGAGGGAGGAAGGACACCGTGTGAGTGTGTGTCTGCCTGCCTGCGTGCATGCGTGAATATGTGCATCTGTGTGTGTGTGCCTGCTTATGAGTGTGTTTATCTGAATGTTTGTGTGTGTGTTGAGGTGGGTATTCTACTCCCTTAATATGCCACGCTTGCCTGTTGAGCCCCAACCCTCCAGTGTGTGTGTGTGTGTGTGTGCGCGCGCGCATGTCTTACTGCTGTGCATTCCTCCCCTAACATCTGGACCAGGGCCAGAGGGGATCCCAGACTTCAAGTAGGATGACTATGAAGAGCACAGGCGAGACAAATTACACGCAAGTGTTACCTTAAACACCTCTCACTCCTCCTAGTTACAGACAGACCACATTAAAACAGCATCCTACTTTTACTTTGACCAGGGCCCATAATGCACTATATAGGGAACAGGGTGCCCTATGGGGAATAGTGGGTCAAGGTGAATAAAGAAACTGCTGTAAAATAATACCATTATATCATACAGGTCTGGTATTAGAGTGAAAAAACATAATGTATTAAAACAGAGTGAGAAAAAAGCCTAATATATATTTAATATTTTATTACATTACAATATAGTAGAGTAATGATAATCATAATCTTAAAACGACAAGGTAGGTGGTGTAAGGTGGCCATTTAATTAAACCAAGTGCATATTGGCCAAGGAAAGAAAATCAGGAGTGTTTCTTTACAGTATTAATAAATATCTCGGTTTCATTTCCTTCCCACTACCTATCCTTCATGTATTATGACCAATAACCCATTTACCAAGAACAGATGCGGTATGGCAGGGATGGATGGATGGAGAGAGGGAGGGAGGGAGAGATGGGAGGAACAATTAGATCCAAGATGGTGGAAGAGCCACATGTGGATGAAACAAAATTAGTAGCTGTCTGACCCCTCTCCCCTCCCTCTTCCCCCTCTCCCCGGCAAAGAGCTGCTATCAATTAGAAAGATAGATAGAGAGGGAAGCGCAACAAGAGACTTGGCCTATCTTGAGTTAAAGGAGGACAAAATATATAGAGGGAAAAGACAAAGGCTTAGAGAGAGAGAGAGAGAGAGAGAGAGCGCGAGAGAGACAGAGAGAGAGAGACAGAGAGAGAGAGAAAGAGAGAGAGGATACAAAGGCTTAAAGACAGAACCACTGTCCCCCATTTTACCTAACATGTATAATTGGTAATTTTTTAAATATATATTTTTCTCAAATTTAAAATGACCCATTATACATGTTAGGCAAAATCTTGATCCATCTTCCTGTCTTTCCTATCCACCCCCAATGACAATAATGTTTTTTCCAGCAATATGCAAATAACGTTTGCACTTGCCTGTCTCACTCTGTACACCAGTGGTAGTCAGGGCCGTACTAATGACGGAAACGCAGGGCACGTGCCCAAACCCAATTATTATTATTATTTCTGGCGGCAGGTGGGGAGGCCCCCAACCAAAAGGTTAGATAGCATTTGAAAAAGGCATAAGTCTTGGCAACATGTGTAGAATAGCAGGAAATATGCTTTAAAACTGCAGCAAATATGCTTACAAAACTGCAGCCTCATAGCTCATAATATTTGGGGGTCCTTGACATTAAAATGTTTGCAAACACCAGGAGTCTAGTCTATTCATCCCAAGGGTTATGGGTAGTTTAGGCTGCACATCCCATCCCCCAATCAATAAGAGGCCAACTGAACAGAGCCACAGACCTTTAAGACTCAACCATAGCTCTTTATGTTCACACCACATGTAACCACACACCCCACATAGCGAACAATGTCCTCCAAGTTTACAGTCCACAATGAAGACTAGCTTCTAAGATATCATAATATCACACAGCCATATACAAACATTGGTATAATGGCTTTACTGAAGAGCTCAGTGACTTTCAAATTGGCACCCGTCATAGGATGCCACCTTTCCAACAAGTCAGTTTGTCAAATTTCTGCCTTACTAGAGCTGCCCCGGTCAACTGTGAAGTGGAAACGTCTAGGAGCAACAACGGCTCAGCCGCGAAGTGGTAGGCCTCACAAGCTCACAGAACGGGACCTCCGAGTGCTGTCCTCAGTTGCAACACTCCCTATCGAGTTCCAAACTGCCTCTGGAAGCAACGTCAGCACAAGAACTGTTCGTCGGGAGCTTCATGAAATGGGTTTTCATGGCCGAGCAGCCGCACACAATCCTAAGATCACCATGCGCAACGCCCAGCATCAGCTGGAGCGGTGTAAAGCTCGCTGCCATTGGACTCAGTGGAAACGCGTTCTCTGGAGTGATGAATCACGCTTCACCATCTGGCAGTCCGACGGACGAATCTGGGATTGGAGGATGCCAGGAGAATGCTGCCTGCCCCAATGCATAGTGCCAACTGTAAAGTTTGGTGGAGGAGGAATAATGGTCTGGGGCTATTTTTCATGGTTCGGGCTAGGCCCCTTAGTTCCAGGGAAGGGAAATCTTAACGCTACAGCATACAGTGACATTCTAGACAATTCTGTGCTTCCAACTTTGTGGCAACAGTTTGGGGATGGCCCTTTCCTGTTTCAGCATGACAATGCCCCCGTGGACAGAGTGAGGTCCATACAGAAACGGTTTGTTGAGATCGGTGTGGAAGAATTTGACTGGCCTGCACAGAGCCCTGACTCTTCTGGGAAGGCTTTCCACTAGATGTTGGAACATTGCTGCAGGGACTTGCTTCCATTCAGCCACAAGAGCATTAGTGAGGTCGGGCACTGATGTTGGGTGATTAGGCCTGGCATCGGGATTCCAATTCATCCCAAACCCATCGATCACCTTTGGGATGAATTGGAATGCCGATGCCAGGCCTAATCACCCAACATCAGTGCCCGACCTCACTAATGCTCTTGTGGCTGAATGGAAGCAAGTCCCTGCAGCAATGTTCCAACATCTAGTGGAAAGCCTTCCCAGAAGAGTGGAGGCTGTTATAGCAGCAAACAGCAAAAGGGGACCAACTCTTTATCAATGCCCATGATTTTGGAATGAGATGTTCGACGAGCGGGTGTCCACATACTTTCGGTCATGTAGCGTATTTGTTTTTGACATGAGATATATTTTTCAAGGCTGAGACTTTAAGAGTTTGAGAAAAGATAGTACAGCTGGAGTCTCATTTTATGCTCTCGTTGAGAACTGATACTTGTCCCTCGACCAAAACCACTTAATCCAACCCAGACGAGGGAAGACAAGCAGCAAAGCCCCTATTTGGGGTGACATTCTCCCAAAACACACACACACGCAAGCACACACGCGCACACATACATATCCTCCAAACACGCACACACAGGCACACAAAGAAACACACAGACACACACAACCTTGTGCCCAAAACACACACACACACACACACACAGAAATACAAGCACACACACACACAAACATATCCTCCAAACACACAGGCACACAAAGAAACACTCGCAGACACACACATGACCAAAACACACACGCACATCTCCGTCAATGTAATCAAACCAGCTGGCCTGTCTAGCATCTCACACTGTGTAAACGGCTCAATTATCAAATCAGTTTGAAACAACACAGTTAGAGGCACTTCACTTGTCTTCTCCCTGCCTGGCCTCTCCCTCATTACAGATACCCCTATGGAGGGAGGGAAGGAGGATCCTGACACAGAGAGCTAATGGAGAGGAGAAAAGAAGAGAGGGGAAGAGATGAGAGGGTTAGGAGAGACTGGAACAAGAGGGGGAAAGTTAGAGGGGAAAGCGAGAAGAGAGGGCGAGCAAGCGAGAGAGAGAGAGAGTGAGAGAGATGCTCTTATGCCCACAGGAAACATAGAATCAGCTAAATCCCACCTCCACCACATCTCATCTCTCTCTCTGCCGTAGCAACACGCACTATGAGGAGATTGAGCTTGTTTCTGGTGGGTAAACACACCTCTCGTATTCAGACGCAGTACAATCAAGGTATTGATAGCAACTAAACAGTTTTAGATTACGTAAATCCAACTTGATCATGTGTCCAAAACCAGTTTGGACCATCTGGGCATATGAACTATCGGTGTGAATAAGAGAAGACTAACCTACTTTTGGTTGAACATCCCCGCCCATTCTAATAGCAGTCCACACAGTCCATGTGAGACACACATGTCCCCTGATTCTTTAGTGAAGGGTGCATCTGGGCCATGACTGATTTAAGATGCCTGGAGGGCCCACGGTCACCCTCCCCCCTTCCCTCCCTCCCCTGTCTCCTCCTGCTCTGTGGGGGTGAGGCAGATGATGTGATGGATGAGGATTAGGCTCCAGGTGAGAGGGGGGAGTTCCTGGGTGTGTCTCTGCAGGACTGCAGGTATGTGGCTGCTGTCCTTCTGGGTGATTAATCACATTGATCTCCCCTTTGATGGAAAAGATAAGATCACCCGCTTATACTACAAGGATGAGTTGTGTGCGTGTGTCAGAGCTGGTCCACCAGCGCCATAGCCCATTGAGTCGCTGGAGCCGGGCCGTGGAGGTGGAAACACAAAGGCTGGAGCTGAAGGACAAAATGGCATTCAGCTAAATACATACAATCACATAGAAGCCTTGATCGCTGCAGACCTGTTCATATAAAGCACTACTGTAAACATCTGCATAGCGTCTCAGGAAGTGAACTTTGACAATTGGTATGCCTTCAGATAATAGTTGACCAAATAACTGACTATCAAATACAACAATACAGGTTTATTGAAAGCAATGCTACTCACACACACATTGTTGCCTTATCCTGAGTAGGCTCTGTGTTAACTTCTTAGGGAGCGGCTCCCGAGGTGACGGTTTTGGAGAGTCTGGCGTGCCCAAAGTAAAATGCATGCCACTCAGGCCCAGAAAATAGGATATGCACATAATTAGTACTATTGGATAGGAAACACACTGAAGTTTCTAAGAGTGTTAAAATAATGTATGTGAGTATAACAGAAGTGATATAGCTGGCGAAAACCCGAGGAAAATACGTCCGGATTTGCAGTTTTTTTTGTAAATTAGCATCTTCTCCATTGTGCCCATTGCATACAACTTTATGTAGGACTGAGACTGCAGTACCTATGGCTTCCACTAGAAGTCAACAGTCAAAGACTGGGAATTCTAGCAGTGACCAGAACGGATGGGGACAGGAAATTGTCAGGCGACCACTTTTGTAAGGTTTTGTAAGGTTTTGTAAGGTTTGACGCGCACGAGATTGTGAACGTGCACCACTTTATTTTTCTTTCCTACCGTTCACGTTATCGTCCGGTTGAAATATTACAGCAATATACCCAAAAGGAGTCAATGGGCGACTCAACGGTGGATTTTATGATCATAACGCGCCAACCAAACAGAGATTTATGGATATAATAAATTACTTTTTCTAACCAAAGAAGCATGGATTGTCTTCGTTGGACACTTGGGAAGCTGTTAATCATCTCTTCAGGGGGACTTGGCTATGACTGCTTAGTTCCTCCAGATCAAAAGTGATAACATAAGAGGAGACTGGTCAAAGTTAACACAGCAAACCCAGTGACACGTCATCTAAGCACATAGGAATGTATAATACAGAGGACCTGACAGAGCAGTTTGGACATGTCTCAAAGGGTTAAGTGACAGACAGACAGACAGCCCGAGACAGACAGAACCAGACAGAGGATACAAAGGCTGAGTGAGTGAGTGAGTGAGTGAGTGAGTGAGTGAGTGAGTGAGTGAGTGAGTGAGTGAGTGAGTGAGTGAGTGAGTGAGTGAGTGAGTGAGTGAGTGAGTGAGTGAGTGAGTGAGTGAGAGAGAGAGAGAGAGAATCTGTTTAGGTGTCACTCAGAAAGAGAGGGATTCTGGTAGACCTCAGGTCAGTCTACTGATCACAGAGTGGAGCCGGACATCTCTAATTAGGCACCTAATCAAACAGAGCGCTGTGGATGTGATCTGTCAAGGTCCGAGTGCTACAAAGTGAGAACGAGAGTGATAAAAAGGGGGAGCAAGATAAAGCGAGGGAGAACAAGAGAGGGGAATCGAGAAAAGAGCAGAAGAGAGGCAGGGTGGGAGTGAGAAGATCTGTTTATGAAGTGCTACTCACACCCCTCAGTAATGAATGGGGCTTCTTATCTCTATTGGCTTTGTGTGTGTGTGTGTGTCTCCACTGGCCCCAAATAATCTCAGCACAGCAGACCTCTTTCTTACCCCAGCTCTATACCGTGGCTCCTGTAGCGTAGGGGAAAAGTACATTACCCGCTAAGAAAGGGTTCGCAAACACCGACAACGAGCACAAGGCCCTCTGCGTGATAATTCAAATGACTCTCATCTGACCTCTCCCAACCCTTGCTCGTCCCCTTCCCTCCCTCCCGCCCTTCTACCCCTTAGGTAACTGGACTGTTTTTCTGTGACCTACATTCAAAACACATTGTCAGCGCAACACTAAGTGAAGACTCAATGATACGGGACTGCATTTGACATATATTATAACTGAATGCATAGACCTAGGCTTGGGCGGTATACTGGGGTATTTGGAAATAGCAACGGGATGTTTTTGCAATACCTTTTCAAAGATGTCTTTGAAGTTTTTCCCAATAAGCTTTGATATTTGTCACTACTTTTTAAGTAAATACCTGCAGTCAACTTGTGCAATGCGTTGGGAGATCAAGCAGATCACATTTTCATTTCACCTGCCACATTATTTTGCATAATGAAGCTTACAGTAGTTCCCCAGAACAGTTGAGCCATTCAGTGTTTGTAAATAGAACTAAGGGAGAAAGCGGGAGTCCAGCTAATTGACAGGGATCGCGTTTTATATCGAAAGTTAAGTGTTTTTATGCTTCAATAGAGTGATCAGGGACGACGGTGCAACTATAGTTCTCCTTCACAGAAAATACTTTATTGAAACACATTCGGCAGAAAATTGCTTAATAGATGACACTATTTGGCCACACAAGTAAATGATCTTACAATGAAAAAGCTAGATATTTTTTGGTAAAAGAACACATGGCCATCACATTTCTAATGTTTACCATAGAAAGAATGTAGGCAGCTACATTTCCTAATGTTTTGCATGAAGTTAACCTTGCATTTTACCAGAGAAAAGTAGGTTGGCTACACTGAGAAAAGTACCAGAGAAAAGTAGGTTGGCTACACTGAGAAAAGTACCAGAGAAAATTAGGTTGGCTACACTGAGAAAAGTACCAGAGAAAAGTAGGTTGGCTACACTGAGAAAAGTACCAGAGAAAAGTAGGTATGCTACACTGAGAAAAGTACCAGAGAAAAGTAGGTATGCTACACTGAGAAAAGTACCAGAGAAAAGTAGCTAAACATCCGTCAGGGTGCGGTCTGCTGATAGAACGCCCGTTTACGAATTCTCATCCGAGTAGAGAAGTGCAACTGAAGCACAAAATGAGTCGGAGGCCGAGCAGAAATTACAATAAGAAGCATTTTAGATCTGCATTTACAAAACGCAGCAAGAAAAAATTCTGAATTCTGTTTAACTTGCTAGTTAACAAAAATATAATTGCAACATGTAAAGTGTTGGTCCCATGTTTCTTGAGCTGAAATAAAAGATCGCAGAAATTTTCCACACGCACAAAAAGCTTATTTCTCTCAAATGTTGTACACTAATTTATTTACATCCCCATTAGTGAGCATTTCTCCTTTGCCAAGATAATCCAGCCACCTGACAGGTGTGGTATATCAAGAAGCTGATTAAACAGCATGATCGTTACACAGATGCAACTTGTGCTGGGGACAATAAAAAGCCACTAAAATGTGCACTTTTGTCACACCACAGAATGCCACAGATGCCTCAAGTTTTGAGGGAGTGTGCAATTGGCATGCTGACTGCAGGAATGTCCACCAGAGCTGTTGCCAAACAATTGAGTGTTAATATCTCTACCATAAGCTACCTCCAACATCGTTTTAAAGAATTTGGCAGTACGTCCAACCGGCCTCACAACCGCAGACAAGGTGTAGGACGTCGTGTGGGTGAGTGGTTTGCTGATGTCAACGGTGCGAACAGAGTGCCCCATGGTGGCGGTGGGGTTATGGTGTGGGCAGGCATAAGCTACGGACAATTGAACACAATAGTATTTTATCCATGGCAATTTCAATGCACAGAGATACCGTGGCAAGATCCTGAGGCCCATTATGAGGCCTATTTTTTGTGTGTGACCAATAGATGCATGTCTGTATTCCCAGTCATGTGAAATCCATAGATTATTGACTGATTTCCTTCTATGAACTGTAACTTTAGAAATTGTTGCATGTTGCGTATATTTTTTTGTTCAGTATAAGTAAGTGGCTGAATTAATAAGATGACTGGGCACCATATTGTGTTATCTTTCTGCCCTGTTTGAGAAGTCAAAGCCCTTTGGATGAGTTATCTGTACAGCTGCCACTGACAATGATCCCTCTAAGCTGCGGGCGTGCGCCAGCCACGCACCTCCTCCAGGACTGTAGCGCAGAAGAAATGCCAGGCCGAGCAGAGACAAGGGATTGAACTTCACAGAGTTCGCCCAGTTAGTTTGTACTATGTAGATCAGATAACTTTTTTCTGTGATCGAATCAACATTATATCAGACCCTTTTTAATGCAACAAACCAAAACAAATCTAACTTTGCAAGATTGAGTCTGATTTTGTTGTAGGCTGAGCCAGAGCCCAACGGAGTAAAATTCTATTGGCGGGGTTGCCCACGAGCGGTCTTTCAATCACCCGCTAGTTAGTGAGTTATTAGCACAGTTATAGATTAGTATAGGTCAGCAATGCGGAGTTACTGCTTCCTACAAAAGCACAAAGCGTGTAGGCTACATTTCAAGCTGTCTTTGAAAAGCCAGTCAGATAAAAAGCATATGTCTTAATTAAAAGGGACAGTGTTGTATTTTGAGACAGGCTTGAATATGCAAATAAGCCAATAGGCAGAGGAGTAGACCACATTGTCTAATTCTCTGTATGGTATAATAATTAATAAAGTGGTTTCTTGCATTATACAACACAACACAATAATATCAAGCACTTTATAATGTAAAAACGTTAACCTTTTCACGTGAGTTCAAAATATCTCAACGGTCGCCCCAGCATGAGTTGTTTTATGCACGTGATGTCAGAATGCACTCACTGTTCCAAAATGTGATTGTTACGCAACAGGACAGTTAACATGCGCCGCCTACTAATTATCTATAGGCTGTGTTTCAACTCGTCAATTTCAAATTATTTTCTAACATGTTGTATTTTCTAACAACAATTTGAATTGTGGTGCGTTCCGCCTCCTCATTAATTCACAAAGAAGTAGCCCATTTCAGTGTTGCGGACAATGTATGTTAGAGGCTTTACTGAGGCGGACAAACTTCCCTCTTCTTGGAGAACCCTCCTCCATTTTTCCCGCACATCAAGTATGCATTCATTTGCGCAGTCTCGTGAATGACCTGGCACATTTTCTGGCTGCCGTTCGCATTGTTGCATTGTTATTTTCCTTACAAATAATAACTTTGGACATGTGTGCGCTCCTATCAAAGTAAGTGCCTTATTTTCTGTAAATCGTGTTGTCGTTTCTACTGTAGCACACAGTATGTATGCTAAACTTCCTGAAGTGAATGAAGGGATGTGAATGATCGTAGACGACACACCTCCTTCAACATGCATAACGCAAACAGACCAAACATCTTGTCTCCTCTTATTATCTTTGGTTGACGCGAAAAAACAAACATGGCAGTGCGCAAACTACCCATCGTCAGATTACTTTTGATTTCTAGAAAGTGTTTTACTCAATTATTTAGATCAATGTTGAGCTCAACCGTGATGTGATGAATTATAAATAGTAATTCCTATTAACTCATTCATGTTGTGGTTTCTGTCAACCGAGAGTTCTCTAAATATGACCGCTTGTGTTATGTCAATCTTTCCTCAGCTAGCGCTAGGACTGATGTAGCCTACATGTTCCAGTTTGGATGATTGTGTATGCTGTCGTTACTTCTGTGAATGTCTGAACATTGCATCCCCCCCAAAAAAACTGGTCACATGTTGCCAACTCAAACGCTGACTGTTGCGTCAATCTAAACTGGCATTCTAATCACACCAGTTTGAGCGTACGCTGCAGGGACCACTGTAGAATGATCACACCAGTTTGTTGGTACATGTGAAAAGGTTTCAAGTCTCATGCAATGTAGGCCTGCATTGAACACCACATGTAGGCTACTGTAGGCTATATCATAGAAATCCCAAACTATTTCCATAGGAGGATTTGTTCCATTGGTTTTGTTGGTAGGTCTACATTATGCACAAATAGCCACAATAGCCTATTGGCTACTGTCTAAAACTGTAAGGGTACAGCCTCAGTGTTCACTGTAAACGCATGCTGGAAGTTGCACAACATTCTCACAACGTTCAAGTTTCCTCTCACAAATTTGCTCAGTGCCCCCCAAAATTAGAGGGAATATTGGCTACTGCTATCTTGATTTCCTTGCGTTTTTTCTCCTCTCCGTTATCGACCGTCTGCTCTTCCCCGTTCTTCTCCGAGCAGAGCAGGCAGGCCCGTTGTCCTAGCGACTCCACACAGACACAGTGTGTACACATGCTGCTCCAGAGTCAGTACTGTTCTTCCTTCAGACAAGCATGCGTCAACATTTAGTTCACTTGTACAATGTCTTTCATTGACATTCGCTTGTAAATGTCCAAACTCAACAAAAATTACATTTGGTAGCTCCTACCTATATGTATAACTTCATGAGCTGGATTGCCTGTCTTTGCAATTAGTTGATTTTCGTGTGCTCATTAGCATATTTAGCTAGCAGCCTCCATGGAGATTCACTATTACTTGTGCACATTTTCTTAGCATTCTGGAAATATATTTTTTTGCGCTTAATGGTGCCCCCTTGGGTACTAAGCCGGTAAATACCGTAAATCCCGGGATGAGAGAAGGACGGTAATATGAAAATCTGGATACCGCCCAACCCTACATAGAACATCAAAGGGGGTGTCGAGAGTTGTATGCGTGTGTGAGCTGTATCTCTTTACCCTTGTATTGACTCACACATTTTCTTTGAGGAAAGCTTAAATAAAGAGAGTTGAGTTCCTGCAACATCAGAGGGGAGATTTAGATTGCTGTTTACTAGTCTGTCGCATAGCTGATAGCGGCAGGATGGTGTTTTTGAAGTTGTTATAGTCCAACTAGCTCAACATTTACAGTGTGTGTGTGTGTGTGTGTATGTCAGTGTCAATGAGTGTGTCTGTATGAATGTGTGTATATCAATGTGTGGGGCTCAGAAAATGGAGCCATCCACCGGATTATCAGAAGACAGCTCTTTGAAAAGGAGGGTCCTCATTTGCATAAGCGGCCGCAAAAAAAGACCTACAGAAAAGAAAAGAAAGAGAGAGGGAGAAGAGGGAGAGAGAGCGGCGGCGACACTTGCCAAGCCAATGGATGGGGGATAATGCTTTGGCTAGGTTCAAGTATTCAGGGCAGGGAAGAGTTTCGGCCCCCGGTTCCATCAAAGCAAACGGAAATAATGTGAAATTAGTAAATAAATGGAATAATGATAGCACTGTCAGGCTGATGTGGTTGGAGGGAGGATAAAAAAAGAGGAAGATAGGGAGGGAAAGACACCGAGGGCTGCGGCCTCTCTTGTGGGAGCACTGTTGGCTTAGCTGCTGGTGGTTGGCAGCTCTCACCAACAACACTGGCCCCTGCCAAAGCCAGTGTGTGTACGCCCCAGGCGCCCGCTTCTGCTGCCTCTGCACAGGGGGCCTTGTCTGGTTCGTTTTCCATCTCCCTGTCTTTCTCCCTCTCTCTCCCACCCTCTTTCACTCTCTCAGTCATCTCTCCTTCTCTCCGATTCACTGTCTCACACTCTACCTCTCTCTTCATCCCCCCTCTATCCATCTCTCCCTCCCTTCTGTGTGGTGTCCGGAGGGGATATCCCCAGCCTCCTGATCAAGAACTCACACCATACACACCCAAAGCAGAGTCACCTTGGAGCTGTCATAGCGGCCATCGCACAAGACAGGCTTCAGGGCTAACTACTCAGATGACAATAGCACCGTTTACACTGGTCTGGGATCTGATGACTAGACAGAAAAGTATCAGACTGGTGGTACTGTGAGTGTTGACCTTGCAATAGAACATGTGAACATTACGAAGGCAAAATGTAGGGTATAACATGCTTTTTATAGTTGAAACATCTCTACATGTGACCGACATACATTTTGACATGCTAAACCCAAAGTTTTCAGAGAGTAATTAACGTACAAATGAAAAGTATCACTGCATAGTTGATGCTCTTCTTGCAGTTAATTACCAACCGTTAATCGGTCGTTACGGCTAAATGACTAAATGAAGGAGAGCTGGCTTGGGGAGAAATGTGTTTTACATGACGTGCTTAATAAGCATGCATCCACTAAATCATAATGTGAGCAGTGCTCAAATGAGTTTCCATTTTCCAATAATGACCTGATCTCCTGAGAGGTTCTCTGTGTGTGTGTGTACCTCAATGCTACTGTGTTGATTGCCTTCTATACTCATATAGGCAGGATTTATCTATACTGATGGGTGATATGGCCTGAGATAACATTCAATGTGGTTCCAAAGTCACACAATTGAGCTTTACATTCAGGGTACATTGTGTGTGTGACCTGTGTTGAAGTAGGTGGCAAATGAATGGGTGTGTATCTTTATCCCTACAGCACAAACCATGTGTGTGTGTGTGCATGCGTGCGTGCAGTGCAAGGCCCAAATCTGGAGTTAACCTGTTCATTCCAGCCTGCAACTGTGGCTTCCCTTCAGCGTATATATGCTCCGACTAGTAAACTATCTTCTGTTTGTTTGTCCACTTTCTGTTTACCTACAAACCCAAAAGTTTCCTCTTTGGCTTGCGCCCCCCGTCCCGCCCGCCCACCCACATGGCATCCTGGCTTGTCCCTGGGACGTCCCCAGAGCGCCACGGACCACCAGCGCAGACTCACACACACACACACACACACACCACCTGTCTGACCATGCCGCCACCGCCGCACACACTACCATATCCATATTTACTCACAGGCAGGACATTCCATCTTGTACAGTTTAAAACACTACAGAGGTCGCCAACATTGACACACACACAAACTGAACAGGGTTCCTAATGTTTCCGGCCTCTGAAAATATAATTTAATATTCCCCCACCCCTCTGAAAGGCTTAATACATTCCAATTTGCCACTCGTAAAGTCAAACTCTACAGCACACACTGGCCCGGCCAGGGTTGGATTTCCCCACCAAGCAATGACTGGAGTATGGACCAAAACAGTGAGTTCCATGGGGGAGAAAACAATACAGCAAACTATACAATAAGGGTATAATACCAACATAAGTGGCCAGGAATGATGTAACCAGTTTCCAAGTAATACTAGAGTCACTATGGTTTGCCTACATGCTGCATCTGATGTAACAAGGTTCAGCTAATTAGCTAATAAACCTACCATCTAGCGTGCCTAGCTTCCTGCTAATAACAACATCAATACAATAGACAGAAATTATCGTTGACCCAGTTGCCTAGCCCAACATCGAAACATTAGCCAGGAGTGACAGGTAGCCTAGCCTCTAGCCTAGTTTCCCATTCCCCAGCAGCATAAATGCTAAAGGCTAAATGAGCTCCCTACTGAAAGGATGGATTAGGGACTAGTTCCAGGGTTGGTTGCCTTCGCCAACAATTTTCCGATAATGGAGGTAAAAACAACTCTGGAGATTAGGTAAGGTTATGCTGGGCTTGGCTGTGTGTGTGTTAGTCGAGAATGGATGGATTAACCCTTCTGCTCTGTTTGGCCCCAATAATTGGCCTGCAGGGGCTGAACTAGAGAATAGCTTTGACTGAACCAGGTGACTGCTGTCTGGCCACTCAGGCGAAAGCACCTGGAACACTGACTGACTGTATTGTCTGGGCTCTCTAGGGGGCAGACCTGGGTTCAGCTAGTATTTGAAATCATTGAAATATTATGAGAGTTTGCTCTAGCCTGCCTGAGGTGCCAGATGGGTTGGGTTTGCAGTTTTGGGACTACTCTATTGGTCCATTAAGCCAGGAAAGCTCAATCAAGCACAGATAAAGTATTTGAAATGATTTCAAACTGTATTTGAACCCAGGTCTGCTAGGGTGCGAGTCAGAACGTGTGAGTATGATCCATCTGAAAATAGTGAAATGACAGTTGAATGATCATATAATATTTCCCTCAACCGAGTAGGTCATGTGTTTTGTGAGCAACCATGTTGGAATCAAGGCTGGCAAAGTAAAGAAAAAATGTAGGTGACAGTTGAAATGGATGATCATTTGGATACTTCATCCTCTAATGAAGTATCCCATGATTTGGTTTGTCCTAAACCGTCCTGACAATCCCAAAACACCCTGTGGCTGGGGAGTCTACGATACACCATGTTGCTAAGGGGAAAAAGTTGAATAAGTGGAAAATATGCTCTACACACAAACAAATAACTTGGCAGGCATGCACTGCGTCGCTGCCAGTGCTATTGCTAGCACTAACAGAATGTCCACTACATTTCTGCCCACAGATCTGCAATAGAATTGTGAAGCCCAAGAGAGACAAATCGCTTCCCTAAAACTTCCAGTTTTGTGTGTTACAGCCTACATTTAGAACACTGTGGCGTTGAAATCCATAAATCCCCAAAAAGGATTGGATTTCCTCCAACAATCTGACATTCTGTAAATCCCCATATTCTAAAGCTCCAAACAAACTTTCTCTTTCTTTCCCACTTTTTTTGGGTTGTAATGTGAATTGAGTGGCCGGGGATTAACTGTGTTCTCGTGAGAGTGGTTGTGTGTGTGTGTATGTATGTGTGTGTCAGGGAAAGAAAGTGATGGTGAGAAAGAGAGAGAGACAGAGAGAGAGAGTGGTGGTGATGAAGAGGGGAAAGGAAAGGGAAAGAGGGATACCTAGTCAGTTGTACAACTGAATGCCTTCAACTGAAATGTGTCTTCCGCATTTAACCCAACCCCTCTGCATCAGAGGTGCGGGGGGCTGCCATAATCGACATCCACGTCTTCGGCCCTAGGGAACAGTGGGTTAACTGGGTTGCGCAGAACGACAGACTCTTACCTTGTCAGGGGCTCTCTGTGCATGTGTTGCATACCCTGGTATGGCACAAGGACGGTATATAGTCCAAACTGTCACAGTTCTGGTCTGCTTAAAGGGTGGCTCTCAATGACTTAGCAGCTGGGTCTGGTCTGCTTAGTTCATTGACTGTATATGAACCAGAAAAAAGGAGCCTATGAAATGTCTCACTTTCTCTATCGTCTCTGGTGGTGTGAGTGGTTTTCCTGGAATCATGAGAGTTTGAGCCTTGAACAACAGAAAAATATTAGCGTAAGCTGACTATAAATGTAATTCTATAGGTTTTTTAACCTGTATTTTAAATACAGGTGTTATTAGGAGAATACCAGGGAGTTCCTATATGATCAGAAAACTACAGACACGTTATATAGGTCGCTAAAAATGACATCATGGCAGGGATCCTACTCATCAAGGTCATATAGCAGCAGTCTCCCATTTCGTTCAGGACTAAAAGGTCAAAATGAGACTGAAAATGTGTAGGTCCACTAAATAGTCAATAATAACATCCCAAATGTTAATTTTGGTGGAACTGCCCTTTAAAAGCAATGGACAGCATGCGTGGGTGTGATAGTTCTAGCAATACTCATTATCTAGGCAGAGTGAAAATTCTGGGGAAAGTCACAGAGACATCAATGAACACGAAACCAAAAGGGTAAATCATTGAATTCAATCGATCTTTGACAGCATCCCTTTTGATTTTAACTAAAACGTTCCATACATGTTTGCCTGTGGAAAACATGGACGTCTCGTGGTGGGGTGGGGGATCCAAAATAGGTCAACTTTGAGCACCTTTATTATCTCTTGAATGTTTTGGCATTCAGGTCCAAAAAGTCCCTTTCTGAGCTACAATGGGCAAATATGTATGGAGGGCTTCGTTCAAATCAAAAGGCGATTGAATTCAAATAGATTTACCCTAAAGAAAACTTCACAAATGTTGACTGTTGTTAGGCCAAAACATGCAAGACCGACACACACACACACACACACACACACACAGTAATTTCAGAGTACCAATTGTTTTACCAACATTAGACAAACAAAATACACACTATCTATTCCAGCCCATTCCTTGGGTGTGTGTTTCTCTCTAGCTACAGCCAGGTACACAGGACCATGTCTAGCTACAGCCAGGTACACAGGGAACATGTCTAGCTACAGCCAGGTACACAGGGAACATGTCTAGCTACAGCCAGGTACACAGGGAACATGTCTAGCTACAGCCAGGTACACAGGGAACATGTCTAGCTACAGCCAGGTACACAGGGAACATGTCTAGCTACAGCCAGGTACACAGGGAACATGTCTAGCTACAGCCAGGTACACAGGAACATGTCTAGCTACAGCCAGGTACACAGGAACATGTCTAGCTACAGCCAGGTACACAGGTACACTAGCTACAGGTGGCCTCTGTATAATTCATGTACACATTTTTATGAAATATTTATGATATCATATTTTCAGGGGGTCAGGGGGGTCAACACAGACAGAGAAACCTTGACAACGGGTACGCACAACCACCTCACTCCCTCTCACCAACAGAGGAAGGATATGTGGCATTTGGTAAAAAGGATTACTCAAGTAAGCATTACAAACATAAATCATGTTAGGAGGAAAATCAAAAAAATTCTTGGAACTATTACATCAATGAGAGAGCGTACATGTGTGAGTGCGTCTACACTGCATCGCTGTCTCGTAGCATTGGTGTGTTTATTTGGATCCCCATTAGCTTTAGCAGAAGCTACCCTTCCTAGTGAGTGAGTGAGTGAGTAGGAAGAGGTGGTCAGTGTCCCTGGCTAGCTCTCCAGTGTTTACTGACAGGAAATGTTTGTCCTGCGAAAGGGAAGGAACCCCGCCGCACCTCTCGCCAAACACTGGGAGCGAGTCCTGACAAGACCCACACACCACACACACGCCACAGACAGCGACGCAGTGTCCCTCCACACACACTATGCAATGTACCACTACCATTGGAATGTTCCTTATTCAAATTGATACAGATACAACCCAAATGAGAAATAATGGGGAAGTGGATACGACTGACTGCTTTTCACAGTTCCTCCTCCTAATCCCAATGAACACCATGCTAATCCCAATGAACACCATGCTAATACGCCCAGATGGAAAGTCAATACACTGACCCCAAACCACCTGGCTGGCCGGAGAGTGGAGACTACGTCTCCTATAGCAACCTGTAGTCATTTTACATAGGCTAGATGAAATTGGCTTTAGAGGTGTGTCCATTTTGAGATGTCAGGTTGATTACCCTGTCCTCCTGTCCTGTTTGATCTAGGCAGTATTCAGTGTGTGTGTGCGTTCTATGCTCGGTTTACCATCACACAGACAGTATATCACGCGGGCATGATCTAACCAGGACAAGATGAAAGCTCACTCCGCCGCACACACACACACAATCTCAGCATCTCTGTTGAATTCCTGTCTCTCCAACATCCAACCTCTAATAATCAATAAATAGCTAAGCTATTTGAGGCAAATATGCCAACAACTGCAGGAGGCCGGCAATTATAGCATTCCATTCCCACCGTCAGCCTACAGATGAGACAGCAGTTGATCAGACATCATGGCACAGCAACGCAGAGACATTTTATCTGCTAATGTAGAACCACTTTTCTGAGGAGCAGAACAGCTCAGAGCCACACAACGGAAAACTCTGTTCCTTTATACAAGACCTTTCAAACACAGTCTCCACAATAGTGGTAGGCTGTTCAGGACTAAATGCTCAGACTCAAAATACTACAACCGGCCAATACCATACAGTCCAATGAAACAGCAGAAACAACGGTTTTAAGGACGTACAGTAGGGGTACTTACTGGCTGGTGATGGTGTGCTGTAGCCACTGAGGGACAAGCCGGGCAGGGCGGGGGGCGAGAGCCCCCCTAGCATGTGGGGGAAGAAGTAGGAGTAGTGGGGCATGGGGAAGCCGTTGAGGTGGGGGCCCGGGATCGGGTTGCTCTTCCCAGCCATTTTGGCTCAATCCACCGTCACCGATGACGACACCCAAAAGAACGATATTGTGGCAATACAGGGCTCAGAACGGAGTCAGTGTGGGTTACGGAGTGGTTTTAGTGCCCATACGGGCGATGGACGTGTGGGGTATTCCAGTGGCGTGGTGACTTTGGAGAAATGCCCTCAATTAGGAAATGCCCTCAGTTGTGGAATTCCCAAAATGGCCAGCTGTTACCTCTGACTGATGGAGGGCCACAGGATAGTGGTGATAGTGGTTATGAAGGTGGTTATGCAGCTTCACAAGGAGGTTATAATGAGTCTTCCACTGTGGAGTCGGTTCCAGAGATGGGGAATGTGTAGAAACATGGTGATCTCTGGTATACCTCCAACCATTCAGTGTCTCAACTCTCTTTTTTAGTGTCCCTCAATCTTCACCTAGAGAGAAAGAGAGAGAGAGAATTTAGAATTTAAAAACCCCTTTGGGACAATGTCATATATAACAAAAATACATTTAAAAAGAACATTACACTTCATCCCTCACAAGGTCAACAGCAACAGACAGACAGACAGACAGACAGAGAGAGAGAAGCACAGAAAGACAGACAAAGACAGACAAACAGATGAGACACACAGAGAGAGAGACGGAAAGAGAGGGAGAGAGAGAGCTCGTTATTTTAAGATGATAACAACATATTTCAACTCTTTATTTAAAAGCATGGAGAAAGAAATGCATCTCTGTGAAGCTAATTACTGTAAATGTCTCATCTGAAATGGTACAAAAACTACCATTTCCGCTTAATTATCTTATGGAGCATTAAAAGCCATGAACAGAATGTGTGGGTATGTGATAGCTCTACCAATACACACACTCATTATCAAGGCTGGAGTGAAAATCCTTGGGAAATGTCCGAGAAATAAATGAACATGAATCAAAAGAAAACGTCGCTAATTATGACTGTTGTTAGTCCCAGAGGTCTTTCCTAAAGCCCAGTTATATTAAACACATGGGAGGTTTTTGTGGCAGTGTGTACTCACAGTCCAAAGTGTGTAAGTCCTTGATAGCCCGCTATCAAGAACTGTGCTCTCCTTCTCCGTAGCCGACGTGAGTAAGACATTTAAGCATGTTAACACTCGCAAGGCTGCCGGCCCAGACGGCATCCCTAGCCGCGTCCTCAGAGCATGCAGACCAGCTGGCTGGCTGGAGTGTTTACGGACATATTCAATCAGTCCCTATCCCAGTCTGCTGTCCCCACATGCTTCAAGATGGCTACCATTGTTCCTGTACCCAAGAAATCAAAGGTAACTGAACTAAATGACTACCGCCCCGTAGCACTCACTTCTGTCATCATGAAGTGCTTTGAGAGACTAGTCAAGGATCATATCACCTCTACTTTACCTGACACCCTAGACCCACTTCAATTTGCTTACCTCCCCAATAGATCCACAGACGATGCAATCGCCATCGCACTGCACACTGGCCTATCCCATCTGGACAAGAGGAATAACTATGTAAGAATGCTGTTCATTGACTATAGCTCAGCATTCAACACCATGGGAACCTCCAAGCTCATAATTAAGCTTGAGTCCCTGGGTCTGAACCCCGCCCTGTGCAACCTGCTCCCAGGTGGTGAAAATAGGAAACAACACCTCCACTTCGCTGATCCTCAACACTGGGGCCCCACAAGGGTGCGTGCTCAACCCCCTCCTGTACTCCCTGGTCACCGATGACTGCATGGCCACACACGCCTCCAACTCAATCATCAAGTTTGCGGACGACACAACAGTAGTAGGCATGATTACCAACAATTACGAGACAGCCTACAGGGAGGAGATGAGGGCCCTGGGAGTGTGGTGCCAGGAAAATAACCTCCCACTCAACGTCAACAAAACAAAGGAGATGATCGGGGACTTCAGAAAACAGCAGAGGGAGCATCCCCCAATCCACATCAACAGGACCGCAGTGGAGAAGGTGGAAAGCTTCAAGTTCCTCAGCGTACACATCATGGACAAACTGAAATGGTCTACCCACACAGACAGTGTGGTGAAGGCGCAACGGCGCCTCTTCGACCTCAGAAGGCTGAAGAAAATTGTCTTGGAGTTTAAAACCCTCAAACTTTTACAGACACACAATTGAGAGCATCCTGTCGTGATGTATCACCGTCTGGTACGGCAACTGCACTGCCCGCAACCGCAGGGCTCTCCAGAGGGTGGTGCAGTCTGCCCAACGCATTACTGGGGACAAACTACCTGACCTCCAGAACACCCGATGTCACAGGAAGGCCAAAAAGATCATCAAGGACAACAACCATCCAAGCCACTGCCTGTTCACCCCACTATCATCCAGAAGGCGAGGTCAGTACAGGTGCAGCAAAGCTGGAACCGAGAGACTGAAAAACAGCTTCTATCTTCAAGGCCATCAGACTGTTAAATAGCCATCACTAGCACATTAGAGGCTGCTGCCTATACACAGACTTTAAATAACTGTCCAATTTAATAAATGGAACGCTAGTCACTAATAATGTTTACATATATTTTGCATTACTCATCTCTTGTGTATATACTGTATTCGATTCTACTGTATCTTAGTCTATGCCGCTCTGACATTGCTCGTCCATATATTTATATATTATTAATTCCATTCTTTACTTAGATGTGTGTATTATTGTGAAATTGTTAGATATTACTTGTTAGATATTACTGCACCGTTGGATCTAGAAACACAAGCACTTCGCTACACCCTCAATAACATCTACTAAACACGTGTATGTGACCAATAACATTTGATTGGAAGACACACTGATACACGTGAAAACACACACCTAAGCCATAGAGCAGGTTTGAACACACATGTACACACACACACATTATATTAAACTGAGTCTCTATGCACCATGTAATGTCAGACTATGTCATGTAAGAATACTCATTGTTTTACTATCATTAGACAAACACAATATACTGTAAGACTATCTATTCTAGTCCATTACTCAGACAAGTCTAGTCTCTAGCTACAGCCAGGTACACTGGAACATGTCTAGCCACAGGAGGGCTCTGTATAAATCAGGGAGACAGTTTTATGAAATTTCTATGACATATTTTGACCATAATGACCCTGTTATGAGACAGGTGTGTTACACACGGAGCAACGGTCTGAGGAACCTTAACGGGTTCGCACAACCACTTTACTCCCTCTCAGCATTATACACATGAATCATGCAATCTGCAATCTGTTTAAATAAAATGTCCCATTGACATGCGTGATTCGTGTGTATAATGCTTGCTTGAGAAATCCTTTCTACCAAACCCCACACCTACATCCTCCTTGGTGAGATTTGTGTCCGAAAAGTCTGTATAGCCTTCTCCCTCTAGAATGAACGATATACGTCTTCTAGCGATCTATTGATAAGATAGGCGCCTGTCAGTCACAAAGCGAGCGATGACAAGTAAGCACTGCTGGTTTGTCAGACCGGTACCGAGAGGCGAAACAATGTTATTTGTGTGTGCTGTGGTTGGCTGCGGTCAAATTTCTTTTCATGGAGGAGGTAGCGCATGATGCTTTTTTTATAGTCTCCTGTGAGTAAATTTACATGTCCCATGTAATGAAGGTGGTAACGATGAGTTGAAATCCATTTAATACATTGTTTGTGTCACATTCAATTCTTTTGCTTGTTTCATAGGCCTATATAGCCAGCCACGAAGTCGGGGCGCATAGGCTATTCAATGTTCTTTGGTTGACGATCGTTCATTTGGCGCTCTTAATTTCCATTCTGATAGGCTACTACTGTTTTTTGGCGATTATCTGCAGATAAATTATGAAAACATTCGATGAAGATGTTGAAACCTCACTGCAGGAACAATAGGTAGTGGAGAGAGAGACTCATTCTGGTCCAAGAAAGAAAAAAGAAAACAAATTGAAGGTTATAAAAGCTAATGTCATGATACTGGTATTACTAAAGATATTGATATAGGGCTACCGGTTTAATTGAAGTGTTGACAATTAAGTCGTCAACTGCTGCTTCTGTGTAGCAAAGCCCATGTTTAACACCTGCTTCATGCTTCAATTATACCTGGAGGCCTATTCAGCGACGCCTGACTTTTTGTATAAAGGTGGGGTTGCGTGTGTGTGTGGATATACACTATATCAACAAAAGTACGTGGACACCCCTTCAAATTAGTGGATTCAGCAATTTTGGCCACACCAGTTGCTGACAGGTGTATAAAATCGACCACACAATCTTCATAGACAAACATTGTCAATAGAATGGCCTTACTGAAGAGCTCAGTGACTGTCATAGGATGCAGCAAATGAGTTATTCTATTTTCTGCCCTGCTAGAGCTTCCCCAGTCAACTGTGAGGGCTGTTATTATGAATTGGAAACGTCTAAGAGCAACAATGGCTCAGCCGCAAAGTGGTAGGCCACACAAGCTCACAGAACGGGCCCGCCGAGTGCTGAAGCGTGTAGCTCATAAAAATCGTCTGTCCTCGGTTGCAACACTCACTACAGAGTTCCAAACTGCCTCTGGAAGCAACGTTAGCACAAGAACTGTTAGTCGGGAGCTTCATGAAATGGGTTTCCATGGCCGAGCAGCCGCACACAAGCCTAAGTTCTCCATACGCAATGCCAAGTGGCAGCTGCAGTGGTGCAAAGCTCGACGCCATTGGACTCTGGAGCAGTGGAAACGTGTTCCCTGGAGTGATGAATCACACTTCACCATCTAGCAGTCCGACGGACTAATCTGGGTTTGGTTAATGCCAGGAAAACACTACCTGCCAGAATGCATAGTGCCAACTGTAAAGTTTGGTGGAGGAGTAAAAATGGTCTGGGGCTGTTTTTCATGGTTCAGGCTTAGTTCCAGTGAAGGGAAATCTTAACGCTACAGCATACAGTGATATTCTAGAAGATTATGTGCTTCCAACTTTGTGGCAACAGTTTGGGGAAGGCCATTTCCTGTTTCAGCATGACAATGCCACCGTGCAAAAAGCGAGGTCCATACAGTAATGGTTTGTTGAGATCGGTGTGGAAGAACTTGACTACCCTGCACAGATCCTTGACCTCAACCTCATTGAACACCTTCGGGATGAATTGGAATCGCGACTGCGAGCCAGGCCTAATCACCCAACATCAGTGCCTCGCAGCAAGTCCCTGCAGCAATGTTCCAACATCTAATGGGAAGCCTTCCCAGAAGAGTGGAGGCTGTTATAGCAGCGAAGGGGGGACCAACTCCATGATTGTGGAATGAGATGTTTGACAAGCAGGTATCCACATACTTTTGTTCATGCATGATCACTCGGCTACACATGCCTCTCCCTAATGTCAATATGCCTTGTCTATTGCTGTTTTGGTTAGTGATTATTGTCTTATTTCCCTGTAGAGCCTCCAGCCCTGCTCAATATGCCTTAGCTAGCCCTTTTGTTCCACCCCCCACACATACGGTGACCTCACCTGGCTTAAATGGTGCCTCTAGAGACAAAACCTCTCTCATCGTCACTCAATGCCTAGGTTTATCTCCACTGTATTCACATCCTACCATACCCTTGTCTGTGCATTATGCCTTGAATCTATTCTTCCGCGCCCAGAAATCTGCTCCTTTTACTCTGTTCCGAAACGCACTAGATGACCAGTTCTTATAGCCTTTAGCCATACCTTTATCCTACTCCTCCTCTGTTCCTCTGGTGATGGAGAGGTTAATCCAGGCTCTGCAGCTTCTAGCTCCACTCCCATTCCCCAGGCGCTCTCAAATGTTGACTTCTGTAACTGTAAAAGCCTTGGTTTCATGCACGTTAACATTAGAAGCCTCCTCCCTAAGTTTTGTTTTATTCACTGCTTTAGCACACTCCGCCAACCCGGATGTCCTAGCCGTGTCTGAATCCTGGCTTAGGAAGACCACCAAAAATCCTGAAATTTCCATCCCTAACTATAACATTTTCTGTCAAGATAGAACTGCCAAAGGGGGGCGGAGTTGCAATCTACTGCAGAGATAGCCTACAGAGTTCTGTCATACTTTCCAGGTCTGTGCCCAAACAATGAGATTCTACTTTTAAAAATCCACCTTTCCAGAAACAAGTCCCTCACCGTTGCCACTTGTTATAGACCCCTTTCAGCCCCCAGCTGTGCCCTGGACACCATATGTGAATTGATTGCCCCCCCCATCTATCTTCAGAGTTCGTACTGTTAGGTGACCTAAACTGGGACATGTTTATCACCCCGGCCTGCCTGCAATCTAAGATAGATGCCCTCAATCTCACACAAATTATCAAGGAACCGACCAGGTACAACCCTAAATCCGTAACCATGGGCACCCTCTTAGATATCATTCTGACCAACTTGCCCTCTAAATACACCTCTGCTGTCTTCAACCAGGATCTCAGCGATCATTGCCTGCGTGCATAATGGGTCCGCGGTCAAACGACCACTCCTCATCACTGTCAAACGCTCCCTAAAATACTTCAGCGAGCAGGCCTTTCTAATCGACCTGGACCAGGTATCCTGGAAGGATATTGACCTCATCCCATCAGTAGAGGATGCCTAGTTGCTCTTTAAAAGTGCTTTCCTCACCATCTTAAATAAGCATGCCCCATTCAAAAAATGTAGAACTAAAAACAGATATAGCCCTTGGTTCACCCCAGACTTGACTGCCCTTGACCAACACAAAAACATCCTGTGGCGTTCTGCATTAGCATCAAACAGTCCCCGCCACCTAGCAACTTTTCATGGAAGTCAGGAACCAATATACTCAGTCAGTCAGGAAAGCTAAGGCTAGCTTTTTCAAATAAACAGAAACTTGCATCCTGTAGCAGTTATTCCAAAAAGTTTTGGTACACTAAAGTCCATGGAGAATAAGAGCACCTCCTCCCAGCTGCCCACTGCACTGATAGGAAACATTGTCACCACCGATACATTTTCGATAATAAATAATTTCAATAAGCATTTTTCTACGGCTGGCCATGCTTTCCACCTGGCTACCCCTACCCCGGCCAACAGCTCAGCACCCCCTGCAGCAACTTGCCCAAGCCCCTGCTTTATCTTGGCCAGGTCACAGTTGTAAATGAGAACTTGTTCTCAACTGGCCTACCTGGTTAAATATGGGCTCTACAAAGTGCTCTACCGGTCATCACTGGAAGCCGGATACCTACCACCCACCCACCCACACTTAAAAACAGAGGGCTCTGCACAAGGGGCGTATTGCAATAATGAAAGAGCTTTTAAAGCCCAAGGGAGCTGCTCATTGTTTTATTTCAATTTTAAAATCTCACTTGTACTACCCACCTGTATTACTGTTGTTTAGAGCCATATTGAGAGGACATAGGCTACATAATAGCAGAGGTACAGTTACATATTGGTCTGTTTCACAAGTCAAAACATCAGAGTAAATTATCTAACCAGGCTTAAAACACAGCATATTCATGGAAATGCATGCTCGCTGCATATTTAGATATGGTAGCTTAGCTATAGGCTATAGGTTGTGTATCAACAACGCGCCAGCCGAGATCAGAGGAAAGGTTGCAGGCTGAAAATGGGTCAATTGCTTTGTATTCTATCACCAAGCCATCTGGAACTTACGTCACCTAAGCCGGCCATTTTAAACCATAAGCTACATGACCTTACAACAGACCCCTTGTACAGAAATACGTATTTCTCACATCTAGCTGCTCTCACTGTGTTCAAGTGATCTCCGTTACATTCTCTGTCTGTCGATACGTGGAAACCTGGGAGAGTGATTGGTCTACAGTTCACTTAAAGGTGACCAGGGTTGGGGTGTAACGGGTTACATGTAAGGGATTACCAAAAAAGGGTAACTAATCCGTTACGTTACCAGCTAAAATCTTGTAATCAGATTACAGATACTTTTGAAAAACTAGATGATTACTTCCGAGTATTACTTTTAAATTCAGAAAGGAGGTTTGCGGAAAAAAATATCTTTGACACTTTCAAATCCGCATTGGAAAAATGCGGCAGTTTAAATTTGTTCCACCTGAGCGAGTCTGACCACAAGACAGAGAACCACTATGATGACACACAAAATGGGTTTGATGGATCGCGATCCAAGCTATGTCTTCCAATGGTACGACTGCTGTCGGCATCCAAAGATTATCCAATTTGATAAAACGCTTGGAGGTAAGGATGACAGCAGTGGTGTAGTCTACGGCGATATGGATATCTACATAGCGCATTGATGTGAATCATACTGTTGATCTCTCATTTAGCTATTTTCGCCTTACGGATTGTGGTTATTGTGGATGGCTGTTCACAAATCTAAATGTGTATTTGAACCCAATAATGATTGAAATCAAGAAGTTTAAGCTGTCTATCAATTATTGTTTTTGAAACCAGTGGACAGCCAGTGAAAAATGCGCTCTTGCAACAGCTGCACAGTGCGGATCCCAGCATATTGAATAAAAGTGGGGCTTTTATTGCTCAATCTAACGCTTCTAAAAATCAATCTAAAAAAATTACATCCACAGGCCTAAGACACATGTTCGCTTTGCACACTCTTGGCATTCTCTCAAGCTTCACCTGGAATGCTAATCCAACAGTCTTGAGCACTTCATGGCTGCTTTTCCTTCACTCTGCATTCTAGCTCATCCCAAACAATCTTAATTGGATTGAGGTCGGGTGATTGTGGAGGCCAGGTCATCTGATGCAGCACTCCATCACTCTCCTTCTTGGTCAAATAGCCCTTACACAGCCTGGAGGTGAGTTGTGTCATTGTCATTGGATGGTCAGTCCTTGCATCCATAGCTCTGCCTATTAATCTGAGACTGGTTACATTTCTCCTGGACCATCCCTCAGCTTTTTACCAAAACATAGGCGGGGCAACTGTTTTGTTATTGTTTCATCTGTGGATTATCAAGATATCAAAGTGTCACCAACAAAAAGTTTAACAATAGGCCTAGAGCAAATGCAGCATATGGCATTAATCTTTCCCATGTAAATAGCACTTTTCAGTAGTGCTCCAAGGATGCCATTCCATGAGCGCAGCATTTATTTTTCAACTCGAATCAATAAGCCCATTCAGTCCTTCATGAGAACAAAATCCTAAACAACAGAGTATGGCTGGCTAATAAGTCTTTCGTTTTGGGGTTATGCTCATGTAAAACGATTTGGCTAATCTATACTTCCAAGTCCTATTCTTGAAGATCAAGGGGTATAACATTTATTGGAATGAATGGAATTCTGATACAATTATTTCTTTACATGAAAAAACAGTCTATCGTATTATTATATGTAGTAGCAAGCGATGGGCTAGAAGAAGCCTACGTAACCAACCCATAAAGTAAAATGTAACATCCATATTATGGCCAACTATGTCAACTTTAACATTGATTTATCCTGCAATAGATGTCGTTCAATTGGTAACATACATTTTTGTCTTCTTCTAATGCCTCTTAAGGGGAAAGTAATCTAAAAGTAACTGAATAATCAGATTACGTTACTGAGTTTGGGTAATCCTGATTACAAATTTTGGACAGCTAACTAGAAACTGTTACGGATTACATTTAGAAAGTAACCTACCCAACCTCACGTAAGGTAACAAGGCATTGAAATGGAAAATAGCACATATGATTTTGTAATGTGTAGGAATTATTGTGGTAGATATCAAGAGGACACTTCTTATACAAGGCTAAATTAAAAACTAAAGCTTTAGGCTCTTGTTTCATTTGGACCAAGAAAGATGCCAACAAGTGCCTAGGATACTGTATGTAACAGTCGGTTTTTTGAGGCAAAGTTCAAACAAACACTACCATACAAATGCAAACATATTCACCAATGCATACAAATCAACTCAGTGTAGAATTGTAAAACACGCATGCATTCAAACTCTTAAAAATGTATGTACACGGGTTCATTCTCACAAAAGCAAAGCCATAGTGACAGCCGTTCAGGGTTTTCAAACACATGCAATCACACATCATAGCAGTGTTCTGTGGACAGGAGAAGTGTAATTGAGCACATGTAATCCCTGTACCACGCAGGGTCCTCCGCTATCACTCGCACACACACACACACGGTACATGAGGCATCAAGGCATGACTGAAAGAATGCTGGCATAAATCTGCCATGAAAAAGGCACACTCAACACAAGTCGTACAGAGCTGATGACACACACATACAATTACAGTTGAAGTCAGAAGTTTACATTCACCTTTGCCAAATACATTTAAATTAAGTTTTTCACAATTCCTGACATTTAATCCTAGTAAAAAATCCCTGTCTTAGGTCAGTTAGGATCACCACATTATTTTAAGAATGTGAAATGTCAGAATAATAGTAGAGAGAATGATTTCAGCTTTTTTTCTTTCATCACATTCCCAGTGGGTCAGAAGTTTACATACACTCAATTAGTATTTGGTAGCATTGCCTTTAAATTGTTTAACTTGGGTCAAATGTTTTGGGTAGCCTTCCACAAGCTTCCCACAATAAGTTGGGTGAATTTTGGCCCATTCCTCCTGACAGAGCTGGTGTAACGGAGTCAGGTTTGTAGGCCTCCTTGCTCGTACATGCTTTTTCAGTTCTGCCCACAAATGTTCTATAGGATTGAGGTCAGTGCTTTGTGATGGCCACTCCAATACCTTGACTTTGTTGTGCTTAAGCCATTTTGCCACAACTTTGGAAGTATGCTTTGGGTCAATGTCCATTTGGAAGACCCATTTGCGACCAATCTATCCACATCGTTTTCCATCCTCACGATGCCATCTATTTTGTGAAGTGCACCAGTCCCTCCTGCAGCAAAGCAACCCCACAACATTAAGCTGCCACCCCCGTGCATCACGGTTGGGATGATGTTCTTCGGCTTGCAAGCCTCCCCCTTTTTCCTCCAAACATAACGATGGTCATTATGGCCAAACAGTTCTATTATTATTATTTTTTTCATCAGACCAGAGGACATTTCTCCATAAAGTACGATCTTTGTTCCCATGTGCAGTTGCAAACCGTAGTCTGGCTTTTTATGGCGGTTTTGAAGCAGTGGCCTTTCAGGTTATGTCGATATAGGACTCGTTTTACTGTGGATATAGATACTTTTGTACCTGTTTCCTCCAGCATCTTCACAAGGTCCTTTGCTGTTGTTCTGGGATTGATTTGTACTTTTCGCACCAAAGTACGTTAATCTCTAGGAGACAGAACGCGTCTCTTTCCTGAGCGGTATGACGGCTGCATGGTCCCATGGTGTTTATACTTGCGTACTATTGTTTGTACAGATGAACGTGGTACCTTCAGGCATTTGGAAATTGCTCCCAAGGATGAACCAGACTTGTGGAGGTCTACAATTTATTTCTGAGGTCTTGGCTGATTTCTTTTCATTTCCCCATGATGTCAAGCAAAGAGGCACTGAGTTTGAAGGTAGGCCTTGAAATACATACACAGGTACACCTCCAATCAACTCAAATGATGTCAATTAGCCTATCAGAAGCTTCTAAAGCCATGACATCATTTTCTGGGATTTTCCAAGCTGTTTAAAGGCACAGGCAACTTAGTGTATGTAAACTTCTGACCCACTGGAATTGTGATAGATTATTTCACTTAGAATTTGCTGTGTCTGTAAACAATTGTTAGAAAAGTTATTGTGTCATGCACACAGTAGATGTCCTGCACACAGTAGATGTCCTAACAGACTTGCCAAAACTATAGTTTGTTAACAAGAAATTTGTGGAGTGGTTGAAAAACAAGTTAATGACTCCAACCTAAGTGTATGTAAACTTCCAACTTCAACTGTATATAACCCAGACTATTATATAGGTCTACATATACACTACCGTTCAAAAGTTTGGGGTCACTTAGAAATGTCCTTGTTTTTGAAAGAAAAGGAAAAAAATTGTCCATTAAAATAACATCAAATTGATCAGAAATATAGTGTAGACATTGTTAATGTTGTAAATGACTATTGTAGCTGGAAACGGCAGATTTTTTTATGGAATATCTACATAGGCGTACAGAGGCCATTATCAGCAAGTGTTCCAACGGCATGTTGTGTTAGCTAATCCAAGTTTGTCTTTATAAAGGTCTAATTGATCATTAGAAAACCATTTTGCAATTATGTTAGCACAGCTGAAAACTGTTGTTCTGATTAAAGAAGCAATAAAACTGGCCTTCTTTAGACTAGTTGAGTATCTGGAGCATCAGCATAGTTAAATTAAGGTAAAATAAAAAAAGAAATATAACCCAACCCTGGCAGCCCCACTGTCCTTGCAGTCCCATGTAATGTGATCTATATGATAGGGCTGGTATAGAATGTCAGTGCTGTGGAGGATGGTTGGAGCCCTACAAGATGATCATACTGAACGTCCTTGTGCTGTCAGGCTGCAGAGTGAGCGAATGGACGACTAACCCTGGAATAGAAACACACGCATGTACGCACACACGTATGTACACTCACAAGTGGATGGGGATACTGGGACCTTCAAAAGGGCTCTCTAATGATGGATACTTTTTAAAAAGCCTCTATCTAGTCAGACATCTCTCTCTGACATCCATTTATCCATCCTGTATTTATTTCTTTAGACTTCTGTTTGTACTTCTTTCAGTGTCCTTCTTTCAGTGTCCTTCCTTCAGTGCATCTCAAGTGCATTTAGAAGCTGAATCCTAAGGGACTGCATCTGATCTGTTAGGAGAGAGGATGAGAGCCGCACTAACACATTATGGATCACTTCTTGTGCCTGTGCTGCACTGACACGTGTGTGCGCACGTAGGGAGAACGCAGGTCGGAGGTTATGTTATGTAGTAGCAGGAGCCAGTGACTTTAAGAGGATCTGACAGCCGATGCTGAATGAATAATCGAAAAGCTTTGATGGGCAGAGGGGGTTAGGTGAGGGCTGCGTTCGTAACATGTCTGCAGGGAATGGCAAAGGCATACGCATGCAGACACAGACACACACATTCTGAGTAAAAAGGTCAACGTCAGTGAAGAGACAAACACGAGCTATGGCCCTGGAAAACACGCGGGCGGGGGGGGGTCTTTAGCTGGTTGACCCCGACCGCGTGATGACGCTAAAGTGGAGCTAACGCTAGCACAGTTCAATGAAACTAGCCCTACTGTCCTAGACGGCTAAGAGACTACAAACCCTACAGTAGGCTAACGCTATGCTAACATGCTAAGAGGATTAGCCTGCCCCTGAAGATCAGCGAGTCTGGTACACAATGTTATTTTCTTAGGAAAATCCTCGGGAAAAGCCGCAAGCACGTTCAGTACTGTGTTTTCCATTACACAGCTGTAGCTTAAGCTAAGTGTGAAAGAGGTCAGAAAAGGTTGCTGAGCCATTACAACCATTATACAACACCGGCTGTCTGCAACATGCCTCGGTTTCTACAACAAAGCACCCGGAGGTGAATGGTCTAAAGAAAACAGAGTGGTGATGACGGTCAACTCAGGCACAGTGGCCGGTGGGGGGGGGGGAATGAAACAGAGTCACCTTTGCACAATGACAAAAATCAGCTGCTCCATAGAAAAGATACAGTACAGTGAATATGGCTTGGCGGTTGGCACACATAGTACAGAGCGGCGCACTGAAACCTTTACGAGGAGAGGGCTGTGTGGGTGGGTACAGGGGAAGGCATATACATACCGGATCAATTGTGTGTATGTGTGTCGGTGTGCGCACATGCTTCTGTGTCTGTGCAGAAGCCAGCACACACTATGCCTGAAAAGTCATGTCCCCAATTACAATGCACATTAGGCACGTCATGGCAGCATCCCCCAGGACAGTGTGACAGAACATTACAGTACAAGTTCACTGTACTGTAGCTGGCAGCATTTGGCTAAGGAGGAAGGAAAGACACTGGACAAGGGGGAGGGCTAAGACTGAGTGGGCCCTCCCAGGGCTTTACAGTGCGACCATTTTGCATGCATATGAAGCTAGACGGAGAATTTCATCTCTCACAGACAGACGTGAATCCCACCGTTACAATGGTAGCATCCCGCCGCTTAAAGGGACAGCTGAAGAATTTATGTCTCACCTAAGTCAGGGGTTCCCAAACTTTTTCACTCAGACCCCATTCCAGCATTGAGGAACATCTAACGTATATTTCTATAGACACAAGCACTGTTCATGACAAAAACTGTTCACACCCCTCTTGTTGGCTGAGAGAACATTTTGCACCTTTAAAGCTTATTTCCTGCAATTCCAAAAATGTTGTCACGGGGTGCTGGAAATGTTTACGTTTTAAAGCAAATTTTATTGCAATTCTATACATTTTGCCATGTCTAATGTGTATTCATGTGATATTTCAGTGACTCGAACATTACTACACTGATCAAAAATATAAACGCAACATGTAAAGTGCTGGTCCCATGTATAATTAGATGAAATTAAAGATCCCAGAAATTATTCTCAGCATAAATTTGTTTACATCCCTGTTAGTGAGCATTTCTCCTTTGCCAAGATAATCCATCCACCTGACAGGTGTGGCATATCAAGAAGCTGATTAAACAGCATGATCATTACAAAGGTGCACTAAAATGCCACAGATGTCTTAAGTTTTGAGGGAGCGTGCAATTGGCATGCTGACTGCAGGACTGTCCACTAGAGCTGTTGCCGTTCATTTCTCTACTATAAGCCGCCTCCAATTTCGTTTTAGAGAATTTGGCAGTACGTCCAACTGGCCTGACAACAGCAGACCACGTGTATGGCGGTGTGTGGGCGAGCACTTTTCTGATGTCAAAGTTGAGAACAGAGTGCCCCATGGTGGCGTTGGGGTTATGGTATGGGCAGGCATAAGCTATGGACAACAAACACAATTGGATTTTATAGATTGCAACTTGAATGCACAGAGATACCGTGATGAGATCCTGAGGCCTTTTTCCCGTGCCATTCATCCGCTGCCATCACCTCATTTTTCAGCATGATAATGCACTGCCCCATGTCGCAAGGATCTGTACACAATTCCTGGAAGCTGAACATTTTCCATTTCTTCCATGGCCTGCATACTCACTAGACATGTCACCCTGAGACATGTTTGGGATGCTCTGGATCGACGTGTACGACAGCGTGTTCCAGTTCCCAACAATATCCAGCAACTTCGCACAGCCATTGAAGAGTGGGACAACATTCTACAGGCCACAATCAACAGCCTGGTCAACTACGCGAAGAAGACACCAGATACTGACTGGTTTTCTGATCCACATTTTGTTACGTTACAGCCTTTCTAAAATGGATTTAAAAATCTACACACAATACTCTATAATGACAAAGCAAAAACAGGTTTTGGGAACCCACAGTTTGGGAACCACTGACCTAAATGACTCAAAAATGAGGGTACATTAATGATTGAGCACGGAAAACTCTAAAAAAAACTTTTATTGATAAACTTTTAGTGATTTCTTATAAAAACACTCTTCCTCAAATACTTTCATTGCGCGCCTAAATTTACTTGTGTGCTCGTAACTTTTTCAACTTAGGAGCACATGTGCTACTTGTATAAAATGTCAGCATAGTGCCCTGCCTCCTCAGCGACTGTGTGTGTGTGTGTGTGTGTGTGTGTGTGTGTGTGTGTGTGTGTGTGTGTGTGTGTGTGTGTGTGTGTGCGCTTGAACGGAGGGGTGACAGGAGGTGACTACACTTGTCGGCAGAAGAGGCAGAGAGGAACCGTGACATTTCTGGCTCCCATCAAAAAGGTCAAGCTTTAATTATCTCAAATGCCAGCGAGCATGCACCTGCAAAAATAGGCTCAGGGATGATCTGTCTGTGTGTCTGTGCCGAGGGGGGGTGGCCCTCTCCTCTCCTAGCCTTGCCGTATTAGACACACATACCCCCCCACCCCACGCTGCTGTCCGCCTAAAGCCCTATGTCCATGAGCACACATACACTGCTGCACTAACAAATCTACAACCAACACATGCACGCACACACACGGGCACACCGAGTAAGCAGTCAGCCTCTGCATCTTGCCACCCACTAGTCAGCATCACTGACATACAGCCATTCCTAGAATCACACCACTGTACTAAAAATCACAAAGCTATATTAAAGAATCACGATTGACATCAGACTCCAATTGGTTAAGTGAGAACAGAACACACAACAGCAAGACTTTGTTCCATTTATCAACCTTTCCGTCTTTCTAAACAATGTTACTAGGGTATGTGAAGGTCTGGCAACAGCAGAGAAGCCGATTAAGGACTACTTCCTGTGTAAATGCACACAAAACAATGTGCTAATTTGGCACTGCATTAAGAGTGTAGCGCTTAGAAGGAAGCACATTACATGAGTCATGTAAAAAAGCACACACAGACTACCCCACATGCGTATTAGTCTCGTCACGATACCAGTATCGCGATACTACGATATCCGATTTTCCTTGAAAAATATATAAAATATTATAAAATATATAATAATACACAAAGCAGACAACTCTACGGTCCTTTAAAACCTACTTTGGTTAAATACTGTGTGCTATAGCTAAGAAAATAAACAAATGTGACTCTGGGTGATAAAATAAGGCAGTTTTTTTCCAACATTAGGACTGTTTCATGTTTTGTTTACTTTGCCTCCTTACTCCTTAGTATCGCTATACTAATATCGTGACAACATTAATCCACATCCAGTTTAAACACACACACACACACACTCTGTGTCCAAGTTTTTCCGGCATCAATTCTGCCTTTCTCTCTGAGAAAACATGCAGGGCTGGTCCCGCTGTTTACACAGCTGGTTGTATGGAAAGGATTGCTTCATATGAAATATGAACAGAGCAGAGAGGTGAGGGGGGGCAAGTAGAGAAGGAGAGATACAACCCTGTGAAAGTAAGCCCCTCTTCTGCTTTACTTCCGTATCATGCCCCCCAACTTTTTGAATGTACAATTATATTTGGGTTTGAATACACTTTTGCCAGATGCCTTTTATGAAGTTGTTCCGCTGAAAATCCATTGTGCTGTTTTTGCCCTTTGAATAACATTCAAAAAGCCTACAAAAGTTTTTTTTTTTTTTTAAACAGCAAGGCTACTTCCTGGAAATCGAAGCACCACTTGCATACCGTACAGCGCCAGTGTGGAGGTGAAGCTAAAGGCTAAATGTAGAGAGCGAGAGAATAAGGAGACAGCAGTGAAAAGGTGTGCATGAGGAAGAGAGGCAGCGGGGAGAGAAAGAGCGAGAGAGAGAGAGGCGTGAGAGAAGAGGGACAAGCAGAGAAAGAGAGAGAGAAAGAGAGGGAGAGAAACACTGAGGTTGTGCTCCTGTGGTCTGGGGTTGTGGTCTTTGCTGTTCTTCCCCCCCCCAGTCAGTCACATTCTAGCTAACGTCTCTGTACTCAGTTCTACCCTCTACTACCCCCATCACTGCCTCTCTGGCTAGGTCCCAATAGTCTTCAAAAGCTTACCGACCTCATCTCCTTTCCTTCACAACCACTAGCCTAACCTGACAAGATATGACAAATTATTTTATTTATCTATCAGTGGTTACACAGTAGGGCCCTGAGTTTCTCTTGGTCAAGTCACGTGGGAAGAAAGAAAAGGAAAGAAAGGAAACGAGAAAAGGCAGCTTTGTCCAGAGTATTGGAATGGTGCCAGTCTCTGAATCTCCCTGGTTGCCATGTCTTCTTGAGAGGTAATTTCTCCCTGCTTGCCTTAAGAGTTGAGTCATCTGTGTAGAATTCAACAGCACACCATCAACTACTGAGATAATCCTAAATAGAAGGCCTATCTACATTTGAAACATTTCATCAATCTTCAATTTTTGCATGACCGTCTGCCTCACAAGGTTGTGTACTGGGAGTAGAGTTACCCTTCTGGGAATTAGAGAAGCTAGTTGTAAGAGCAAGACCCTAATATACCATTAATTGAACCCTTGTGTGTGTGTGTGTGTGTGTGTGTGTAACGTTCATCTCCACACACAGAGACAGCAGTCTTCCAGCTATCTATCACTTCCAAGAAGAGGACAACAGCTCTCCACAGCAGAGGGGCTTCCAGCCCCTCGTCACACTGAGCAGGAAAAGCCCACTCCTAATCAGGTCCATATTGCTGAACACAACCACAGCCCCTTTAGTTAGACTCAACACTCCCCCACCCATTCAAGACAAGCACACTTACACCTCGCCGAGACGGTTACATCATTTTTCAATCTCATGAGCAGTGACACAGCTGGCTGAAAAGGATGTCTTATTGTTCACATTCAATCATCTCCTAATATTCAATAATTTCCTTATATCCGGCTGTGGACGGAGCACGTCACACACACACACTAAACCTGTGTAAGACATGCGTCTGCTTGAGCCTTTCTAAAAACAGGAAGAGGCCTCTGCTGTGCTTGGGTGCGTCATTGGATCTTTTGTCGTTGGAGATTTTATGTTGAAACCTGGTTAAGTGTTTTTTATAACCTTGGAGTTATGTTGAAACAGTGAAATGTTTTGTATAACCTCAATTTGCTTGCAACAGAAAACAATTAAAATAAAGCTCCAATGACAAAAGATCCAATGATGCGCCAAAGCACAGCAGAGGCCTTACACCAGTCTAGGCCTTCACTGTGTGTGTGTGTGTGTGTGTGTGTGTGTGTGTGTGTGTGTGTGTGTGTGTGTGTGTGTGTGTGTGCATACTCACGTGCGTGCGCACTGTCTACTTGGGTGTACTGACCCAAACCAGTGCGCTGCTTAACAGGGTGACAAGTGCTACCACATGGCTACCAGTCCGCTGTGTTTTAGCGCTGCTGTTTTTATTGCCGGGCAAAAAAACACATCCAGCTTGCCAACCTAAATGTCACATGTATTACAAAGGGCCTATTTTAGAAGCTTGTTTACTGGGATGCTCGCATCTTGGAGCAGCTTCAGGTCCGGAGCAATTAAAGTGAATTCAATTATGAGTGTGTGTGTATGTGTGTGTAAAAGGGGGGAGAAGGCAGGCAGACGAGTCGGAAGAACGTTGCACAAGGTGTTATTGGTCTGCGTGTCCCAACATTAGCAGCCAACCAAACTTGCGAACTGCCAGTCGCTAATGGCCTGGTACTCAGCGATCTATTGTCCCTCTAATCACTGACATTTACATTTTAGTAATTTAGCAGACACTCTTATCCAGAGCGACTTACAGTTAGTGCATTCAAGGGCCAAGAGAACAGAGGTGGCAGAATGGAGAGCTCGGGTTCGGGTGTAGGGTTTGAGCATACCCTGAAGGTAGGGAGGGTCAGTTCCTCAAGCTGCTCCGTAGGCAAGCACCATGGTCTTGTAGTGGATACGAGCTTAGACTGGAAGCCAGAATTTGGGAAGGTTGGGAAGGTTGAACACCAGGCGGGCTGCAGCATTCTGGATAAGTTGCAGGGGTTTGATGGCACAAGCGGGGAGCCCAGCCAACAGCGAGTTGCAGTAGTCCAGACGGGAGATGGCAAGTGCCTGTATTAGGACTTGCAGCGCTTCCTGTGTAAGGTAAGGTCGTACTATACGGATGTTGTAGAGCATGAGCCTGGGTGTCAGAAGGGGGGAAGTTGAGTGTCATCCACATAGCAATGATAGGAGAGACTGTGGATATGACGGAGCATAGTGACTTGGTGTGTAGAGAGAAGAGGAGAGGGCATATAACCAAGCCCTGGGGGACACCAGTACTGAGCGTAGGTGGTGCAGACACAGATCCTTTCCACGTCACCTGGTAGGAGCAGCCTGCCAGGTAGGATTGCAATCCAAGAGTGTGCAGCGCCTGAGATGCCCAGCCCTGAGAGGGTGGAAAGGAGGATCTGATTGTTCAGTGTTGAAGCAGCGGATAGATCTAGGAGAATGATAACAAAGGAGAGAGAGTCAGCTTTGGCAGTGTGGAGAGCCTCCGTCACACAGAGATGAGCAGTCTCGGTTGAGTGACCCGTCTTGAAGCCTGACTGGTTTGGGTCAAGAAAATCGTTCTGAGAGAGACAATGAGAGAGTTGATCAGAGAGAGCACTCAAGTGTTTTGGAAGGAAAAGAAAGAATGGCTACAAGTCTATAGTTTTTGACGTCAGATGAGTTGAGTGTGTTTCTTGAGGAGGAGAGTGACTCGGGCAGTTTGGAAGTTAAACCGGAACGCAGCCACCAGGAATGTTGCTAATGCGCTCCGCTGCTGCCAATAAGATAGGCTATACTTTTTTAGACTACATTTTCTTCATATCATGCTTCTTTAGACCCGTCTAAAATAAAGAATGGATTTATTGTGAAGGTCTAGGCTATATTACATGGATTTATTCGACTTTTTAAAATGTAAATGTTAAAATAGTCAGCATCAGTGGCTTGTAGGATATGCATGGAAGCCAGGAGATACTAAATGTGTTTATGTTAATTACGGTCACTGTTGTACTGTATGACTCCCTATCCAGGGGTATTGGATTTATGAACTTCCATGGTTTGTTGCCAGTGTGGTGGTAGGCCAGTGTGGTGGTGCACCTCTGTGCGCGTGTAGAGTAGTGGAATGGAATGCCATGGGGCCAGGGAGTTTACACACACACACATCAAAACACACAATCCCCCCCACACACACACACACACACACACACACACACTACCAGATGGACACCCACTAAACACAATTACCTAATAGGCCATTTTCCTCTCAATAGGGCTACAGCATGGTAGAGAGGTCAGCAATGGCAGCATGACCTAGACTAGAGGCTGGAAGTTCAAAGGGTACTCTCAAAGACCTTCACTGCCAGATGCATGCACACACACGACGTAGACTACAGGCGGGAAGGGTAAACCTATAATAGAGACATTAACTGTCACACAAGTTCCCTCCAGTGTGGCCCCAGCTAAGCCACTCTAAAGCTTCTCCATACCTCATTCACATTGAAACACGTTCAAATGACCGCGCTAAACCACACTGTCCATCATGCTCTCCTGTACAGTATTTCATAGCCTCAAATATAGTCTAAAGCAACAACTGACCAAGAATTTTTTAAAAATATGCACATTAAAGACCCATCCACTCAGTCTCATCTCTGCATTCGCACAAATATTGAAGGAATAAATATGAAGAAAATTCCCCCTCGCGGTTGTAAAGGTCCCATGCCAGGCTATCCATTAGCGGTGTTATGCTTTAGGCTCCCATTAAAGCTGGGAGCTAGCTGAGAATCTCCCACTCATTTGTTCTGTTCCCTTACAGTGTCACCACACTGCTCAAAGTTGAGAGTGTGTGTGTGCTGTGAGGACCCTCTCTCTCTGGCTAGCCACGTCTTTAGCCCGTGCAACTAAGAGGTGAAAAGTAATTGATTGGAGTGAAGTGGAGTCTTTTGCTCTGTCCTCGGGGGCTTACTAGATGACTATTGATTGGTTAATTGATTGATTGATTGGCATCTTGGAGACAGTGAGTCGACAACATCATTAGGGCTGTGACAGTCATGGAATTTTGGATGATGGAAATTGGCCAGCCAAATGACCGCGGTCACTGTAAAAAACGTTCAAATAGCAAAAAAATATCTACATTTTTTAAAGACACTCATATTCTCCTCTCCTCCACTCCTGGCTGCATGAGCTGCCATATAAACAGAATGAATAGAATGGGTGTAACCATTCAAGTCAATGATGGCATAATGAAGGACTGGCAGCCATTGCGAGGAGCAAAGCAGGAAGTGTACCCATCAATATATGCTGTGATAGTTGATTCAACTCAACTGACATTACAAAATATATTCCATTGCAAGAGCCACATTAGTTAACATTTGAATGAACATTTACATTACCATGGAATTTATTGCATCACAATACCAGAGTTTACAGGTTAAATTGTCAGGGTTAGAGGTTCCAAGCCCGTTCTATTCATTCTATTTCTGTGTGCTGTTGCTGCAGAGGGGGGTGTTGCCTAGGCAACCGAAGATTTGTTTGCTACAACACATTGATTGTTTCAGCAAGAAGAAACAAAGTTTCATCATGTTGTTAAGAGTCCATGTTACCACAGAAAAGGACTCAGCTGCACAAATGACTGGCTCTCCCGTCTTTAGTCAGCTGTTCGTTCCACAAAAATGTTTTACTGTTATGACTTATTTTAAACTTAAAACGTCCCTCGTCTGTCACAAATGTCGAATACAATTATACTTGACCTTACTCTGCCGATTGTCCGTGGGGTTGATTCTTATTCGGGTTGAAATGTTTTACAAAATATCTACAGGAAAGTATTATTTTAAACAGACTTCAAAACGCAGGTCTCTGTGTGTGGCAATCAAGATTTGTTGCAGGTGGTTTTGCGCATGTGCTGATAAAAATCTCAACGGCAGTACCGGCACTCTAAAAAGTTGGGTAAATAATACTTTCCCCGTGGATATTTTATCTCAAATTCCGACCAGCAGAATGACCAACCACACACACAACCGGTAGTGTAAGTTAAAATGTAATATTATTCAACATTCTGGCATGTAAGGAATCTTTCCAAGTTTGAGGTGCTTAGTTTCAGCTGGTATCACAGTTTGATTTATCTGCCTAAGTCAACAGCTACTTTATAACAGTGAAAAGCTAGCCTACTAGCCTCTTGTGACCCCTCTCCTTTACCGAGTGTGTGTGTTAACAAGACAAATTACACCAAAAAATATCCATTCATTTTAGATTTTCCTGATGGCTTGACTATGGGCTCTATTTTAACAAACCTAACGCAAATGGTAAATCTTAGCGCTGGCGGTAGCGATATACTGTAGGTTTTTTGCTATTTTCACAACCAGAATTATGGGCGCAGTAGCTGGTGGTGGCTCAAAAGGGCTGGGTTTTGATGAATAAATAAATTGGAGGTATGACGAGTGCTTGGCCACTCACTGGTTCTGTAGGTTACTGACGGTCTTTGCATTGTCATCAACTCCAACTCGGCGGGGAGCACAGAATATTCTCATCCTAGTCCATTGTGGATTGATACTACAGTTTATTAAATAGCATAGGCTACAATAACGAGTAGGTATTAACAGTAAAAAAAACATCCAGTGTTTCCTTAATATTTTTGGAGTGTTGACAGTCAACATTGTTGAAATTGACTTCAATGAGTATATGCCTACAGGTCTTTACGCATTGCACTTTCCTCAAGTAAAAACACTAGGCTCCCATAAATTTGTATTGTATTGTGTGAGACACATTCTCAATAAGAAAGATATAGCCCAGGTCTTCCATTGATATGGTGTTATAGGACAGAATAATTTGAATATGTTTGGTGGAGCGTGTCTTTGGTAACTGGACAAGAGGCGTTCTTCGGGAAATGGGGATGGATACAAGCTGAAATGGAGTTTGCACTGCAGGTAGGCCGATGTGAATAGAATGTTTAGAGGCACAAATAGCACATCGCATATGGACAATGTGCATCACGGCTGGATAGGCTGTGCTTCCGCTGTCAAAATCCATGCCATAGCCAACCGCGTTACTGCTAAGACCAGCTTTTGGTTGGTCTTAAATATCTCCACCAGCGCGGCCTGAAATTGGCACACATTTCTAAGGACACACCTCGTTTGAAAAAATAGCCAAGCGCCAGTTGAAAATGACTTTCCTCTATAGAGTTAATTAAACTAGCCTATAAAACAGCCCCGGAAATGACATGCTATTTCATTTGGGCTTCCTACGATGAAGTAGGCCTATTAAACATGGATCAAATGTATGAAGGACACCACAACACAACCTTTGTTTTGTAGCACTTGTTGTGAGTAGATGACAACAGGGATCAAATGAATAGACATGAATATGCAGGCCCGGGCACATATGTTTTCAGTCAGTTTTCAATGGCATATGGATGAGGCACACAGAAAGAGCGAGAGAGAGAGCAAACGAGAGAACGAGAGAGGGAGAATGAGAGAGAGAGAGCGAACGAGAACGAGAGAGAGAGAACGAGAGAGCAAGAGAGAGAAAGGATAAACAATGGGGGAGAGAGAACAGTAAAACAAAGAAGCATTCCTAAAATAAATCCGTTTGGACGGCTCCCGGAGATGAAGAAAAAAGGTACACAGCGTGAGGGTGATTAAATACAATACTGACCTCATTTCTATCTGCCACAGATAGGGATGAAGGGGGGAAAAAAAGATCAGAAAGCAACATTTGAGAGGGACCTGAAAATCGGGGGAAGATGACGTATTTTGCCATGATTAATGAGGATTGGTGTGGTGGGAGGCAAAGACAACAACATGGGTTTAGATTTCATGTCCTGAATAAAACTGTGTGTGTGTGCGTGTCTCTCTCTCCCCACCCATGAGATCATGAGCCTTGCTACCTCACACGTCCCACAGTGTCCTTACACACACCGATGAAAGCTTTTAAAGGCTTCCCGTTTGAGCATGAGTGACCAGAACATTGTGTGCAATCGCTACTGCGGCGTTCCATTTCTTCCCCTTACTTTTTGGGGTTTGGGAGAGCTATGTTTAGCAACATACTGACAAAATCATCCCCATCCATGCATAATCATATTATGTTGGAGGCACTAAGAGCCGGCCGCAAGCTGGGGAAATGTAGCTTATGTCACCAGAGGAAGACGACAACACACAACTGCCATTTTCAGGGATTTTTTATATAAAACGGACACAGAGCCAGAGAAGGATTGGAGAGATGGGGAAGGGTAGAACTGAAGAGAGAAAAGAAGAGAACTGCAGAGGGAGAAGGAGAGAACTGCAGAGGGAGAAGGAGAGAACTGCAGAGGGAGAAGGAGAGAACTGCAGAGGGAGAAGGAGAGAACTGCAGAGGGAGAAGGAGAGAACTGCAGAGGGAGAAAGATGAATAGGGTAAACCCATTAGTAATTGCAAGTGGATTTTCTTTCTATGCCTCCATTCGGAGAGGATCATGATGGGCAAATGCAAATTATTCCACCCGGCAAACAATATTAGGTTTTGCACGGATCCCATTCATTTAGTTGTGGTGGTGGGGCCGGTTGCCTGCATGGCTAGGGCGGTGGCGGTGATAGATGGAAGTCAGAACTTTAATCAGAATGGCGCCCGGAGCATTTTCAGGGAGGTAAACAGGTTAATCAGTCAACCCCCCCACATCATGTGACCATTTCTGACACCGGCGAGCGATTCATCTCTTTCCCATCAGCGCCTTCGCTGAGGCACCCCCCCTCCTCCACCAGTCCCCCTCATGCCGCAGGTTGACGTTTGTCATGAATCTTGCTCTGGAGGCTGAACCGAGCGATTTACGCTAGATGGGCCAGCTGCAAAGTCAAAATTGGCTGTATCGTAAAGATTTATGAAAACTAAAGTGTGCTTTATGGTCTGAATTTAAGGTTACAGTTTGGGTTAGCAGTGTGGTTAAGGTTAGGTTTAAAATCAGATTTTATGACTTTGTGGCTGTTCCAGCTAGTGACCACTCTGCAGAGCTACCTCCAGTACATGAGTCATCCCAATAAATGCCAACCTGCCCCCACGCCTCCGCCACTACCCTACGCTGGGTAACATATCAACAGAACCACCCCCGCTTCTCTCGGTGCGCAACCATTCACTAATATAATATACAGCATGGGTTGGGAGAGAAAACACCATCCACTCCTTTACTGAAGCCAGTGAGGAACCCTCCATCCCGTCACCAGTGTCCAATATAAGTACATCCTTTGGACAATAAAGTTGTTCAATTCAAAGCAACAACGCTCCCCAGAACGTCGTGCCACTCCACCAGAGCCCGACAGACATGTTGGACTGTTAACAACAGAGAGGGCTTTGGGCTGAATTAGTGGTATGATCTTAGCCCAAAATGCATTTTAGTGCCATTTCAGAGGACTGAGCAAGCAGTGTGTGTGTGTGAGCAGTGTTTTGGGAGCCAGCCGCAGACTTGCTGGAGTAATCAACGCCTCTACCGAGGCCAAGGTCAACTTTACAAGCGGTCGCCACTCATTTACGAGGCCGTGTCAACCGCTGTCCAGGCCCGGGCGAGCGGGACGACGGCGCTCCGCGTCACTAGGGTTGTTATTGTCACCCTGTTTACACGGTTGGCTGAAAAAAAACAAAAATGTCACACCGTCCAACGCTGTTCATTGATTGCGTGAAGAGTAGGAAACTACTGTAGTGTGGTACGAACTGTACTGTTGGTTCATATTTGCTCAGGATGTTGCAGAAGGATATGGCTGTTGTGCAATACGTCTTGAGTTAGGAAATTGGCTTTATAGGGGGCCCTGGTCGAAGGGGGGTGGAGGGGGAGAGGGGGCAGATCTCTGGTGCCTTATGTGATGTCTTTGTTTTCTCTGTACTCCAGAGTTCTTCGTAGAAACGATAACTCCCCACACATACAGTATTACCTCCAACACTTTTTCTTTCTTATCTGTGTGTGAGCTCGCTATACTGTGCATGTACTGCTAGCTAGTATAGGCTATATGTGCAGCCTTTTTCAGTCTCATTACACGGTTAAAACAATGATCGAAAACGAAATCCTGCTTTTAATCTAAGTAGCACTATGGCGTGCCACACCACCACCTCAGAGAAAATGCTAACGGACTTCTAAGTCATAGTTCTGTGCATAACTCAATGTGGCAGAGGACAGGAGGGGAGGCGACCAACACCGCCGCTAAAAACATTTCTATTAGTCGTCCATGAGACGCGTGTGTGGTAGGAGGAGGGAGAAAGGACAGAAGTGCTGGGCCTGGGAGACGCGTTCAAATCAAATGAAATTTGATTTTGTTCAGTTGCATTGAGGGGCGGTAAAGACAATCTATTCTCCTGCACTTGTTTCGGCCTGTTTCTATCCATCTCGGTCCACTCACTATTTCTCTCCCACTATTTTCTTCCTTCTCATTATGATGATGGTCAGAGGAAGCCGTGGACCAGTCTGGACACACACTTCTCAGCATTCGAGAAGTGCCAGGGAATCTAAATATGGGTGTCATATTCACTTCCATATTAGGTTCATTGTCTACTACAACTGGGTCTAAACCAGAAGTACGTGCAGCCTTTGTGTCTCCTTGACACATACTGCAAATGCAAAGTGAATTTAAGATGAGCATGGGTAGGTAGACATGATGATATAGTGGACAGCTTCAAATATGTATATCTCTGGTCTGGTGCATTTCAAGCAGGACTGTCAGTGCTGCAGGCCAGCTGAAAGTGATTCCAGAGAAGGAGGGAGGGACAGAAGGAGAGGGAGACAGCCATCTGTCAGTGGTTATGGATGAATCTGTCTTGACAACACCGGAGAGCCTCTGTCCCCCCCCATCTGCACCAACCCCACATCTCCACACACAGAGAGAGAGAGAGAGAGAGAGAGAGAGAGAGAGAGAGAGAGAGAGAGAGAGAGAGAGAGAGAGAGAGAGAGAGAGAGAGAGAGAGAGAGAGAGAGAGAGAGAGAGAGAGAGAGAGAGAGAGAGAGAGAGAGAGAGAGAGAGAGAGAGAGAGAGAGAGAGAGAGAGAGAGAGAGAGAGAGAGAGAGAGAGAGAGAGAGAGAGAGAGAGAGAGAGAGAGAGAGAGAGAGAGAGAGAGAGAGAGAGAGAGAGAGAGAGAGAGAGAGAGAGAGAGAGAGAGAGAGAGAGAGAGAGAGAGAGAGAGAAAGGGCGGGACAGATTAAGACAGAGGGAGAGATATACACTGTAGTCAGAAACAGTAGGTAAGGAGGGAGGGAGGCAGAGCGGAATAGAGAGACAGATCGATCTCAAACGAGAGAGAAATAAGATGGGGGAAAGGGAAGAAAGAAATAGAGATGGACAGCCAGCCACTGGGAGAGGATGCCTTTTCCCTGCCTCCATTTGCACAAAACTTTCATTACCACCAATTTAGGATGGGAGCCATATCTGTGCTGCCATTAGGGCTGGCCCACATAAATCAGTCCAATCTTCCTCACAGGCCCTTAAATTACACCTCCGAGTTGGTTATTAAAATGTGTCGCCTGTCTCACAACACCCAGCGCGGCTGGAGATTGGACAGGGGCCCCAGACAAATCTGTTTCAGGGGGAGAGAAAAAGAGGGAGGCCTCGTCTACCAGCCAGCCCACACATAACAGGGGGAAGAAGAGAAAAAATCTGCCGGCTCAGACGAGCAAATCAGAGTAGCTGGATAGAAGCCTATCATCTGGTTCGATTTATACACTCCTGTCGATCTGGTTCACCCCCTCATCCCCCTCCCTCCCTCACCCCCTCCCTCACCTCTAGAGAGCACTTCTACCCCACCACCCCCCATTCCCAATTCCATTACCATCAACACCCCACACAGCCGCCCCCCATCACGTCGAAACGCAGCCTCAACGCCTCCCCTCGCAACACTCAATCAAGCCCACGCCCAGATAAGACCTGTGATGAATGGCCTAATTGAAGGGAGCACTGGGTAATGTTGCGTCGCTATGGTTTGGAGGCGAGAGCCGAGGGTGATTAGCCTGTAGGATTTATTGTTATTGCTGCGTTATTAAAAAATACAGACGCGTCTTGGTGGGTTAACACTGGCAGACAGAGTCCTGTAGACGGACAGACTGGCAAGCTCACACCTCAGGCCTTTTTCTAATGGATTTCATTGAAATCTTGTATTCCTGACAACACGCAGTAATAGGCTTTCACTTCAAACACACACACGGGCAACGGGAGGACATTTCCACTTAAAATGTGTCCAACAAGAAATACAGTGATCTATAATTCATGGCCATGAGATTTCGCATTTCCCCTTCTCCTACCCCCTTCCTGCTTTCAGCTCGGAGAAATTAAGCATAGTGTTTTTCTCGCGTGGAGTACACTTCAACAACATCCAAGGGGCAGAGAGAAATCCCTGTGGAACAGGGGTTCGGCTGCAAATGGCATGATATCATTATGGTTTTCTGCACAAAATAGTCGGAAACGGTCTCAACCTTTCACATGTCAAAACGATCACGTCTCATGAACAGGATAGGAGGGGGGGGGGCAAGATCCACGGAGCGCAGACTGCTTTGCTCACGACAAATGGCTACGTATCGGAATCTAATACGCGACTCGAGTTAAACTAAAGAGAAGATACGTCGACCTCCGGCGTATTCTCAGTCGTAGATGCATCTGATTATCTTATTGTTGGCCTGCCTGTAAATGCTTGTTCTTGTGGTCTAAGTTGATCTTAACGAGTCCGGACTTGTGGCACATGGGAAGATGATTCCACTTAAGGGGAAGCCGGAGGAAGGATGTACTGGTATATTATGTAAAGCAAAGCTTCTGGCATTCAATGGTTGCAAACACAGGTCACGTTAAAGAGTTTTCGTACATTGACACAACATCCAAAAGTATGACGAAAATCTAAATCTACCTGCGTACCATTTTCCAGTACAAGCGGTGAGCACGTATTCTGTCCTCTTGCGTAACACGCAATCGGCAGGAAAATGAAACAAACCGTTGCTAAATATAAAGCTTGCTTGTCCTCGCCACAGTGTTGACATTCAAACAAAGAACAACCACATTTACAGGGGCCTGTATGTATGCCATTTTCCATCTCACCCTCCGCCACAGTGAGTACAGTTTCCTCTCCAAATGAAACACACAACAGTGCATTTACACACACTCCAATGAGTGTGTGAAAGCCCACTACCACAGAAACTATAGGGAGAGAGTACGTGTACACATACACAAACACAGCAATCACATCACACGCACAGCAATCCAAAACTAACCACAAGTGTATACAACATTACCCATAAGGAGATGCTTTCACTACCATTAGGACACAGTGCAGTGTTTGTGATAATGAGCGATACGGTAAGCTGTAGTTGACTGTGTGTGTGTGTGTGTGTGTGTGTGTGTGTGTGTGTGTGTGTGTGTGTGCACGCGCGCGTGTGTGTGTGCGCGCGCCTGCCTACCGGTGATCTCCTCTTCCCTGCTCTAATGACAGTGCTCAGACTGATGGAGTGGTCTACTCACCGGCCAACTGTGCTTCCGGGTGGATGGCAGGTGGCATCGATAGCATGGGTACCCCTCTTCTGTGAGAGAGAGTGAAAAAAGAGAGAGCAAGAAGGAGAGAGAAAGAAAAAACAAAGCAGGGAAAAATCGAGAGAGCAAGAAATTGGGAAAAGATCAAGAGAGTGTGGGGGGAAAAAGCAAAAGACAAAGAGAGGGAGAGAGGCAGAAAGAGAGGGACAAAAGGAAAAGGACATTAACTTAAATGAAGTTTATTATCTGTATTAGTCAGGGAGGGCTGAAGCCGTCCCCCCCACCACCACTCCTACCCCTAGGCTCCCAGGTCTCTTTGCAGTCTCCCCCACAAATGACAGCCATTTGGGCCTGGCTCAGCTGGGAGGGTCAGCCATGACGGAATCCATTACATTACAGCTTACTCACTCACTATACCACACTTAATTTGGTTTCCTAATGGTCACTCACACTGACAAATGTTGCTACTGTAACAACGTTAGGATGCAGTGCTTTAAATTCATAGATCGGCGTCGGATGCAGGCGGAGAGCCCTACAAAGTGCTCACTCACTGGCAATGTGTTTTGTTGTGCAACTAAGTATTCATTAGGGTACACCATAGCGAAAACACTTCTTAATGTACAAGTTCATGTTGTCCCTGCATGGTTTTTGTCCATTTTCTTCTGTTTGGTACCTAATGAATATGACCATGGACTCATGGCTTCAGCCATGTTGTAAAGGCCCAGTCTTTAATACAGGGAGAGGAGATGCAGTCCCATGTATTATACCCACAGCTGCCTGTGTTCTCCAAACAAGTGACAGATATGGGACGGAGTGAGAGAGGGAAAGAGGGGGTAAAACAGGATAAGTTCAATTTTTCATCCCTCCCATCCAGTCTGAAGGCAAGCTGAGCCACTAATGTCCATTGTGTCTGGCGAGGAGGGCCCGACTAAATGTGTGTCTGGCACAAGTGTGTGTGAAAACGTATCTTACTACAGTATGTCTGTGTGTGTGTGTGTGTGTATGACATGCAAACATATGGGTATACGAGTGTGTGTGTGTGTGTGTGTGTGTGTGTGTGTGTGTGTATACACATAGTGATTGACTGATGTGTCTGTGTGCGCGCACGTGTGTGTGTGTGATCAACCCTTTCTCTATCACACGCATCAGTTGGTCATGGCAGTAGCCCCACAGCCACCAGACAGACAGGCCCCACAAACCCAGCTGGTTCATGATATCCATTATGATTTACGTGCCAAGAGGAGCCCGCCGCTGAACAAAGACACACAGACGCTACACAGAGAGTGTGTGTGTGTGTGTGTGTGTGTGTGTGTGTGTGTGTGTGTGTGTGTGTGTGAGAAAGAGAGAGCTTCCACGGTTTCATATTTCCCCTCCTTCTGTCCATCCCTCCCTTCCTCACTCCCTCCCTCGTTTCTCCTTTTCCTCCTCTCTTGACCAGGCTGGCTGTTCCTGCCTCTAGGAGTGCATGCGGTGGGTCGTTTTCCGTTTGCAACCAGAGAGGGCATTTTTGGATTCTGCTCTTGTAAAATCAAACCGCTCAGTTCTACAAAGGCCTCGATCGGCACTACAGACAGAGCAAAGGTAACGATCGTGCTGCCTGCCTTCTGCATCTCAAATGAAGACATGGCCTGCTGGATTGATTGGAAACCCAGCAGCCCTGCAGAACAGTATAATGTGCCAGAACTAGAAAGTGATTTGTTCAATGTTATCAGTTAGAGGGTTTGTTTGTCCGCTGAAAACTGAGGCAGCTGTCAAACACATTACTTTATTATAACCTTTGGCTCTGGGAATTAAGCTTATTTGCTTCTTATTGGCTAGCTTCGCACTCCTATTGGCTAGCTACGCATACTTAATGACTCACTTGGCATTCTGATAGGCTAGCTACACATTCACTCGTCGTTGATGAGAACACAACAAAGCACAATGAACGAAGAATCAGACCAGATATGATGCACGTAACCTGGCAGTGGAGGATTTTGAGAAAAAGAGGAGGTTATACTCGTTGTTTTATGATTCAGATCTTTTATGAGGCTGCAGCTGCATAATCGTCCAACGCCCTTCTCACAAACACGCGCGCGCACACACACACTCTCTCATTTGGTGGGAAACAATGGAGGGGATTCTCATGAAGATGGGATGTAAAGAGTATTCATGGGCCGCCAACAGAATGAGAGGGCCAAATGCCAAGGAGCAAATCAGGGTCCTCTTCAGCTGGAGAGACTGACTGACGAACAACAAGGACACTTGACTTCAGGGAGCACAGGGTGACCAAAGAGAGATGGAGAGAGGGAGCGAGAGAGCGGTAGATAGAGGAAAGGAGAGAAAAGAGAGGATGAAGAGCAAGAGAGATGGAGGGACACGGAGAGGGGAAGATAGAAAGATAAAGAGAGCAGGGAGATAGGCAAAGACGGCCAGGAAAGCAGACACACTGAACATATGCCGACAGAAACAGACCTGGGCAGTGGACTGTGAAGGCCCCTTGTGTGAGCCTGCCTCTGGTCAGATACAGATACACCCCCCTCCTCAGACAGACACACACTAAGATACGTATTTCTATCATCAAATGCAATCAGCTCTACTGTACTGCAGCCAGAATGTGGCTGCAGTGGCATTGACTAAAATACAGTATATACTAGAGGTCGACCAATTAAAATCGGCATGGCCGATTAATTAGGGCCGATTTCAAGTTTTTATAACAATCGGTAATCGCCGTTTTTGGACGCCAATTATGGCCGATTACATTAAACTCCAAGAGGAGACTGCGTGGCAGGCTGACCACCTGTTACGCGAGTGCAAGGAGCCAAGGTAAGTTGCTAGCTAGCATTAAACTTATCTTATAAAAAACTATCCATCTTCACATAATCACTAGTTAACTACACATGGTTGTTGATATTACTAGTTTATCTAGCTTGTCCTGCGTTGCATATAATCAATGCGGTGCCTGTTAATTTATCATCGAATCACAGCCTACTTTGCCAAACGGGTGATGATTTAACAAGCGCATTTGTGTACCTAACCATAAACATCAATGCCTTTCTTAAAATCAACACACAAGTATTTTTTTTTAAACCTGCATATTTAGTTAATATTGCCTGCTAACATGAATTTATTTTAACTAAGGAAATTGTGTCACTTCTCTTGCGTTCTGTGCATGTAGAGTCAGGGTATATGCAGCAGTTTGGGCCGCCTGGCTCGTTGCGAACTGTCTGAAGACCATTTCTTCCTAACAAAGAACGGAATTAATTTGCCAGTATTTTACATAATACTGAAGGTTGTGCAATGTAACAGCAATATTTAGACTTAGGGTTGCAGCCCGTTCGATAAAATACGGAACGGTTCCGTATTTAATTGAAAGAATAAACGTTTTGTTTTCGAAATGATAGTTTCCTGATTTTACCATATTAATGACCTAAGGCTCGTATTTTTGTGTGTTTATTATATTAAAATTAAGTCTATGATTTGATATTTGATAGAGCAGTCTGACTGAGCGGTGGTAGGCAGCAGCAGGCTCGTAAGCATTCATTAAAACAGCACTTTCCTGCGTTTGCCCGCAGCTCTTCGCAGTGCTTCAAGCCTATCAACTCCCGAGATTAGGCTGGCATAGTGCCTATAAGAACATCCAATAGTCAAAAGGTATATGAAATACAAATGGTATAGAGAGAAATAGTCCTATAATAACTACAACCTAAAACCTCTTAACTGGGAATATTGAAGACTCATGTTAAAAGGAACCACCAGCTTTCATATGTCCTCATGTTCTGAGCAAGGAACTTAAACATGAGCTTTTTTACACATTGACTTTCTTCTCCAACACTGTGTTTTTGCATTATTTAAACCAAATTGAACATGTTTCATTATTTATTTGAGACTATTTATTTATGTATTATATTAAGTTAAAATAAGTGTTCATTCAGTATTGTTGTAATTGTCATCATTACAAATATATATAAAAAAAATACAAAAAAAATGTATAAATATCGTCCGATTAATCGGTATCGGCATTTTTTTTGTCCTCAAATCGGTATCGGTATTGAAAAATCATAGTCGGTCGACATCGAGTATATACTGTATTCTATTCTACTGTATTTTAGTCAATGCCACTCCGACATTGCTCAATCTAATATTTATAGATTTCTTAATTCCATTCTTTTACTTTTAGATTTGTGTGAATTGTTAGATACTACTACACTGTTGGAGCTAGGAACACAAGCACTTCGCTACACCCGCAATAACATCTGCTAAATATGTGTATGTGACCAATAAAATTTGATTTGAGTCATCCATCCATGATACTCCCTGAGGAGAGGAGGAATGGAGGGTCACACACACACGGCCATGTCCCCAACTCCTCATAGTGACCTAGATCCTTAGGCCACTGCTGACCACTGACCCCTGACCACAGATAAAATTTGACAAACACAGTGAAATACATGTCAGACTCAATTAATCCAACTAGTCTAATTCTGTCCAAACAACAAGCAACACAATGCTGAACTGAAACCTCAAAACAGGCCAAAAAACCCAATGAAGATCAGATGGGTGAAAAAAAACGTAGATTTTACAGATGGTTGAATCCCTGTTGATGTAGCTCATTTAGCATACTGTCCACACCACCAGGGGAACAATAACAACATTGGTCTTTGGGTTTCTGAGACAAACCTCCAAAAGTTCTCTTACAGTAAACATTTTTCCTCAGTCAAACCACCAAATTGGGTTCAACAATACCTCAGTAAAGTTTGACGAGTAGAACGCTACGCCGCACTGCCAGGGCCAATCACCTTGCGGCCCAGGTGGTTCTCGTTGACTCTGCAAACTCCTCGGAGTGGTGCCGTGCCAGAGGAAATTGGCTCATCCATGGCTCATTTATTGCGCTAGCGAGCATCGCCGGGCTAGCGGAGACCCTCCAAACCAATACCCGTTTTGTCTCTTAGCTCTGGCTCGAGGAACCTTTCAGCAGCCAGTTATCCAGCCGCGTCAGAGCAGCTGGGAGCCCTGGGAGCAGTGTTGGAGGAGAGGATCCCATCCAAGGCACAATTAAAGACACCCTTTTTCCATTAGCCTAGCTTCTAGTCTAGAGCCTAGCTAGCAATAGCTCCCATTGTATATAACCATCTGTGGCTAATAGGGGGCTAGCTTCCCTCCACTGAAGAGGACTTCCTCTAATGAAGAGGGTCTTGACGGTGTTAATTAAAACCACCATAGAGGCTCTTTGTCGTGTGAAAACTGTGGAGGAGATGGGTCCATGGGACCATCAGGGTCCCACACTCAAAAAGAGTCTCAGAGCTAAAAGGCTTATCTGATCCTAGATCAGCACTCTTACACTGAGACGCTAACACGGGACCAGGTGTAAAGCTTCATTGGTGCCCCCAACTTGCCCATCTCCCCGAACAGCAACTTTTCTATTCAGGCAAGCCCCAAATTGAAGTAGTACCCCTCCTTAATTTCAACTGTCAAGCAGCGTCTGAAGATGGTTATCCTCCACATAATCTGCACCCCAATTTCTGCCTGAGCAGCTCCCTCCCTCTCCTAAGCTAACTAATCAGCAGAGATATTCATCATCTTGGCTGTGTGTGTGTGCGTGTTCGTGGTAATTTGGGCTGCGTTATTGCTTCTCTTCTCCCTGTGTGTCAGTGTTAATGCTGCAAACCCAGTGGGAAGCTGCAGCGAGAGAGCGAGCGAGAGAGAGGAACAGAAAGAAAGAGAGAGAAAAAGAAAAGGAGAGAGAACGTGTGAGCTAGAAAGAGAAAGCGAGAGAGCCCCCGGCTAGCCCATTAAAGGGAGGCCTTCTCCTCATTTAGAGAGAGGCACTGCCAGGGCCACACTGCTGCTCTGCAACCATAGAAACTAATACAAACTCAGCAAAAAAAGAAACGTCCCTTTTTCAGGACCCTGTCTTTCAAAGATAATTCATAAAAATCCAAATAACTTCACAGATCTTCATTGTAAAGGGCTTACACACAGTTTCCCATGCTTGTTCAATGAACTATAAACAATTAATGAACATGCACCTGTGGGTAGGCAATTAAGGTGACCATTATGAAAACTTAGGACACTAAAGAGGCCTTTCTACAGACTCTGAAAAACACCAAAAGAAAGATGCCCAGGGTCCCAGCTCATCTGCGTGAACGTGCCTTAGGCATGCTGCAAGGAGGCATGAGGACTGCAGATGTGGCCAGGGCAATAAATTGCAATGTCCGTATTGTGAGACGCCTAAGACAGTGCTAGGACGGACAGCTGATGGACAGCTGATGGTTTGCCACTGCGAAGACTATGTGTAACAACACCTGCACAGGATCGGTACATCTGAACATCACACCTGCGGGACAGGTACAGGATGGCAACAACAACTGCCCGAGTTAGACCAGGAACGCACAATTCCTCCATCAGTGCTCAGACTGTCTGCAATAGGCTGAGAGAGGCTGGATTAAGGGCTTGTAGACCTGTTGTAAGGTCCTCACCAGACATCACCAGCTACAACATCGCCTATGGGCCAAACCCACCGTCGCTGGACCAGACAGGACAGGCAAAAAAGTGCTCTTCACTGACGAGTCGCGGTTTTGTCTCAACAGGGGTGATGGTCGGATTCGCGTTTATCGTCGAAGGAATGAGCGTTACACCGAGGCCTGTACTCTGGAACGGGATCGATTTGGAGGTGGAGGTCATGGTCTGGACAATCGGTAATCGCTGACAATCTCAACGCTGTGCGTTACAGGGAAGACATCCTCCTCCTTCATGTGGTACCCTTCCTGCAGGCTCATCCTGACATGACCCTCCAGCATGACAATGCCACCAGCCATACTGCTCATTCTGTGCATGATTTCCTGCAAGACAGGAATGTCAGTGTTCTGCCATGGCCAGCAAAGAGCCCGGATCTCAATCCCATTGAGCACGTCTGGGACCTGTTGGATCGGAGGGTGAGGGCTAGGGCCATTTTCCCCAGAAATGTCCGGGAACTTGCAGTTGCCTTGGTGGAAGAGTGGGGTAACATCTCACGGCAAGAACTGGCAAATCTGGTGCAGTCATTGAGGAGGAGACGCACTGCAGTACTTAACCTCTCCGGGCTAGGGGGCGGTGTTCGGAGGTTCGGAGAGTCTGGCGTGCCCAAAGTAAAATGCCTGTTACTCAGGCCCAGAAGCTAGGATATGCATATAATTGGTTGTACTTGATAGAAAACACTTTGAAGGTTCTAAAACTGTTAAAATAATGTCTATGAGTATAACAGAACTGATATGGCAGGCAAAAACCTGAGGAAAATCTATATGAAAAAATAGCTTTTTTAGCTCCCATGCAAGTGGTATGGTTTCCTACTGCACAATGAAAATAATAGCTCCCAGATTGCAGTACCTATGGCTTCCTCTGGATGTCAACAGTCAAGGTTTCAGGCTTGTTCTTCGAAAAAGAACCATGAAATAGAAGTTCTTTCAAGTGGATGTTGAAACAGACATTACTGTTTTGCACGTGTGACTGTGTGGGTGCTCTTCGTTATTTTTCTTCCCTTTTGAACAGACTATTCTCCGTCTGAAATATTATAGTTTATTTAGATATTTGACAACCTGAAGATTAATTAGAAACATTGTTTGGAAGAACTTTACCGGTACTTTTGGAATTCTTTGTCAGAACTCCATGACTGACTTTTTGGGATATAAAGAAGGACTTTATCAAACAAAACTGACAATTCTTTGTGTTCCTGGGACCCTTGTGATTGTAAACAGAGGAAGATCTTCAAAGATAAGTGATTTATTTTATTGCTATATTTGATTTTGTAAACACTGTGCTGGTTTGAATAATATGTTGTTGTGGGGGTTGTGGGGCACTGTCCTCAGATAATCGAATGTTCTGCTTTCGCCGTAAAGCCTACTGTAAATCCGACAACACGGTTCCATTACCAAGATTCTAAGCTTTTGAATGGTGTACAACACTTGTATTTTCATGAATGTTTAATATTACTATTTTTGTCATTTGAATTTGGCGCTCTGCATTTCACCAGATGTTGTCGTAGGTGGACCGCTAGCGGGTTAATGCAGCTGGTGGCCACACCAGATACTGACACATTATTCAATTTCTGTTAGTCACATGTCTGTGGAACTTGTTCAGTTTATGTCTCAGTTGTTGAATCTTGTTCTGTTCATACAAATATTTACACGTTAAGTTTGCTGAAAATAAACACAGTTGAGAGTGAGAGGACATTTATTTTTTGCAATGGTCTACAAGGAATTCAGCTGTTTTTCCTCCTTAAATCACAAGTCTCTCTACCCGTTTTATCCTCTTAAAATCCCCCACCTTGGCTCTCTACTACTACTGTACTACCGTTCTCCTCCTCTTTCCATGGCCTGATCTCTCCTCCCTCCCTCTTCTTTCTACTCTCATCCCTCCTTCCATTTTCCTCCTCTCACCTTCTTCCCTTTCCTGATCTCCTCCCTCTCCTCCTTCCTGTCCTCCATCACAGGGCCCGCCATTTACTGCAGTAGTTCTGATTTAATGCTCCCGCTGACAATTTATGCAGCAGCCGCCAGAGAAAGGCACATTAGGCCCCACTGTACACGTTATGGATCGGCCTATAAATAGCCACGCGTGTCCTGTAAAAGCTTTTCATTACATAGAGACATCTCACGATCGATAGCCTCTAAATCTGTTTACTAACTGTGCCGGCCTTACAAATATGTTTTTTCAGACAGATAGCGGAGTAGTGTTATTTTCTCCTGTGGAATAGGACAAAAATATGGTTTGAAGTCTTAAGTGCCGTATGTATGGCGTGTTTTCAGCCAATGCAAGCACAAAGAGCGGAAAGAGAGAATTATGGTATATAATGGTAAGATGGAAATGTGTGTATGGGGTTTGTACGGATCTGCTATGATTTAACACAGGCTCTATAGCCCATTACTGTAGGCTACGATAAGCTTTCACACAAATACAGTATTCACACGCAGCACACATGCTTTGTTCTGCTGAAACAACTGAACAGATCCAACTCCTTAGGACTCACTGGTAAAACTGGAATCACATGTCATCCCCCTAAAAATGTGCAGCTGAGAGAGGCTAGGAGGAGACCAGTGGATCATTTCTCTCCCCGTCAGCTCCCCCCAACACTCCCTCCCTCCTCCCAGCCCCGTGGAGATGTGGATGCTTCGCGGGACAATTACCGGGTGACACTTCATCATGGGCCGCGCGACAGGCGCTGAAGGGTCCTCGTCCAAACAAATGATGCCGGGGTCGAGGTTGTCGGAGCCTGCCTCCCAGCTCCGAGGCTGCAGCGCCGCAGCCACATTACAACTTTACTAGGCCTGTTGAAAAACTCAACATTAAAGAGACCCCCTCTCAGGCAGACCAATACACTCACCCCCTTGCCTTTCAAAAAAACCCACATTGATCAGTGGGGAGGGGGCGGGCTCCCTCCCAAGTAGACGGAGATCTCTTCAACCCCCCCAAAGATAAAGGGGTTAAACGCCAGTTTTAAAAAAGACAGCTCGACAAATCTTGCATCTGATGAGCCCACTGATTTTGGTGCATGTTACTGGAATGGGACAGAGATCGGGTCCATTTCCAAGAGGATGGGCTATTCAGTGAGGAAAAGCACAACGGGCTATTGGCAACGTTTTAACTGTTGTAGTAAATACATTTCCTCGACTTGGTAGAGGTTTGGTTAAAGCACAGCTAAGTATAGAATTAAAGTAGGTCAAAGGCGGAGACAACTAAAAAACAGATATAGTTTAAACAGAGCCTTGATATCTTATTGTAACACTGAAAATGAACCGTTGGGGAACTGTGGAGAACTTCAAAAGTAGCACCCCCTGAGCTACTCAACGAACAAGCATATTAATACAGGGATTTCTATGATCTCAGCATGAGAAGTCTGAAAAAGAACCAGAGAAAAAGACAACAAAGGCATTCCTAAAACTGCTATAGGAAAACAATACACCTCTGGTCCCCTGACACAATCAGCTCTACACGCATTGAGAGAGAGGAGAGAGAAACAATGAGCGCAGATAGAAATGCAGATAGAAATGTACATAAAATAGAATAGAAAACTAGAAATCTATAAAAAAGCACTACAGCAAGCACTTCTCTCGGACTGTTGTGTGATGGTCTATTCATCTGTTATCACATTCTCTTCATTCATATTACCAACGTTCTCTCTATCGACATCCTCCAGTGATGAATGTGTTCATTTTTTCCCTTCCAGAAACCAATGTGGACATATAAGATAAATAAAGGGTGTAAAATGTAAAAAACAGCAGCGGAGTGATGCTTCATGTTGGAAAGGCCCTTGAGAGGTGCATTCAATCTTTCAATCAATACACGCCATCGCCGGGTGTACGCCATCATTAGGGAGGATGCTTCCCTGTTTATTTATCATCAACGAGACCCGCGCCTGACAGCTTCCTGTAAACAACCACTCAGTATGTTTTTTTTTTTTAAACCCTTATTTTACCAGGTATGCTGATTGAGAACACATTCTAATTCACAGCAACAACCTGGAGAATAGTTACAGGGGAGATGAGGGATGAATGAGCCAATTGGAAGCTGGGGATGATTAGGTGGCCATGATGGTATGACGGCCAGATTGGGAATTTAGCCAAGACACCAGGGTTAACCGGGGTTAACACCTCTACTCTTACAATAAGTGTCATGGGATCTTTAGTGACCGCAGAGAGTCAGGACACCCGTTTAACTTCCCATCTGAAAGACGGCACCTTATACAGGGCAATGTCGCCAATCACTGCCCTGGGATATATTCTTTAGACCAGAGGAAAGAGTGCCTCCTACTGGCCCTCCAACACAACTTCCAGCAGCATCTGGTCTCCTATCAAGGGACTGACCAGGAACAATGCTTAGCTTCAGAGGCAAGCCAGCAGTGGGATGCAGGGTGGTATGCTGCTGGCATAAGTATGGGTAAGTACCATTAATTATTATATACATTCAGATTATGCATGTGTAAGTATGTATGCCTTGTGCACTGATAATGCACTGGGCTTTCTATGTAGGTTCATGGTTTAACCAACTATTTTTGCACTCAAATAACAGCCAAAAAGGCTATTGAATGTGAATGGAGTCATGTTACAGGCTGTATCACATCCGGCCGGGAGTCCCATAGGGCGGCGCACAATTGACCCAGCGTCATCCGGGTTTGGCCAGGGTAGGCCGTCATTGTAATTAAGAATTTGTTCTTAACTGACTTGCCTAGTTAAATAAATGTTAAATAAAAAAATAAAAAATACCTGGGATGACATGTTTACAAAAACAGCCTCATGGATTTCCATTAGACTGTGTTTGTGATGACATTAGGCGAGCTACTACTACCAACAAGTACTACTGAATATGTTTGAGTGCAACTCCATCTCTCTCTGTTGACCACATGAATCTTCAGATGACCACATGAATCAAGCTAAGGTCAAAGGGTTAGAGGTTAAGTGACCTCCTTGGTCATTTGGACAATCATTCGCTATCCTAAAGATGGGATGCATCAATAGACACTGAAACTTCAAAAACGCCTTTGGAGTGAAGTATCACTGTGTGATGAAGAACAATGGGAGCAGATAAGATTCCTCTCAACAGTGTGTTTTTATTCCGGCAGGAGGGAGGGAGGGATGGAAGGATGGTGGGATGAGCTCCCCTGCTCTTCTGATGCTGTTTGAAGTGGAGCGGTTGGGTTTTCTTTGGATGGTGGGAGGGCGTGTGTGTGTGTGTGTGTGTGTGTGTGTACGCCCGTGCTCGTGTGCCCATTACTGTGCATGCTGTGCGTGTGTGTTCGTGAGCGAGAGAGAGAGCTGGTCAGACTGAAGCAGGTGGGGGTCTGGGTTGTGGATGAATGACCCGGGAGAAGACAAATGGCTTCAGCAGGAGGGACGACAACCTTTATGTGGTTTCATGTGGTAATGGACGATGACCCCTGGGGGTCAGGGTGCCAATGAGGCAGAGGCCCATTCCAGCACAACCCTGAAACCTGAGCCAATCCAAAACAGGCCTCTGACTGTCACACACACATACAGGGAGGAAGACGGAACAGTATCCAGCACAGTGCATTCCTTACCTTGGACCACATAGGTTGAGTGCCAAAAACACCCAGGATGGGTAGTGTGTGTGTGTGTGTTGTGGTGTTGTTAAGAGGCTCCCTGCCCTGTGTTCACTCAAGGCTCATGAGGAGAGGCTACTTCATACTGTTGGTGACAGCTTTGTGGTAATAATGTACAGAGCCCCTGCAAGTAGCACGCTCAGTCAAGTGAGACTTTGCCTGGGAGGAGACACATACAGAGACTCCTCAGCAGCTAATGAGACAACTGGGGGGGGACTGAGCCGACTTTCAAGGTTTGGGAACAGGGGAGGGAGGCAGAGGGTGACCTGGATGGCTGCCAAGAAACAGAAGAGGCAGAATGAGAGGGGGAGGGAGGGAAGGAGGGAGGGTACACCTCTAGCCATGGTAGCAGCGGGTGGTTATGCAATGTACACAAAACAGAGGAGGGCTGCGATCAAAGGCACCAGGTGCATACATAACAAAAATCTGACACTAGCGCAAAAGACGACGAGGGAAGAAAAATGAAAAGAATGCACCGGGGGAACAGAACAGACACCCTCTGGGGAAAAGACGGAAAACGCTCAGTGCCGAAGACACATCAGAGGAAATTTAGAACAGAGGGATGAGATCGATAGAATGGATAAAAACAACTAAAACAGTCATAGCTTCAGCTCTGGCTGTATAGTCATCTGTTCAGCCAATCAGAGGCACATGGGAAGGTAAAGTGGTGACGGTGAGAAAATACTTAAAACATCAACACACCGAGAGAGAGAGAGAGAGAGACACAAGAATAGCCTAGTTTGGCTTTAGCTGCTCGAGGGAACGGGCCTATAAAAGTTTAAGGATGCTGAGTGGTGACAAACAGTAATGTGATGACGACTACAATTACTACAACTACTACTGCTGTTGCTGTGCGAATTTCTCTGTATATCACTCCGTGTCATTGTTCCTTCTTTTCCTTCGTCTGTGTAGTACATTACGAACACACACACTCATTTGAAAGCTGTAAGAGCAGAGCACATGTTTGTTATTAGCTGGATATTTCCTGGAAAATAACACATTTCCTTGGAAACTGTAATTGGTCATTTCCATGTAAAAGGACCCATGAGCACCAACATGTGAGGTTCATAGGAGCATGACAAAATGAGTGTCAAATGAAAGCTAAGAGTCAATATTTTTTAGAAATTATGGGATTTTTTAACCATTTCCCATCCTACGATGTTTGAATAAGCAAAGGCTTTGATTTCTTGTCAAACAGATCTTATAAACCATCTACCAGAAAAAGCATTAAAAGGAATTAGAAAGACAGACCCCTGCCAACAAATATCAACACTTTTATTTAGTTTAGGATCATTTTCTTCTGACTTTTGTAACTTGTGCCTTAAATTCCGTTACCAAAAATCCACATATATTTAAGATATTTTCTAATTTCTCTCCCTCATGAGGATAAAGGATAATGAAAGTTCACAGAACTAATGAGTAAAGGTAAAACCTTTCAGTTAGTTAGTGTTTTTAAATGAATTATTAAGTGATTAAAACTCAAAATTCTGTTACCAAATTGGTAACAGAATTTTAGAAATATTTGTAACAGAATTTTTACAATTGAATTGGCTAACAGTGCTTTTTTTGTCAAAACAATTGTGACTAAAATATTCGTCAAATACCCATTTGTCAGTGGCAATTGAAGATGCTATAACTGACTAAATAGACTAAAACGAGACAAAATTATCTCTCTGACTAAAATCTGACTACTAAGTGGCGTTTTTGGAGATTGAGAGCTTTTCAGTGATGAGCACAAGTAATATTACCAGCACGGCTGCTCAGCAAAGTTCTGTTCAGCAGTGGGAAGGACCAGTCACCCGGCAAACACAGACTACATCAGCTGGTGAGCAAATGATGAGTGTGGGCAGACAGGCTCCGCTCCGGTTCCACCTCCGATTATACACATCGCATCGTGACTCTCTTGCTAACCAGTCACCACCAGCCTTCTAGTTAGCTACTCTTTGCCTGGTTAAGAAACACAAGCTTCTTTACAAAATGTAAAACAATAACAGCATTCAGTTCAATAGAAAAATGACAGTCTAGCTATATCTCTCTCCCTTGAGTAGGCTATAGAAAAGTAGGCCGTCTTTTAATTTGTAGTCTCAACCATCCCACTTGTCCCACTGCATTTCATATACAGGTTCTATAGCCAACGTAGCCAAGTCTCCCTCCTTCCCTCAGAGATAACGGCTTATTCTAGGCCCTTAGGCCACCATTCAATAGACATGCGCTCCATTTATTTTACTTCTATCGTGCATCGGTGGGCCGCATTTTACACTCATCAAGCATATCTGCAACGTTCGAGAACGTTTCGCAACTGAACGTGGCCCTGGTAACGTTACCTGTAGCCTATAGGCAAAAATGTTATAGCACAGAAAGAAAAGAATAGGGAAAGCAAACAATTTGACAAAATTCCTCTTGCCACTACCCTAACTATATTTTGAGTTCATGTGGACCCAGTGACTTAGACTCGAGCACTTGGACCAGGACTCAAGCACTGGGGATTTGGGACTCGATTCGGACTTGAGGTTTAGTGACGCCACTACATCACTGGGCGAAACAGTCATTAGCTCCCGTTCTACTTTAGGTCCTCCATGTGGCTGCAGCGTCTGTGGGATGAATGTTCCTAACAATGGCAATGACCAATAGATGGAGGTATACTACTTTACCAATGTCATTAAAATAATAGTCAGTTGGTAGAATTATACCCAAATACAGTATGTAAAGGAGGATATTACATATTTCTACCTTTGTGTACCTATTTAGGAGGCATCACCATGAAGAGAAAGACATTCATATTTGTGTAGTACAGATCAGGGACCCATGATGAAATTCCGTTACCGCAATTCTGTTACCACTTCACTTACTGTAATTCAATAACCAAAAGAGAGTTTTTCAAACTCAAGGTGTCGTGTAATAGCTGATACCCCATTCTTTCTGAAGACATCTTTGAATCTTAATTCAGAGCTTTTGGAAAATGTGGTCGCATAAAAAAAAAAAAAACTTGAGGGAGTTTTTTCCAGAAATACTGTTACCAAACTTTGCATCTGCACAGTTCTTCCAGTAAATGTGTTTTGGTAAAATTGAGTTGTATGGTGTGTTAAAATGACATTAATGTTTTTTGTTTGTAATACATTTTAAGAGAAACAGCTGAGTCTCAGCGCAATTACATTAATGTGGAACTGCCCAATTACAATGCTGCCACACACGCACACACCCCAGGCTAATAAAGTAAGACACTGCACTGTGTCTTACTTGGAATTTTCTTTACAACATCCTCATTGACCAAAGCCTCCTTCCTGTAAAGCCTAAAAGAAAACAGAAGCATTCAGGTGTTGAAACTTATTTTCATCGTACTGAGAAAAAAAAACATCTGCGGAACAAAGGCCTAGATAAAGTTAAATGAATGGCGGCCCACTATATACACACTACATAACCAAAAGTATGTGGACACCCCTTCAAATTAGTGGACTCGGCTATTTCAGCCACACCCGTTGCTAACAGGTGTATAACGTTGAGCACACAGACAGCCATGCAATCACCATAGATTAACATTGGCAGTAGAATGGCCTGTACTGAAGAGCTCAGTGACTTTCAACGTGGCACCGTCATACAGTAGCATGCCACCTTTCCAACAAGTACATTTGTCAAATTTCTGCCCTCTAGAGCTGCCTTGGTCAACTATAAGTGCTGTTATTGTGAAGTGGAAGCCTCTAAAAGAAACAACGGCTCAGCCGCAAAGTGGTAGCCCACACAAGCTCACAGAACGAGACAGCAGAGTGCTTAAGTGCGTAAAAAAAAATTGCCGGTCCTTGGTCGCAACACTCACTACTGGGTTCCAAACTGCTTCTGGATGCAACGTCTGCACAATAACTGTTCGTCCAGAGCTTCATGAAATGGGTTTCCATGCCCGAGCAGCCGCACACAAGCCTAAGATGACCATGCTCAATGCCAAGCATTGGCTGGAGTGGTGTAAAGCTTGCCGCCATTGGACTCTGGAGCAGTGGAAACGTGTTCTCTGGAGTGACGGATCACGCTTCACCATCTGGCAGTCCGACGGACTAATCTGGGTTTGACGGAAGCCAGGAGAACGCTACCTTCCTGATTGCATTGTGCTAACTGTAAAGTTTGGTGGAGGAGGAATAATGATCTGAGGCTGTTTTTCATGGTTCATTAGTTCCAGTGAAGAGAAATCTTAACACTACAGCATACAATTGGTTTCTCAAATGACTGCCTCGCCTGGTTCACCAACTACTTTGCTGACAGAGTTCAGTGTGTCAAATCGGAGGGCCTGTTGTCCGGACCTCTGGCAGTCTCTATGGGGGGGGTACCACAGGGTTGAATTCTCAGGCCAACTCTTTTCTCTGTATACATCAATGATGTCGCTTTTGCTGCAGGTGATTCCCTGATCCACCTCTACACGGACGACACCATTCTGTATACTTCTGGCCCTTCTTTGGACACTGTGCCAACTACCCTCCAAACGAGCTTCAATGCCATACAGCACTCCTTCCGTGGCCTCCAACTGCTTCTAAACCCTAGTAAAACCAAATGCATGCTTTTCAACTGTTCGTTGGCCGCAGATCCACTGGCTCCAGGTCATCTAAAAGTCTATGTTAGGTAAAGCTCCACCTTATCTCAGATCACTGGTCACGATAACACCCAACCGTAGCACGCGCTCCAGCAGGTATATCTCACTGGTCATCCCCAAAGCCAAAAATCGCTGAAGCTGGAGACTTCTCTCCCTCACTAACTTTAAACACCAGTTATCTGAGCAGCTAACCGATCGCTGCAGCTGTACATAGTCCATCTGTAAATAGCCCACCCAATTTAACTACCTCATCCCCATACTGTTTTTATTTACTTTTCTGCTCTTTTGCACACCAGCATCTCTACTTGCACATCATCATCTGCTAAATTGTAATTTACCTCGCTACTATAGCCTATTTATTGCCTACCCCCCCATGCCATTTGCACACACTGTATATAGAATCTTTTTTTTTTCTCCATTGTGTTATTGATTGTACGCTTGTTTATTTCATGTGTAACTCTGTGTTGTTGTTTGTGTTGCACTGCTTTGCTTTATCTTGGCCAGGTCGCAGTTGTAAATGAGAACTTGTTCTCAACTAGCCTACCTGGTTAAATAAAGGTGAAATAAAATAAATGACATTCTAGACAATTCTGTGTTTCCAACTTTGTGGCAACAGTGTGGGGAAGGCCCTTCCCTGTTTCAGCATGACAATGTCCCCATGCACAAAGCGAGGTCCACACAGAAATGGTTTTGACTGGCCTGACCCTGACCTCAACTCCATCAAACACCTTTGTGATGAATTGGAACGCCGACTGCGAGCCAGGCCTAATCGTCCAACATCACTGCCCGACCTCACTAATGCTCTTGTGGCTGAATGGAAGCAAGTCCCCGCAGCAATGTTCCAACATCTATTGGAAAGCCTTCCCAGAAGAGTGGAGGCTGTTATAGCAGCAAAGGGGGATCAACTTCAAATGAATGCCCATGATTTTGGAATGTTCGACGAGCAGGTGTCCACATACTTTTGGTAATGTAGTGCATGTACAAAGCCTCTGACCTCTAACCCAGTCACATGACACAGCAACTGTTGAGCTGTCCACACTGCCAGTTGGACACACACATAGCAAATATGCATTCTAGGCCTGCCCATCGCATAAATAGAACGTTGACGCACTACTTTTCCCACTCAAGGAAGGGCTATATAAATGTATGTAATATATCAGACGAAGCTCTGTCATCAATTTCTCCTCTCCCGCCCTGCTCTCGGTGGCTGTCCAAAGCACATGTTTTTTTATTTACCTTAGCTCTATCTGGGCCGTGGCCTGGGCTCAAACTGGAGTCTTTTGTCTTTGGCATCATTAATCAAGTGTCCTCTAACAAAAACACAGAACCAGATGAGAGACAAAGGGAAGAGAAGGGAAGCGGGGAAGAGACCAGGGGGGTGGGTGAGCAGGGGGGTGGGTAAGGAGGAACAGAGGTGTGGGAGGGGGATGCTTGACCCACATCCAAGACCTTCATAAATCAACTGTTAACAATAACAAGCAAAGTTTCATGTGGCTCCTCGATTGATTAATCCGTTTTCGTCTTCCCTCTGCTTTTTGGGTTTTGAAGTGATGCGAGAGAATGTGGACTGTGAAAGGGTGAAACGGTTTGTGTGTCTGATTTGCTCCACTAGGCTAATGTCTTCATGTGGTAGCGTTTCGATGGTAATGGTGACTGCACCCTTTTCTATTATAAGCTTTATTTGCTCTGACACTAATCGACTGTTGCATCCCTGTTCCAATCCAGCCAAGGTCTGTTAACGTGATTGGACAAGATTTTCAATACATGCAGTCATACACACATGCATGCCCACACACAAACACACCACAGTGAGCACACACAGGCCAGCGCACCCTAACATGTACCCCCTCCCCTTCACACACGCACACACACACACACAGAGCTGTCCTCCCCTCTACGGTGGAGAAACACACGGCAGGATGTGAAGTAGCCTCCCGAGACTCTTTGTTAGGTGTGCATCGATCTGCATTGAGTGTGGACAAGGAGGCCCGGGGATCGATAGGTGGCCATTATGGGAGATGTGTGCAGTGGGGCCTGAGTGCAGCTGGGGCCCTCCCCGCTGTCACTACCTCCCTTGTCGTCTATTGGAGATTTTTCTCCACTGGAGCAGGCTACGCTCCATAGAGGGAGGGGGCACACCAGCTAGCGGCATCCCAGGAGAATACCACCACACTAGGATCTCTCCCTCTCTCCTTCTCTCCCTGTCTGTGTGTGTGTGTGTGTGTGTGTAACAGCTTGATCCTAAGACTCTGTCACGCACTCCCACTGCACATAGTCAGGGAGCACTGAATGTTCTATTCCTCAGATTTGGGGCGCAGAGAAAAACAGTATTACTGCATTTCCGTATTACAAAATGTGTGCCGATGACATAACTAATGTGTCATAGTGTCTTTTTTTACACATTGCAATGCTGTAGGCCTTCCAGTTTGATATGACCATTAAATGAAGACACATAATGTAGGGTAATGTTTGATCAGATACTTTAAAAAACATGTGGTAGCCTGTCGACGCTACATCAAGAAGCTGAGATTAAAAACATGATATATTTCAGGCGATTTGAGACCTGCAGACACTCTCAATAGGCCAGTAAAATAAACAAATAATGCAGGTCAGCCCTGCTCCAGCAGTGTAGGAAAAACACCCGTGTCTCCCCAAGATTCACTATAATATAACACGGCACTAAACTCAGTTTAGACTTGTCTTTTTTTCTCCACTGCAGATCTCGCCACCATCACTAGGAGCGGGATGAAAACTGTGCGTTTGGATGACGTTATGGAGACGCAGCGACTATTAAAAGCCAGGCAAATGCCTTTACCAGTTGTTATGAAATGGAGCCGGGGTGCCAAGTCAAGGCCTGGCGCTGCATCCCCCTGTCGAAAAAAACCTTCTCCAGCTGACCAAAGATCTAGTTAACTGGCTCACCCCTCTTTTGCTGAAGTGCTGCTGAGCTATGACGGCTAGAGTGAGCGGTGCCTGCTGGCTCGGCCATCCACGGAACTATATAACAACTCCTACCTCCCCGCCCTTTAGTTGTGTGGCTGTGGGCCCTCTGTTGCAGCGATCTGGGTTCTTGGCTTTGGCCGGTGACCAGGGCAGCTAGTGCTCACACACAATACAGTACTGTGCTTCGTGTGTGAGTGAGTGAGAGAGAGAGAGGGGGTGAAAGGGGAAGAGAGAGAGTGAGAGTCTGGCTCGTTCGAGGCTTTATGAGAAGGAGCCCTCCACACCCTTTCTTCCATACTGGATTACAGGGCCTGGACTTCCTTGCTCCACATCCCCAGACTGCAACATTTCTGATGACTTTTCCGCTCTCGCAATTTCACTGGTTCGGCAAAATAGAGCCATTTTGGAGCCCTCATACTGTAGCTCCACATCCTCCGGGCTGATCCTTGTTGTTCGTAATCTCAGAGGAAGTCTACGGGTCGGGCAGCAACACACGTCACTGTCAGACTGCAACAAGGCTGCAGTACAGAGTTCCGGTCCGTGGGAGAGGCACAGCCGCCCCATTTAGGGCCTTGAGAGGTCACCTGGTCCTTTAACAGCTTGTCATTCTCCACAGCTGGCCCACGCTGAGCTGTGCATGTATGGTAACAGGGAGAGCCTCAGCGAGCCCGCCACTCCGGAGTGGCACGGAGAATTTGTTTATGTTTCCCGCTGCCAAGATCCTGTCAGGAGGAGCCCCAAAGCTCCAGAAGAGGAACTGCAGACTGTTCAGTCTCAAGCTAGCTACACCCTCTCGCCTGCATGCTCACGACTGCTCTGGGGATCATTTGGCTTTCATTGTAAGGAAGGGGCTCCATAAGTCTCCCCCACACTCTCGCTCCACAATAGCTCTTAACAGACTGCCTCCGTGCAATGGAGGAAGTAGGGCGGTGTGGGTGCTAAACATCAAAACCAAATCAATTTAAATGATCTTTAGTCCAAGTACTACAGTAGTCACATACAAAGTGTTGTGTTTGAATTCAAAACATATTCACAGGCTCCAGTTTATTGTCGCCACTGCCCAGACATGCGTCAGACAATACCAAACATTACAGCACTTCACATATCTGTGAAGGACCCTTGTGTACGACTCCGGGTCAGAGAGTTTGTCCCACTTTCACTCTCCTCACCATTAAAACGAGCCAGACTCTATAGTAGACACAGTAGGCCAGGAATGAGCCTCTCAACTTTTCAAGCCCTATGCTGGCCTACTAGAGTCCAGGCACTGTAGCCGTGTGGGGGTGATGATTCCCAGTATTCCACAGCTTTAGGGGAAGTTAACCGCCAACAAACTATGGAGCAGAGAACCGCTCAACTGTGGGCAACAACACTCATTCACGATTAGCTAAATTCACAGATGACAAAACTGTCTGTCAGCATTGGCTACATAGGAACAATACTTTAGTAGAGTTAGCCTACACAAGAAACCAAACATTCCATTACTGAGTTTAATCGAATTTCTCAATAGTATCAGAACATTTAAGGGCAAAGAGCTTTGCAAGAACACACATAAATATCTGAACCATTTAACAACTAGGTCTATACTGTAGAAACGTTTCCTAAGAAATCACAATACCGGAGTGTCAAATTAATTGCGACAGCAATACCATACTGTAGCCATTCTGAGCTCCGTTAGGACTCGCCTGATACTCTGTGGGTTTCATTTGTTAAAATAAATCACAATATTACACACCCGACAATGAAAACTCCATAATACTTTCCATAAAGAAGACCAAGGTAACCACTTGCTTCAGACCGCACACAGAGCGAGAATCATTAAGGCATGTGTTACACATCAGCTGCTGGAGCTGCTCACCACCTAAAAGCTGGGACTTCTGAGAGGCAAGTTCAAATGTTGCTTCGAACCTGAAGGAAACTCAGAGCAACCAGGAGTAGTAGAGTGATATTTCCTAGGGTTCAAAATCATATGAGATAGGAAGGCTAGAGTAAAACAATATGTCCTGAGCACATAGAAAGGACAGAAAGAGAGGAGGCCAGTTGGCCAGCCCCAGCCAGCCATATGCCAGTCCAGACCAGTTCAAATTTGGTTAGCTAGCCTACTGGGGGTTTTGCCAGGCGTCTTGTCAGCCATAGTTTAGACACATGGACATCCTCTGTGGATGCACACAGTCTGTCTAGAGGCTGGCATACTTCAGGAACAGGGGGCAGGATTGGGCTGGGGCAGGGTTGGGCTGGGGCCGGACTGGGGCAGGGTTGGGTTGGGCTGGGCTGGGGCAGGGTTGGGTTGGGGCAGGGTTGGGATGGGCCGGGCTGGGGCAGGGTTGGCCTTTGCGTCATCATGCACATCCTATCGGTCTTTCCTGTTTCCGCCTGGAAGGGACTGATCACCTCCCTGTGGTGCTGGCAGGACAAACCCACAATCCCATCTCTCTGGTCACAGTCTGGTTGGCTGACTGAAATTAACACTGTCCTGCTTTACTGTGTGCTGTGGCCTAAAGCCTAAAGTAGGGCACTGGACCAAAGCCTATTCACTTGTAAAGGTCACCAATGCAACTTGACTTGCTCTACCTAAACCTAATGAATAGCTGTTCAGTTCTGCTTTATCTTTGCCATTTTAACTTGGGAATGAAACTGTTACTAGATGTTCCAAATGAGGAAAAACAGTGGAATTACACTTGATCTGACACTTGCAGATCGTAGGCCACATGTCACTGGGTACGTAATGGGTGAGTGTGTTGAGTTTGACAAACAGGGTAAAGCCTTTGAAGACATTCCAACGGTAAGTGACCTTCACCATGACAGCACAAGGTAAGACAAGGCAGAGGAAAAGCTAACTAGCTAACAAACACTGCTCTCTAAACTTAAACAAATCAACCACTAAACCCTGTAATATAAACAGTGGCATGCAACGAAAAAGACAAATGAAACCAATGAGCGCTTGCTGCCTTTTAGAAGGACTCGGTCTGACCGCTCCCCAGGTTTCACAGGGCCGACAAATTCGGGCTTACCCCAAAAACGTCAATCCGCCCTTCTTTTGGCCGAGGAAATCTCCCAGTCAATCGATTGCAGATCCTCAGCTCTGGGAGAGAGAGAGACCCTCAAACTGGGAGCTTTGGTCCTTATCCACATGCTGCATGCAGCCTCACTCAATCTTTCCCTCTCTCTGTACCGCGGCAGTGGCAGTCGCCTCACTCACAAGTCTCTCTCACATTCTCCCACTCCCTCCCTCGGCTACGGGTAATCTCTCGTTCCACCAGATTGGGCGCTCTTTTTTTTTCTCCCGACATCATGTGAAAGTGGGAGAAAAAAGTGTTTTTGTGGTGTGTGTGCGGATTACCTAAGGCCTACGAGTTCGCAGTGTGAATGGCTGCAACTCAATTACAGCAATGTGAATCAGGTGGCAGAGGCTAGAAATCCCCCTCAGCATGACAAGGGACAAAGACTACTTCAACCAGGGGACTTCTGGGTTGGATAGCGGTTCGACGGGACGCTTTGTACAGTTGTATCGGTTTTGTTTACTAATATGTCCCGCCACAAATGCAAATCGTAATTAAAGCAAAGTTTCGAGGGGAAAAATGGAAATGTGGCATGTGCCAGGCCATACTTTACCAAAAGCAATATGACATGAATTGCAGACCTGGATATCTAAAAAAACATTGATATCTTAGATGAATCCTTAAGAATAACAAAACTGTTTTGGACTGCAGTTAAGGATCCTGGCCAGGGCCAACCATTTAAAATGGAAAATGGGCTTTTGTCAAATATAACTGTAAGCAAAGACAGTACAGTACAAAAATCCCCGATAGCGCTTGTGGCTACGTTGGCTAGCTAAGCTGATTCGCAGAAACACGTCATCGGGTCTAACGGTCGTCTCGCGCCGAACTGCGCATGTGAAAGCCATCAAAATCAAAAGGCACTTCGATATTAAGTTGTTTTTGACTAAAATGAAACGTTTCAGAATGTAACTTTCACAAGGTTGAAGTAATAACATGTTCAACTACTTAAGACATTGGTTTGAATCTAGGTTGTGCTTTTAGATTTAGAAAACATTTAACTAAGAGAAACAAAGTTATTCCTTATCAACACCTCAAACCGCAGCCTGGTCTGCATGGTCTGCTTCACAAGCATTCCCAGAAGTCTCACGATGTTGCATTTCTTGGTTTAGAAACTCTGTGCTGTATGCTAGTTTCCATGCTCCACTTCCTCTGGTATGCGGTGTCTCCAATCTGACAATTAGCTGCCCCAAGCTAGGGCCCCATGTAACCCCCGACCTCACTTCCTGTCTCACTGCAGCGCTCTCTTCCTGTTTGCATGTCTGGCCTGTGTCTGAGTGGAGTTCAGCTCCACGTTCCTCTCAGCTGCTGCTGGCGCAGCGTGTCAGCTTTGCTTGTAATGGCTGGCCTTTTGCTGGTCCACTAGGTCCATCATGGCTTCATTTACAGAGGGGGGGGCTACATGCGGCTGGGTGTGAGGCTCGGAGCCAACGCTGATGAGAATAGACAGGAGTAGCCTGGGGTAATCACATCTTTATCCTTGCTGTTGGAGACCACACTCTCGCAGACGCTAACCTCTTAAAACACACACACAAATGGAGGGGCAGGTTGGACGGCTGCCAAACACGTACGTCTGCTTCTCAAATGGAACCCGATAGCAGTGACCCACACCGTTCGGCTCGGCTCAAATCGGGAGGTATCTGTCGCAAGGGTTTGAAATGATAACACAGTGGGCTCGATCGAGAGCACAGCTCTGGCTCCACCTGCAAGAGACTGGGCCCCTCAACAGGAGGCCGGATTTAGCTCTCAAAAGAAAAACATTCATCCACTCCTGACGTTTTCTAACTCATTCTGACAGCGGCTCCCTGCCGCGTTGGGCCATGAAATATGAAAGTGTGAATAAATGAGTGCGGATGGAGTGAAGCGTTGTTACAACAGTCGTCTCCTCACTGGGGGTCATCTGGAAATGGCAGCCTTGTGACCAGAGTCATGAGCTCGCATTAGACAAACATAACGTGTTGTTTTAACCAGACCCGCTATACAAATACACACCAGCCCCCAGGCCATTGGCTCTCAGTGGTAAGCCACCACAGCCATGTACCCTTCACATCCCAAAGGATGGCGCTGGGATCGAAAGATGCGCATTCACGCCAAGGTCGCAGACCACCATTGTCCTTCAGACCCTTCAAAATAAACATGGAGGGTCATGCAACGCCACCCTGTGGAACCTCAAAGCACAAAGATTAGGGTTGTCAGTAGAGACACACCGTTCACTCCAACAGAACCTCTCAAACACTGTGATAATGAGACAGAATTTGCAGATTATGACCGGGTGACGATAGGAGTTTCTCTGATTTACAATCATGTGAGGGATGTCAACTTTCACACTAATTATACATACATACATACATGCCGTTTTCACCATTTTGCATTTGTCCTGTCATTTTCGTTCACTTTTAGTAAGTTAAGCAAACAGTATCAATCACAAGATAATTAAAAAAGGTACACAATAAGTATCATTGGTCAAGCCATTAATCTGATCAAGCCACTGAAGGAAAGGGAAGCTTGTTTTGCACCAATATTTCAATAAGTAAGGTTTGCCCCCGGAGCAGCATGGAAAAAATGCTAAGATACTAAATCATATTGGGTGTTTATAATTTGATAATGCTGGTAAGTATTATGATGAGATTATAATTCCATGTGCCACCAAAATAATGAGTGCATTGCCAGTTTTTCAACTGCATTCACAAAAAGGTAAACCACAGAAGCTTGGAACGATGGTACTCCTTTTCCTGCTCCCTTTCATGTGCTAATGTTGAAAGCTCTGTGTTTTAACTGGCCTAGTTTGAAATGATTCAGGGCAACACCGGCGTTCTCTGCTTTTTGTATTTGTAGGGAGGAGAATAGGGGATGGATCGTATATCACCATGATCATAAATCAATTAGTCTCTTCGCCACCTGTTGTACAACGCAACCCAAACATTCCTGCCCTTGGGGGTGTTGCTAGACGATGATCACCACCACCAACCTAAAGACCCTGACCCTAACTAACCCCTCCCCCATCTGCCTTCAATGGTCAATATCCTGATTAAATCACCCAAACACTTGTCTGATGAGAAGTTGTCAAGCGAGGCTAATCACAGAGAAACTGCCTTGGTGATTTTTATGGGGGGTATATTGAGTGAGTTTTACACACACACACACACACACACACACACACACACACACACACACACACACACACACACAGCTGAAGTCTACATACACTTAGGTTGGAGTCATTAAAACTCATTTTTCAACCACTCCACACATTTCTTGTTAACAAACTAGTTTTGGCAAGTCAGTTAGGACATCTACTTTGTGCATGACACAGGTAATTTTTCCAACTATTGTTTACAGACAGATTATTTCTCTTATAATTCACTGTATCACAATTCCAGTGCATCAGAAGTTTACATACACTAAGTTGACTGTATCTTTAAACAGCATGGAAAATTCCAGAAAATTATGTCATGGCTTTAGAAACTTCTGATAAATGATGTCAATTAGCCTGAGTCAATTGGAGGTGTACCTGTGTATGTATTTCAAGGCCTAACTTCAAACACTGTGCCTCTTTGCTTGACATCATGGGAAAAATCTAAAGAAATCAGCCAAGACCTCAGAAATAAATTGTAGACCTCCACAAGTCTGGTTCATCCTTGGGAGCAATTTCCAAACGCCTGAAAGTACCACGTTCATCTGTACAAACAATAGTACGCAAGTATAAACACCATGGGACCATGCAGCCGTCATACCGCTCAGGAAAGAGACGCGTTCTGTCTCCTAGAGATGAACGTACTTTGGTGCGAAAAGTACAAATCAATCCCAGAACAACAGCAAAGGACCTTGTGAAGATGCTGGAGGAAACAGGTACAAAAGTATCTATAGCCACAGTAAAAAAAGTCCTATATCGACATAACCTGAAAGGCCGCTCAGCAAGGAAGAAGCCACTGCTCCAAACCGCCATAAAAAAAGCCAGACTACGGTTTGCAACTGCACACGGGGACAAAGATCGTACTTTTTGGAGAAATGTCCTCTGGTCTGATGAAACAAAAATAGAACTGTTTGGCCATAATGACCGTCGTTATGTTTCGAGGAAAAAGGGGGAGGCTTGCAAGAACACCATCCCAACCGTGAAGCACGGGGGGTGGCAGCATCATGTTGAGGGACTGGTGCAATTCACAAAATAGATGGCATCATGAGGGAGGAAAATGATGTGGATATCTCAACATCTCAAGACATCAGTCAGGAAGTTAAAGCTTGGTCGCAAATGGGTCTTCTAAATGGACATTGACCCCAAGCATACTTCCAAAGTTGTGGCAAAATGGCTTAAGCACAACAAAGTCAAGGTATTTGAATGACCATCACAAAGCCCTGACCTCAATCCTATAGAAGATTTGTGTGCAGAACTGAAAAATTGCATGTGAGCAAGGAGGCCTACAAACCTGACTCAGTTACACCAGCTCTGTCAGGGGGAATGGGACAAAATTCACCCAGCTTATTGTGGGAAGCTGGTGGAAGGCTACCCGAAACATTTGACCCAAGTTAAACAATTTAAAGGCAATGCTACCAAATACTAATTGAGTGTATGTAAACTTCTGACCCAGTGGGAATGTGATGAAAGAAATAACAGCTGAAATAAATAATTCTCTCTACTATTATTCTGACATTTCACATTCTTAAAATAAAGTGGTGATTCTAACTGAACTAAGACAGGGAATTTTGGATTAAAGGATTTTTGGATTAAATGTCAGGAATTGTGAAAAACTGAGTTTAAAATGCATTTGGCTAAGGTGTATGTAAACTTCCGACTTCAACTGTACATACATACATACATACGCCCTTGTCGTTTGTCACTTGTCACAGACAAAAGAGCGGAGAGGAATTGATGCAGACCTTGAAGGAAATTGCGAATCAATACCCTGATGGCTTTTAAAAAGTGCTGAATGCACAGCAAACGCCACACAGTGTCATTGTTTTAAAATGGGAGCCTGGATGGATATTGACACCTGTTTGTATTGATGGTGCATCAGTGGCAAAACACATCGTAGATGGAAAGGCCCCAACTGTCAACATCTAGATGACCTACCTTCCAACAACTCCGTCCCTCTAGAAAAGTTGAGTTGTCTCATCTAGACAAACTTCCTGCTGTGCTGACTTGCAGTAAGTCAGTCTAACTAGACGACTGCACACAAGCACTACGCTGTTCATTCCAGCACTTCAGATCAGGATCTAGGTCTCAAAGGAAAGCTAAGGAAAACTCTACTGAATGGAGAAAAAAAGTCCTCTTCGATTTTTCATGATCTGAGGCGTTTCAACAACTTCATCACACGTTGTAATCTCAAACTGCTTGGGCCGCATGAGACGATGAGGGGGGGGGTTAAGAAAGTCTCAGAAGACTTCCGCTTAACTGCCTTGTGCCAAAACCGCTGCAAAGGGATTCTGGATATTTTCATGTACATGTTGGGCTTAACTGCTAGATAATAATATCCTTTTCACACAGCCAGCTCCCCTAAAAATGCTCCTCCCACCCTTTATTGTATTCACAAATGTTGCTATTTGGAACTAATTCTTAAAAAGCAGCTGAAAAGATGGTGGCACTAAAAAAACGTGTATAATCCTCCCAATCCTCAACGTGAGAACATGGAGAAAGTAGATTTGTCAAGCTTTGATTTAGCAGTATTATTTCATTATAAAGTGGGACTCGTAGCACGGCTTAGCGGTGCGAAATGGCTCAATCAGTGTCATGCGGAGCACTGAAGTGGGGGAGGGTTATCTGAAGACCTGAGCAAAAACAACTTGGCAGTGTGTTAAAGACACTATGGTATTGTACCTGTCACCTGTACCATATTCTTCAACTGCATAGAGTCTTTCAGCCGACACTTACCATTCATTTCCAGAGGATTTGACCGTGGAGAGCAGTTTGGCTTGGGTTAAACAGAATCTAGGGCAGGGTGGTGGTGTATTGTGTAGCAATAGCTGGGCACTGGAGGACGGTTTTTATCAGACTAGCTCACACACGGAGCCTGCTGTAGACATTATAAGGTGGATTTTCAAAAGAACAAAAGCTGCCATGCAATTCTTTACACTGCTGGCGGGAAAGGGGGGGTGAAACAGAATCCAACTATGAAGTTTATCTGCGTCACTGCCCTCCATCCAAATTTGCTAAATATGATTTTCACAATAATCTCCCACGGTTCCCCCATTTCCTTATCTCCTTGGTCAGATCCCAAAACAACAGCAATATTCGAGGACCAAGGTCAGACCAAAGCTGAGGGAGTAGGATATATCTGGCCAAACATTTTGTATCTCGAGCCAAAGTCCCTTTAGAAGGTACAAGGCCAAAAGGATGCAAACTGTTAGCGTCCTGTTTGCCCCGCACCCCAGGACGCCGGTTCTCGTTTTCTATACGTTCTGCATGTTCTTCACAAAAACTTGGCCCTGAAATTCACACCTGTCCTCAATACAACACATTGAATCGAACTTCAAACTGTTTACTGTTTAATAGAATAGATTACTGCAGAAATTATGCAGAAATGGTTGATTTGCTCATATCCAAAGGCATCCCTGTGATTTGGCAGGAAGAATGTAGTAAGGAATATACAGTCAGGTCCATATTTATTGGCACCCTTGATAAAATGAGCAAAAAATTACTGTATAAAATAAATAATTAAAGTACTGAGCTATATTGTATGCTACAATATTTTTGGGACAATTATAATATTTTATACTAATACAATTGCTCAGAGAAAGAGATTGTTTAAGTAATATATATAAAAAATTATTGGCACCCCTATTTTCAATACTCTAGCATCCTCCCCTTGCGAGGATAACAACACTGAGCCTATTTCTAAAATGTTTTATGAGATTGGAGAACACATTGGGAGGGATCTTAGAACATTCCTCCATACAGAAACTTTCCAGATACTTGATACCCTTGAAAACTACTGGCAGGCCACTAATAAAAACCTGGTATGTTGACCAATAGGCTATGCACAAATTTGGACGGCACAGGAAGAGCGGAAAAGGGATAGATGGCCTACTCAAATAGATACAGGACGCTTCAACGGTAGGATGCATATGCCTAATCAATGTCATTCTAAGCTCTCTTTTTCTGGTGTTAGTTCAATTCTGTTTGGTCCTACATTTTCTAAGTTGGGAGCAGTGTGTGTGAGATGGTATAAAGTTAGTTGAATAGTAGGCTAAAGATTCATAATGCGTTTTCCCTTACTGCCAAAATGACATGCAGATCATTATGCATTTACAGTCATGTCCATATTATTGGCACCCTTGATAAGAAATGATCTATCAAGGGTGCCAATAAGTATTAAACATTTGAAAAGTTAGGCACAAAACAGAAATTGAACTGAAAGATAACGATTTTTTATTAAGATACTGTAGCTTAGAATTACATTGATTAGGCATATGCATCCTACCTTTGAGTAGGCCATCTATCCCTTTTCCGCTCTTCCTGTGCCATCCAAATTTGTGCATAGCCTATTGGTGAAGTTACCAGTTTTTTTGCTAGCTAGGTAACATGACTAAACAAGGTTGTTTGTTATCAAACCAACAATTTCGTGGCCTTCCAGTTGTTTAAAACCGCACGAGACATGGTTTATTCAATGATATAAAATGGGTGTGAATTGAAGTAGAAAGGGGAAAAAGATATAAAGATAGCTCTGGTGACATGGGGCACAGCTTTTGAATGGCTTGGGCTTGAGACACGCGGTTTTCAGCAATGTAAAGGCGCAAGCACGACTGTCACTGTGCTCTGTTTTTACTCTATGGCACTCAGAGGCTGCATGACAGCGAAGCCAAGACAGGCTGGCCTGTGCTCTTGGTTCTTACAGGCAAAATTAAAAGTAGTGCATCTACTTCACTCACGCCACGAGCTGCTCCAATAATTAAACACATTTAACAACAGAAGACTCATCCCTGTCTGCACACCCCAGCTCGCCATCACGGCTAAATTATATGTTAAAACTGAGAGGAGCAGAAAGAAAGGACGGAGAAGCAGGTGAGTAACGGCTGGTAGGGGATGCGTCTGGCTGATCACAGCTGATATTGGATGAAGCACTCATTCTGACCTGACACCACGCTCTGAACTTGGTTCGATATTCTCATTGTAGAACGAGTAGGGATGATCTCGATATGAGAAACAGACCACCCCTCCCAACCCCAAACGTTTTTCTTCAGATCTACACGATTCACGGGGATGGCCTATTTTGAGGTCAAAACAGAGAATATTGCTGAAGGCCTAGCATCCCTGAAGGCCAAATAATATGTATTTCTGCACAGAGGAATTGGGGAAGAATCTAACAGTGAACTGTAAACAAGACAGTACACAGTTAGCTGGTAATTATAAGTTGGCGCAAAGTAGAAGACAACTGTCAAAAAGTTAAAATAGTTAGGCAAATTTGGCCTGGTGCAGAGTATCCACGGGCTGACTGAGATAGAGGGGGTTGGGAGTTAAGTGCACCAAGTTGACCTCTATGGGTCAATAGGTGATGGCTACATTTATCATACCTCTGCTAGCTTCCAAATGATAACCAAGGAGGCTGCTTTCTCTAAAGAATTTCAACCGCATTTCTACATCAACCTCTACGCTAATGAAGACTTACTACAGGCAACCAGATGCCCAGTGTTTATGAGAGAGACAAATATTGGAATCCCTGAATGGAAAAACATGCCATGTTGGCATCAGGCAAAAGCAATGAAACATTGCGTCAGTTTGACGATTTAATGACTGTGGTCTGGATCATATCAGAAGTTTAAATACCTGCCAGAGTCAATATAAAGCCCAGTATTTCATGCTTCATGAGGGCAGTTAAAATTCAATTTGGCCTGATAGGAAAACAATGCCGGGGGTGTGGGGGGAGCGCTAGCTACAACACAATGTCCAGCTGTCCAAATGAACCAATGGAAGAAATATAGTGAGAAATAGATTTGGGAAATGCTTATCAGAGAACACCCCACCTCTGTGGGTCCTTCCCACAAAGCATCTCAGAACAGAGTGCAGCCCCAAAATGGTTGCTGCACTGCAGATGAGTAGAGCAGAGCGAGTGGCTACTGGAGGCTAGGGGCCAACTGAGGATGACCGCATCCTGTTGTACGATGTGGGACCCGCCAACACTGGGACAATGGAAAAGAAATCCATCCTCCTCGAAGAGAAGACGGCAATAATTCGACAAGCAAAACAAACATAGCGTTCGTTTCAGCTCCCGTTTCATAAGTTGTGTGTGGGCAGAAAATTCCTTGGTGATTGCAATTATCAAACGAACACACATGCAATGTGAAAATGCATTCCATTTTGTCATTCCACTCTTTCATAAGTCTGTCCAGCCTTGCCTAACACAGAGAAAAGATACCGTTTTCAGAGAGGCAATTAGCTCACATGCATTTCCATTAGGTCACATCTATTTTTCGTTGTTGCCGCTATTCTATTGAGGCCAAATATAATTGTACTAAATAAGAGCACTGCAACACATTATACGGTAATAGAGCACTCCAACACAGCATAACTACCAGGTCATTCTCACAGCCAAATCATCATGTTGACAAAAAAGACAGAAAATACAAAGATTTGCAATAGGCCTATTCCTGGGTCTGCTGTTAAGGTCTACAGAGACAGTGTGTGGACTGGACAGCCATGGAAAGTAGGTAACACTCTTCATCAAATAGGCCTATGCTCACAAAACCTCGACACCCTTTAAACCTTATGAAACAAGATAAATCTTAACACTCCCGCTCAGCTCAGACTCCCTTATCATCAACACTTGTGCTCAGCAAAATCATGTTGTTGACATAACGTAGGATTCTAGTGTTTGCTGAACACAGTCATGTAAGCTACTGAAAATGTCACAAGTTAAACAGAGAGTTGTAGGGAAACGTACATGGAGCGACAGATGAGACAAAGATAGCCTTATATTAGGGCGGGATCAGCTCCGTTCTGGAATCTTCGGCTTTGACAAACGAAGAGTGGTTGGTGTGTACATAACGAAAGACGTTCTGGAAACAGCCCTGGAACACAAAGCAGCGAACACCTCCTGGAGCACGCTCACCATATTTGACACATGCAGGACGCCAAACTACATGATTGGGGTTTCCACATTCATTTTGATGAAAATGGAACTGGGAGAGGAAATAAAGCCATTTTTAACTCCCTCCCGCCCGCTCTGTCTCTGATAATGCGCCCAGTCAATGGACTGTGGGTCTATTTAACTGCAGGCAGCCCACAGCACAGTCATACATAATGAATGGTAACTCACACGAAAGCCTAATCACCATTGTGCTGTCACCCAGCAGAGAAGATTGCTTGTTTAATTTACTGCGCCGCATAAGTCTCAGTTCTGCCCAATTTAGTTTAGCAATTTCGATGAGTGAGTACTCCAGGTATTTATCAATATGCTTTTCTCCTAATGTCATGAATCAGTACGAATGTAAATGCTAATGTGCCTGCTGCAGTGGGTGTGTGTGTATTACATGGCAAAAACAACACGTTCTCTGACAAGAAACCACAGCTTGTGAAACGACAAAGGCTGGGTGAAATAAACTCATCAACATTAAGACTGCAAAGGTATGTGGACACCTGTTCGTCGAACATCTCATTCCAAAATCTTGGGCATGAATATGGAGTCCCCACTTTGCTGCTATAACAGCCTCCACTCTTCTGGGAAGGCTTTCCACTAGATGTTGGAACATTGCTGCGGGGACTTGCTTCCATTCAGCCACAAGAGCCTTAGTGAGGTCGTCACTGATGGGCGATTAAGCCTGGCTCGCAGTCAGAATTCCAATTCATCCTAAAAGGTGATCGATGGGGTTGAGGCCAGGGCTCTGTGCAGGCTAGTCAAGTTCTTCCACACCGATCTCGACAAACCATTTCTGTATGGACCTCGCTCTGTGCACGGGGGCATTGTCATGCTGAAACAATAAAAGGCCTTCCCCAAACTTTCACCACAGAATTGTCTAGAATGTCATTGGATGCTGTAGCGTTAAGATTTCTCTAACCATGAAAAACAGCCCCAGACCATTATTCCTCCTCCACTTTACAGTTGGCACTACGCATTCGGGCAGGTAGCGTTCTCCTGGCAACCGCCAAACCCAGTGCTCCAGAGTCCAATGACGACAAGCTTTACACCACAGCAGCCGACGCTTGACATTGTGCATGGTGATCTTAGGATTGTGTGCGGCTGCTCGTCCATGGAAACCCATTTCATGAAGCTCCCAACAAGAAGTTATTGTGCTGACCTTGCATCCAGAGCCAGTCTGGATTTGGTAGGTAGCGTTGCAACAGAGGACAGGCGATTTTTACGCGCTGAGCGCTTCAGCACTCGGCGGTCCCATTCTGTGAGAGCTTGTGTGGCCTACCACTTCCTGGCTGAGCCGTTGTTGCTCCTAGACGTTTCCCCTTCACAATAACTGCACTTAAAGTTGACCGGGGCAGCTCTATCAGCGCAGAAATTTGACAAACTGACTTGTTGGAAAGGTGGCATCCTATGACAGTGTCACACCGAAAGTCACTGAGCTCTTCAGTATTACTATATATTTTTTTTTATTTAACCTTTATGTAACTAAGTAAGGCCATTCTACTGCCAATATTTGTCTATGGAGATTGCATGGCGGTGTGGTCAATTTTATACACCTGTCAGCAACGGGTGTGGCTGAAATAGCCGATTCCACTCTATGTGGACACCCCTTCAAATCTCTTGCATATGTGGTGTAGTTGTCGGAACAGTATATTGCATGGTCATTCATGTTAACCAAAAACTAAAGAAAATCGTGTTGATGTGAAATGACAGATAGGATACTTACACAACCTAGGCTGATGGCAAGACACACTGTGTACTATGATCTACGTCACTTACACAGCAAGTTTCTCATCAGCTTGCTAAATCATGTCAGCTGACATGGTCAGACATCACCACAGGCACAGTGAAATCCTGTACCCATTCTGCCCATTAAAGACTGATGTGGTCCGAGTCTGGTCACTGGAGGCTTAACTTAGCTCCGCTCTGGATCCTTGCAGTGGAATCTCATCAGTTAGCAAACAACAGCAGCCTCTCTGAAACAGTGTACCATGACTGAGATCCAGAGACATGGGATGGCTTCTCCCCGGCTCTGCTGTGTTGACAGACCATAGAGACAGTGGAAGCAGAAGCAGGTAGCAGCTCACAAAAGAGGTTTGGCTGAAGTGAGCAGGGCAGAGCACACAGTATGATAATGACATTATGAGCTGAGCTCTTCAGTTTGCCCTAGCAGAGGCAGCAGCCAAAGCATTATCAGCTCCGTTCTGGGTCATTATCCTCCCGTTCACACAGATCTGGCACCGGGCTCATCTAATGTGCACGCAGGAAGCAGGGTGATGCCGCCATCTATGCCCGCCTGGCACCCGCCAACACGGCAGAACCTGGTATACACGGACAACAATTGTAAAAAAGGTCCATGGAATGCAGGACGTCAACCAGATAATCTGTCAATGTCTCTGCCTTGACAGAAGCCCAGAGGTACAGTTTCACAACTACAAAAGTGATTGACTGACCAAAAAGTAAAAGGTCCCTAGAAATACAAGCACAAGGAAACAGAGACATACTGTGCAAGCTACATTGTGTTTGATTGGTAGGACTATTTCCTGGATGAGAACATTAGCTAGCTGGTGTAGTACTCTGTGCTGAAGTGACCCCAGGCCGCCAGGCTAGCTGTTGGCAGGAGGGGGTTAACTCCTCAGACTGTGCACTGGAGCTGCTCTAACAAGAATATTAAAGGCATGTCCCTGGGTGCTGACAGAGAGCACCGAGACAGGGAGAGGAGGAAGGAGAGATGGGGGGAGAGAGAGAGAGAGAAGGGAAAGCGAATGAGAGCATGGGGTGGTGGTGGGAGGGTGAATACGATTTTCAATGACAATGTGCTTAAGATCCCAGCTTCAATGAGCGAACATATCATCATTCAACGTTAATGTCAGTGTCCAGGGGAAAATGAAGGGAAATGGAATGGAAGCCATTCATTAGGAAAGGGGCAGGAGAGCCCAAAGCGGCCAGTCTCGCCCGGCTGATAGCCGCCCCGGGAAAATAAATATATACAGAGACCATTATTAATTGTGCATTTCCGAGGTGGCAGGCCAGGCACGATTAAAGGTTGGTTCTCATGCTACAGAGATATTATTAGACTAGCTGCCTGGGCTGAATCGGTTAGTATTGTACAACTACCAGGGGCTGTCACTGGGAATGAAGACGAGGTTTCACTGCCTGCCTGGAGTGGCTGACTAGCTGGAAGGAGAATGGGCCTGGCTCTTTACAGCAATGTGGATGTACTCAGTGGAAGCAATTGATACCATTGTTTTATGGATGGTGGGGGGGGATTAACTGACGACAATAGAGCTCTTTCACTGGAAATGTCAGCCGTCAAGCTGAGGGACTGTCCGACTGGGCAAAAGAGACTTCTATGAAAGCAAAGGCACAAAATGGATGTGGAAAAATGACACTGCCACAATATCCCCACACAAATTGTGAAACGCAATAGGTCTCTCCTGTGGTAGAATAGATTAGGCCGACAGTGTGTGCGTGTACGACAATTCCAGACCAAAGTGAAATGTACCAAAATAGACAGTATGAACTCAATATAGATAAAGTAGTAAGCTAGACCAAATTAATGTACTAATTAACTATAGCTTCGTCTTCCACACAGCGATCTGAAAAACAACCTTATGTAGGCTAAATCTGCTCAGAATCTCAATGTCTAAATCAATTGTCTTTTCAATCACATCCGATACAATGAATCACAATAATAGCTCAGTGATCAGTCTTAAGGTTAGCCTCATTTCAAAAGAAGACAAAACTGACCTAATTCTTCAGGCATATTAATCTGGTGAGGGACTTAAAATATCATAACTGATTATCCATTCTAGGCCATTTTTTTCCTGATGAGACTATACAATAGCTGATAATATTAAAGATCTCTCACCGCAGCCTTCTAGCACTGCTTAGGTAACACAATGGCCTTGGGTCTCCGACTTCCCATCTGGATTTAGGTATATTGGAATAGTAACTTGAGGGGAGGTGCCATGCCACTTTAAGACTTCAACGAAGCATAGTTATTCAAGCTACCACTCTGATCTAATTGCTCTCCTACATGAACACGGGAGAGCCGTGCACTCTGACACGTAAAGATTATTTAATACCATCAAAGCCATAAAGGGAGAAATAAAAGGAGGCGATACAAAAGGGGGGATGACTTAACGCTTTCATGGCTCCCAGGGAGGACTAGGAGAGCAGGGAAGCAGACGGTGGACCGGGTGGAGACAGAATCAGTATGCGTGAGCTGGCCTGTCAAACTCCCATCAGCCAGGCTGACTAGAGCTCCTATATTCCTACATCACAGGGGCCTAACTTCCCCAATCCCCACTCCGCTCCACTCCCACCACCCTCCTCAGTCTTTTCCCACACTCGCCCCATTCCCAAAGGCAGCAGCAACGTCAGCAAGCACCACGGCCAAAACCACTATAACATTGCAATTTGTTTCTACTCATTTCTGAAGAGGTCTGGGGCTGGGGCCTGTTTGAGAAAACCAGGCCTTGACCTAAATGAGTGTCAGCCACACTATTTAGCTGCACTCCAACTCCTACCTTCTCTATTCAGCAAGTGTTTCTTCTTTCCCTGTGTAAACAGTTAGTCAACGGCACAGAAACAACATCAGAGTTGGAAGAATTGACACACCACACTACTGCTCATTATAACAAACTCCCAAAATGTCTGACTGACTAATGTATTTCTTTCATAAAAGAGAACCAAAGCCTCAGCTCTCGAAAATGTGGTTTCGCTCAGATCGGAGCTCCTCACTCTTTAAATAAAACCCACACAAACTCCGGCATCTCAGCGTGAGAGGGTCGACTCGGTTGAGGTGTTTACCGTTTAGCAAGCGCCGAGCGATATCTCCGGGGTAACCTGCCATTGTGGGGGACATGTCTCATCTGTCATTTCTCCTGCACAGTCACAGCTTTGGGAAGCAGGAAGTCACCGACTGAACACAAGGGACAGATAGGGCTGTGGTAAGGCTATACACACACTGTGTGCCTCAGCTAACCAAAGTTAAAATGTGTTGAGGTTGCCTTTTTGGTAGAATCTCTATACCAAATGTAGCTGCACTTTCTATCGCTACAATCAGTTGGGCAAACATTTCTGCCCATCCCTGAACCACACCACATTGCTAGGAGTCTTACAGCCCTCCATCTTGCTAGGCATGAGTATATTTGGTAGATAGGCTTAGTATTTAGCTACCATATCATTTGAACTCATAATTCTACCTTCAATAAACAGTGAATGACAATCTACAGAGAGAGTAAAAGGCCACTTTTAGGAATAACACTGTGTTCCCAAATACAAAATGACATCACAAATCAGCGGCTCTGTGGGATCCTAATCTCAAAGATTTTTATAACTAAACCAAGATAGACCACAGCCTGTTGTTTCAAATGGGAACAAACGAGCCATTATGGACAGAACAAGCAAGGAGGTGGGCAGAGCCAAGCACGAGCTAGAGAGATCCTATTGCCGCATTCTAGCATTCATTAAACATTTTCTGTTGGGGAACACCTACTCTGTGAAGTGCACAATAACAAAATTCACCTTTGCACACCTTGTAAACAACAAACTTAATCCACTCCGTTCGTAACAGATTGTAGTTTTTTGGTACCGAAAACTGTATTGAGATCAAATGTTTAAATCGATTAGTAAATTTGGTGGAAACGCCAACCGGATGCTTCACATTTATACATCCGGTGAAATATCTGTCTCTTTGTTCTATCTGTACTAATCTCATGTCCTGCAGAAAAGGTCTCAAAGTGGAAACACTCAGCCATCTCACTTCATCTGGTCATGAGCGTCAAGTTCCTCAGTGTCCACATTACTGAGGACTTAACATAGTCCTCTCACACCAAAACAGTCATGAAGAAGGCACGCTAGCACCTCTTCTTCTGCAGGAGGCTAACATTATTTGGCATGGCACCTTAGATCCTAAAGAACTTTTAGAGCTGCAACATGGAGAGCATCCTGACTGGTTGTATCACCATCTAGTATGGCAACTGCACCGCCCACGACCGGAAGGTCTTACAGAGGGTGGTGCAGACAGCCCAGCACATCACAGGGAGCAAGCTCCCAGCCATCAAGGACGTACATGCCAGGCAGTGTCTGTTTGGTGTAAATGGGGAGGTGCACACAGGCCTGAAAATTTGACAAAGTCTCCAGCCACCCGAGACATGGACTCTTCTCCATGCTCCCATCCGGCAGGTGGTACTGGTTAGTGCTGGGCGATATATCGAATTAATTTGATTAATTCGAATGCATGTTTTTGCGCGATATTCCAAATGTCTGTATCGCAAGAATCAAGGTTTTGTTATTTTAAATTTTTATGAGAATTTATGTCCGGCTTGTTCTCGTGTTGTATTTTTGGTCTTGTCTCTTTCGCTCCTTCTGTGCACCTCCCCATTTACACCAGAGATCTATATATAATGACGAGATGCCGCCCTAACAAGCTTAGGTCCAAAATAAGCCTATAGAAACGCATTGCGCTTATTTTGGACAGATTATAGCGAGAAGGAAAACGATTACTTCGCCTCTTCCTCTATGATTTACACACACACCAAGCCCCTCCCCCTGCCTCACACGCCAACAAAGTTGAGAGATCACTTCTTCCTCTCTGACATGCGGCTTCAACACGCTATTTGCATTTGAAGTTTAGTCCAACAGAATCTGTCATATTTTACAGTGATACAGATGTTAACTTTTCTAACGATACCCTTTTTATGTCCAAACAGTTGGAGACAGACCGAAGGGTGTAATTAAACAATTAAACTGTTCTGCCTTGTAAGCTAGCAAACAGATCCAAGTTGGCTAAACTTGAAATATAAAGATTAGCTGGCTAGTCACTATCACGTGGGCTTGAGAGATTTTTGATGAGACCTGTGTTAATTTTCTTGTTTTGATGCACTTGTTTTGAGATCAGCAAATGTCTGCTGCAAGAAGTTAGTAATTATTAGTGAATGTGCATTATGCATGGTTGCATGGAAAGCCAGATCAGTGATTATTGCAAAAAAAAATCTGGTTAAACTATTTTGATGAAATAATTACGTTATTATGGTTGTGGAAGGCTTATATTTAGCCTAGGTATAACTTCACAAGACCGGAATTCGTTTGATTATTGGTGACTGTCTGAAATGCAGTGTATTGACCTTTAATTGTACAACAATGCTTAATAAAAAAAATATATAACTTGAATCACACAAAAAGAATATGATTTTTAGGTCATATCGCCCAGCCCTAGTACTGGTGCATCAATGCTCAGACCAACAGACCCCTAAACAGCTTCTATCCCTGGCTATAAGACTGTTAAATGGTTAACAACTACTGATATCCCTCTCCACAGACTATCCACATTAACTCGATGCCCATCCACAGGTCTCGACCCACCCGGACACAACCTTTCACCCTTACTCAAACGCACACTCACTACTGACGGCAAACATTTACACCCACACTGCTGTTATTGATTGCCATTAGTATCTATTTATCCTGCCACTGGTCACTATTACTCCTGTTTACATTTATTACCATTAGTATATTACCATAAATATTGATATATTCCTATTACCAGTCACTTTTCAGCCCTGATTAGATGTATATCCTACTACCAGTCAATTTTTATGTATAAACCTACCTCAACCATTCCCGTAACCCTGCACATTGAATAAGGTACTGGCACTGACCTGTACAGTGCCTTCAGAAAGTAATCACCCTCAATGGAAAAATCAGCACGAGATTGAGCTTTTCCCTTTTAGTTTAGTTAACACTATCAATGTTTCCCTCTACTGTGCAAATTGTGAACGAATCAACGCAATATTAGCCACTTTCAGTGCAACATACTAACCTTGCAAGAGATTTTCTTGTAGGCAGAGCACATTGGAGTAGGATTTCATTGCATTGACAGGCTCAAATCAGGCCCATACACTACACAGACCGGTGCGCCATAACCATTCTGAGCTGCAGTTCCCCTATATGCAAATAGACCATTGCCATATATGGATCTGTGCCATTCCCTTTGAATTGGGCTGTGTTTACAGTTATGGTCATGAGTAGATGCGCTTGTTTTGAGATCAAAGCAAGAGCTGCATGTAGCCACGTGTGCACATTTGTTCATATCCTTTGCTAGTTAGTGAGTTATTAGCCCAGTTATTGATCATTTGTAGTCAGCAATAGGGGAGTGGTTACTTCCTACAAGGGCACAAAACGTGTGCATTTTAGCCATCTTTGAAAACCAAATCAGGTAAAGAGCATTTTTTCTGTCTTAAAAGGGCAGTGTTATATTTTGAGCAGGGCTTGAATAGGCTAAATAGCCAAAATGCAGAGGGTAGCATCATTTGTCTGATTCTCTGTAATAATGATATGGCAATAATAATGAATGTTATTTTGTAAAGTGGTTTCTTGCATCACACAACACAATATTTTCAGTCACCTCCTTGTCTGAAGGGCAAGTCGATAAACAGGTGAATGTCAATCCCTACATGTTATTTTCAAAAGTCTCATGGATTGTAGGCCTACATTGAACACCACACATTGGGTGCAACTGTAGGCTGAATAATAGAACATTTCCATGTTACAATGTTATGAGATTAATTTTCTCCATTGTTTTTTTATGATAGGCCTACATTATGATCAAATAGCCACAGTAGCCTACTTGGCCATTGTTATAACTGTAACCTGAAGCGGGTAAACCCTCAGTGTTCACAGTAAACGTGCTCCAGAAGTTGCATAAAGTTTGCTCAACGCCTTAAAATGTGGGAACATTGATCACACCCCTTTACTTTTTCAACATTTTGTCAACGTTCTACACAAAATACTCTGTAATTTCAAAGTGGACGAAAAATGAATCTTGGACGAAAAATTAAATAAAAATACTAATATCTCTTGATTTGATACGTTTTCAACTCAGAGTCAATACGTTTGAACTTAAAAACTATTTGTTTCACAGGTTACAAGAAAAAAGAGAAAATGTCAGCCATTTTCAATCGCTATCATGTTTATTACTGTCAAATTACATTTTCCAGTGTCACATGATTTTGAAGAGGAATTAAAAAGTGGGGGTGAACGGGGGGGTATGGTGAGGTGGCAAAGTAAGTGAGTGAATGAGGAAACATTTACCGCAATGTGAAACCAAGTCGTGTGAGGTTTCTAACTGGCATCTCTCATACAAGAAGGAAACCGACATCCGTAGACACACAAGTCGTTTGACGGTCGCTCAAAAAAACGCTCCAACTCTATCTACACTCAAAATACAGTACTAGGCTATACAATTTAGTTCACTATCCTAAAACACATTGTATGGTCTAATCCTAAAACTTAGAATAGACAATCACCCAACAATAGCATGTCTGCACTATAGACTACATATAGAGTATCTGCCACAAGAGAAGCTGATGAACACATTGACTTGAGGTGCCTGCAAGCCTGAAGTTGATAACTTATGACCATATAATTTAAACTACACTACATGGCCAAAGGTATCCACATAGAGTGGAATCGGCTATTTCAGCCACACCCGTTGCTGATAGGTGTATAAAAAAAATGGAGCACACCGCCATGCAATCTCCATAGACAAACATTGGCAGTATAATGGCCCGTACTGAAGAGCTCAGTGACTTTCAACATGGCACTGTCATAGGATGCCACCTTTCCAACAAGTCAGTTTGTCAGATTTCTGCCCTGCTAGAGCTGCCCCGGTCAACTTTATTGTAAAGTGGAAACATCTAGGAGCAACAAGGGCTCAACCACAAAGTGATAGGCCACAAGCTCACAGAACGGGACTGCTGAACGTGTAGTGCGTAAAAAGAATCAGTCCTCGGTTGCAACACTCACTACAGAGTTCCAAACTGCATCTGGAAGCAACGTCAGCACAATAACTGTTTGTTGGGAGCTTCATGAAATGGGTTTCCATGGTCGAGCAGCCGCACACAAGCCTAAGATCCCCATGCGCAATGCCAAGCGTCAGCTGGAGTGGTGTAAAGATCGCCGCCATCGGACTCTGGAGCAGTGGAAACATTCTCTGGCTTCACCATCTGGCAGTCAGGAAGAATCTGGGTTTGGAGGATGCCAGGAGAACACTAACTGCCCCAATGCATAGTGCCAACTGTAAAGTTTATTGGAGGTGGCCTAATGGTCTAGGGTTGTTTTTCATAGTTCGGGTAGGCCCCTTTGTTCCAGTGAAGGGTATCTTAATGCTACAGTGACATTCTAGACGATTCTGTGCTTCCAACTTTGTGGCAACAGTTTGGGGAAGGCCCATTCATGACAATGCCCCCGTGCACAAAGCGAAGGCCCATTCAGCATGACAATGCCCCAGTTCACAAAGTGAGATCCATACAGAAATGGTTTGTCGAGATCGGTGTGGAAGAACTTGACTGGCCTGCACAAAGTCCTGACCTCAACCCCCATCAAACACCTTTGGGATGAATTGGAACGCCGGCTGCGAGCCAGACCTAATCGCCCAACATCAGTGCCCGACCTCCCTAATGCTCATGGCTGAATGGAAGCAAGGCCCTGCAGCAATGTTCCAACATCTAGAGGAAAGCCTTCCCAGAAAAGTGGAGGCTGTTATAGCAGCAAAGGGCAGAACAACTCCATATTAATGCCCATCATTTAGATTTTTTAGTTGCCAAACTCATTACACGGTGAACACATCTCAGATCCTCTTGCCCTTGAGGGAGGACAGGAGAAACCCAAGGACGATTGGATTGTTGACGTACACAGGGTACCAGACCAGTCAGTAGACTAAATCTTTCCCATAGGGCTCATCCTGTATCACGAGTTGGCGACAGTGACACAGCAGATTAAACTTCTATGATTGTTTCATTTTCCACCGACCTGAAGGACCAAAAGGGCAGGCTATATTACATACGGAGTGGCTGCTTGACTGAATTTTCGGACACCTTTTCCGAATAGCTAAACAACCGTACATTTTGCGCATGTGCTACTTTACGCTAATTATATTATTCATGATAAATCTTCCTGTTTTACTGGTAAAGCGACCATGCAGCATCTGCATGCCAACCATTTGAGCTCAATCAGTTTCATTTGAATATGCATTTAGATCTTCTTGAAAGCACATATTTTTCCTAGCGGTGCCCGCTGTTAGGTTTTGACCGCATGGGAAATAAATGTGACCATTCGCATAAGGATGTAACGATTCACATCTGTCCCCGGTCCGCGGGAGACCAAACCAATCCAAATTAAACATGAGTCGGTCATTAAACCAATTCAAACATTATCGCCGGTTCACTACTAATTTTTACTCATATGGTTTTATTACAAAAATACCTCTTATCTGTTGTGACTGAATTGATGTGTCCTCTCCTTCAGTTCAGTAGCCTATCAAACTTTCATGCATGTAAAAGCTGTCAGATAACAACTGTGCGCACAGTGCTGGAGACAAAGCTGCTCGTGCCAATGATAGGATTGTTCAGGTTCACCATAAGAAATAGTTTTGGTAGTTTTGCTTTAAACAGTCAGTGGCCGTGTCCGAATGCCCATAACTTGCATCGTAAATAGTAGGCTGTTTGAGTATGCTAAAAAAGAACATTTAATAGTATGCAACATTTCGAAAATCGAGGATACTTTAAATGCCCGGATGTCATACTCATTTCGGGGCGAGAACAGCTGATCAGTTAGATATAGGGATGCGCTACCGAAACCAACAAATAGTGGGAAACAACGCAATCGCACATGACATATCCTTAGTATGCAAAAATATTATGTTTTATAGTACGTGAATTTTCAAAAATCGAGTATGTTTGAAATGCAAGGATGTTACACTAATTTTGGCTCTACATCTAGTAGAATTCGATGCACACTTTTCCACGGTGCATTGGAAGAGGTGGGCTTCGAGTGATCGGCACTAGCTCTCTTCAATTAGCCAAACAACAAAACTAGGCTACTTAAATTGGGAAGATGCCAAATAGCGAAGCTTCTGCGGTGGTGTTCAAATGCAGGCTAAGTAGTTTTTGTTCTCCTTAAAATGATCACAAGTATTGCATCGTAGGCTACATCATTTGTATTTTTTTTACCCAATGTGGATTTCAGTTGTCATTGAAAAAAGTGTTTATTGTTCTCTTGGCCTTCTTCAAAGCTTCTAAACTAAATGCTACACCATCTTTTGATTTCTGAATGTGTCGGGACCGGGGACTCGGGTTGTGGCTGCGTTTTAACGTCATGTTTATCCAGTCTTTTGAATTAAACATATGGATTGTTTTAGTTTTGTAGGCTATTTCATTATTTAATTTATGGATAAAGCCTTAGCAGACATTCTGATCTCGTTCCCAATGATCAGTGCTTTAGTTTATTACGTTGCGGTTCTGAATGTGACGCACCCAACGTTCCATGTTTTTCGGGTGCAATAGCCTTTTAATTTGAACATTTGAAAAGTTTTGGTGTTTGATTATGTAGAATACTAATGAATCATTATGTGATCTTGACATTGATTTGGCTTTGATCTAACTGTATTAAAAGAATACCCTGCAGAATGCGACATGTCGGTTGCGATCATGACGTTTATTATAGTTACAAAATAAGTTTGTAGGCTACAACAAAGAGGCATCCTGGGGGTGGGACGGGGGCAGAATGGGCAGTTTGATCATTACATAACAGTACCTTTCAGGAATAGGCCACTATAGTGACAGTCATAGCAATTCTAAGTGAACCTACTGGTTGGTTAGGTTACAGCTGACTAGGGTTTTTGCAGTTATGGCATAACTAGGGATGTAACGATTCACCAATATGCATCGGTCCCTGGTTCAAATGTTTAAGATTTACGAGTGCATCGGTCTGCAGGACCCCAAACCACTGATCCAAATGTAGCACGCATCAATCAGAAAGTCAATTCAAACGTTACGAATCGCCTGTTCACTTACATTTTTTTCTCAAATTACTTTTCTACCTTCTGAAAATACCTCATATTTTGTGACAACTGCCTCCTTTCCTTCAGTGTCAAACTAAGCACGTAATTATTACGATAGTCATTGATCCACAAGTAATTTTGCAAGTCGAACAACCCCAGGAAATATTAGCAGCCTAGTCAAACTGCGGATTCAAATGTATGTAAAATGGCTTGCGCAATATTAGGCTTTATTAGTTGAGTGACTAATATTTTGATATTGAAAATGGTGTTTTACCAGAATAAAAGTAGCCTAAGCTACCATCAGAGACAACTCTCATCTGGCTATTGGTAGGCTACATGCTGATTGGGGCTTACATTCGATTATATTTTGATTGTTCAGATTCACCATCAGAAATAGTTTTGCTTAAAACAATCAATGTATTATGGTCATTTTTAGATATGTAGGGTAACGTTGATAATTTCATAACGAGGACACACACATCAGCTCAGACAGATCCAGCTCAGAGAGGCCAAGCCCATGACATCCATCATCAGCAGACTTTAATTTTGAATGGAAAATGTATGTGTTTATGCAACAAATGTTAGTGTATTGAATCGTATCGACTAAAACGCATCTAGATACGTATCAAATCGTCTTAAAAGGGAATTATGCACATCCCTAGGCACAAAATGTAACTGTGATTCACACCAAGAGGGAAGGTGACAGGGTGGGAAAATCCTCAGACACACCAAATGTCCCACTCAGCGACTAAACCTCTAATGCATCTTGCTCTGAATGTCACAGGTTTTAAAGAGAAAAGGGCAAATGAATTTTTCACAACAAAAACAGTAGTTTGTTGTACACAGCCAGTCTTGCACAGGGCATTGGAATAATCCATACGAGGGCACTATTAACATATATGATATCTTATGGTGCATGATTGATATAACACCGCGATAAGACTACATCATAGTCATACCGAATCCCAATGAAAATGTTATTACAGATCAACATAGGAAACAATGGATTTGAATCATGCTGAAATTAAAAAGACTTAATAAAAGCGTAATAAAATATTTGGAAGAAATTGGTAATAATAAAGTTGACTGTTATGAAGGAAATCCTAACTGGCGCAATTTCGAAATTACACTAGACTTTCACTAAATACTTAATAATTATGTCATACATAATTGTGACATTTAATTTTGTCAGATGCTCCTTTGAGAAGGCTGCAAATGTGGGTATATTATCTTGACAAAAGTGCATCAAAGGTGTAAACAAATTGGGGGAGGCATCTGTTTCACAGTGACTTACATTTAAGTTATTTGCAGAGAACAAAATACTTTTGTGCCACTGTCTTGGGAATAAGTTTGTGCACACAGTTTTGGGATTGTTCAACATTAATATTCCATTGTCTTGACGTTCCATGGCTAGCTCCCGCTAAACTGCAGCTAAAAACCACTAAGTTAGATCTTGTTTATGCGGGTACACTTGTCTCATAACATGGTAAATAAATACTGTGAAAAAGTTAGCAAGCTGACCTTGCGACAAGGAGTAGCGATGTAGCTAAATATTGAGAAAAAAACTGTCCGCCTGTCAAATTCCAGTTAGCTGACATGCCAACGAACTAAACTATAGGTTGCTTGCTGCCCCGTATTACAACGTTTATATTTTGTTGCTTGCTTGCTTGCTCTATTTCAATTATGGGAAATATTAATAAGGCAAATTGTTAACCAATAACTCTGTTTTGTTATCTAACTAGATAAGGCGTGCTTGTTGATAGCTACTGTCAAGCACGGGATTCATTACATCTAACACCTCGCCGAACTGTATGCATGATATCGAAATCATACACTATAAGGTTAGTGCACATAATAAACTAGCAATGCATGGCGCAACTGAAAAGTAGAATCTCCTCAGATTGAAGGACTTCAATTAATCATGACATTTACCTGTTAGCTAATGTTAATCTTCAAAACTCAAATGTTGACAAGGTATACCACATCCAACGACAAGTGTCATTTCAAATACCTTGGACCTGTTGACTCCTCCTGATTCCGTGGTTGGTGGAAACTGAGACGCGTATAATTAATTTGATAATCTCTCCAAAGTTGTTACACCTGTAAAACAATTAGCAACAGTGGATAACAACGGGTGTCCACCCAAACCACCCTCCGGCAATTCGTCGGTGAAAGGCTTCCAGTGTGCAGAGAAGTTCTGCACAGCTTTCGCAGCCGCAGCCATTGAGGTTACGTGCTCCGGCTATGCAATCCAACACAATCCACTTTCCCGGCCCCCTCTACTTTTATGGTGTGGTCCTCTGAAAGGGGATGTCCTGTTAACTCCAGATGTTCGGACAGTTTTTCCAAAGACAGTACAGTATTGGTTTAGAAAATCAGCTCCCCAATAAATCTTGACACGGCATCTCTAATAATTCAAAGACAGTATTTGAATTGAATTAGGTACAGTCAGCTGACCATTATTTTGTTCTGTGAACAATGGAGGGAGAGCACACGTTTCTGCCCTTAGTTTGTTTGTTGCTTTTCATGTCAAAACCTACTGCCAGAAATAAGACAATTTCTGTGAGTGATTGTTGGGTTTTTGATCAAACTAGGACACAATATAGTCAGTGAGATACTATACATTTCTCCCATTGCAAGTAACCCACCTCAAAGTTTTTCCCTGCAAGCTTTGTATGGCGGGCAGCTACACAGGAGGTTTTTCCAACAATGCCTCTGAGGCTGCAGCAACAAAGCTGCGAGTGGCATTGAGCTGTGTCAACTGTCACACATCAGCACACAAGTGAGGAATGCTGTGCTGGGGGTGATGTGGGTGGACACAGTGGTAGGGCTATGCGAGGACTTGGAAGCTGAGTGAAAGGTCTTCAAATGCTCAAAGCATGTTTTGGTGGAAGTGGTTGCGGTCAAAATACTGTGAGATAAGCCTGTGAGATACTGTGAGATAGGCCTATTAAAAATAGTGTGAGATAGGCCTATTAAAAATACTGTGAGATAGGCCTATTAAAAATGGTGTGAGATAGGCCTATTTCACAGGATTTTGGAAGATGAAATTGAGCCCTGGTGTGATATCCTTACGTGCACAGATGTATAGTAGACTACCATTTGCCTGCAGACAGACAGTGGGACTTTACTGTATTGGCAGCCATAGTGTTTCCTTAACATTATCTCTAGGTTTGGTTGGAAGACCCCCAGGGTGTCCTTGGTACAGCTGCATCCTGGACGTGCAGTCAGGTTTACCCCCTAATGTTAGGAGGGATGCTGTACAGTCTCTTAATGGACTAACTGTAAAGATGTCAAGCATAGCGTATAGTGCTGTGCCATGTCACGCATGTTTTATGCATGCTTTGCATAATCCACTTTACACCTAAATAAATTAGTCTCAGGGATGTCAAAGGTCACATAGCGCACATTTCATTTATTGCTTTGAATAAACAAAGAAAAAAAATCTAGGGTTTGACATGCTAAATCTGCTAAATATGTGTATGTGACCAATAACATTTTATTTTATTTGAAAGGTTGCAAATGTGAACTGCTTATTTTTAAAGCCTCACACCTCATGTGACAAGGAGTGATACAACTGTCAGTAAAGGCTGACTTTGATTTATGTATGTCGACGTATGTATGCATTTAGCCTACAGAACCAGTCAAAAGTTTGGACACACTTACTCATTCAAGGGTTTTTCTTTATTTTTACTATTTTCTACATAATAGTGAAGACATCAAAACTATGAAATAACACATATGGAATCATGAAGTAATGAAAACATTTTTAAGCAAATATTTTATATTTGAGATTCTTCAAAGTAGCCACCCTTTGCCTTGATGACAGCTTTGCACACTCTTGGCATTCTCTCAACCAGCTTCAGGAGGTAGTCACCTGGAATGCATTTCAATTAACAGGTGTGCCTTGTTAAAAGTTCATTTGTGGAATTTCTTTCCTTCTTAATGCGTTTGAGCCAATCAGTTATGTTGTGACAAGGTAGGAGTGGTATACAGAAGATAGCCTTATTTGGTAAAAGACCAAGTGAATAATATGGCAAGAACAGCTCAAATAAGCAAAGAGAAATGACAGTCCATCATTACTTTAAGACATGAAGGTCAGTCAATCCTGAAAATGTCAAGAACTTGTAAAGTTTCTTCTAGTGCAGTCGCAAAAACCATCAAGCACTATGATGAAACTGGCTCTCATGAGGACTGCCACAGGAAAGGAAGACCCAGAGTTACCTCTGCTGCAGAGGATTCATTAGAGTTACCAGCCTCAGAAATTGCAGCCCAAATAAATGCTTCACAGAGTTCAAGTAACAGACACATCTCAACATCAACTGTTTAGAAGAGACTGTGAAACATGCTTTCATGGTCGAATTGCTGCAAAGAAACCACTACTAAAGGACACCAATAATAAGAAGAGACTTGATTTGGCCAAGAAACAAGAGCAATGGACATTAGACTGGTGGAAATCTGTCCTTTGGTCGGATGAGTCCAAATTTTAGATTTTTGGTTCCAACCGCCGTGTCTTTGTGAGACACAGAGTAGGTGAACGAATGATCTCCGCATGTGTGGTTCCCACCGTGACGCATGGAAGAGGAGGTGTGATGGTGTGGGGGTGCTTTTCTGGTGACACTGTCTGTGATTAATTTAGAATTCAAGGCACACTTAACCAGCATGGCTACCACAGCATTCTGCAGTGATACGCCATCCCATCTGGTTTGGGCTTAGTGGGACTATCATTTATTTTTCAACAGGACAATGACCCAACACACCTCCAGGCTGTGTAAGGGCTATTTGACCAAGAAGGAGAGTGATGGAGTGCTGCATCAGATGACCTGGCCTCCACAATCACCCGACCTCAATCCAACTGAGATGGTTTGGGATGGTTTGGGATGAGTTGGACCTTAGAGTGAAGGAAAAGCAGCCAACAAGTGCTCAGCGTATATGGGAACACCTTCAAGACTGTTGGAAAATCATTCCAGGTGAAGCTAATTGAGAAAATGCCAAGAGTGTGCAAAGTTATCATCGAGGCGAAGAGTGGATACTTTGAAGAATATAAAAAAATATAAAATCTATTTTGATTTGTTTAACACTTGTTTGCTTTCTACATGATTCCATGTGTTATTTCATAGTTTTGATGTTTTCACTATTATTCTACAATGTAGAAAATTGTAAAAATAAAGAAAAACCCTTGAATGAGTAGGTTTGTCCAAACTTTTAACTGGTACTGTATATATTTGGCTTTGGTTGTCACGACATTTTTGCTGACTATCACTGAGTTTGTGTTTTTTAAAGTGGCTGACTGAAATTATTTCAGGTTAGCCACAATTCATCGTTCACTCTGAAACATTGTAATTGCTCATCATTTTAGAATCAAGAATAAGCCCCTTTAAGAGGCCTGGCATGCATGGCGCTTAGAGAGACGTCACGGTGGTATCCTGATCCTGGAATCTCTCCTGTAAAATGGATCAACAAAAAAGTCTGCTCCTTGGCTCTCCTGGTTCCCTCGGCTTTCCATATTTGTATTTAGGGGAAGTGCCAGTGCTAGCACAAATAGTCCCAAATACTCCCTGACAACCTGGTTTTAGGAGCAGCTCTCAAGAAGAAGTTCCATAGTCTCTCCTGTTTCAGTTTAACAAGGCACCTGGCAAGCCCCCAGCAGGTGTTTGAGTCCACCTCGCAACCTCCTGTAAATACAGGATACCATTTACTGGCCTGGCTATTTCCAGTGACTGACTTACAGCGTGGGCCGCATGCCACCCCACCAGTCACAACCAGAGCGGGAGACTAGGGTGACAATGTGACACCTACACATCACATGAGTGTCACCCACCCAAGAGCAACATCTCCAGGTTCTCCAAATGTCAGTGGACAAATAAAGTGTGACGGCCCATGCATCATGTGACACATGAGAGGCTAAGTGGCCTACTTCAATGAAATCGAGAGGCTTTCACCTGGCAGGCCAGCTTGGTGTAGGTTTGGAAACTGTTTCAGATCTGCCTCAAGACCAGGGCCGGTATTCATACAATGTCTCAGAATGCTGATCTAGGATCAGGTCTCCTCCCCTCATTCATTATAATGTAAAAGGCTAAACTGATCCTAGATCAGCACTGCCACTCTACTCTGAGACACTTTATGGAGTGCTGATCTAAAATTAGGTCCCTTTGTCCATGTAATGTTATTCATTATTTTCCAAAAGGCAAAATTAATTCTAGATCAGCACTCCTACTCTGAAATGCCTTATGAATACGGCCCAGATCTACAGAGAGAGAAAGCTGTGAAGGGAGACGTGAGGGCAGGGCCGTGCCAAGGCTTTGTGGTCAATCAAGACCCACATACTCCCTCACCATTAATATCCCTCCGCCCCTGAAACAACCAATTTCTCTACCTCACAGCAGCCAACCATTCATCACTGCTATAGGTCCTTTATTAGCTTGTCATCCATAGACATAGCACAGTGTAATGGTGAAACCAACAGGCAAGGCTCTTTGTGGCAAGGCTGGCACCCACAAGTCCTTCTGGACACATTAAAATAAGATGGTCGATGAATGTATTGGAGTAGCTGAATATGTCTGTGTCCCTTTTGTTTATAAGTGCATATGTACACGTGCGTTGAAAGGAGACAACTTTCATGTCAGTCCACTTTATATGTTAGTCCACTTTATGGTTGTAAGTTGTGAGAATCAGAGGGAAAAAGCAGACAAGATTATATTAGATGCATGGAATTGGTTGTTGTGGTCCAGAATCCTCCTTTGGACTGAAAATGGCTGTTAGGGGAGCAGTTTCCCTCTCAACATCTTCACATAACATGCCGCCAACATAGTACACACACAAACATATACAGGAATACATGCTTATCTATCACCCGCTCACCCCTCTATCTCAGCTCACCCCTCTATCTCAGCTCACCCCTCTATCTCAGCTCACCCCTCTATCTCAGCTCACCCCTCTATCTCAGCTCACCCCTCTATCTCAGCTCACCCCTCTATCTCAGCTCACCCCTCTTTCTCAGCTCACCCCTCTTTCTCAGCTCACCCCTCTATCTCAGCTCACCCCTCTATCTCAGCTCACCCCTCTATCTCAGCTCACCTGCGAAAAAGAAAACCATTATAAATGCAAATGTTCTTTTCTCGTTTTTTTCTTTCATCCCCCCCCCAAAAAAATTCTAACCCCTGACAACCGAACCTTTCGCGGGATTTCGTCCATCTAAGAACATGTGGTAAGCCTTGTGGAATGTCTCAAATGATTCCCAGATGTGGTCCGCAGACAGGTTTAACCCCTTCCTTCCTGGCCGCAGCCGAAGGAGAAAGTATATTAACAGGGCTTTCGCGGGAGAAAGTTTGAGCAATGTCCAAAAACCTGCAAAACCTTTATCGCCCCTCTCTGCCGATTTGTGTGTTACTTTCAAAGTATTGGAGCCTGTTGAAGTGTGGTTGAATGTAATTTACTGTAAGGCATTACACAAGTTTAAAGAATGTTGAAAAGCCCAGCTTTTTCCAGATGACTCAGCGAAAGCACGGCGCTGACAAAGATTAGAAAAACACCTTCGCAGAGCGATGAAACGTTTTCCTGACATGGTAACTTTTTCCCCCGTCTCCTTGGAACTCCCGTCCTCTGTTTTCTTGGCTTTGTTTCCCAAGCAACCTGCAACAAATAGGACCATCTCTTGTGTTATCTGACCTACAACAACTTCATGTTGTCATGAAGCGTATGCAATGTGAGATATCACAGTCAGCAAATGCAATTTAAAAGAAATACAAGGTTTAAGCTTAGTAGTACTCAAATCATCTCTGTTTCCATATTACATATATAAACCTAGATCAGAACAATACAGTTACTTGAGCATTTCTATTACGGCCACTGTTGTTGTTGATATAACATTCCCAAAGATGGCGGTTTTATGAGGTAGAAGAGGGAGGTAACGGAACAGTCTTACTGCTCTGGGGGTGGAGACACAGAGCTGATTGATATCCTATGAGCAACAAACTCAAGTGACCCCATTCCCTGCTCTCCTTCTCCCTCCGACCCTCCCTCCGACCCTCCCTCCCTCCCTCCCTCAGCCAACTGTGAAGCAGTTGTTCAACACGCCTGTCAGCCTGCCAGCCAGCGCTCTGAATTGAAGCCCATTATACACAATCATAACAGACAGAAAGAGTACATGCAGACAACACCGAAAAGCACAGGAAAGACGTCAGTGACTGACTGACTGACTGAGAGCTGCTGCTGGTGCTGCTCGGGGCTTTTAGCCGAGGGAAAGAAAGACAGAGCGAGAGAGAGAGAGAGAGAGAGAGAGAGAGAGAGAGAGAGAGAGAGAGTACATGCTGCTACTTTGTGCTCCACATGTGAATGTACCACAACTCCCCTCTCCCCTTTGCTCCCCTCCCACAGCCCTCCCTTAGGATGGACCAGTGTTTTAAAACAAGCAAAATACAGTAACTGCCAGTGCTGCCTCAAATCTGCTTTGGTCTTATGGGAGGGGATGGGGAATCAACCGTATTTGACTCCTACGGCCGGCGATGCGAAGCAACTAGCAGTATAATACTCTCTGTAATTCTCAGGTGACCCATTAAGGGAATATGAGCTATTGGGTCCTGGCTGCTGTCCAGAAGGGATTAAGGTAAATGTTTGGAGGGGTGAGACTTTCATTTCCACAAAACATTAAGAACACCTGCTCTTTCCATGACAGACTGACCAGATGAATCCAGGTGAAAGCTATGCTCCCTTATGTCACTTGTTAAATGCACTTCAATCAGTGTACAGTCGTGGCCAAAAATGTTTGCAGTGTTGACCCTTACTTTTCAAGACCTCTGCAATCCGCCCTGGCATGCTGTCAATTAACTTCTGGGCCACATCCTGACTGATGGCAGCCCATTCTTGCATAATCAATGCTTGGAGTTTGTCAGAATTTGTGAGTTTTTGTTTGTCTACCCGCCTCTTGAGGATTGACCACAAGTTCTCAATGGGATTAAGGTCTGGGGAGTTTCCTGGCCTTGGACCCAAAATATTGATGTTTTGTTCCCCGAGCCACTTAGTTATCACTTTTGCCTTATGGCAAGTTGCTCCATCATGCTGGAAAAGGCAATGTTAGTCACCAAATGGTTGGGAGAAGTTGGATGGCTGGGAGAAGTTGCTCTCGGAGGATGTGTTGGTTCCATTCTTTATTCATGGCTGTGTTCTTAGGCAAAATTGTGAGTGAGCCCACTCCCTTGGCTGAGAAGCAACCCCACACATGAATGGTCTCAGGATGCTTTACTGTTGGCATGACACAGGACTGATGGTAGCGCTCACCTTGTCTTCTCCGGACAAGCTTTTTTCCGGATGCCCCAAACAATCGCAAAGGGGATTCATCAGAGAAAATGACTTTACCCCAGTCCTCAGCAGCCCAATCCCTGTACCTTTTGCAGAATATCAGTCTATCCCTGATTTTTTTCCTGGAGAGAAGTGGCTTCTTTGCTGCCCTTCTTGACACCAGGCCATCCTCCAAAAGTCTTCGCCTCACTGTGCGTGCAGATGCACTCACACCTACCTGCTGCCATTCCTGAGCAAGCTCTGTACTGGTGGTGCCCCGATCCCGCAGCTGAATCAACTTTAGGAGACGGTCCTGGCGCTTGCTGGACTTTCTTGGGCGCCCTGAAGCCTTCTTCACAACAATTGAACCGCTCTCCTTGAAGTTTTTGATGATCCGATAAATGGTTGATTTAGGTGCAATCTCACTGGCAGCAATATCCTTGCCTGTGAAGCCCTTTTTGTGCAAAGCAATGAGGATGGCACATGTTTCCTTGCAGGTAACCATGGTTGACCGAGGAAGAACAATGATTCCAAGCACCACCCTCCTTTTGAAGCTTCCAGTCTGTTATTCGAACTCAATCAGCATGACAGAGTGATCTCCAGTCCTCGTCAACACTCACACTTGTGTTAACGAGAGAATCACTGACATGATGTCAGCTGGTCCTTTGTGGCAGGGCTGAAATGCAGTGAAAATGATTTTTGGGGATTCAGTTCATTTGCATGGCAAAGAGGGACTTTGCAATTAATTGCAATTCATCTGATCACTCTTCATGACATTCTGGAGTATATGCAAATTGCCATCATACAAACTGAGGCAGCAGACTTTGTGAAAATTAATATTTGTGTCATTCTCAAAACTTTTGGCCACAACTGTAGATGAAGGGGAGGAGACAGGTTAAAGAAGGATTTTTAAGCCTTGAGACAATTGAGACATGGATTGGCAAGACAAACGATTTAAGTGCCTTTGAACAAGGTATGCTAGTAGGTGCCAGGCGCACCGGTCTGTGTCAAGAACTGCAACGCTGCTGGGTGTTTCACGCTCAACAGTTTCCCCGTGTGTATCAAGAATGGTCCACCACCCAAAGGACATCCAGTCAACTTGACACAATTGTGGGAAGCATTGGAGTCAACATGGGTCAGCATCCCTGTGGAACGCTTTCGCCACCTTATAGAGTCCATGCCCTGACAAATTAATACTGCAACTCAATATTAGGAAGGTGTTCCTTATGTTTGGTGTACTCAGTGTATGCCCCTTCTAATTTCCGCCTAATACAATATATTTTAGGGGGAAAGATCATTGAAGTGCCAGACTTTGGGTTCCAACTTCCTACCAGGAACTTTATCAACTACGTTTTTGTTAGACCGCCAACGCAATGTCAGCAAGCCAAGGTTACTGCAGCTATGGCCCAGTGGGGTTACGGGGTTGACGATGACAGGTTACGGGGTTGACGGTGACAGGGATGACAAGTCAGGTGAAACTACGGTAGCTCGGCGATGACAGAGGAAGGTGAAATGAAAAACAACAGAGCAGAATACATAAAGGTCTCGGCCATTATCTCGCCCCTTCATCTCCCATCAATCCATGAACATTTTATACATACTACATCCCCAGTTACATATGTCACTGCCTTCATTCTTCAGTCATTTCCAAATTGACTTATCTCCGCAGAACATTTACCCTGCAGTGCAGGTCATGTGCCCCCTGTTGCGGAAGCCGTTTTGGATCATTGAGGGGCCAGTCGCCAACATGCCCCCTTTCCCACCAGCTCATCAGCGGAAACCAAGAGAGTATGTCCCTTTAATTAGACTGCCCGTGAAAATAATGGTGCATTAATGACATTTCTATGGGGGCCAATGAGCTGAAACAACAGAGGCAAGACTAAATCACAAATCAATTCCAACAAATGTAATTAAGGCTCAATTAGCCTCCAGGATGTGGGAAATAGACAGAGAGAGAGAAGGAGAGATGTAGGAAGAGAGGGGGGAAAGAGACAGAAAGAGAGACAAAGTAGTAAGGGTTCCACCTCCATCACTCGGTCGCATCATTGCCATTGTTATGAATGTTGCAGCGAGAGAGAGGTCTTGGGAGAAGGTCCATCGTTCAATTGGAAAGAGGCTCAAAGAAAGATGAATAACATAGCCATTTACATACAATAACATTTACATTTTTGTCATTTAGCAGACAACCTTATCCCCAGCGACTTACAGAAGCTCCTGCTCAAAGGCACATTGTCAGGTTTTTCACCTAGTCGGCTCAGGAATTAGAACCAGCGACCTTTAAGTTTCTGGCGAAACCCTATTAACCGCTAGGCTACCTGCCGTACCTGCGTATCTGACGTCTTGTAGTCGTGTTATGATTGGAACCAAAGTCTGAGAGGAACAAACTAGGCTAACGACTCACTAATGGTGCGTGCCAAGCAGTTTTAACACGGAGGGACGATTTAAAGGGACCACTTACAATGTAAGCCACACAACCAGGCGTGGGTATGATGAGGGCTAATTCTCTGTAAAAACAGCAGCGTGTATGGTTAGGCGCAACAACATTCTGGTATTAAAAGAAGGGGGGAGGAAAGAACAACCGCAGATGGGAGAAGCCCAAGGCCCAGCCAGGCTCGTTGGACACCAGATCACACAAACACACACTCTCGCACCAATAACTGAGCTTTATAAACTACAATTAAAACCCTGGGCACTAATTTAGTGGAAATGGAAGCCTGTAAAAGTGAGGAGTGTTGGAGAAAGGGAGGAGAAGCAGTGGAGCGATGTAAATGGGTGGGGGGGATTGGACCTGAGCAACTGAGCTGATTTTTTTTGTATGGCTTTATCCCTCTCTTTAATCCAAAACACACCAGCTTTGTACTTTTTTTCTCTCATCTGTGCTGTACCACACAAGCACACACACATTATTTTGAGCCTCTTATTCCTGGTCTCTCCCCCAGGCTTGTTCAACCCCTATCATATCTGAGGGAGAGAGAGAGAGAGAGAACGAGAGAGAGAGAGAGAGAGAGAGAGAGAGAGAGAGAGAGAGAGAGAGAGAGAGAGAGAGAGAACGAGAGAGAGAGAGAGAGCGAGAACGAGAGAGAGAGAGAGAGAGAGAGAGAGAGAGAGAGAGAGAGAGAGAGAGAGAGAGAGAGAGAGAGAGAGAGAGAGAGAGAGAGAGAGAGAGAGAGAGAGAGAGAGAGAGAACGAGAGAGAGAGAGAGTGAAAGAGAGAGGGAAAGGGAAAGGGAGAGGGTGCAGAGGATCCAGCTGACAGAAGACAGCTGCCTCTGCCTTGTCAGGCCAGACGACTAAAGTTGTGTGTCAGCGCTCTGATAAAACAGGCCACACACTCCCCCCACCGAGAGCAGCACTCTTCTCAGACAACACAAAGCATAAACACATCTCTCTGACACCATGCCTCAGACAACGCTGTCTAAGCTGTGTACTGTACTTAGTATGACTGAAGGAGACATGTGGCGGCTGAGAAGAAAGAGAAGAAGACTATTGGTCATGCAAGAGGAGAATTAGAGGTTGAAAAAGACTAGTTGGACCACATTCACGTTTTCCATTCTTCTTTTTTAACACGTTGATGCTTTTGTAACCACAGCCCTTGACATCAAAATCCCAAAACAATCTTATTTTCTTCCTTAAATTCAAATATCCTCTATATCTTCAGTCACATTTTAGTGCGTGGGATCCTACAAATGACTACTCCTCAATACATTTTTAAGCAATCAATAATATTCTCATTAGCACAGAAACATCCATGTCAGTATGTCAACTACAAGAGATGGACAGTAAAGAGAAACGCTACGAACCAATTGGCAGCCAGTTGCCTTCATGATTCAGAGTTTATGAAAGTGCTACAGTATGCATTGCTTATGAAGCTCTCATATAGTCCTTATGATTAGCCCATACTTGAATGACCATGATTCCAGTAACACACAAGACTGAGTCTGAGTTGGTCCAACTCCCAGCCCTGGTTGTTCCTGGCCCCTTCCAAGTATATGGACATCCACAGTTTAGCGTAAAAACACCAAGTAGAACTAGGTAAGCAGAGCCCAGTGATGTTGTCCCTTTTAAATTGCTTCATGATCACAGTGTCAAGCTGTGAGGGGTAGAGGAAAACCTGAAACAGCTGAGATTGAGAGGCATAATGCGTTACTGCGGAAGACTAGGACTCTCAGTTTGAGAAGTAAGAGCAGAGTTAGAAAGAGTTAATCATATTTTATTCAATTAATGTTCACATTAAAGTTGATTGGTAAATTAATATTCTCCAAAGTAGTATTGTCAATTCAATTTAATGAATGCATGGATGAGGGTTTCAGCGGCAGGACGGGAGATTTAGGACCTGACTTTGGCAATGTTGCCGAGGTGGAAGAATGAATATTTAACAGTCTGTCAGATGTGGTCGAAGGAGGGTCAGGTGAGCTGAAATCAAACTCCCAGTATCCTCTTGGGTTGTGAAGCTCCTCTAGGGAATCACCCAAGGGAACACAAATTCAGATCTCTGGACAGTGAGTGCCTGAGTTTCAGGAATGCACATCAGTCCAGCATTAAACCACAGAGCAAATAGAGCAGAGTTAACGTAAAACCTTGTCCCCAAAGGTCATGCTAACTCTCATAGTTTGGCTCAACCTCTGTACCTCCCTCCCATTCCGCCCTCTCTCCCTCCCTCCTTCCCTCCTCCTCAATCTGCCACCCCTCCATCAACACATCTCATTATCCTTCCATCTCTGGTTGCTCTCTCGCTTCCCTCTTCTTTAGAGCCTCGTTTTAAGGACACAGGCCTGGTGAAGTGGAAAGTCGCCTGGCAATTACATCCAATCGTGGACCAGTGGAGTGACATTTGGAGGCAGGGGCACCATAAACGATCAATGCAGACGGATGGACTAGGCAGGGTTCCCCCTCGGGACTGGACGAGAGCAGGGTTGGAAGTAGAGAGAGGGGGAGGATATTCGAGACTGCACCACCAACCAAACCTTAATCCGATAATGCAAAGTTTGAGAAAACTTGAGAAATAACAGGCAATAATTGACAAAAGGTTACATGAGGACTCTGAGCTATAGTGAGGTGCATGGAGGAAAAGCGAGGGAGGGAGAGGCAAGAGAGAAAGAGAGAGAGATAAAAAAAGAGTGAGGGGGAAGGAAAGAGGACAACAGGTTTGTTCATTCTTTAATCCCCTAAACCCCCATACCCCTGATCTGTTCATCCCAATCTTTCGCTCCAGTAAAAAGCAGTTTCCCCACTCAGGGCTACTGATGTAGGATCTTAATTTGAGCCAGTTTGCTAAAGCAGGAAAATAATCCTGCAGAAACAGAACATTTGAATTATTATGTGCATTATAATTAATGTACATTTGTTGTAGGGGTTGATACATTTTTCATTAGGGCTAAATCAAGTCTGACATTTGAAAGTGGAAATTACAAACTTTAGAAGCGTTTTTTAAACATTGAATACAATACAAGTCTGCATTTCATGCTGTGCAGGAAAATTCTCAGCAGCAAAAGAGCGATCAAATTAAGATCCTACACCTGTAGATAAGAAGACCTCTGGAGAATGTCAGACGCTTGACTTAACCCGCACCACTCTCCACCTTCCCTTCCCATTTTTACCTTTCAGTCCTCCCCCTCTCTCCTGTACCCACCACCCCATGTCATTCTTTCTCTGTTTCCATCAAATCACTCACTTCTGTGGCAAGGACATATAGTCCGTCTTTTTTTTTTTTACTTTAACTTGTGATAATAACTATAGACATTGTTTGGTGAAGCTTCTGAAATGTTGTAATATTTCATCCATTTCAACATTAATATGATACTATAAAACACACTGGTTCCGAAACCCTAACAGCCTGACTCTCTGTCGCGTTAGATATGTGGGTGTGCCTGAATGAGGAGACTGTTTACACTGAAGAAGAATTTATACACTAGGATCACACTTCTGTAAGAAGATGGAAAACCTGAGTCATGTATTAGTCATTGCTATGATGGCCATGTTAAACTCTAAATACACTGAGGGTACAAAACATTAAGAACTGCTCTTTCCATGACTGATCAGGTGAATCCAGATGAAAGCTAGGATCCCTTATTGATGTCACTTGTTAAATCCACTTCAATCAGCGTAGCTGAAGGGGAGGAGACGGGTTAAACAAGGATTTTTAAGCCTTGACACAGTTGAGACATGGATTGTGTATGTGTGCCATTCAGAGGGTGAATGGGCGAGACAAAAGATTTAAGTGGCTTGAACTGGGTATGGTAGAAGCAGCATTGCAGTTTAACAAGGCAAGTCAGCTAAGAACAAATTCTTATTTACAATGACTGCCTACACCGGCCAAACCCGGACAACGCTGCAGCCGGATGTGATGCAGCCTGGATTTGAACCAGGGACTGCAGTGATGCCTCTTGCGTTGAGATGCAGTGACTTAGACCCCTGCGCCACTCTGAAGCCCTTCTTGACAAACTTTCACCTGGTTTTACCTGGTCAACCTATGTCATGGAAAGAGAAGGTGTTCTTAATGTTTTGTAGACTCCGTGTACAGTATATAACATGCACGCGCTGAATGTACATATATATAATCGATAGTATACGTAGACTGCATTGTCTTACATCAGATAGCGCAATGGCCCCGTCTGCACTGCAACGTAGTTGAGTTAGAATGTGTCAGAAGACAATGACTTAGACTGTGCTCTTTTGAAAATGGCTTACTGTATACTACACGCAGAGCATATATGAAAGTAAATATGCACGTTATAACACTGACACATATTCAAATAGTCAAGAACAGCCATGGAAGGAAGGCACCCATTTCTGTCAATTTTGCGAATCAGTCGGAAGAATCTCGGCTACCAGACAAAGTGATCATTGATCGGAATGGGCTGCCAACACCAGAGCAGATCCATCATTCCCATTGATCCCACAGCACGTGACTGTGCGTCTGCGTGCGTGTGTGTGCGCGCGTGTGTGAGCAATGTACCGTATGTGTCAGTGTGCGAGCAGAAACGCGAAAGGCTTACAGTGAATCGGAGATACATTCACGGTAACAAAGAGTGAAATAGGCAGAGCTTTACTCTTGAGTGATTGTCTCTATAGAGGGCTTTGGTGAGGTAATGCATCCTCTCCGCTTACTCAATAAAACAGCGTGAGATTTACAAGGCTTGCAGCGGCTGAGGTATGATGGTGGATATATTTACAGTTTCTACAACCAGGCCAAGAGCAAAAATGTTCAATTGTCCTTTCTTTTTTTTACATTTGAGTCATTTAGCAGACGCTCTTATCCAGCGCTACTTAGAGTGGTGAGCGCATATAGATTTTCATACTTTTTTGTACTGGTAATCAAACTCACAACCCTGACAAACGATATGATCTACCAACTGAGCCACACGGGACCTGCTTGATGCCACGTTGCTCTCCACGCATCAAAACAGGAGACCTTTTAGCAGACGCTCTTATCCAGAGCAATTAGGGTTACGTGCCTTGCTTAAAGGCACATTGGCAGATTTTTCACCTGGTCGGCTCGGGATTCATACCAGCAACCCTTTGGGTTACTGGCCTAACGCTCTTAACCGCTAGGCTACCTTCTGCGTATCTGTATGCACTATACAGACCACTATTTATAGTACACATAGCCTATGTATGACTGGACCAACTGACAATGCAAATGCTAGACAGCGCTAGTGAAGGAAGACATCTGAAAAATTCTGTCGCTATTAGTAAAACACTCTCTTCCCATAACACTGTTATGGAACCTATTGGTTGGAGTTGGAGGGTTTATGAAAGCCTGATAAATTCTAAATTGCTTGTCGGCATTAACGCTGATCACCCCCACCATCAGTGGTATAGTAGATAAGTGGAGATCACTATGTAAGGGAGGGCACCGCCATGGCCCGGGGCCCACTGTGACAGGCCTTCAATACTCTCCTTTATCTCTCGCTCAAAGCAACGGATGTTCGACACAGATACAGCGATAAAAGGCAGGCAAATAAAAATAAATGTATGCTATAGGGAGAGGGAGAGAGAGAGAGAAAGAGAGAGAGGGAGGGAAAGGTAAAGGGAGAGGGAGATGGATAGAGAGAAGACAGATGATGGCATGCTGTTGGAATGAGGCATTCTCCCGCTCGTATCCATCCGGGGGAGGAGAAGAGCGAATATCACACAAAGAGAAACATAAAAATCTGATGAGAAAAAATCATCAACCCCTGAAACGCTTGAAACATGAACCGTCTGTCTTTATGGTTCAAGAACAATGTCCCGCATTCTTTCCCCCTAACCATAAAACTCAAGGCACTTACCCTGGCTCACACACACAATGGCACACACATACCTCCCCAAACACATGTACAATGTGTGTATGCGCACACACACACACACACACACGTGTACACACACACACAAGTGCACATGTTCGTGTGAACACACTCACGTACACACACGCACAGTCCCCTTTTCTGCAAGAGGCCGGTTGCTGGTTGTGCATTGGACATGAAAGGATGCAGGGGGATAGGCTCCGACTCAGAGTGTCTGTTTATCAGGTGGGGGAGTAGCCGAGAGGGGGTGGTGTTAGATTTATTTGCTGCCGTCGGAAAACTTTGACCCCAAAGTTGTAAATCTGTCAAAGGAGTCTAGCCAGCCCAACAGGAAACATGAAGAGGAAAGAGAGAGATGGGGGGGCAAGAGCACACCCATGGCTCAAACATTTCCAAAGAGGCAATTTGGGGGTGGACACGCAGTGTGTTTACAATCCTACAATTGATCCCTCGCAGCCGGAGAAGAATCTTCCCCCACACCCCTCTGTCCCTCCCTCCTCCAAACACTACAACTCCAGCCTCCGCCTGTTCGCTGATCAGCCCACTCCCTACTCAACAAAAACACACACAGTGGACACACAACTATGCTGGAGAAAAAGCTTGGAAATATGCTTGAGTACATTTCTGTCACTTCTCTTACACTCTCTGATGTCAAGCTTCATACTCCAAATGTCAACTGACCAGTGCTGAAGTGGTAGCAAAGTCTATCATAAACTACAGGCTACAATTCTTAAAAAAAATATCTGGTTCACTCCAACATCTCTCACTCTCAAACAGGCCATTGATGAAAAACCCCGCTCTCAAAATAGCTCTTTTAAAGTGTGCGCTCAAAGTGAGTGTGTATTGGCGGACCTGCCCGGGACCTCCCCCTGTCACTTAAAGTGCATTCAAAAGTGCATAGGTTAAGTGCACTCTTTTTGCAATGCGGGTCTACAAGTGAAATGCCCTTTGGGTCTCCTAGTGAGTGCCCCCTCTCTGTGCCAGAGGGGCCTGGCAATTGGACATGCTATGAGGGCATAAAGGGCCTCTTCTTGGGCCATGGCCTGAGAACCCCCCATCTTGGCACAGGGTGGCACGCTGTCACAGGCCTGCCCTGGTAATAGCTCAATTAACCACCCAGGCACTGCGGGCACTGCGGGCACTGCGGGCACTGCCACCTAGTCACAAGACACCGCCTTTCAAAAACCCGGGCACAGACAGGTGGAAAGCAACAAGAGGACGGTGAGAGAGGAAGAGGAAGAGTTATACTAGCCAAGTAGACATAGTGGTTTTGTAATAAACTATGTCTACAGGATTTACCACTTTTCTCGTTAATCATCTTGAAATAATGGAAATCAACCAAGCCTCCATCGTTAACACAACGGAAAGGTTAAACGCTTTATTATCTAAGTGTTGAAAGTGCGTGGGCAACGGAGAGAAACAAAATGGTGCAGTTTGAGGCCATGTGGCGGAGAGTGATATGGGCGTGTGAGATGGGGGTTTGAGCAGGTGGGTCTGGGCAGGGGTATTTTGTAGATGTTTGTGAGCGTCTGTATGTTGTTTGCATGTGTACGTTTTGTATTGTAAAAATATATATATACAATTAAATGAAAGGATTTCCCATTTCAGATCTGTAATGTACTTTTTAAACAAAAATACCTGTTTAAAAATGTTTAAATGTGTAAAGGCTACTCTGTTCTGCAGGTTATTCAGAAAGTTAGTCTATTGGGTCTGAGTTGTGTATGATAAAAAGGGTTTTAGTTTGGAATATTGTCTGTGATTTCTTTCCCAAACAATGGGCGTGTTGAACAAATGTCAAAGCGTAGAATGAGTGTTTGTTGATGTGTTAGGTGTGCAGTGTTGATCCATAGTAGTATTGAAAGGATGTGTGAACCTGTAAGCAGGGGACACGGCAGTGTGAGATAAGCTATGTGGGCTGTAGAAGGTCTGTGGTTGTGTGTTTGTGCAGATGAGGGCCCAGTCAGGCATGTGTCTGTGTGCCACAACACACACACACACACTACACCATGGTGTCAACTTCTCACATTACTGTGGGTGTAGGCTTGTTCATGCTTGACCGAGAGAGAGTGAGGTGTGAAGCCTCAGTCACGCAATGTGCCTACCGCGCTCGCGTGTGGGTGTGCATGTATGTATGGGTGTGTGTGTGTATATATATGTTTGTGTGTGTGAGTGTGTCTGTGTGCGTGTGTGTGTGTGAGTGAGTGATAGAGGCTCCTACAACCATGATACACAGAACCGGAAATGTGCCATGTGAAGTGAACGGTGAGAGGTACGTGTGTGTGTGATGTGATGTATTCGCCTGTGTCACATATCCTGGACAATTTGTCACAGTGCGAAATAGCCACGTTAAACATCGCGAACTAACTTGAGTACGTATAAAGTATTCGGCTACTTACATCATTACAGAGAAATGCTAATCACATGACCAGCATACCAAAGCTAAATATTAATTTCTGAGATCTTCAATTTCCCCATTGGAGGTAGAAATATGTGTCCAGACTAAGGGTGCATACGGGAAGACACTCTTTTCCCACACAACTTAAATCTAATCTACTAAAACAATCACTCTATGAATTCTTCCTTTGCATTGCCTTTGAGCCTGGTCGTCAGGGCTTTGGAAACATTGTTTGTACCGCAAGGTACCACAAAGCTCATGTAAGAAAATGAAGGACACCAACAACTTCTTGATTTTAAGAATCTTTACTTTCATATGCACAGCGGAGACAACACAGCTGTGTAGCAATGTTCATAACTCTGGGCCTAGTGGACTAAACTGAATCAAGAGCTGAGTTTGCCTTTCCAGCTCTTGCAGTCTTGTACCTCATTGATCTATATCCCAACATGCAGAACCCTTCTAATCATTAGTATGTCGACAGTTCCTGTGACACCAAACTTAATTCCACACCATCATTGGGTGTGGTGAGATTTTCTCCAAATGAATGATCTCATAACACAAACTGTTTGGAACAATTCCATAAGTCTAAATCTTACTATGAGAATATTGGAGTGCTTGAGGGTAACGTGAAACACTACTTAACTACTATCTATTCAGTTAGACGACATTGAAACCCCCTTCTCAGTGTTTCGGGTGGCATTGGGAAGGAGAGGGTACGATGAGATGGTATGTTTGGGCAACTTGTTGTGGGACATGCGTAGTTTCAGAAAAAGGAGAAACAAAACTTGGAGGCTGCAGCTGCTGAAGGAAGGAAGAAGCATGTGTGAAATAGCAAGCATGTCTTTCCTATCTATGAGTCATACACAGCCAACCAGCTAGTGGTATTATTGACACCAGCAACCATTCCAGTAGTGAAATTAGAATTTTGAGCCCTCACCTTGAAACTGTTGTGGCATACACATATTAATCTGACTATCAATTCCTATTTTGGGGCAGGTACAGTGTGGTGCAACTTTTTTATCTGTTGGAAATAGCATGACTTAGCGACCATCTTATCTTATGGGAATTCTGTATACTTTAAAATGGTGCCAAGGGGAACCTGTATAAGACCTTGGAACGCACATACGCCTGCACAAGTACAGACAGACACACGCATGCACGCACACACCTCTCTCCCCCAGTCTCCAAGTCTCCCAATATAAGCCCTGAGCTCCAGTATGAAATCAACATTGGGTCTGGCGGAAATTAGAGATCTCCACGGGGGATAACGGAGGGAAGGAGGCGGGAGAAAGAGAAAATAACAGAAAGAACAGGGCTTTGAGTAATACGCCAAAACATAAACGTTGTTGCCCTTGCTAACCTTCCATTTCTCTATAACTATTCTCCAAAAACCAAGGCAACCCGTTTAATTCCTCCTCCACCTTTACTGGATTGCTAAGTGGTGTATATATATATTACATGAATTAACAGTGCGGTAGAAAACCTCCCCGACAGTCATTTTATCTCATCAGGACCAGAAAGAAAGAAACTCCGGTCAGTCGTTTCTTTTACACCTGCTACGTGAAGTTACTTTATGAAACACTTTGGAAGTGTTGTTCTCGCTGTAGTTGTTTGTGCAATGATGTACGAGGGAAAAACATGTGTTTGTTGTTTGCAGTAACTTCGTTGTCGTTGTAATATCCCAAACGGACATGGCAGTTACACCAATTAAGGATTTCAGCTTTAACCTCTCAGGCACCGGGGCAGTATTCGGAAGTTTGGAGAGTCTGGCGTGCCCAAAGTAAAATGGCTGCCACTCAGGCCCAGAATATGCACATAATTAGTACTATTGGATAGGAAACACTCTGAAGTTTCTAAAACTGTTAAAATAATGTCTGTGAGTATAACAGAACTGATATGGCAGGCGAAAATCCGAGGAATTTCTGTCCAGATTTTCTTCTTTTTTTGTGACATGCCCTCACTTTCAATGGCTGACTATGGGATTCTCAGTAAAATAGGACCCAGATTGCAGTACCTATGGCCTCCACTAGATGCCAACAGTCTTTAGACAAGGTTTCATGCATTTTTCATGGAAGAGAGCCGAATAGAAGAAGAATATGTAAGAGGATGGAGGAAGTCACTTGAGTTTTTGTGCGCGAGACCGTGAGCGCGCTCCTCTGTATTTTCCTTTTCTATCGTTTAGGATACTATCCGTGTGAAATATAATCGTTAATATACATAAAGGTATACCTAAGGATACATTATAAATGATGTTTGATTTGTTTGGACAAAGTTGATAGGTATAATTTGAACGCTTTCTCTTCGCTGTTCAATGACACTACAAACTTGGCACATCTGTATTTGGGGAATTTCTCCCATTCTTTTCTGCAGATCCACTCAAGCTCTGTCAGGTTGGATGGGGAGCATCGCTGCACAGCTATTTTCAGGTCTCTCCAGAGATGTTCGATCGGGTTCAAGTCGGGCTCTGGTTGGAACACTCAAGGATAATGAGAGGCCACTCTTGCGACTCTTGCGTCTTGGTTGTGTGATTAGGGTCATTATCCATGCTTCACCGTAGCAATGGTGCCCGGTTTCCTCCAGACGTGAAAATAGTTCAATCTTGTTTCACATGGTCTGAGAGTCCTTTAGGCGCCTTTCGGATAACTCCAAGTGGGCTGTCATGTGCCTTTTACTGAGGAGTGGCTTCCGTCTGGCCACTCTACCATAAAGGCCTGATTGGTGAAGTGCTGCAGAGATGGTTGTCCTTCTGGAAGGTTTTCCCATCGCCACAGAGGAACTCTGGAGCTCTGTCAGAGTGACCATCTGGTTCTTGGTCACCTCTCTGACCAAGGCCCTTCTCCCCCCTGATTGCTCAGTTTGGCTGCGCGGCAAGCTCTAGGAAGAGTCTTGGTGGTTCCAAACTTCTTCCATTTAAGAATGATGGAGGCTACTGTGTTCTTGGGCATCTTCAATGCTGCAGAAATATTTTGGTACCCTTCCCCAGATCTGTGTCTTGACACAATCCTGTCTCGGAGCTCTACAGATAATTCCTTCCACCTCATGGTTTGCTTTTTGCTCTGACATGTAGTCAACTGTGGAACCTTATAAAGACAGGTGTGTGCCTTTCCAAATCATGTCCAATCAATTGAATTTACCACAGGTGGGCTCCAATCAAGTTGTAGAAACATCTCAAGGATGATCAACGGAATCAGAATGCACCTGAGCTCAATTTCTAGTCTCATATCAAAGGGTCTGAATACCTATGAAAATCAAGTATTTCTGTATTTTCTTTTTATATAAATTTGCAAAAATGTCAAGAAAACTGTTTTCGCTTTTCATTATGAGGTATTGTGTGTAGATAGATGAGGGAAAAAAATATTTAATCAATTTTAGAATAAGGCTGTAACGTAACAAAATGTTGAAAAAGTAAAGGGGTTTGAATACTTTCCGAATGCACTGTATGTGTATATATATATGTATCACCAGTTAATTTTTAGAATGTGAAATGTCAGAATAACAGTAAAGAGAATGATTTATTTCAGCTTTTATTTCTTTCATCACATTCCCAGTGGGTCAGAAGTTTACATACTAATTGAGTGTATTTGGTCGCATTGCCTTTAAATTGTTTAACTTGGGTCAAACGTTTCGGGTAGCCTTCCACAATCTTCCCACAGTAAGTTGGGTGAATTGTAGCCCATTCCTCTTGACAGAGCTGGTGTAACTGAGTCAGGTTTGTAGGCCTCCTTGCTTGCACACACTTTTCAGTTCTGCCCACAAATGCTCTATAGGATTGAGGTCAGGGCTTTGTGATGGCCACTCCAATACCTTGACTTTGTTGTCCTTAAGCCATTTTGCCACAACTTTGTAAGTATGCTTGGGGTCATTGTCCATTTTGGAAGACCCATTTGCGACCAAGCTTTAACTTCCTGACTGATGTCTTGAGATGTTGCTTCAATATATCCACATAATTTTCCTTCCTAATGATGCCATCTATTTTGTGAAGTGCACCAGTCCCTCCTGCAGCAAAGCACCCCCACAACATGATGCTGCCAACCCCGTGCTTCACGGTTGGGATGGTGTTCTTCGGCTTGCAAGCCTCCCCCTTTTCCCTTCAAACATAACGATGGTCATTATGGCCAAACAGTTCTATTTTTTTTCATCAGACCAGAGGACATTTCTCCAAAAAGTACAATCTTTGTCCCCATGTGCAGTTGCAAACCGTAGTCTGTTTTTTTATGGCGGTTTTGGAGCAGTGGCTTCTTCCTTGCTGAGCGGCCTTTCAGGTTATGTCGATATAGGACTCGTTTTACTGTGGATATAGATACTTTTGTACCTGTTTTCTCCAGCATCTTCACAAGGTCCTTTGCTGTTGTTCTGGGATTGATTTGCACTTTTCGCACCAAAGGACGTTCATCTCTAGGAGACAGAACGCGTCTCCTTCCTGAGCGGTATGACGGCTGCGTGGTCCCATGATGTATATACTTGCGTACTATTGTTTGTACAGATGATCGTGGAACCTTCAGGCGTTTGGAAATTGCTCCCAAGGATGAACCAGACTTGTCTTGGCTGATTTCTTTTGATTTTCCCATGATGTTAAGCAAAGAGGCACTGAGTTTGAAGGTAGGCCTTGAAATACATCCACAGGTACACCTCCATTTGACTCAAATGTTGTAAATTAGCCTATCAGAAGCTTCTAAAGCCATGACATCATTTTCTGGAATTTCCCAAGCTGTTTAAAGGCACAGTCAACTTAGTGTATGTTAACTTCTGACCCACTGGAATTGTGATACAGTGAGTTATAAGTGAAATAATCTGTCTGTAAGCAATTGTTGGAAAAATTACTTGTGTCATGCACAAAGTAGATGTCCTAACCGACTTGCCAAAACTATAGTTTGTTAACAAGAAATGTGTGGAGTGGTTGAAAAACGAGTTTTAAACCTAAGTGAATGTAAACTTCCGACTTCAACTGTATATACAGTATATACCATTTAGAAATACTGCAACAAAAAAATGACCACACTGCCTGAGGCTATGTTTCTCCTTTCAACAACATAACAAATATAGTAACAAAGGTGCTGGGGTAAACAGTGGCACTGTTTCCCATAATACGGATTTGATCTTTGACCCCTTTCCTGCAGTGGAATGACCAAAGCCTAATTAATAAAGATTATTAAAAAAATACAGCCGCTGTGATGTATATAAAGTGTAATATTGGGATGCAAACTCAAAATGTAATACCTTTCAACTCTATATCTGATATGGTACAGGTGTCTTATTTTCGGTAAGCCCATAACCATGTGTGTGAGGTGTATACTTTTGCTTCAAAGTGGATTTGTTTAAGACAACAAAGAAACACTCAGTGTGACTGATTTAGCCCACTCCAGTAAAAAGTTAAAGGGCACCATCCTTAAAGTATATTGCATAACCTAGCACCGAATGCACAGTAGAGTACACATGCACACAAACGCACATTCACACCCTATCTCCTGGTGCGAAGGGGCAGGTTAGCGATGAGGGGTTCAGTTAGTGGCTTTTACATTTCCAATGAATGAGTGACTTACAACTGTGGACGACTGCAGCTGTTTCTGATTTGAGGGAACAAATAAGGGGAGAATGGCAGCAAACTGAGCGATCGCTGCTCTGGACTGGGCTTCACTCGGTTAATGGGCCAAAATCTCTCAGGAATTACACAGATGTAGCTGAGTGTGCGTGTGTGTGTGGTGTGTATGTGTATATATAGGGGCTGGGGAGCAACAGGATATGTCTATGTCTACAGGCATATAATCCAGCTGTAGAGAGAGAAAGCGAGGAGGGTAGAGGAGTTACTGCTTGCCAGAACTGAATGATAGCAGAGGTCAGCTCATTTGTGGATGAGAGGAAGAGAGGATGAGAGGAGGAGAGGAGTGCAATGTTTCAGATTCCACAGATTTAATCCAGGGAGAGAGGGAGAAGATTAACTCCCAATGACATGCTTAGACAAACCCTCACTTATAAGGGGCTTTAAAGAACCACATAGTCACTAAGTGGAACATCTGAAATTGCACCCTATTACCTATATAGTGCACTACTTTTGACAAGGGCCCATAGTAGGCTCTGGTCAGAAGTAGTGTGTTAAGTAGGAAATAGGGTGCATGGACCATGGTCAAAGGTAGTAAAAGGGCACATAGGGCTCTGGTCAAAAGTAGTGTGTTCTGTAAATCGAATCAAATCAAATTGTATTGGTCACATACACATGGTTAGCAGATGTTAATGCGAGTGTAGCGAATGCTTGTGCTTCTAGTTCCGACAGTGCAGTGATATCTAACAAGTAATCTAACAATTCCCCAACAATGACCTAATACACACAAATCTAAAGGGGTGAATGAGAATATGTACATGCAAGTATATGGATGAGCGATGGCCGAGCGGCATAGGCAAGGTGCAATAGATGGTATAAAATACAGTATATACATGTCATATGAGTAATGTAAGATATGTAAACATTATATAAAGTGGAATTATTTAAAGTGGCGTTGTTTAAAGTGACTAGTGATCCATTTATTAAAGTGGCCAGTGACTGGGTCTCAATGTAGGCAGCAGCATCTCTGAGTTAATGATTTCTGTTTAGCAGTCTGATGGCCTTGAGATAGAAGCTGTTTTTCAGTCTTTGATGCATCAGTCTTTTATGCACCTGTACTGACCTCGCCTTCTGGATGATAGAGGTGTGAACAGGCAGTGGCTTGGGTGGTTGAAGTCCTTGATGATCTTTTTGACCTTCCTGTGACAACGGGTGCTGTAGGTGTCATGGAGGGCAGGTAGTTTGCCCCTGGTGATTCGTTGTGCAGACAGCACCACCCTCTGGAGAGCCTTGCGGTTGAGGGCGGTGCAGTTGCCGTACCAAGCTGTGATACAGCCCGACAGGATGCTCTTGATTGTGCATCTGTAGAAGTTTGTCATGGTTTTGGGTGACAAGACAAATTTCTTCAGCCTCCTAAGATTGAAGAGGCACTGTTGCGCCTTCTTCACCACACTGTCTGTGTGGGTGGACCAGTGTGGGTACGCCGAGGAACTTGAAACTTTCCACCTTCTCCACTGCTGTCCCTTCGATGTGGATAGGGGGGTGCTCCCTCTGCTGTTTCCTGAAGTCCACGATCATCTCCTTTGTTTTGTTGACGTTGAGTGAGCGGTTGTTTTCCAGACACCACACACCTCCTCCCTGTAGGCTGTCTCGTCGTTGTTGGTAATCAAGCCCACTACTGTTGTGTCATCTGCAAACTTGACGATTGAGTTTGAGGCGTGCATGGCCACGCAGTCGTGGGTGAACAGGGAGTACAGGAGGGGGCTGAGCACGCACCCTTGTGGGGCCCCAGGGTTTAGTATGGAGCAGATGAAGACTTGGGTGTCAGAGTACAGTAGAGCACAGTATAGTACAGTACAGTTCAGTACAGAGGAGTTATGGTGGGGTATTCACAAGTACCTCTGTACAACTAATGAAGAACAAATGTAGAATAATGAATAAGTGAAAGAAAGCAAAGATGTAAAAGAGGGCGAAGTTTGTCTGTCCATTCCCCCATACTGTACCTCTCTCTGCTCCCTCTCTCTCGTCTGTCACCTCTTTCCCCACTCTTTCCATCCATCCCTCATTCCAAAAGTCTCCTCTTTTCTTTTTCAGCTCAGTGCTGCACTCTCACCTCTGGCCAGCCTTGACGACCCAGTCCAGAGTGAGGCCGTCTCCCTCTCCCCTTTGTGATCTGACAGATGGAACATTCTCATCCCAGTAGCCTTCAATAGGAGTAGAGAGAAAATAATAAATTTTTCAGCTATGCTGTTTTCTCCTCACCTGGCTGGCTAAGGGTCTCTCTCTCAATCCAATTCAATATAAGGGCTTTATTGGCATGGGAAACATATGTTAACATTGCCAAAGCAAGCGAAGTAGATAATAAACAAACGTGAAATAAACAATAACAATTAACAGTTAACATTACACTCACAAAAGTTCCCAAAAAATAGAGACATTTTAAATGTCATATTATGTGCAAATAGTTAAAGTACAAAAGGGGAAATAAATAAACATAAATATGTGTTGTATTTACAATAGTCTCTCTTTCTCATACACACACTCTTTCTCTCTCACTCTCTCTCAGATTGTTTTACCTAATCTCTGTCTCACTCTTTCTCTCCTTCCCTCCCCCTCTCACTCTCTATCTCTGTCTCTGTCTTCCCTCGCCCTCAGATTGCTTGGCCCACTCTCTCTATCCTCTCTGGTTTTCGCTAAGCGTTCCCAGCAGTTCCCAGGAGGACGTCTGGGCTTTCTAGGAGGCCTGTCAGACTAATAGATTTCATTTTTTCTGCCCATCTGTGTGCAGTGCCCAAATGCCTCCCTGTTTCTATGACTTTGAGTTTGAGCAGTGGGGTTGTTGTTGCAGGAGGGATTTTAAAGGTCCATTGGACTCTGTCCAACTGTTAGACAGAAATAAATATTCTGTATTAATGTATCAAACCATGTGAGTGAATAAAATAATAATAATACAAATAATATATGCCATTTAGCAGACGCTTTTACCCAAAGAGACTTAAATCATATTGGCTTAGGCCAATGCGTATTCACAAGTATCCAGAAGTACAGTTGGAGTCTGAAGTTTACATACACTTAGGTTGGAGTCATTAAAACTCGTTTTTCAACCACTCCACAAATTTCTTGTTAAGAAACTATAGTTTTGGTAAGTCGGTTAGGACATATACTTTGTGCATGACACAAGTTATTTTTCCAACAATTGCTTACAGACAGATTATTTCACGTATAATTCACTGTATCACAATTCTTGTGGGTCAGAAGTTTACATACACTAAGTTGACTGTGCCTTTTAAACAGCTTGGAAAATTCTAGAAAATTATGTTATGGCTTTAGAAGCTTCTGATAGGCTAATTTACATCATTGGAGTCAATTGGAGATGTACCTGTGGATGTATTTCAAGGCCTACCTTCAAACTCAGTGCCTCTTTGCTTGACATCATGGGAAATTAAAATAAATCAGCCAAGACCTCAGAAAAAAAAATTGTAGACCTCCACAAGTGTGATTCATCCTTGGGAGCAATTTACAAACGGCCAAAAGGTTCCACGTTCATCTGTACAAACAATAGTATGCAAGTATAAACACCATGGGACCACGCAGCCATCATGCCGCTCAGGAAAGGGAGAGATGAACGTACTTTGGTGCGAAAAGTACAAATCAATCCCAGAACAACTGCAAAGGACCTTGTGAAGATGCTGGAGGAAATAAGTGCAAAGTATCTATATCCACAGTAAAACGAGTCCTATATCAACATAACCTGAAAGGCCGCTCAGCAAGGAAGAAGCCACTGCTCCAAAACCGCCATAAAAAAGCCAAACTACAGTTTGCTCCTGCACACGGGAACAAAGATCGTACTTTTTGGAGAAATGTCCTCTGGTCTGATGAAAAAAATATATAACCGTTTGGCCATAATGACCATCATTATGTTTGGAGGAAAAAAGCCGAAGAACACCATCCCAACAGTGAAGCACGGGGGTGGCAGCATCATGTTGTGGGGGTGCTTTGCTGCAGGAGGGATTGGTGCACTTCACAAAATAGATGACATCATGAGGAAGGAAAATTATGTGGATATATTGAAGCAACATCTCAAGACATCAGTCAGGAAGTTAAAGCTTGGTCACAAATGGGTCTTCTAAATGGACAATGACCCCAAGCATACTTCCAAAGTTGTGGCAAAATGGCTTAAGGACAACAAAGTCAAGGTATTGGAGTGGCCATCACAAAGCCCTGACCTCAATCCTATAGAAAATGTGTCGGCGAGCAAGGAGGCCTACAAACCTGACTCAGTTACACCAGCTCTGTCAGGAGGAATGGGCCAAACTTCACCCAACTTATTGTAGGAAGCTTATGGAAGGCTACCCGAAACGTTTGACCCAAGTTAAACAATTTAAAGGCAATGCTACCAAATACTAATTGAGTGCATGTAAACTTCTGACCCACTGGGAATGTGATGAAAGAAATAAAAACTGTTATTCCTACATTTCACATTCTTAAAATAAAGTGGTGATCTTAACTGACCTAAGACAGGGAATTGTTACTAGGATTAAATGGCAGGAATTGTGAAAACTGAGTTTAAATGTATTTGGCTAAGGTGTATGTAAACTTCCGACTTCAACTGAATGTGATGTTGTTGAATGCAGTACGGGTAAGGATATATGTACTGTATAATACAGTGCATTCAGAAAGTATTCACACCCCTTGACTTTTTCCACATTTTGTTACATTACAGCCTTATTCTAAAATTGAATAAATAAATAAATAAAAGACAAATCCTCAACAATCTACACACAATAGCCCATATTGAAAAAGCAAAAACACTTTATCAAATGTATTAAAAATGAAAAACAGAAATTCCTTAAAAGTATTCAGACCCTTTGCTATGAGACTCAAAATTGAGCTCAGGTGCATCCTGTTTCCATTGATCATACTTGAGATGTTTAGTACGACTTGATTGGAGCCCACCTGTGGTAAATTCAATATAAGGTCCCACATTTGACAGTGCATGTCAGAGCAAAAAGGTCGAAGTAATTGTTAGAAGAGCTCCGAGACAGGATTGTGTCGAGGCACAGATCAGGGAAAGTGTAACAAAAAAATTGGCCTCCATCATTCTTAAATGGAAGAAGTTTGGAATCACCAAGACTCTTTCTAGAGCTGGCCGCCCAGCCAAATTGAGCAATCGGGGGGGAGAAGGACCTTGGTCAGGGAGGTGACCAAGAACCTAAAGGACACTCTGACAGAGCTCTAGAGTTCCTCTGTGGAGATGGGAGAAACTTCCAGAAGGACAACCATCTCTGCAGCATTGCACCAATCAGGCCTAAATGGTAGAGTGGCCAGACGGAAGCCACTCCTCAGTAAAAGGCACATGACAGCCCGCTTGGAGTTTGCCAAAAAGCACCTTAAGACTCTCAGACCATGAGAAAGAAGATTCTCTGGTCTGATGAAATCAAGATTGAACTCTTTGGCCAGCACACAGCCAAGAGAATGCAGGACTGGCTACAGGACACGTCTCTGAATGTCTTTGTGTGGCCCAGCAAGAGTCCAGACTTGAACCCGATCTAACATCTCTGAAGAGACCTGAAAATAGCTGTGCAGCAACGCTCCCCATTCAACCTGACAGAGCTTGAGAGGATCTGCAGAGAAGAACGGGAAACTCCCCAAATACAGGTGTGCCATGCTTGTAGCGTCATACCTAAGAAGACTTTTGAGGACTTGACATGTTGTGGTGGTTGTCTGCAAAGTTGTTTCCACGGGTCATAAAAAAGCTACATAATTATTGTCATGACACGAGCTGAATTAAATGTAAAAGCCTTTGAAAATAAAACCGCTTGAGGTACGCTGTTGACATTTCACAAATATAAAATAAGAGGAATTTTGCATTAATATGAAAACAGTATAGTAAAATATGAAAATACTACACGTCATGTCTCAAAATCGATATCTTTCTTGCCTCTATATTGTTTTATGTCATCCGGATTCGAGAAGAAAGATGACGAGTTCAACGGTGAGCCTGTCAGTTTTTCTTACTGATATCTTCCAGATTTTTTACCACTTTTTTTGTCTGGCCTTCATTGATGTAGTCCCCCTAAGCTTGACCATCCTGCAAGGGTAAAAACTGCAATAACTTTTGAACGCATTATGGTAGAGACATGAGGTTTGGACCACTGGTTTTCTTAGGTGAGTATCTACAGCTACCCTGATGAAGACAGCTTGCCTGTCGAAACGTTGGACATAAAATATTTTTCATCTGAGCTCCTAGAGTGTGCAGCTCTTCTTTATTTTTGAGTATCTACAGTATTAACATATTTTACCCATTGGTCAAAAGATGCGTTTTTGATTGGACATCCTACAATATATAAGCCATATACAGTATAGAGCAATATATGGCTATATGGCTCTTTGACTGTGTAGGCCTATCTATGTGTTTTTTGTGCTTTTGTGCACAGTGTCTGTACTGTCATATGGGTTACTCTAGCTGTAAGCTTGGCTGCCTGTATATGGACTATTCTATGTACCTGTCTGTCAGTTCCTCAGTGATCCCATTGTATAAGGACCCAATAGGGACTAACTACCTCCCTAGCTCCACCACTACACTTCTTCCTCTTCCTCCTCACTCCCAATGTCACATCACATCTCCCGGAACCCTGAGAAAAGGACAAGGGCAAGGGCGCACCACATGGCTCAGTGCGGCTCGCTAACCGTCAGGCAGGCACACAGACACTAAAGGTTACCTGCCCAGCGAGCGGGGCTAGAGGACAGACAGGTCACACACAGACGTGGAAACATGCGCACAAACGTTCTGAAATTCAGAAATGCACTCCCTTGCTTGTCACATGCTTGCGTCGGCATACTACACGAACTCTCTGATCCTCATCATCACACAGTGCATTGCAGACATACACATGCATGGTCGCACACACGCACGCCAAAAGTTTCTGAAAGGGCTCAATTGCGTCCAAGGAGTTGTTGGGTTTGACCTAAGAACAGTTAAGCCAATATCGCCACCTACTGGTAGATGTCATGTTCAGAATTGGTCTCTAACATCATGTGAATAGTTGTAGCGGTTTTCAGGAAGGAACTAAACAAATGTATTTACAGTTTAATTTCACAAGTTATGTTTATTACCAAGGCTACATCAGATTATACACCCTATTCCCTCAATAGTTAAATAAAGGTTCAATAAAATTTAAATAAAACAGTCCGGGGCTCTGCTCAAAAGCAGCTCACTTTCTGGAGAAAAAGTTGTAGTAATTTAGCAGACACTCTTATCGAGAGCGACTTAAAATTAGCACATTCATCTTAAGATAGCTAGGTGAGACAACCACATATCACATTCTGCAGGGCTGTTCCACTTCTTCCTGATTTACCCCAATTTGCCCACAGCTTACAAATAGTATTTTACACATCCACTTAGGCAATCAAGTCATTACATTGGGTAATGGACAGCAGAGGGGCTCCTGGGAGGTTCAGGCTCTTTCTTAATTGATCTAAGATTCCTCGCATGCTCTTTCCTCCTCGTCTAATTCTCAAAAACACATGGGAGAAGAAGGGCCGAGGGAAGGGAGCGTGGATCTTCTTCTCCAATATGGTTGAGAAGGAGACAAGGAGACAGAATTGAGGAATCGAAAAAAAGATGAATTGAGGAAGAGCCGTGGAATATGCCCACTGGACTGGAGAAGAATGCAAGTGAAAGTATGGACCTCTATCCAAGGATTAAAGTCAAAGAGTACTTTTACAAGCATACACAGCATTCTGTAAAACCCAATATTTTTGTTTGAAGAGTGGATAACAACAAACGGATATCGAAACACAAGTTAATATGACAAGCACATGGGGAGACGGACAATGTTATATATGAGTCGCACAAACGAAAGATTCACCGTCCCAACATGAGCAGTAGCCCCCGTACACTAACAATAGCAGAGAACAGAACATCATATCAGTTTCCTGCATCCCACTAAGAGCTTTCCGAAACCGTAATCTAGAGAAATGGAGGGCTTCAGAGGCGCTGTCCTAAAGTTCAGTGATCCACACCATGTCTGCATGCAGCCCTCTCCTTTCCCAGAGGACAGAGAGGAAAAACAGCATAGCGAGAGGGAGGGATGGAGGGAGGGAGGGAGGGGGAAAGAGAGTACATATACAGTACAGAGAAAGGGAGGAGAGAGACGAAGAAACAGAAAAGAACCGTTTAGAAGGACCGAGCTCAAGGGAGAAAACAGAGCCTTCGTCTTAATATAGAAGCTTTTAAAAGAAGGTCAAGGGAGCAATGCTTCTACTTCTACTTCAGGGGGATTTTCCATCGTATAACCCCACTGAACGAAATAATACACTTATTTGGTAAGAATCAACCGACTGGGCACAGACGTCAATTCTGTGTATACAGTATATACAGTACCAGCCAAAAGTTTGGACACACCTACTCATTCTACATTGTAGAATAATAGTTAAGACTTAAAAACTATGAAATAACACATATGGAATAATGTAGTAACCAAAAAAGTGTTTAACAAATCAAAATATACGTCACGCCCTGAGGGCTCTCTATGGTGTTTTAGGTCAGGACGTGACTAAGGGGGTTTTTCTAGTTCTTTTGTTTCTATGTTGGTTTTGTGTATGGGTCCCAATTAGAGGCAGCTGTTATTCGTTACCTCTAATTGGGGATCATACTTAGTGTGTTCCTTTCCCACCTGTGTTTGTGGGATATTGTTTTGTGCTAGTGCCATTGAGCACTACTTATTGTCAGAGCAGTTATTGCGATGTTTCACATTTATTAAATATGTGGAACTCTACGCACGCTGAGCCTTGGTCCATTTATTATAACGACGATCGTGACTATATATATATATATATATATATATATATATATATATTTGAGATTATTGCAAGTAGCCATCTTTTGCCTTGAAGACAGTTTTTTGCACAATATTGGCATTCTCTCAACCATATTCATGAGGTAGTCACCTGGAATACATTAAGTGGAATTTCTTTCCTTAATGTGTTTGAGCCAAATCAGTTGTGTTGTGACAAGGTAGGGGTGGTATACAGAAGATAGCCCTATTTGGTAAAAGACCAAGTCCATATTATGGCAAGAACAGCTCAAATAAGCAAAGAGAAACAACAGTCCATCATTACTTTAAGACATGAAGATCAGTCAATTCAGGAAAATTTCAAGAACTTTGAAAGTTTCTTCAAGTGCAGTCGCAAAAATCAAACGCTCTCATGAGGACCGCCAGGGGAAAGAAAGACCCAGAGTTGCCTATACTGCAGAGGATAAATTCATTAGTTACCAGCCTCAGAAATGTACAATTAATTTCACCTCAGATTGCAGCCCAAATAAATGCTTCACAGAGTTCAAGTAACTAATGAACACGAGGGGAGACAGATCTGGTTTCAAGTGCAGGGCACAGCAGGTGGTTACTGCAAAGGACCACAGGAGGAGGCAGGTAGCTGGGTCCAGAGTCAGGCAGGTCATACACAGGGGTCCAAAAGGGCAACAGTACAGGCAGAGAAAAGGCTAGTAACGTAGTCCAGGAGATGAGGCAATAGGTAGATAACAGGAAATCCAATAGGCTAAAGTACACACAGGGAATAGGCAAAAGGCGTCATTCACGGGAATCCCAGCGCTCTGAAAGCCGTGTGTCACAAAGCAAACAATACCTCACAGTGATGGGGTGCAAAGAAGTGAACTAAATAGTGTATGATAATGACATACAAGTGTGTGAACAGGTGATTAGAATTCAGGTGATTGGGATCTGGAGAGTGAGCTGCGTTCAGAGGATCTAGGTGTTTGAGAGTGAGAGCTGGAAAGTGGGCTGGAAAGTGAGCTGCATTCAGGGGATCTACGTGTTTGAGGGTGTGAGTTGGAAGAAGACGTTACAGTAACAGACACATCTCAACATCAACTGTTCAGAGGAGACTGCGTGAATCAGGTCTTCGTGGTCGAATTGCTGCAAAGAAACCACTACTAAAGGACACAAATAATAAGAAGAGACTTTCTTGGCCCAAGAAACATGAGCAATGGACATTAGACTGGTGGAAATCTGTTCTTTGGTCTGATGAGTCTAAATTTGAGATTTTTGGTTTCAACTTTCGTATTTTGTAAGACGCAGAGTAGGTGAATGGATGATCTCCGCATGTGTGGTTCCCACTGTGAAGCATGGAGGAGGAGGTGGGATGGTGTAACGGTGCTTTTCTGTGATTTATTTAGAATTCAAGGCACACTTAACCAGCATGGCTACCTCAGCAATCTGCAGCAATATGCCATCCCATCTGGTTTGCGTTTGGTGGGACTATCGTTTGTTTTTCAACAGGACAATGACCCAACACACCTCCAGGCTGTGTAAGGGCTATTTGACCAAGAAGGAGAGTGATGGAGTGCTGCATCAGATGACCTGGCCTCCACAATCACCCGACCTCAACCCAATTGAGATGGTTTGGGATGAGTTGGACCGCAGAGTGAAGGAAAAGCAGCACTCCAGGTGACTACCTCATGAAGCTGTTGAGACAATGCTAAGAGTGTGCAAAGCTGTCATCAAGGCAAAGGGTGGCTACTTTGAAGAATCTCCAATGTAAAATATATTTTGATTTTGTCACGTTTAGGCCTGATATTTATAGGCTGGCGTGTTTAGTTTCGTTTTGGTGTAGGGTTTTTTGTTCTAGGTGTTGTTTCTATGTTGGGGTAATGGTTCCCAATTAGAGGCAGCTGAGTGTCGTTACCTCTAATTGGGAACCATATATATGTTTAGTTTTCAGAGGGGTTTTGTGGGTTATTGTTTGTTGATAGCTTTGTTGGTTTCACTTGTTATGTTCAACGTTACGATCTTCATTCGTTTTGGTTATTGTTTTGCTAGTTACGTTAGTTAATAAAGAATGTATACTGGATACCTCGCTGCGCCTTGGTCCGTCACTTCAGAAGATCGTGACAGATTTGTTTAACACTTTTTTGCTTACTACATGATTCCATGTGTTATTTCATGGTTTTTATGTCTTCACTATTATTCTACAATGTAGAAAATAGTAAAAAGAAAAAACCCTTGAATGACTAGGTGTGTCCAAACTTTTGACTGGTACTGTATATTTTTGTTGTTGTTTTTCTATTCCACGTTGGTTCCACGTAATTTAATTGAAATGACGTGGAAACAACATTGATTCAACCAGTGTGTGACCAATGGGAAAGATTGTGTCATGCTGATGCACTGTATATTCTACAGTAGGTGAAATGTCAAATTCTGACAACCACTAAGGTCAAATAACATGTTATATGATTGTCAAACTGATGAGGAGGCCATTTCTTAAAGGGCACCGTCCTTAAAGTATATTGTATAATCTACACCAGTATGCACAGAGGCAGAGTACTTAATATCGAAGCTTTCATCCTTTCATCTGAATGTCAAGAGAGCAATGCTTCTACAGTATTTCTATCTCTGCTTCGGGGGATCTGCCTTTTTTATTCCCCACTCAGCTTTAAAATGTACTGCTTATTAGGTAAGAATCAAGAACTGCTAAGAATTATGTATGGCTACCAGTGGAGGCTGGTGAGGGGAGGACGGCTCATAATAATGGGTGGAATGGAGTTAATAGAATGGTATCAAATATATAAAAAAACAGGAGTTTGATGGGTTTTTGATACCATTCCGTTCATTCCATTCCAGCCATTACTATGAGCCCGTCCTCCCCATGTAAAGTACCACTTAAACACACGTAGGGTTAAAGGTCAGAGGTCAAATCATTGACAGCCACAAAGGTCAAATGACATGTTACATGATCGTCACCTTGGCTTGTTGTGAAGCAACCAAGCAGAGGAGGAAGAAATAAGAAAATAACAAGAATGCCTTCAGAGAATGAGGGTCGGGTATGGAGGTGAGCTGACTGACATCAATGGCTGGAATGGATTGAATGGAATGGTATCAAACTCATGGCAACCATTAGTTTGATGTGTTTGATCCAATACCAACTACCACAGACCACATGACATTAACATTTCCTGGACCTACGCCTAATGGTGTAAAGCTGGTTGAACAGGCTATAGAGGGATGGAGGGATAAGAAGGTGGAGGTTAGGTCCTCCTGTCTCCAAGCAGAAGACAAGAGCATCGGAGGTGAGGAGCCAATGGGAGGTGGGTGTAGCGCGGGGAGAGGAGATGATGTGTGGGCGTGGGCGGTGGAGCTGGTGTTTCTGCCCTGTCACATCGCGTTAGTGTGCTGCCGAGCACGACTGCTGAGCACACTGCTCTGGACAGGCTCTGCACACTGCGCGCCGCGCTAACGCACACAGATATGCGCGATCAAGGACACACACACACACGGCTACCAATGAATATACAGGGACATATACATACGTATGAGTGCACAAGGTTGCAAACTAACACACATGCACACACACACGGACACACACACACATGGACACAGACAAGCATAGGTCCACATATGAGCGCACAAGGACACACGCACAAACACACACTATCAAATATCTGCGTTAAAAAAAAACACATTTTAACAGATGGGAGGGTATCCATCAAACTGTCTTGTTGTGGATGAAAAGCTGTGCGTGATGACTTAGTGCACATAAAAACACATTTTTCGCATATGTTTCCATGTACCGAATAAAAAACAGAAGTCCAATGCATTTCCATCACATTTTCAACTTTACTGATGGTTTTGTCACAAAAACTGTTGTGATAAAAAGCTAACTTGGCCAATCTTGTCTTGGTGCGTGCTCTCTAGACAACAGTTCGCTGATAAAAGTGGAGAGGGTAGGATAAGAGCAAGATCATTTATATTTCATAATTGGCAGGCAAACACGATCATCATGTTCCCAGCATACAAATAACACCCTCAATATTAATTGGATATTTGCATCAAGCTCATCACCATTCACTTAACCATGCAACCATGTGCAGTTCTGCATAACTTATTCCATCTGCCAAATAAACTCTTTATGCTTTTTCCACGCCCCACGTCGTGGTGGGAGGACAACGCAACATATCCTCGTGTGACTCCAAGTTTACTTCGACATGATGGGTATTATATCAATGATTGCGCATAAAAGCCTTTCCATCGCAATTGTCTCAAAACCTAACAAAATAATATCCACCCATTTGCCATTTCCATCAGGCTTGTCTCTGTTTTTTTAAGCGTTAGGTAATACTTCCCCAAAAATGGTTGGATGTTAACATGATTTCTGAGAGAGAGAGAGAGAGGTACCACTTTTACACAGTAGCAGTCCTGAGGTTCTGATAAAAGAGGAAGGGAGAGAATGAGAAAGGGTGGGAGAGGATACAGCAGAGTGACCCGTGTTCTCTAGCAACTCCATAGACTGAGGAGTACTCTCCAGCGAGCTGAACCGGACAGAGGTACCCTGGGCTCTGTGGCTCGGGTCAGAGGGGCTACCACAGTAGAATTATGGTAGGCACTAAGCTAGGTGTTACATGAGTTACATTCATTAGACCAGGCCTGGGCAAAGGCCGGCCCAGGGGCCGTATGCAGCCTGCTACCTGATCAATACGGCCCGCGGAATCATGCTCAGGTCACATAAAGAATTTGCAATAGTAAAGTTTTGAAAAACGTATTCATTATTCAAATTAAAAGCCCAATGAATACTCGCCATTGTGTAATGGTGTAACTCCCACCGCTTATGGGACATTTATTTTGAAGACACGAGGACAGCTGCACGAGGACAGTAACTGACACACACGCCACAAATTGCGCAAACATTTGTTTTTCAAATAAAAGGAAAGTAGACAATGAATGTAGGTTGTTCCAGCAAGAGTGGACATCGAACTATTTCTTTATTGAGGTATCAGAGAAAGCTGTGTGCAAAGAGCATCGCTGTCTTGTAAGACTACAACTTGTCCCGACACTTCCAGACAAAGCATGCAGAGAAATATAGGAATATGTCTTCTGAGCAGAGGGCAAGTGCATCGAAAGAGTTGCCTTCTCGGTTGCAAAAGCAGCAAGGACTTTTCACAAAATTGCATTCATCAAATGACGGAATTGCAAAAGCTGGCTATGTACTGTCCCACAAAATGGCTAAACATAGCAAGCCATTCGCTGAGGGCGAATTCATTAAATAATGTTTAATTGACTCTGCAGCAATACTTTGACCCGACAAGAAAGAGCTGTTAGAAAATGTTTCCCTGTCAAGACGGAACAGTGACACGGCTCGTTGAGGACATCGCAGAGAATATGGAACAACAGTTGAAAGACGATGTCAAATATTTCACCTATTTCTCCTTGGCCCTGGACGAGAGCAGTGATGCAAGTGACACGGCGCAGTTGTTGATATTCTTACGAGGCATAACCCTGACTTTGAAATGACAGAGGAGCTTGCTTCAGTGCAGTCAATGAAGAGCACATCCACAGGGAAACATTTATTGGAGGAGGTTATTAATAAGTGTGTGGCAAAGCTGGGACTGAGTTTTGAAAAGTTATCCAGTGTGACCACTGATGGGTGCCCAAACTTGACAGGAAAGAATATTTGCCTTTTGAAAAGGATACAAGATCAAGTAGCTGAGCTGAACCCAGACCAGAAAATTATTTTCCTGAATTGCATTATTCATCAGGAGGTGCTCTGTAAATGTGTTCTGAAAATGAGCCATGTTGTGGATACAGTCACTAAAGTGGTAAACTTCATAAGAGCAAAATATTTAAACTACATGCAGTTTGTCTCACTGTTGGAAGAGACAGAGTCGGGTCATGCAGAGCTCCCCTACCACACACGTGAGATTGCTGAGTTTGGGGAAGGTGCTTGAAAGTGTGTGGGACCTGAAGTCGGAGATTGCAGAGTTTTTGCAAATGAAAGGAAAATATGTGGATTTCCCTCAACTGCAAGATAAAGAATGGTTGGCTGATTTTTTGCCTTCACCGTGGGCATCATGGCCCTCATGAATGAACTGAATTCCAAACTGCAAGGGAAGGGCCTTTTTGCACATCAGATATACAGCCTTGTCAAATCCTTCAAGGGAAAACTAATCCTCCCGACCCGCCAAGTAGAAGCCAACAATCTCACCCACCTTCCGACACTACTAGTCTGTTCCCTATCAGATGACCAGCGAGAGAAGTATACTTCGCTGCTGCGTGCTTTGAACGGTGAGTTTTTCTCGTCGTTTTGAGCATTTCAAAGTGTTGGAAAATGACATGCTGTTAGTTTCCTCTCCTTTCACCTTCAATGTGGATAACGCTCCCACTGACCTGCAACTTGAGCTTATCGATCTTCAATCTGATGCAATGATTGGAGAACTATTCAAAACAAACTGAGCATGACCCCCAAACTTTCCAAAGATTAGGGGTCGTGCTCAGCAGATGTTTGTACTGTTTGGGTCAACCTATGTATGTGAACAGACATTTTCAGTGATGAAATACAACAAGTCAAGGGACAGATCATCTCTTACTGATTCTCACCTCTCAGCAATCCTGCACTTAACGATGTCAGATACTATACCTGATTTCACTGCTCTAGTCAATGCCCATCAGAGACTCCACTCCTCACACTGATTGCGTGATTTAAATGTCATGTTGAGCTCTCTCGCTTTCTTGTGTTTTTGTGCATACCCGTTAGCAAGAGTTCTGTCCGTGTACTTTTCCCTCTGTGTAGTTCATTGCATGTTAAATAATGAAAATACCTACCAAATGAGAACATGGATGTGGTTTATTTCTGTGCATGTTAAAAAAGTAGCATATCTGGACGTGATTTATTTTATATATCTGTCAACACAGTCATACACATGATGTATAATCCTGTAATATGATTCTGGCCCGGGATGGCAAAAATCTTTTATAATGTGGCCCTCCATGGAAAATAATTGCCCAGGCCTGCATTAGACCATTATATCTACCCTACACACACTATATGGTACACTCACATGCATGTTAATAATTGTCATAGATGTTTATACAAAAGGGCTCTTAACTAGTGTTCTAGCACCCCAAGCAACAACATCATAGTTTTCCTTATCCCAAGACCGTGCTGGTTACCAATGTGACTGAATAGCATCCCACATTTTTGTTTAATTGGGGATTCACAAAAAAGCTGTGGAACCTATTGTTATTATGTATTTTCCTTTACATCAAATAACTCAAGCATATATTGGTACCTTTTTTTCTAATTAGGCACACAGAAACTACAGGCCATGAGTAACTTAGTCAGAAATAATGGCACCGATTGGCCTGTAGGTGGCAATAAGTCAAATGGTATGAATACTTTCTGAAGGCAATGTATATATCAGTGGAGGCTGGTGGGAGGAACTATAGGAGGACGGGCTCATTGTAATGGTTGGAATGGAACGGTATCAAACACATCAAACATATGGAAACCACGTTTGATTCTGTTCCTTTCATGCCATTTCAGCCATTACAATGAACACATCCTCCTATAGCTCCTCCCGCTAGCCTCCAATGATATATACATACAATTAATTATTGTTGTCGATAATTCTAATGTTATATCTTCTAATAGTAACTGTATCCACTGATTAAATGGGAGAGAGTGAGGTGTTTGCCATCTTAGAGGCCCAATTTTTCTCTGATGAAGAAGATATTCAAGGGGCTATCATCATTAAGAAAAAAAGAGTCACCTGGTAATATAAATGCTTATTTCAGATCTTACAATGTCCTCGAGCCATTACTATCCATGATATTGCCAAGGGTATGGATTACGGATACCATTGGGGTGATGTGAAAGGGTGTCTTCCCGATCACAAGACATTATTGTTTAATTGCATAGTGTCTATTTTGTGCCAAATAGTTTGGGAAATTATAGGGCCAAAGCGTAGTTTACATTGTTTAAGAGAAAGATCAATGACACCACTTCTTCCAGTGCAATGGGAGCCATCATAGTTATCTCTATTCTCAGCCAGGGAGCGGAAGAGTCATGTCTCAACCAATTTATAATTGGGCGAAATGCTAGTACTTGGAAATACAATTTGAAGTTTTGAACAGATAGCACGAGAGTCTTTCCCTCTCTGTAAATGTGTTAATTTAATCTGGGATCTCTTACCTTTCCATATACATTTTGAAAATGCACTGTGGATTTTATCCCAATAGCCAGGTAGGCTCATGAAATTCAACAGAGGTAATATTTTCATTTTAATAAAATAAATTCTGCCGGTAGAGCGACTGGGATGTTAGTACATCTACTGAGGTCTGGTTTAATTGATTTGAGCATTCGGACTTGCCTAGTTAAATAAAGGTTAAATAAATAAAAACATTAAAAAAATAAAATTCTGTTTACGTTTTTGGCAATGGTTTTATCTAAATAAGGAAATATATCGATTCTTAAACATTTAAAAAGAGAAATGATTGGGATTCTATAAGTGGAGATGGGGTCCTCTGTCAGGTTCTTGGGAGGTAGGGCAGATTTGGTTAGATTCATTTTATAACTTGAGATATATCTGAATTTGTCTATGATCTTCAAAGCATTTGGGAGAGATGAGATACATTGTCTAGATAAAGTAAGATATTGTCAGTGTATAATGAGATGACGTGTGGTCCTGTGCAGTTCAGTATAGCATAGCACTTGTAACACCAGGGTTGTGGATTCGATTCCCATTGGCGACCAGTGTGAAAAAAGTATGAAAATGTATGCACTCACTACTGTAAGTCACTCTGGATAAGAGTGTCTTCTAAATGACTAAAATGTAAACGTGATTTGAAGAACTGAGATATATTGGTGTCATTTCTTTTGATTGTCGAATTGCCTGGACCATGGGCTCCATAGACAATAAAAATAGCAGAGGTGAGATGGGGTCACCTTGCCTTCTACTTATTCAGAACGTAGCAGAGCAGGTATTGCCTGTTGTTACTATAGCTGAGGGATTGGCATATAATATTTTAATCATATTAATGAAATTGTAGCCAAGTCCCATTATCAGGTTTAAGGTATGACCCAGATGCAGACAGTGTCAAAGAAACAAAAGTGTATTTATTTCTAGTGCAAAAGGTCCAGAACGGCAGGCAGTCTCAGGGTCAGGGCAGGCAGAACGGTCAAAACCGGGAAGGACTAGAAAACAGGAGCAAGACAGACAGGAGCAGGGGAACAAATACTGGTAGGTTTCACGAAACAAAATGAACTGGCAACAGACAAACAGAGAACACAGGTTTAAATACACATGGGATAATGGGGAGGCTGGGCAACACCTGGAAGGGGGTGGAAAAAACGTACCTTGGGTAGAGACCAAAGATACAGTAGGATCATTGTAAAAGCTTTTTCTGCATCAGATACTAGAGAAGACCATAAACAAGCAGCTTACATCATTTTAAAATTCAAACAGTATCTTTGAAACCTACCAATCCGGTTTTAGACAATTTCACAGCACTGAGACTGCGCTTGTCAAGGTAGTGAATGACCTACAGCTATTTTTATTAGGAGGTTGGAAGACTTGGTTGGTCTACGAGGACAGGTTCTTAACTGGTTCAAATCCTACCTCTCTGAGTGCTAACAATTTGTTCAGCTAGGCAATAATTTATCTGACGTTCCAAAGTTGAATTTGATGTTCCTCAAGGTGCTGTGCTTGGACCCCTTTTATTTTCCTTATACATGCTACCCTTTAGTAATGTCATGTCACTAGCACAACATACACTTTCATTGCTATGCTGATGACACCCAATTGTATTTTAAACCAGACAATACTTACAGTTGGCCTGCTGTGCATAACAGATGGTAGGAACTGGATGGTTTTAAACTGATGATAGTACTTGTTCACAAGAAACTCACAAACAAAGTCTCAGCGCGCACTCTCAACATTAATGGTTGTCTCATTACACCAAACATGGACGTTAAAAACCTTGGTGTCACTTTTGACCCCGGCCTAACTTTTGACAACCACATAAAAGGCATAACCAAAACATTTCCAGTTTTTTCACTTCATCCCTCAGCCAAATGCCGAAAAATTGTTCCATGCGTTTATTTAATCTAGATTCTCCTCTCGAGCTGCCCTTACTGCACTATTACAAGCCTACAACTTATACAAACCACTGCAGCTCGCATTTTAACCAACTCTAGAAAGCACGAGCACATCACTCCAGTTTTATCTGCCTGTATAGTATCGGTCTGATTTAAGATCTTACTCTTCATTTTTAAACCTCTGCTTTGCCTTGCCCGGTCATATCTGACAGACATGCTCGTTCCACACAACCCAGTGAGGGAGCTCTGCTCCCAAGGAGCTGGTCTGCTTACAGTACTTAAATGCAGAACCAATGCAGGGGGCGGTGCATTCTCTATCAAAGCTCCTCAGTTATGAACCGCTTGCCCTGTCAGGTAAGAGGGGCAGACACCGTTGAAGTTTTTAAATCACTTTTAAAACCTCACCTTTATAGCCTTTAATCAGTGATTGTTTTAGGCATCCTCTGTGTTTTTTATGTTATTTTTTTTGTTTTGTTGTTACTTTTTACCTCGCCAATTTCATGATATTCAATTAGTAGTTACAGTCTTGTCCCATCGCTGCAACTCCCTTACGGACTCAGGAGAGGCGAATGTCAAGAACCACGTGTCCCCCGAAACACGACCCTGCCAAGCCACACTGCTTCTTGACACACTGCCTGCTTAACTCAGAAGCACCAATTTGTCAGAGGAAACACCGTACAACTGGCGACCGTGTCAGCATGCATGCTACCAGCCCGCCACAGAAGTCGCTAGAGCGGGATGGGCCAGTCAAACCCTCCCCTAACCTGAACAATTGTGCGCCGCCTCATGGGTCTCCCGTCAAGGCCGGGATAGTGATGCCTCTAGCACTGCGATGCAGAGCCTTAGACCGCTGCGCCACTCGGGAGGCCCTAGTTTATGTTTTTTTAATTCATACTTTTTACTGCTTCCTTTTCCTTTTCCCCTTTAATTGTTTTAATGTAAAGTGAGTTGTGATTTAAAATGCACTTTAAATAAAGTTTGATTTGACTTGCTACATAGACACAGGGAATGGAATTTGTGGTTGTGACATACTTAGCGAATAATCATTCTACGCAAGGTAAAAAAAAATTGAACCCACTAAAGAAATGCAAAACCCTTATGTTAATCCTCATATTTATCCCTTATAATTCTATAATGCATAACATCCTGTGCATAGATATATCAATATTATGCCGTGATCCTGTCAATTCCAACATGTTGGCCTACATTGTCAGTTCCTTGTGATTATTCCTCAAATGATGAATGTTGTAAAACAGTTTAAATCTCCCAACTTTCTAAATCTCCCCAATAAGTATTTCTAGCTCAAACCTTCTCCCTCTCAGCTCCAGCTATCTTTTCCCTGGACACAGCATGCAGTATATGCAGATTGTGAGGAGGTGGTGCGAGGCTTTGATGTTTCATAGAACAGAATTATAGATGTCTTTTACATAACTGCTCCCTCACTGGAGGAGAGGAAAAGAGAGAAAAAAAGAGGATTATCGGCCCAAAGTTTTCAACACTCTCTCAACTGGCTGGCTGTCTCTCTCTCTCTCTCCCCTTTCTCCCTCCAACTCTCTCTCACTCTCACTCTTTCTCTCTGAATCCTGGGAGGCTCCTATACGTGTTTCTGTCTGAAGTTGAATTTAGGTTGGCTGTTTGAGTGATTCTATCTGTAGATTAGGAAGGAAAGAGAGGTATCATATTTACCCTTCTCCCAGACATCTCAAGGATCCCCCAGTCAACACATGTACCCCACCCTCTAGGCTGGGGTTCAGGACTGTTGCAGTACACTGACAGCTCCATGTGGTTGACAATCAGCCAGCTGATATCTCAGCACCTCTTCCTGTATATTCTGTCCAGAACTGATATTAGCCTACAAAGACGCATGATGTGAATATGTACTATTCAGGGATGTGCATGGTTGACTATTCCACATTGTCATGAAGTTGCCCTGTTGGTGAGGGTTATGACCCCGATAAATACCTTTCCTTATTTTCTCTCTCTACTCTACAGAATGGACTCTTGGAAAGCCCTTTGTTAACATAGAGAGAGTATTGTAACATCAAAAGGTTGGGGAAAAGAACAATCTTTATGTAATCCAACCAGTTGAAAGTGTCCGTTGGTACTGAGAAAATATGATGTCAGATCAGTTGTCGTCTGAGACATTATTACTGATGATAGGACGACATGAACTATATCTCTGAAGTCTATACATTCTAGTCTATACATTCTATCAGATTCACATGGAATTGTTGTGCAATTTATATGTTGAAATATGAAACTATTTGTGAAAAGATTAAATGTAATTTTAGTTTTTAAAATAAGAGAATTGTTTTCATAAGGAAAATATGCTCAATCAGTGGCCACGCCCACGTGAATAGGCATTGGTTGGAAAGGATGAACCAACCAAGAAACCGTGGATTGATGGCAGCATTTGCGCAAAACTGAAAGCGCAAACCACTGCTTTTAACCAGGGTAAGGCTACCGGAAACATGACTGAATACAAACAGTGTAGCTATTCCCTCCACAAGGCAATCAAACAAGTTAAACGTCAATATAGAGACAAAGTAGAGTCACAATTCAACGGCTCAGACACAAGAGGAATTTGGCAGGGTCAACAGTCAATCACGGACTACAAAAAGAAAACCAGCCCCATCGCGGACCATGACGTCCTGCTCCCAGACAAACTAAACAACTTCTTTGCTCGCCTTCACCGCAGCCAACATGAGTAAAACATTTAAATGTGTTAACCCTTGCAAGGCTGCTGGCCCAGATGGCATCCCTGGCCGTGTCCTCAGAGCATGCGCAGACCACCTGGCTGGTGTGTTTACGGACATATTCAATCAGTCCCTATCCCAGTCTGCTGTTCCCACATGCTTTAAGAGGGCCACCATTGTTCCTGTTCCCAAGAAAGCTAAGGTAACTGAGCTAAATGACTATCGCCCTGTAGCACTCACTTCCGTCATCATGAAGTGCTTTGAGAGACTAGTCAAGGATCATATCACCTCCATCCTGCCAGACACCCTGGACCCACTCCAATTTGCTTACCGTCCCAATAGGTACACAGACGACGCAATCGCAATCACACTGCATACTGCCCTAACCCATCTGGACAAGAGGAATACTTATGTAAGAATGCTGTTCATCGACTACAGCTCAGCATTTAACACCATAGTTCCCTCCAAGCTCGTCATTAAGCTCGAGACCCTAGGTCTCGACCCAGCCCTGTGTAACTGGGTCCTGGACTTCCTGACGTGCCGGACCCAGGTGGTGAGGGTAGGAAACAACATCTCCACCCCGCTGATCCTCAACACTGGGGCCCCACAAGGGTGCGTTCTCAGCCCTCTCCTGTACTCCCTGTTTACCCATGACTGCGTGGCCAAGCACGCATCCAACTCAGTCATCAAGTTTGCTGACGACACTACAGTGGTAGGCTTGATTACCAACAACGACGAGACGGCCTACAGGGAGGAGGTGAGGGCCCTCGGAGTGTGGTGCCAGGAAAATAACCTCTCACTCAATGTCAACAAAACAAAGGAGATGATCGTGGACTTCAGGAAACAGGAGAGGGAGCAGCCCCCTATCCACATCGACGGGACAGTAGTGGAGAAGGTGGAAAGTTTTAAGTTCCTCGGCATACACATAAGGGACAAACTGAATTGGCCCACCCACACAGACAGCATGGTGAAGAAGGCGCAACAGCGCCTCTTCAACCTCAGGAGGCTGAAGAAATTCGGCTTGTCACCAAAATCACTCACAAACTTCTACAGATGCACAATCGAGAGCATCCTGTCGTGCTGTATCACCGCCTGGTACGGCAACTGCTCCGCCCACAACAGTAAGGCTCTCCAGAGGGTAGTGAGCACAACGCATCACCGGGGGTAAACTACACCTACACCACCCGATGTCACAGGAAGGCCAAAAAGATCATCAAGGACAACACCACCCGAGCCACTGCCTGTTCACCCCGCTATCATCCAGAAGGTGAGGTCAGTACAGGTGCATCAAAGCTGGGACCGAGAGACTGAAAAACAGCTTCTATCTCAAGGCCATCAGACTGTTAAACAGCCATCACTAACATTGAGTGGCTGCTGCCAACATACTGACTTAAATCTCTAGCCACTTTAAAAATAGGAATTGGATGTAACAAATGTATCACTAGCCACTTTAAACAATTTTGTATATAATGTTTACATATCCGACATTACTCATATCAAATGTATACACTGTACTCTAAACCATCTACTCAATCTTGCCTATGCCATTCAGCCATCGACTCAAAACTCTAGCCACTTTAATAATTATAATCGGATGAAATAAATGTATCACTAGCCACTTTAAATGATGCCATTTATATAATGTTTACATATCCTACATTACTCATCTCATATGTATATACTGTACTCCATACCATCTACTGCATCTTGCCTAACGCCGATCAGCCATCGCTCATCCATATATTTATATGTACATACTCGTATTCATTCCTTTACTCTTGTGTGTATAAGGTAGTTGTTGTGAATTTGTTCGATTACTTGTTAGATACTACTGCATGGTCGGAACTAGAAGCACAAGCATTTCGCTACACTTGCATTAACATCTGCTAACCATGTGTATGTGACAAATACAATTTTATTTGATTTGAACCCCTTTTCTACATTTCTGGTTGCGAATGGTTGAACAACTATAACCAAACAAAATTAACATTGTGTTCCCGATGACGTGAGGACTGATGTCTATATGTTTAGAAGGGCGAATTTCAACGTGGAGTTGACAATCGCAACGCTGGAAGGATGAATTTCGACTATACCAGCCAGAATATAGCATGAGCTTATAGTATGGCAACTTGGTATGAACTTTGAACTCTTATTCACTAAAGAAGTGATAACTCGATGTCTAGGATGTATCAGCAGCAGCTGTAAACGTGCGTGGCCTAGTAAAGGACGAACAATCTCTTCAGAATGACAGGGTACTACAACGTATCCGTTCTGCCACATGACGACAGACTACAGAGTATCCGCCCCAGAATTATTCTTCAAAGGACAAGGGAGATCTCTGATGGGCAACCCAGCCTTCTATCTTCGACCAATCATTCGAAGCGCAGCTCAGAGTAAATATATTTCTTGCATTTTCCTTTTCCGAATGGCGGTTATTTTCATTCAAACCCAACTCCCTTTCTTTGTGTAACCGGTTTTGTTCGCTAGGGACGTTTCCTTTTGACATAATTAGTAATCAATGTATGAGCCATCCTGTGTATATGTAATTCTGTGTGATTATTTAGGTATTTAGAAAATAAATAATTAAATCAAATTTTGCATTGCTGATTCAACTTGTTAGTCAGGGTTCGTGAAGATAACCAAGAATTTTACGATGTTCAGATTAGACTAAATAAGGTGACGATTAATAATTGACTGCTACTGATATAAAGATTACCAGGTCTTTAAGAGTTTATTTGGAAGACAACAGCTCTATAAACATTCTTCCGTGGTGCCCCAACATCCTAGATAATTACATTACATGATTAGTTTAATCAGGTAATATTATTTACAGAGAATTGATTTGATGAAATAGCATGTCATATCACTTAATCCATAGTCACGACAACATTTAATGTAACCGTACAAGAACCTCTTAAGGATGCACCCCTTTTTTTCAATTTTCGCCTAAAATGACATACCCAAATCTAACTGCCAGTAGCTCTGGACCTGAAGCAAGGATATGCATATTATTGATATCATTTGAAAGGAAACACTTTGAAGTTTGAGGAAATGTGAATGTAATGTAGGAGAATATAATACATTAGATCTGGTAAAAGATAATACAAAGAAAAAAAACATGCGTTTTTCCCCCATTTTTTTCCCACATCTTTGAAATGCAAGAGAAAGGCCAATATATGACTTAGGAATCTACATGCAATTTAGATCTTGGCCTCTAGATGGCAGCAGCGTATGTGCAACGTTTTAGACTGATCTAATGAACCATTGCATTTCTGTTCAATTTTTTTTTAGCAAGATTGCCCAAATGTGCCTAATTGGTTTATTAATAACTTTTCAAGTTCATAACTGTACACTCTCCTCAAACAAAAGCATGGTATTCTTTCACTGTAATAGCTACTGTAAATGTGACAGTACAGTTAGATTAACAAGAATTTAAGATTTCTGCCAATATCAGATATGTCTATGTCCTGGGAAATGTTCTTGTTACTTACAACCTCATGCTAATCGCATTAGCCTATGTTAGCTCAACCATCCCGCGGGGGTCCCACCGATCAAGTAGAGGTTAACCTCTTAAAGATCGGCCCCTTTTTTTCAATTTTTGCCTAAAATGACATACCCAAATCTAACTGTCTGTAGCTCAGGCCCTGAAGCAAGGACCTGGTACCATTGGAAAGGAAACACTTGGAAATGTGAAAGGAATGTAGGAGAATATAACACATTAGATCTGGTAAAAGATAATTCAAAGAAAAAAACAACCGTTTAAAAAAGAATTGTGTACAATCATCTTTGAAATGCAAGAGAAAGGCCATAATGTATTATTCCAGCCCAGGTGCAATTTATATATTGGCTACTAGATGGCAGCAGTGTATGTGCAAAGTTTTTGTTTGATCTAATGAAACATTGCATTTCTGTTCCAATTTATTTTATCAAGACTACCCAAATGTGCCTAATTTGTTTATTAATAACGTTTCATGTTAAAAACTGTGCACTCTCCTCAAACAATAGCATTCTATTGTTTCACTGTAATTACTATTGTAAATTGGACAGTGCAGTTAGATTAACAAGAATTTAAAGTATTTATTTAAAAAAAAAAAACATATAAGAAGCCTTCCCAGTGCTTACCTTGCCCATGTTTATTCTGGTGTTGGACATGTTTGCTAACTGTACTGCTGGTTGCTGCTCCTGAACTGACTTCCTACCTGGTTTAACCCTTTATTTTATACCTGACCAAACCTAAAGAATCCCTAGCCCCATTGTTCAAACCCCTGACCCAGCAACATGCTACAGAGGCCTACTGAAGCGAATGAGGTGACATCCACATTTCCAGGGACTGGACCCGTCAGTCTTTAGAAAAGGATGTTTCTCAATTGGCTGTTTCTCAAACAAAGTAATATAAAGCCTTTTGAGAGTTTACAACAGCTAGTAACAGCCTTGACATTGGAAGTTCTGTCCACCGACGGTTCGGCGGTCGTCGTCACCGGCCTATTAGCTGCCACCGATCCTCCTTTTCTTTCTATTGATTTTTCTTATTGTTTGCACCTGTTTTTGTGTTTGTAATTTCTAGGGCTATTTAAGCCGGTCAAGCCCGCCTCCTTTCGTGCGGGCTTGTTTCTCTGTTTGTTTGGTGGACGTTCGGCCGACGTGTATGTTGGCATGTTCTCTCGTCCTGTTTGGGCCGCCTTTGTTTTGTGTGCGCCTGTTGTGTTTGGGGCGTTATATTTACGCGCCGCATTAAAAAAGGAATATTGTTCCCTACACCCTGCTCTCTGCGCCTCACTCCACACCCACCACCTAGCTGTCGTGACAAGTTCTCCATACATCGGGCAAAACTTAAGTTTTAAGTTTTGTAAGCCTATTTGAAATGTTATTAAATATTGATAATACGTGTCTCAATGTTATATTGTAAGCTCATTTGATTTAAGACAAAAAAATTGAAATCACACTGCCTTAAGAGTGAAAGTCTGGGGTTAACTTGTTAGGTTAAACTTAATGTTTATTTGATCGACGTGTGCCATACTACTATGGCTGACCCTGTAACACAACACATTTCACTGCACCTGTCCTGTGTGTGACAATAAAACATTTATTTAATACATAATTAAAAGTGAGCTGTTACTTAGCTAACCTTCGCTTTTCATAATCATGATACTGGAGAAATTGTTACATTGTACATTTAAGAAATGTTATTTAGTCTTTTATATTTCAAATACATCAACAATCCATTTAGTAAATTCCTCACAAAAAATGATTTGGTAACACTTATTTTAAAGAACTCTTAATTAATAAAGCGTTTTCAAAAGTAAAGTAGTCACTATAAGTGGTTTACAACTGCAAAAGAAAGAGATTTAGCGGTACCTTATTGTAACGTGTGAACAGGAATTCATATAAGTATCTGTGTATAAATTATGGTAGCACTTTATTTACTTTACTACTATGTATTTTTATTTAAATTTGTACAAATTAATAAAATGTAAAAAGCTGAAATGTCTTGAGTCAATAAGTAGTCAGTTCAAGAGTAATTTTTTTTTAACAAGTCACATAAGTTGCATGGGCTCTGTGTGCAATAATAGTGTTTATGATTTTTTTATGACTACCCCATCTCTGTACTCCACTCATACAATGATCTGTAAGGTCCCTCAGTCGAACAGTGAGTTTCAAACACAAATTCAATCACAAACACCAGGGAGGTTTACCAATGCCTTGCAAAGATAAAGAAATATTGGTAGATGGGTAAAAATTTAATTAAAAGCAGACAATAACTATCCCTTTGAGCATGGTGAAGTTATTAATTACTCTTTGGATGGTGTATCAATACACCCAGTCACTATATAAAGAAAATGGGTGTCCTTCCTAACTCGGAGAGGAAGGAAACCACTTAGGAATTTCACTATGAGGCCAAACAGAGTTTAATGGCTGTGATAGGAGAAAATGGAGGATGGATCAACAACATTGTAGTTACTCCACAGAACTAAACAAATTGACAGAGTGAAAAGAAGGAAGCCTGTAAAGAATAACACATATTCCAAAACATGCATCCTGTTTGCAACAAGCCACTAAAGTAATACTGCAAAAAATATTTTGTCCTGAATACAAAGTGTTATGTTTGAGGCAAATCCAATACAACACATTACTGAGTATCACTCTCCATATATGTATTTTTTGACTCTTTCCACCAGACACAGCAGGACAATAACCTAAAACACAAGGCAAAATTTGCACTGGAGTTGCTTACCAAGAAGACAGTGAATGTTCTCGAGTGGCCGAATTACAGTTTTGACTTAAATCTACTTGAAAATCTATGGCAAGACTTGATGTTGTCTAGCAATGATCAAAAACCAATTTGACAGATCTTGAAGTATTTTGAAAAGAATAATGGGCAAATTCAGGTTTGGAAAGCTCTTAGCGACTTACCCAGAAAGACTAACACCTGTAATCGTTGCCAAAGGTGCTTCTAGAAAGTATTGACTCAGGGGTGTGAATACTTATGAAAATTAGATATATATGTATTTCATTTTCAATACATTTGTAAAAATGTCTAAAAACATGTTTTCACTTTCATTATGGGGTATTGTGTGTAGAAAACATAAATATATTTAATCCATTTGAATTCAGGCTGCAACTCAACAAAATCCGCAATAAGTCAAGGGGTATGAATACTTTTTGAAGGTCTCAAAACCCAGGCAGTTTGTGTCATGTTCAGTGTAACTGCTGTTGAGTATAATTCTGATTTATCAAGGCTGCGTTAGACATGCAGCCCAATTCTGATCTTTGTTTCACTAATTGGTATTTTGACCAATCAGATCAATATCTGGTGCGAAAAGATCTGATGTGATTGGTCAAAAGACAAATTAGCAGAAACAATATAAGACTTAGGCTGCGTTTAGACAGGCATCCCAAGAGAAACAAGGCCAGGCCACATAGTTATGACTCTGCTGACCCCTATTGTTCTCTGATACACACAGCAGTTAACAAAAGACAAGCTGAGTCCACAGATGTCACCTACTGGTCGGGCCTAGCTTCTACACTTGATGAGAAAGGGAAATGAAAGGGGTTTCCATCTTACATTCAAGTAGATTACATAGTTGTAATAACAAAGGTACATCTATTTTATTTTGAGAGTCCTACAAACTGTATATATTTAAAATAAGACAAAGGTTCACAAGACTGATTCTAAAACATGTATTTCTGTGTCACAAAAACGGCTTTGCATACCCCTGTGCATATTCACGCGCACATTTCACTGCCAGTGCTCAGTCTCACAATACCGATGGTATCAGACAGTGTGCAACATTCTTAACGAAAAACCTTGCATAGTACTATGTAGCTAGCTCTTTTACCGGTGCAAAGGTTCAGTCGAGCAGTGATTAAATTATGAAAATGACTTAATTGTGGATCTCATATAGGTCATATTTTGCACGCTAGATTCATACAAACCATGCATACCAAGTTACAGTATATTACATTCAAGTTATTTGATTTGTATTGCACCAACTCACTCTTGTTCTGCATAAAACGGATCAAGATGAATAAGACGTTGCTGTAACGCCAACAGCAGAATACTTTGGTATAATCCAGCACATTTGAATGCCATTATAAAATATCACTGTCCATACACAAGAATCCTGAAATACATTGGCTGGATGTGCCATCAGTCTAAACATGTAGGAAGGCCTTATTGAAAACCATGGAGCCACAGTTATGACAGTGCCGTATACTGTATGCACTTCAGAGATTCTTTGTGTCCATGCTCCAAATATCAGTCCCTCCCTGTTGTTCATACATCTTCCTGAGTCTTGACCAATCAGTCTTGTTATGACTTCTTTACAGGTCTTGTCTCCAAGCAGTTCCTGTATGGAGTATTGACACAAACCTTTTCCGGCCACACTTTACATAAGAAAAAGTAGTATTTCCTTTATGTTCATTTTAGGGGAATAACTTGTGTCTAAATACCAACTAAAAAAACTAAAAAAGTACTCCAAGTGCATGAAATTGCAAACCTGTTACATGTAACCTAATAACATTACACATGACTTTCCTTTGTATAAAGTAAGTAAGTAGCCTGGTCCAAGCCAGAATGGCCTATTGGGCAGGAGCCTATCTCCTGTATCTGTAGCGTGAGCGTGATGCAGTTTGATGTACAAATGCACCCCGTGGACAGGAACTAGTCTATCACAGGGTCTTCATTGGTGTAAATCCAATGAAAATAAGTTCAAGTGTGGGCCAATTTTCTTTCCCCTCATTTCCCTGTCTTGTAATCGAAAAGGAAAAAAGTTGTTACTGCAGTTACCGTTATTGTAGTAATACCAACAATGCATTAACTAGCTGTCGTCATCGGCTTCAGCATCACCCCGGACAAGCTGCTGGAGAAGGCCTTCTCTATCCGCCTGTTCAGCCACGAAGAGATTACCCTCCTGCAGCTCGCCAATGAGAAGTCGCTGCAGCAGAAGGGCATCACCGTCAAACAGAAGAGGTGAGTGAGGGCTAGAGAGACAGCATGAGCTCTATTGGGTCTAATTGAAATTGGAGAGTGCATTTACTTATAGAGAAATGATTGGGGATCCTAATGAATCAAATCAAAATGTACTCAAATCCACTGTCTATTTGAATATATGACTTCTTTCAAATGAATCTAAATTACACCATAAATGTCTTCAGTGTTTCCCCGAGGATTTGTTTCAGCAGTGGTGGCAAGGGTAGCGAGGGGTGGATTTCTACTAGCGTTAGCGCAATGACATGCTAGCTGTTCCCATAGACTTCCAGTCATTGAGTCAATGACTGTCCATTTAAAAGTGTGTCTGGCAGAAATGTATATAAAAAAACAAAAAATTACATTATTTTTTGCAGCAGTGGCAACAATTTCCACACCTGCTAAATGAATATAGGAGAAACACTGGTCTTGGTGCTCTGTTTGCTGCCCTGATATCCAATGCTCTTTTGTCCATTGCTGGACACCTTCCTACTGGCGCTGCCCCTCACTGCCCCTCCCTTCATTCTGACGCTACTACACCCACCCTCGGACATGGTCCTTCCCCTCATTTTCTGCTCCTCCTCCTCCTCCTCCTCATCCATCCCCCTCTCCGCCTCCTCCTGCTGCAGGTTCCGGTGGTTCTGACAGTTGCATACCCGCTCCTCGGGCTGCTCCCCGGTGGGACGGAACCACTTCAATGAAGCGTAGAGGAGCTCTACGAAACTGGACAAGGCAGACACCACTCCCACGGCGAAGTAGAAACAGAGGAAGACAGTCTTCTCCATGGGGCGTGACACAAAGCAGTCCACCGTGTAGGGGCATGGGAAGCGGCTGCATGGAAACTGGGCCTCAACCCGGAAGCCGTATAGCCACCACTGACCTACCAGAAATCCCACTTCTGTCACCAAACGGAAGGCCACGTTTATAACATAGAGCTGTCGGAGGTGGCGCTCTTCCCTGGCAGGGTTGCTAATCAGCTGGCTGAACCTTGGCTGGCTTAACTGCATGGTCCTCTTGTTGTGGTGGTGCATGGCGTACATGAGGAAGATGAGGGACGGCGTGGAGATGAGGACTATGTGGAACACCCAGAAGCGGTACTGGGAGATGGGGAAGGCATCATCGTAACACACCTGCTTGCAGCCCGGCTGCAGGGTGTTACAGGCAAATTCCCCCTGCTCGTCTTCGAATAAGTCGCCGGCGACAGTGCCCAGGATGAGGATGCGGAAGACCAGCATGAGCAGCAGCCAGAAGCGGCCCAGCATAGGGGAGTGGACCTGGAGGGCATCGAAGAGGGAGCCGAGGAAGCTCCACTCACCCATGATGCGAGGACCCGGCCTGGGCTACTCCTCCTGGCTCTCTGGGGGTCTCTCGAGGTCTAGTGGAACTTATATTCAGTCCATTTTCAGAAATAGTTATCCCTCATGAGTTACTGGCACGTAGGGTTGTCAAGTCAAAATGCAAAGTCTGCTCACAAGCCCTTCCTTATGAAGTACTAAAATGGATGATGAAATCTGAACAGGGTAATTTACAGATCAAAGGCTAATTCCATGGACGTGTGTCCTTTACATGACCTGAAACAAGACAGATCAAATATTTGATTGTGTAACATGCAGAAAAAAGTATAAATGAGCTATTCCAATTTATTCCCTCATCCATGTGATATTTAATTAATTATCAAAAGCAAATACCTGTAGGAGATGAGAAGTTGCTTCAACTCCTTTTTAGCTTCCTTAGGATATCAACCAATTCAGTGAAAACCTCTGCTCCTTACGTGATCTTTAATGACATTGAAAAACAGGTTTTGATTAGTTAAGAAGCACATAGGCAAAACAATATAGGTATATTATTGAATGTACTTAATATTACATACAAAAAGACCCACACAAATATTTAACTTGCTCACATAGAAGTTAAACATACCAAACTTTTCAACCATATACATGGTGGATCGTCATAACAAGCCAATTCCTGTACAAGCCTGGTAGAAGTACTCTTTAGCCTCTGGCATACACACTCTGGGTGCCTTGTTTATGGGGGCAGCCTTCAATCAATGGGTAGTAGTCAATGAGTCATCAAAATATTGTCAGTCAATAAAAAAGATCAAAGATCCGTAGAAAAGCCTTGAAACATTTGGCATTATATCATCCATCTATTAAAGGTGCAATGACAAGAAAATGGAGCCAACCTGTATTGGTTCCCTCAGTGTGCTTCTCCCAGCAAGCCGACTATTACCACAGTCTAACTCCACGTTAGAGAGTGATAATGGTTGGCTTTTAATAGTTGGCTTGGTAGGGCGTCAACGGGGAAGGAAATTCCTGTCATGTCCTATCTGGGATATCAAAGTACACAAACATAATTAATGTTTACTCAAGAGTGCATACTCTTGATTGATGACTGCTTTTCCTAATGGCAGGAAGAGTCAGCACTTCCCAATCGGCCTGAGCAGTTCACGAGGGAGAACACAGGAACACCCCAGCATCAATACACCACCCACTGGGTAAAAACTGGTTGAATCAACATTGTTACCAAGTAATTTCAACCAAAATATGTAATATGATGAAGTTGATGGAAAACTGATTGGATTTGAAAAAAGTTATCAACATAAGGGAATTTCATATTTTTTCCCCAAACTTTTAACCTAAATCCAATGATATGGTGAAATGTTTTGTTGATTTCACATTGAATTCACATTAGTTCACAACTCAACCAATTGTAAATAAAAAATAGACATTGAACTGAAGTCTGTGCCCAGTGGGCACTGGTAGACCTACTGATACAACAGCTGTGAGTGCTTTTGTATTGGGATTGGGTGGGCCGGCCAGTCCCTGACTTTGTTTTAATTTCAAATAGCCTACACCCCTTTCCTGCAGTCAAATGAACAATTCGTCCTCTAGTGGCCTCATGGGTGGAATGGTATTAATATTTTTCATAATTTTATAATTAATAAACATTATTTCAAAAACCACCTTAAAATCCTGTGTTTCTATGTCAAACGAACACTTTTGTTATATTTCAGTTTTCTGTGACATATATGAAATGTAATATTGGGAAGCAAACTCAAAATTGAATAAATGTAAACTCTTTATCTGACATGGTACAGGTGTCTTCAGTTTTTAAGCCCATAACCATGTATGTGAAGTGCATACTTTGTTTAAAGTAAACTTGACCACCAAGACACACTCTGTGTGACCCTGATTTAACCCACTGCAGAAAAAGGCTAGATTGAGTCATCCTTTGAACTTTAAAATGTAGGCTACATGAGTTCAATATGTTTTTCTGTCAGTTCTGGATGAAACTGTGGGCTGAGGTCAATTGTTTAATTGCTACTTGCCCTGTTACAGATTAGATTATTTAGTTACTTACATTAACCATGTTTGGAATCATAGCCTTCCATGTCGATACACAGGTTGGCATTAATTGGGATGCAGCTCAGCAGTGGTCACTAGCTGGCCTAGCCACAGTCATAACATCTGATTTCAAATCCTAACTTCACTGCTAACCTTATGCCTAACCCTAACCTTAAATTATGACCAAAAAGCACATTTTGGTTTTCATTCAATTTTTACCATAAAACAATTTTGACTTTGCAAGCCGCAAAAGTAGACAGTCTACTAGCTAGTCAGCTAGTTAAGCGCTAGCCAGTTAGTGGCGCTGACAGATTGAAACTGGTATCAACAAAATGTTTTTCACTCTATATCATAAAACATTACATTGCTAACAAGGCATCAATTAGCTTACACAATTTTAAAGTTTATTAGGAAATTTAACTGAGAACTTTGGTAGGTAGATAGCTTGGTTTCCATTTTCCAACAGATTTTTCTAAACCACCTACTTGCTTCTCACTTTCTAATCCCCTGATTGGTCATCAGCGGTTATTGATCTTGGAACTCATGTGTTCACCAGAAGAAACGGCTTCTGGTAAACTGTTTGAAACACTAGTGACCTTTTTTTTTTTATTGTTGCCAAAGGTTTGCAGCAGATTCACTACTAGTGGCAAACATTTCCAAACTTCTAGCAACATTTTGTGGCACTCTATTTATCTTTCAGCAAATTTGCCACAAACTTGCAGAAGTTTCCCGCAACAAATTAATTTGTGTATGGGCATGGCTAGATTCCTATCGAGCAGGCAGTTATATATATATATAATAGTTTTTCGATAAAGAATGTGACTTACACACTTCCTTAAACCTAAAATAAAGAAGTATTTTTTTTGTCAGAGAGACAAAAATTACATCAGTAGAACCCAGTAAAAGTCTGCGGTTCAGTTGCCGCCTGAATTTATCAAAGATTACTTTGATATCATGGGTAGAGTGAGGCTGGAGAGGTTGCAGTAGCCTAACGGTGTGTGTGTGTGTGTGTGTGTTAGTGCACTGTTTGTATGTCATGACTGTAAACACATCTTGCTGTAACAATTTAACATTTCCTTAACAGCACTGCAGGCTTTGCAGCCTCACTCTACCCCTGATATCAAAGTAATTTTTGAAAGTGAAAAAAAAACTACTTGGTAGAATTTTGATTATGGAAAATTGAATAAGTGAGCTTTAAACGGTTTGCTTGGAATGATTTGTAGATATAGTCTCTATCCGTGCATGAGAGTTTGTCCGACTCGGTTTCTCTACCAGAAAACGATCGGCTCACTTGACCGCAGTAGAAAACTGGTCCGGTTTGACAGCACATCACCCCTTGTCGATAGGGTGGACACGCTGTTTCCACGCTGGCAACAAACAAAAGAAATCACAAATTTGGACTATCACTAACCACGTTTCCATCCACAGCTTTCATGCGAGTAAAGTCATGAACTTCACAGGGTATTGAACGTGCATGCTCCTTTACAATAAATATCGAGGGATTTTTCTGGTGGCGTTATGATCGATGCTCGTTTGACAAATAGGCCTACAAATATTCTCGGTCTTATCCATAATAATCTAATTATTTAGACTAGCTGTTGGCTAAAGTGCATGTACCAAGACCAGAGTAATGTCACATTTGCTGTTTAACGCAACCCTTGTGACAAAACTGCCAGTAGAGTTGAACATGTAATGGAAACACATTGAACGTTAGATCTTTATTCAGTACATGAAAACTTAAGTGAACATTTGTATTTTGTGTGCACTACTTCATCACACTGATTTTTCTGCGCAACAAGTCAGTTTGGTGGAAAAACCACTGGAGGTTAAAATGCGCATATTTTCTTTATGCGGGTTTTAAACTGAACAAAAATGGTCAGGGACGGAGCCATGGGTGGGCCTGGGAAGACATAATCATTATCTGGCAACAGCTCTGGTGGACATTCCTGCAGTCAGTAAGCCAATTGCAATTGTGGCATTGTGTTGTGTGACAAAAAAAGCACATTTTAGAGTGGCATTTTATTGTCCCCTGCGCAAGGTGCACCTGTGTAATGATCATGCTGTTTAATCAGCTTCTTGATATGCCACACCTGTCAGGTGGATGGATTATTTTGGCAAAGAAGAAACGCTCACTAACATGGATGTAAACAAATTTGTGCACCAAATTTGCGAGAAATACATTTTTTGTGCACATGGGAAATTTCTGGGATCTTTTATTTCAGCTCATGAAACATGGGACCAACAATTTACATGTTGCATTTATATTTTTGTTCAGTGTAGAATATTCGCATGAAAATATGTTGCCGGTCTAGCTAGGTTTCCATCCCTTTGGCGACAATATTTTCATGTGAATATTTTAGAATCTGCATAAAGGAAATAGCTCATGCGCATTTCCCCACCTGTGGTATGTTTTCACCAAATGGACTTGTGGATGAAAATCAGTGCGTGATGACATAAAATGTAAGTTTTCATGTACCAAATAAAAATCTAAAGTTTGATGTGCTTCCATTGCATTTTCAACCCAACCGGTCGTTTTGTCACAAAAACTGTTGTGTGAAATAGCAAATGTGCCTACTCTGGCCTTGGCACCTGCGCTCTAGCCAACAGCTCGCAGATACAGTACTGGTAGGTTATGCAGGTTCTAATTTACACAAAGAGAATATTATGGATAAAGCAAAATTTTTGTATTTGTCAAACGTTAGTCAAGCATCAATCATCATGTTACCAGAATAAGAGCCTCGATAGTTGTAGTGGGAGGAGGACCACACACCATATCATTGCATGACTCCAAATTTACTTCGATATTATGGTTATTAAATCACCGCCATTTCCCGCATAATACATTTCACCGACACAAAAAGATCCCAACATGTCGAACGAACAAATTATCTGTAGTCCTAAAAACCGTATAGGAGTTAGCTCTGGTTTGTTCAGCCTTTTCATATGGGGCAAATTAACAATAGTGTTCCTTCATGACCCTTTGCAGAACCCATTGGTTGCTGCATGAACGCCCTCGACATCTTCATGCTTGTGTAACCGGTGTGAAATGGCTAGTTAGCTAGCGAGGTGCGCGCTAACAGCGTTTCAATCGGTGACGTCACGCGCTTTTGTGGCGCGATGGGCAACGATGCTTCGTGGGTGTCAGCTGTTGTGTGCAGAGGGTCGCTGGTTCGATCCCAGCTAGGGGCGAGCTATACTGTTACACTTGAATGTGGTTCAAAAAGGGAAATAAAAGCATTATCTGAGTTTTCATTGCTCGTCGTTAACAGAACTTCAGGATAACCGTGTCTGACAGGAGACCGTCTACCTGTATACAGGCGGGAAGCTGGAGAGCCACCGGAAAACTTTTTTTTTTGCTGAGGGTAGGCGACATCAAATTTAGTACCAGGAATCCATGATACGCCTCATGCTCATGAACCTCATACCGCTGCGGTTCCAAGTCTCATGTACATCATCCTGCCTCTGAAGTGGGGCTGCTATAACATTAGGAACAGGTATTCTTACAGTGTATAAAGTATGAAATGGTTTATTCAGTCACATCATGAATTCACTATTATATATTTGGATATGATTGTAATACTTCTGTAATATATCATATGGGTTGAAATGTGTATTTTCAAGCCATATGGGTTGGGAGGGGGGGACTACTACATTTGTCAAAATATTACCTTTCTAGATTGTTGAAATGCCCATCCCGATCAGGCCACCAAGCTCAACTCTATCAGGCTGTAACCTTGCCGAACTTTCAGATAGAAATGTACCATGCACAACAGATGTCTAAGGGAATCATGTCAGCTCTATTCTTTCCATTTGTCTGCAATGAACACACTTCTGCTCATTTGGGATAAGGAGCACATCTGTACTGAGACATGTCAAAGCAAATAAATGGGAATGCTAAATTCCAAAACACCGTTAAGCATGGAGTGATTTCAAATTTACATGGAACTCTTCCCAGTTTCTAAAACACATAACCACCATATGATAACAAGCAACTACTTTATTTTCCAAAACAAATATAAAAAAAGACATCCAATGAAATATTTACATGACAAGACAGAACATGAATAAAAAGATGAAAACCGAAGACTGAACATGTAACGAATAGATTAAAATTTGTGAAATTATTCAGCATAACATTTGTCAAATAGGTTCCTATTTGCAAAATGCCTGAGAATAATCCTTCATGAGACTGTTTTTGTTATTAGCTTTTAAACAATTCTCATTTTTCTTCCAGGTATGATAAAATTCTAATATATAACCAACCGTCTTCTGTGAAAAAGCAGTCAAGACTTCTAATGTTACAAAGCAAAGCCATGAATGGCCAAGCGGCAGTAGAGTATATAAAAGCATTGATTCATTAAAAGGGACTTCAGTTGTAGCATCCTTGATAACAGGAGACATTGACCATATAAGAGAACAGGATGCTCCAACCTAAAAGTCCTCATCAGAGTCTGAGTCAAATTTGTAAGCGACAGGTTTCTTGGCACGGACTGCTTTGCTCCTGGGAGCCACAACCTCCTCATCTGACATTTGGAAGGTCTCATCATCCCATGCTTTCGTTTTCTACAAGGAGATGCAGGAACAAGAATACATCATCCAAATTGAAGTTCATTTATTTCAGAGTGAGGGATCTGACATATGGCAAACCTGAATTAATGGTTAACAAGCTTAAGTTTATATTTTCCAGCACCGTGTCAATTGTAAAAGCTGTCAAAAAAAGGTCTCAGGATATCATTGCATTATCAACAACTTGGCTCACGTCAATGCTAGAACCGCCACTGTTTGGACTCACCTTGCTGACGAAGGTAGACTTCCTGCCCTTGATGCGGGACATGAGGTCATCAGAGCTTCTGTCTGAGTCGTCACTGTCCTGGGCCTTGCGCTTGGCCGGAGCAGCCTTAGACGGGGCAGAGGACGAGCCCGCCGAGTCGCTGGAGTCAAACGACGGGATCTTCTTGGTGGCGGTTTTGGAGGTTGTCTTGGGCTTGGACAGAGCTTCCATGATGGACGGCTGCTTCGCATCTGGAGGGGATGATAGGGTTAGGAGTCTGTTCAGAATAATCCCTCTCAATATAACATCATCCAGGATATACAACATGTAAATATACAGGTAACTGCCAAAATAAAAGGAAACACTTGAGCAAATGAGAGCTACAAACTATATTGAAAGCAGGTGCTTCAACACAGATGTGGTTCCCGAGTTAATTACGCAAGTAACATTAAATCATTCTTACGTTCAAAGTTCCCTTTTAATTATTTTGGGGCACTGAGCAAATTTTAGGTCCTGCGAGCAGAAACTTAAATGTTGTGAGAATTTTGTGCAACTTCAGGCGTGAGTTTACAGTGACCATTGAAGCTGTACCCTTACAAATATAGACCGCAGCCAATAGGCTATTCGAGCATAATGTAGAGCAAATCCAATAACATTTCACAGTAATCTAAAGCCATTTCCATGATATAGCCTATATGTGTAGTTCAATGAAGGCCTACATGAGACTCAAAAACATTTTTACATTATGAAGGGCTTGACATTAATGCCTTTTTACTTGGTATATAACACCATAGGCTAAATAGATGACTGTAAATTACATGGTATGACACAAACCACTATACAAAAGACAATTCATTATTATTACCATACAGAGAATTAGACAATGTAGGCTATCCCTCTGCCTATTGGCTTATTTGCATATTCAAGCCCATCTCAAAATATAAAACCAGCCCTTTAAGACAAGCTTGGCTTTTCAAAGACATCTTGAAATGTAGCCTACACGTTGTGTGCTCTTGTAGGAAGCAGTAATTCCCCATTGCTGACATATATACGCTTATCTATAACTGGGCTAATAATTCACTAACTAGAAAAGAATATTAACAAAAGCTGATTGAAAGACCGCTCACGGGCTACCCCTGCCAATAGAATTCCACTGTCGAGCTCTGTCTCAGCAAACAACAAAATCAGACTCAACCCTGCAAAGTTCCATTTGTTGTATTGAAAAGGGACTGATATAATTAAGCAATAAGGCCCGGGGGGGTGTGGTATATGCCCCCCCCCCCCCAGGGTGCGCCTGTCACAAGATCTCAACCCAATTGATCAATTCTGGGAGTTTTGAGAGTAGCCACCGGAAACAGAATTTTCCACCACCAAATGATGGAATTTGTCATGGAAGAATGGGGTCACATCCAGCCAAGGCGCATCGACATTATCTTGGTGGCCCAACGCCCTATTAAGACACTGTTGGTATTTCCTTTATTTTGACAGTTCCTTGTACATGTTTTATTACTCATTGAAGCAGAAAGCTAATGTCACAACTACTGCACTATTATCAGTACAGGGTTGGAGGTGCAGTTCTATAGTACCAGCAGGCTTCTTCTTGGCGGCTGCTGGTTTCTTGGCGGCTGCTGGTTTCTTGGCGGCTGCCTTGGGCTTGGCTGGAGGCATAGAGGCCATTGCATCGTCGCCATCAGACTGAGCTGCAGAACACAGAACCAAGTTTGGATTACATTTTCAACTGTGCTAGTCCAAGAATCTCCTCAATTGTCTGCAACAGTGTGCCAATGCAGAATGTTGTATTCTGAATGTCAGCATCTAATTGTGAGGCAAATTTGCGATGTTAGATCAATTCAGTTACACAGTTCAGATAGTGACTTTGTATTGAACAATATTGAGCCCCCCGGGGGGGGGGGGGAGAATAGGTGTGGAATATACTTACAGCTGGGTATGTTTACAGCTTCACTTACAGTCGCTGGTTTGCGTTTCACCATCTTTCTATATGAAGAGAGTTTGACAGGATTCACAATTAAATAAATGTGCTTGCGTAGGCTTAACTCACTGCATTACCCCCCACAATTATCACCAGGCTTACAAAAATTCCTGTTAAACTATACTGTTCATAGACTCACTTGGGCTCAGGAGCCTTAGGCTGTGGAGAGTCTGCCTCGCTATCGATTGCAGCGTTGGGCTCGGGGACAAAGTGGTCGTCATCAATGGATGCTGCCTTCTTGGGGGAGCTCAGCCCACAGTCAAACTCATCCTCACTGCTGTACATGTACTTCACAGCAGCTTTGGGAAAAGACAACACCTGTTGCATTATCACTGCATGAACACTAATCACAAACCCATGACGAAGGCAGATTGTTGTTGAAAAGTTTGTTAATACATGTATTTGATCAGAGCCACAAAGTGCGGCTAGCTGGCTACATGTTCTTTTCTTACTAAATCAGGCCACCCAGCAGCGATGAGACAAGACTAACGACCACAAATTGGGGAGAAAAAAAATCTAACTAAACTAAATAAAGTTAGTGCAACACATGCTGATAAAAAGGTAGGCATCCCTTTCTACTCTTGTAGAAAATAGCAACCGTTAGACATGTCGCTGTTAGGTTGTGCTAAAATATCAGCTTCCTGTATGGAAGTACGAGAGTCAGGGGAATGTCCTCAACATACAGTAAGTAATCAAGCTAAGGTCTGAGATGAGCCTAATCAGAAGTGAATAGTACAGCTAATTACTCAGAGGAAGTGATGCTATAGCGCCATCGGCATGTTCTGGAGTCTTCAAAGACCCCCAATCATGAAACAGAACAAACAGCCAGACATAACACTTGAGGCACTGGGACCGTCTATACAGTCTTATTGCCTGGTGGGCTTGATGAATTACACGCGAGCATGGGATGCCAATGAGCATATAGGTGACTGCTGGGTAACGCAATTGCCGATTTAGAACTCAGTTTGGGTGGTTCAGACTTGGGATGTGACAAATGGGGAAACAAATCGTACTGTTTAAAACTGATATACGAAGAAAAAAAAAATCCACATCAATTCACAATGCAGAATGACGGCCCTATTACTTATGCATGAGGGCTAGGCTAGAGCCATTTAGTTACATCTACCGGGACCCTTTACATAGAACGCAATACAGTAGTAACATGTCGATAATTGATTACTTTTCAGACAACTAAAAAAAATTAAGAGTGCTGCATCAGAAGAGTCTTTTCAGACAGTAAAATTGCTCAGGATGGTCTGTCTAGCCTTCGTTCTACTAAAATGTCTTGGTAAGTCACGATATTTAACAAACTTTAAAGTACCTTTTTTTTTTTAAAGGAAAGAGGTCTGTGTTTGCAGGCAGGCTAGTATTGACAGGTCTGGTCATCTACCGATGGAGGTTTATCCCACTTCAGAAGGGGCATTGCTTTACAGTCAAGTAAAATGCCATTGTCTCCAGAGAAAGTTGTGTCGGCGTTTAAAACGCTATATATAGAGTAGCCTACCCTAACAGACAAACATCCCGTAGTGCTTTCAAGGGGAAACTTACCATTATATGTGAAAAGGGTAATCTATACAGGCTACACCGGGGTAACCTACTGTAATTTCAAATTATGAGACAAAAACACCCCCACCCATTCAGCATCAAAGAGTAGCCCATGCTCGCAAGACTGGCCTGGTCCCATAGCCTAAACTAGTCTATTCTACATGCAATAGACCAAACACACACCAGTGTCATTAGTGAAGAGAAAGAGCAGGCAGGCCAGCGCGAGGGAGACAAGGGACAGGCAGAACCGTGCGCATATGTCTTGCTAATCTGCATCTAGCAATGTCTTGTCTTGCATGCCTCACAAATTCACCACAGTAGCCTAATTTGTGCCTCTTCCTCCCTGGGTAGTGTCTCACCTTTGGCTTTGCGTTCAGGTTTCTCCTTGGGTACCACGGAGTCAACTTCCGGTAGAATCTCCATCTCACTGTCTGAGCCAGAGTCGTCAGACCAAGGGTTCTTCTTGGCCTTCTTTGCTGCCATGGGCTTAAACGACAGGGTGGTCTGTTTGCCCAATGCCTTTGATACTGCAAGGGAATATGGCCTTTGGTTAGTCAGTGAATCACAGATTATGTATGTATGTACCAGAGGTCATTCTTGAATTGTGGTGGCATTGGTTTTTTAAAATGTAAATGTATTTGGGTACATCTTCCCATTCTAAAACAAACTAATATGGCAGCTTATTTTTTATTAACCATTATGATAACATTGTTCCACCAGTAGAAGTAGTAACAACAATGGTAACACCAATGACAAATGGAGGATTTTCTTAAGAGGCGACAGAAGTGCAAATCTAAGGCCATAAACCCTTAAAAAAAAAAAAAAAAGATTTTACAAAAGTGCTATGACTAATCATCTCCCAACGTGGTTTCCTCTTCATTTAAATTGATTAACACCAATGACACTATTTAGACACCAAATTATCAAAGAAATCCTCAAATTTCTGACATACTAAAATGGTACGATAAATAACTGTTATATGGTGACCCTCCCCTGATAACAGTTTGCCAATGGAAGGAATACTCAAGGTCCATGTATATCTTTGTAATGATTGATTTTCAAGGCGGTAACACCATTGACAAAACTTATGGACACAATATTTGTAAAAAAAAAAAAAGGTTTTTGTATTTTAATATCCTTTGTTTTTATCTATAGCAGGTGTATCAAACTCATTTTGCCCTAGTGGCCGCATTGTCTTTACAGAGTTCCAGAGGGCCGAACCTAAAATCTATCATATTTCCTCTATGTCAATATTAAAAAAAGCAGTCCTCTATACATCACTTATTGACTTTGATGCACCTTGTCAAGCTTTCATTTCCATGACTGTTAGCAATCTGGACTGAGTGAAGAGACTAAATGTAGGATTGAACATGTATGTGACACCCCTGATCTATATAATAAATTAAAGTACTTGTGTTAACTGTTAACTCGAAATGACACAACGACAAGGTTCCAGTTTAACAAAGTTTACTACACCATATGAACACACTACAAAGTAGCCATTCCACTCAAGGCTCGGTCCATCAACAACAAGACTTGACGCGCACTCTTAACTGAGTGGTAGCCCCGTAATAACCAAAATATAGGGATACTTAAAACATGAACTTAACATTAACCTTCTAGCATACAAAACAAATGCCCAAAACATTTCACTACACCTCTACTCATCACTACTGGGAGCGGCCAATGGGGGATGATTCTGGTAAAATAAAATCATTATCCTCACCTTTGTCCTTGGCCGGTGCTTTGAGTTTCTTGTTCAGTCGCCCTGCCAGGCTAATCTCCTCAGCAGCAGCCGGCTCTCCGTTCTCTCCTCCGTCCTCATCAAACTCCATCTTCATCACCAATACCTCACCCTAAAAACAGACAAATATCAAAATTAAACTATTAAAAAAAACAGAATAGTAATAGTCAAATACCATCTCCAACAAGTTCCATTACCAGTGAACTACATAAAATCTAAAAATTATTATTGTAGTCTAGTTAGTGTTTAACACAAAACGTTTCCAGAAGAGGCACTGGCCTTTTTGCCTTTCTTGACAACGGCCTTCCTGGTGGCCTCAGCCTTCATGGTGCTGGTAATGCGTGGGATGACGCGGCGCCCCTGGGGCGTGGGCATGGTCTCCTGCTTCACCTTCACCACCTTGCCCTTGCCAGCCTTGCCCTTCACCACGGGCATGTTGGCGTTCTGCCGATCCTTCTCCTCCACACGCTGTGTAAGAAAACCAGAGAGAGTCAAATATGTTGTTACGTGACAGTGATGATTACTTGACCCAGGTGTAATGAAATGACAGAACGTTACGGAATTACACTCGTTCCCTATGGAATTAATGACTATTCACGGGTTGCACGCTTCGTCACTATATTGTGTTGAATGTTCGTTTTTAGGGCCGATGTAGGACTACGCATTCTACTCATTGAGCGCTGATTATTAGTCTGAAGTGTATTACTGTGGCTTGGAAACACGATGACAATCAGTAGGAAAAACTTTTGCTATCATTGTGACTTCGCCAGTACTTTAGATGAAATATAACTTTAGCTAGCTAAGATTCAGGGGACAGCACTGAATTTTAGCTAGCTAATGTTAACATTCCTAGCTATTTTTGAGGAACTTTGCTAGCTAACGGCAACATTGACCTCTACAAAGTACATTTTACGAAATAATGACGGAAAACGTTTCCTACTAATTATTTCCCTACTTTAGCTCAGTCATCATATTTCCAAGCCATCTGTAATTTAGAGGAAACAGCTTCCGTTCAGAATGACTGGGCATCAGTCGGGCACAAATATGGCTCCGGGGGTCTATAGAACATACATAACGATGAGACTGACGGAGGAGCAACCAATGAATAGGGTCGTTATGGCATGACAAAATGTTATAGAATGAGTGGTGCTGTTACAGCATAACAGAATGTTACGGAAAGACAATGCTACAGAATGACAAAAGTGTTGTTACAGAATGACATATGCGATTGGTCATGTCGTATTACCTCCAGCTCCTCAGTGAAGGCAGCGAGGTCCTCTTTCCAGAGATCAGCTGGGCTCTTTTTCTCCAGGGTGTTTAGTTCGGTCATCTGCATGAGAGGATAGAAGTTATAGCGAGTACCATCACCATGTAACAATCAGAACGTAGCCACTCGGGAACTAAATGATATACTGCTAAAAGGAAAGGGTCACCAATTTTTTTATGTTATAGTGCATCCGAGTAACGTTCTATCGATTCCCTGGGTCATTTCATGTTGATGAAATCTGTGCCAATATTGTTTAGAACTAGCACCAAATAGACACCCCTTCACTCTGGAGAGAACTCATTGTCCCAGAATGCACTACACGGCCCATTGACGTAGCACGGGCAACGTTTCCCCATCTCCTCAAAAGTATATCTGCCGTTGCGAATGTCGAACTTCACTCTGAGGCACATCGACCTGCAGGTTGAACATGGTGAGATTCTAGACTCCTAAATTAATAGCTGTAAAAATCACACTAACTAGCTCCTTTACATGCCAATATTGTCTTTGGTATTACTGTGTGTAGCTATGTTTGCTTGCTACCTAGCCAGCCCATAAAGAGCATTGCATTGTGGATTTTGTAGTCAACTTGAGCTGAAACAGACTCACAATGCTACAAACCTTACTATAAAACCAAAATGAAACATTTGTTCACAACTGACCTTGGCATCCCTCTGTTTGCACAGCTCTTCTTTCTTCTCCTTGGTGAGGTACCACATCGGCATGTTTAACAGGTAGTTGTAGTCTGGCCCAGTGGTGGCTTCATCTTTGTCCTCCTCTTCCTCCTCATCATCACCCATTTCCTCCACAGTCTTCAATAGGGGAGACAAATAAAGTCAACTTACTTTCCTGGATTAAAGTTACCATGTACGCTCATATCATAACTGTGGGTTGCATGATGATAAAAAAAAGAAACAAATTAGGAGTATGATCAGATAATAGGGAATGAAATTAACTACCTTGTCCTTCTCCTGAGCCTCTTTCCAGGCCTTGACAGGGTCGGAGTCGTAGCCCATTTCCGTCAGCATGAGGATCAGCTGTTTCTTTGGCTTGTTCTCTGGAGAATAGGCGAGACAGACATACAATGGCTACCTTTTAAAAGCAAAAAACTAAAATGTCACCTGAGACAGCGGCATGGGCTTTTCATGAAATTCTCAGAAATAGTACAACAGCTAACATTACATTCAATACTACATTGCCTATGCCAATCCGAGGCTGAATGAAAACAAGAGGGGTCCCAATATGGCTCCCACCTGATGGTTCCACCTTACAGATAAGCAAACATTTGTTATAGGGGAAGGAGAGGGCGCTGGTACCCACCGATGACCAGAGTTCCCTGGATCTTCTCCAAGATGAACCGGGCCTGGTTGGTGAGCTTGGCACTCTCTGCCCCCAGCATGCCGGCCAGCCAGTCCTTTCTCAGAACGTAGTACTTCATCCTTAAGTCAAAGAAATCCTTCAGCACATCTTGCACAAACTCATACTTCTTCAGGCTGCCCACATGGTCAAACAGCACCTGAAGGGCAAGGAGAGAGGTTATTTGGCTAGATATAAAACATTACATTGAATGTTGTGCTTGTCTACAGTCTTGTTGCAGTATTATGTTTCTGGGGAATGGGTAGTACCCTTCAGAGTATCAATTTAAGAAATGAAAACAACCAGTACAAAAATGGAGCCAGAGACAGTCAATAACTAATTATATGGTGGGACTAAACATTATTCAAGGGAGCAGTAGTATATTTGTGGTAGGGTGATCATTACCATGGAGTTGCAAGTGAGGGACTGCTGCAGCTTGAAGACCTTGTGCAGGCCAGCCGCCTCGGCCTCCATCAGCCTCTCCTCGGTCATCTTGACCACGAAGCGCACCGTGGTGTCCGTGTGGTACTCCTTGTAGTCGGTGATGAGGGCCTGGACCTTCTCTGTGCCGTTCAGCATGGGCTCCAGCACATTCTCCTTGTAGGTCTGAGGGAGAGGGGAAGGGGGGAAGAAAATGACATGGAAAATGTACCTGGGTTGTGTTCAGTAGGTGGACATGTTTTTGAAACAGGAGGTACTACCTGAACTTCTCAAATAAGAATGAGATTTACGTTTTTCATTGGACACAAAAGGCAAACACAGATAACTAGATTCTAACCATTGTTCTTATGGATCCAAGGCACTACAGCAATACTATATGCTACTGTATATTCATATAGCAGGACAGTGACTTGACACGGCATTCTATCAAGTAAAGATAAAACCACCCAACTGATCTACCCAAGACCAGGGTATAACTATGTACCAACCTGTGTCCATGTCTTGACGGGCAGCTCAGAGATCTCGATGGTGGTGCTGTCGATGATGGCCACCTCTCCACTGTTCATGTACTGGTTGGTCATCAGCTGGTCAATGGTGCCTTTAAAGCCCTTGTAGCTGGGGAGCTGAACAGAACAAGTCAGTTTGTTTACATTTTTGAATCCCTGAGAAGGAACGGTTTGAACCGTCACAAACATATTTTATCTAGATTTCACGTCTGAAAGAAGACCGGGTATGGGATTCTTGATTAGGTCTTGACCAACTTGTCCTGTACACTCTGAATGCACATAGGGCATTCGATCTTAAACCCCACCCCAACACCTAGCTCCCGTCTATATTAGGACTTTAACGAATCTCCTCTCACCATAGGCAGCGGCTCTTCCCCGTTGAGCATGCGGTGGAGGTTACTGACGATCTCGCGAATGTCGAAGTTGGGGATGCGACTGGCCCAGCCCGTGCCGATGCCGTCGGCGCCGTTCACTAGCACGGTGGGGATAATAGGGATGTACCACTCGGGCTCCACGCGTTGGTTGTCGTCATAGTTGTACTTCAGCAGGTTGTCGTCCACCGAGGGGAAGAGTAGACGGGCCAGGGGGCTTTAGGGGGAAGACAGAAGTCTTACGTCACTGACTGAAACATGGCAGCCTGGCGAAGACGGTGGTCAAAACTGTGCTAATGTAAAACTATGGAATTGAAGTGACCTACTAAGCCCACCACCCATGCATTGCCAAGACTGCAGCAGCAGTTTAGGCAAGTCACGTCGTATGGAGGCAATTCTAAAAGCTTCATGTCTCTTTATGTAGTCGTCGCCAAGAAACTTCATGGCACAAAGTACGCTGCATCATAACAGGGAGTGGCATACCCAGGACATGTTGTGGAGCTGACCTGAGCATGGTGAAGATGTAACGGGGGCTGGCAGAGTCCTTGCCACCGTGCAGCCGCGTGCCAAACTGACCCTGAGGCTGCAGCAGGTTCAAGTTGTTGCTGCCCACAAAGTTCTGGGCTAAGCCAATGATGGTCATCATGAGAGAGACCTGACAGAGAGAAGGAGGGATACAGAGGATGACAGTCCATTCAGAAAGAGGTTGAAGACAAACTCTAGTCTACATGTTGTAGTCTTGGTATGGTATGTCACAAAAATTGTCACTTATTAATACCCTTATGAGGACTACAATACCAATCCAACAATAAACAAAATAGACCACCACAAATTGAGTCGAGGGTTATTGAAAGTTGTCACTACATTTCCCCACGTCTCACCTCTCCATGGTGATAGGCTGACATCTCAGCCACGGAACCAGCCAGCTGAGCCACCTTCACCTCCCGCTTGTCATTCCTCTTGAAGCAGCAGTACAGCACCTTCCTCTGGCCCGGCTTCAGACCTGGGAGAAACACAATCAAAACTGATATACTGTCGTAGTTACCTCTCCTAGTTGTCATCACTCTCTCTCCTTGGTGACAGAGCCAGCCAGCCCCTCCTCCCTCCCACCAGAGAGGAAGGGGGAGTTGGGCTGGTTTTATAAGTTAACGCCAGCCGTAAACTCTAGCGCCCTGCAATATTGAACAAAGGAATGCGCTGTGTGTCGAGAGAGAGACTCTTGTCAAAACTTAATAAAAAAACAGACACTGGGACAACTTCCAAACATGGGGGATGATAAGGGATGGAATATGGAAAATTACTGTATTTTGTGATGTCATTAAAATTACAGAAATACTGTAACTTAGGAAGGAAAAACAAATCTAAAATGTGAGTTTAGTCTAATGAGATAATGGTTTTTCATTCCTGTTGCACACTAAGCCATGCCCATAATGAGGTCAGAGTTTGTGTCTACTTGATGGAACCACCCAAGGCCAGAAGGCTTAAAAAGGACAAGCCAAGAATTTAAATAGACCAGAGAACATGCTCCACACGTTGACATGGTTAAAACTACAAGACCAGAAAATGGTAAGACTCTGAAACTCTCGACGAGAGAAGGTGAAGACTAAAACATGCACCATCTGCAGCTCTGCATGTGAAGGAGTCTAGGACAACTGACAGTTCCCTCACCACCGTATGATACATCTGATGTATCCTTCCAACGAACATTCAAGACAAAGAAGCCCACAACTAAGGACAATGACCTCTGGTGGACACCAAGAGACTTGCATCCAACTACTTCCCATAGACGGACCGAGGTGTTTCAGAGAAAGACATCTACGCGTAAATACAGGTTGCATTTCTACTCCAAATGAGCGGTTCTTAGGGTGCTAAATACTCATTCACGGTGAGTGTAGTTTCCAAATGTATGTACAATAAGTCAACTCTTTGACTCTCCCACTATCTTTCACCACCCTATTTCCATTGGGTTAGTCCACTAGGGACTTTTCATTGCATTATGTTAGTAATCAATAACCTATGCCGTGTGAGTGGGTATTTGTGTATGTATTTCTGTGATTAGTTAGTAAATAAATAATTAAGCCAATTTGTGTATAGCCGATTCATCACTTAGGTTAGGGTTTGTGCAGATTTACGCAGTCAACGATGTTCAGAATGAGACTGATAATTAATTAATAAGGTAATTAATAACTGACTTATTGATGTAAGAGATATTTATAATATCTTTAGAGTTTAAGTTGGGCGATAGTAAGTCTTTAAAGAACTATTCCTGTGGTGCCCCAAATTCCTAATGAGTTATTTGTTACTTTAAATCAAGTAATAATTCAATGTAGTAGGTAATTATTCGATAAAATAGCAGTAATCACATTAACGATAGTCACGTCACGACATAGTTCAAGTCTACATAGTTAACGTTTCAAGTGGTATAGATTTATATATTTCCTGGACGAACTAAGTAACTGTTTACAGTGATGAACTTTGGCTGGCGCAATGTAAAACCAACAAACAGTTCCATGAGAAAAAGAGGGTGGTTTGCACACAAAACACACATTTTTAAAATATATATATTTTTTAATACATGTTTGCTGCATCCACCACCCTCTTTCACAGCTACTGTTCAAGCTCAACTTGAAATACCCCCCTTTCCACCACTGACCATCGACCAGGCAGGGGAGGGACCTCTCGTTGTCTGAGTTAGAGAACATCACAAGCTCCTTGTTGACAAAGTCGTTGTAGGACAGGGACTTGGTGGCTTGACCATACAGGTACTCCTGGGACACAAAGAGACAGAAGGTGGTATGACTAGGCTCATAGAAATATAATTACTAGAATGAGCCACCCATCACAGAACATAGACTTGACTGGGAATATCTGTTCTACCAATTCCATTTCTATGGTTGGGCTGTCCTCTAAAGGGTCAAAGGTCACCAGTGATGTACCTCAGGCAGGTTGTGCTCCCTGCGCTGGCGTCTGTTGACCATGAAGCTGGTCAGCCACTCTTTACGTTCCTCAATCTTTTTCTTGCTAAAGGCCTGGGGAGAGAGAAAAAAAAAAGGGTAAGACTATCACAGATGGAAAAACTACTGCTAACAGAATCATAAGCTTGGTTTCAATGCAATTGGCGACAGATCGATGCCTGTCTGCCTGCTTCATACAGCAAGCCAAGTGACTCAACGCCTCATTAGCTCACTAGAAAACAGCTTAAACAAATGCAAATGCACCTACTGTTGTTATACTGCCTGCACTGTTTGACGTGACTGTAAGTTAGCTACATTTCTCTCTCCTCCTGACTGCATGTGCTGCTGCAGGACCAGGGTTTCCCAAACTCTGTCCTGGGGCCCCCTCCCTGGGTGCACGTTTTGGTTTTTGCCCCAGCACTACACACATCGGATTCAAATTATCAAAGCTTGTTGATGAATTGGTTATTTGAGTCAGCTGTGTAGTACAAGCGAGAGAGATAATTTTTTAAAAAGTGAATACAGAGAGGTACCCAGGACAGTGTTTTGGGACACCCTGGCTTACACAACTGAATACTCGTTTGCTACAACAACTTGCCTGTTTCAGCAAGGCGCAACAAAGTTATCACATTGTAGAGTCCATGTTACAACAGAAAAGGACACGAATGCCCAGCCATTTGTAACCAACAGCCATAACTGTTGGTTACAGCCCTACCTATTGGTTTCGGTGCAATTATTATTAATTAAAAAATATATATTTGTCATTTCTGCATGTTCCAGACAGCAGTTCACTGATACATTGGATAGGGCAGGTTATATAAAGCAATATTTTCCCCCATAATTGGCAGCCAATCATCAAGTCACCAGCATTCATATGTTCCAATCAATATTTACTGAAAAGTTCATCCTTTATTTCATATGCCCATAAACTCTTAATGCTTTTCCATGTCGTAGTACAACTTAGCATATGATCACGTGACTCGTTTACCTTGACATGGTTTATTTTATGCATATTTGCAGTTTCCACTGGAATTGTCACATAATTCATTTTTACATACACAAAAAGATTCTACCATGTCAAACCAACAAATTGTCTTCTGACATTTATGAAATTGTACCGACACGGCATGACTTCTCGCATAAAAACGTGGTTATAGACGGCGAAAGATTTTCCAAACAATCAAAATATAAAGATCTGCTGATTGAGAAAGATCTTGGTATGGTCATGGGAGTAGATTTCCTTTTACTCAACCTTTATTTATACAGGGATTCAAAATGGAGGGTGAAGGGTCAACGTACCAGGGTAATCGCCTCGTCGTCGGCAGGTCCAGCGTACTTGAAGGGAATGCGATGTCTCTGCATGTCAGAGAAGTACTCCTTCGCTTCCTTCGAAGTGCTGGTACCCAAACCTGGATAGATACAGGTGGTGATGTTAGAAGCACATCTAAATATAAAGGGGGGGATAATGGTAAAAAAATAAGATTGGGGCAGGAATGAGAAAAATATGAAGTGGCTGCTTACATGTTCAGCTTCACTACCACAGGGCACAAACCTTTGTAGTATTTTATTTTCCAAGATTTGATGTTGGGCTGCACGTCCTTCCACTCGTTGAACTCTGGGATGCTGTAAAAGGGCAGCTCCTGCTTCTTGTTAGTGGCCTGGAAGAATTCAAAAACGGACATTTGACTCTTTCCTATACTTGTTAGTATTAACCGATTTAGCTAGTATCTCTATATTGGCAAAAACCTCAAAATGCTTGCGATTGTAAAACTATGATATAAATACAGTATGTGTTTGTTACAGTTATGATACGTCACCAACAGATGGCACTGCTGTTGCAGGTAAAGACTAGTTCAGGACACTGTACAAGCAAGCTTCTACATTGTCTTTGTTCTGTAGACAGAGTTGACATGGCTGTATTGAATATAGCTGGATTAAAAATTGATGTACACTATGGGGAGTTGCCTTGACGTACCACAGTGCCCAAAACAGCAACCTTCAGTCTCAGCTGGACTGTACCATGTACCTTGATGATGGGGGTGATGAACTCCTCCAGGAAGTTGTGGCGCAGAAGTGAGGGCCAGTTGTGGTGGATGAAGTTGATTAGCAACCCCTTGATGTGGGAGCCATCCAGGTCCTGTCAAACAACCACAGGAGAGCATAAATTATCTGACAAATTATTATTTCAGTTCTAGAGTAGAGCGGCTTTACTGGCTCGGTCACCATTGGAAAAGTATCTCAATCAATAAGACTTCATGACTAAATAAAGGTTACATATAAAAACAAAACATTCCAATGAGCTACACAAATAAATGAGTTCACAGACAAAAAGCTATAAATTCCAGAGAATTTGCCAGTAGACAGTACGGACCTGATCGGTCATGATCATGAGTTTGCCGTAACGCAGGGACTTGAGGGACTCTGGGTCGCTGTAGTTCTTCTTGTACTGCAGCCCCATGATCTTGATGACGTTGTTGATCTCAGCATTATCCATGATCTGACATAGGGGACAGACAGGGATCATACCATTAACAACTAGTTCAATAGTGGACGACCACAGCAGATGCTCAACATTCTAAAGGTTGAGGCACTTTGTAAAACATATGGTGAGGATCGATTCAACACAGAACAAAAATGTCCCCGTAGCGATAAAGTCATTATCAACTGCATTCCCAATTATGCCCAGCAGAGCCTTAGAGATATCTATATAGCGATCACCAACTTCTCAATTAATAGTTAACACAATGGTTTTCGTTATGTATTTTTTTTAAAATGCCTGTTCTGACCTGCTTGTGCGAGGCTTCCCGCACGTTGAGCATTTTTCCCCTGAGAGGGAAGACTCCGTAGCGGTCTCTGCCCACCACGCCCAGGCCAGACACTGCCAGCGTCTTGGCCGAGTCTCCCTCCGTCAGAATCAGAGTGCAGCCGTTGGAGTTCTTACCACCTGGTTGTAGATAAACACAACTTCATTATTTTGATTTGTATGACGTCATTACTAAGTATAAAACTTTACTAGATCAACAAGTTGATTGATTTGTTTCAGTTTTAAAACAGCTATAGATTAAGTAACTAGAAGTGAATTAAGGACTAACCTCTTAAGAGAAATCATGACAGACTAGAATAAAATGCATATCAAAACGAAAGTGATTTACCTGCGTCGTTGGCGTCGTCCAGTTTGGGCACTCCCTTGATCTTGGTGTGCTTGACGGCAGAGCACTTCTTGTTGAGCTGCGTCTGGGCCTTGAACTTCACCCAGTTCATGATGCTCTCCACTATCCCACAGGAGTTGGCCTGGTTGACAGAAAATAAGCCATGTACAAAATGATTTAATCCAAACAAGAGTATGAGGTTTTGTATGAGTGTCAATGGACTTTCTATGGAGAGAATGAACTGTGAACTTAAGGCTAGGCCTTGTTTACCTGTTTGATAAACTTGTCACTGAGGGGGCAGGTGGAACCAAAGCTCTTCTGCTGCAGGGTCATGTTCTCCTTGGTCTGGGAGTCGAAAGTAGGGTTCTCGATCAGGCAGTTGACAAAAATCCACATGTGGTTCTTCACCTGGGGAGAGTTGGAGAAAGTACAATCTCATTAAATGGTCATGTTATGAAAATGTAACAGACAATAAGGTTTTATCTGGTCATCTCTGATAAGGAAATATGGCCTCTCAGGGAGACTGGGTCAGGTTGACAGTATGGTGGTGTACCTGGTCCCTTTAAAATAAAAAGCTTAGTAGGTAGACCCTGGAAGTAGTGGGTTCGATTCCTGGGACCACACATACATAATTATATTTTTTTATTTAACTAGGTATGTCAGTTAAGAACAAATTATTACTTTACAATGACCCAGCCAAACCCTAACAACGCTGGGCCAATTGTGCACTGCCCTAATGGGACTCCCAATCACAGCCGGTTGTGATAGAGCCTAGAATTGAACCAGGGTCTGTAGTGACGCCTCTAGCACTGAGATGAAGTGCCTTAGATCACTACGCCATTCGAGAGCCCTAAAAATGTATGCACGCACGACTAAGTCACTTTGGATAAAAAGCGGCTGCTAAATGTCAAATATACCTGGAAAGGCTTGACGATCACTCCAGCCTTGTTCTTCCTCTTGACAACTTCAATGAGCTTGGACGTCACCTGGTCTGCCACGTAGTCAGCATGTCTCCCACCCTGGGGCCAGAGAACAGGAACATTCAGAAACCATGTACAGTAGTCCCACATACTATATTAAGAATGAGGTGTGGAAAAGGAACCAAGATGGTGACATATTGTTGCCAAAAATAGAAAATGACTCTGGTAATAAAACCAAGTGGTTGGTAAGCCGAGTCATTCACAGTTGCCTTTAGCTTCCATACCGCAGCTCGATCCAAAACCCAACATTGTACACACGTCACAACAAAACCACATGCCCCTTAGACCACGGTCCTTTTTACCTTGGTGGTGGCGATGCTGTTGACGAAGCTGACTTGCTGGAAGCCCTTCTCGCTCATTGTGAGGCACACCTCCCAGCGCTCGTTCACCACCTCGTGGACCACAATGAGGGGTGAGCCCAGCTCATCCACCTTGTCCTTCAGGTACAGGTCCACGTAGTTACGGAAACTCGTCACCTAGGGGGACAGAGAGAAGTTGGTCATCAAAACCGACAAACATTGCAGTCCAACCGTCAAAGGAAAACATTTGGAGATCTCAGTATGGACATATTGTCCTTTAATAAATGTTATCCTCTTGTTAAAGTCAATATAGCGCAGAGTAATTTCTTAGTGTGGCAATCGCACTTAGTTTACCACTAGGTTAGTCTGCACTTACGGGTAGCCTCTTGCCATTGAGGAACACGCGGACTCCCTTGGTGGCACCGGCGATATCATAAGCCCGTCGGGTCATGATGGCCACCGTGTCCTTGTCCAGGGTCTGCATCTTGAACTTGGACAGGTCCGGCTGGAAGGTGATGCACGTGAACTCATCGCCTTCAAAAGACCTGATCTTGTGCTCCCCAGCCCGCCCCATGTTGTCATACCACGTCTGCAGGGGCACAAAGAGCGCAGGTAAGAAGAACAAATAGAATTATGGGTTAGGTAAAAGGATACATCGTCACAAGCCTGAGCAGACTTCAAGAAATGGACGTGTTTTGTAAGGTGCCGTTGGTCGAGTTTGACTGACCTGCTTGAAGGTCTTCTTGGACTCCTTGCAGGCCGTCTCCACGGTGAACTTGTTGCTGAAGATGTTGCAAAGCTTGGCACCATATCCGTTGCGTCCACCTAAAGATAGAGTACAATAACATGTGAACATAGATGGCAGGTTTTTAAATATGCAAGACTCCTCTATACACCTTTTCTGGGAGAGTAAAGAACAAGTGACAATAAGTGTCTGATTGCATTAAGTCTTACCGGTGACCTTCTTCTGGTCATCGTCATAGTTACTGGAGGTGAGGAGCTGTCCGAAGATGAGAGCTGGCACATAGACCTTCTCCACCTTGTGCTCCACCACAGGGATGCCCTTCCCATTGTTCCACACACTGATGGAGTTGTTCTCACTGAAAATGCCAAGCACAAGCTCACGTCACTTACAGTAAAGGCCATACAAAGTTCATTAACTGTTTAATGAATGTCATGTTTTGAAAATTGAGATGAGCGAATAAAACATGTGACCCCTTGTAAAAAGAAAATACAAAAACAACCCTAGTACAACACATAACGCCATACCAAGAGATTTTAGCCTTTTGGTATAATGATTTTGGAATGACCGACACAGGGACCTCAGTTTGATCCCTGGTCAGGGTACCCCCCATATATTAACTCCAATGATGTCAGGAGTTGGATAGCACCATTGAAAGAGTAGAAGAGTTTTAGGCACAGTTAATTGTTCAGAGGCATAGTGCTGGCATTTCTAATAATTTATGCAACAACTGAAATAAAAAGCACTCTACTAAAGTAATCAAACATTCTTACTATAACTAACTACTTCCATTCAGCTTGAATTCTGCATTGAACACATCTCCCACTACCATACAAATTCAATTCACTGCAAATGAACAAAATCCTGACTACTACCATCAGGGGAGAATGACTGCCCCCCTCTCATTAAAGCCACAGAAGTTGCTGCATGCATTTTTAGCAGAAGACAGGATCCCCCATTACGGTGAATGGAAAAATGACAATTTGTGTAAATAATTAGATTTTTTAGTAGACGATCATGGTACTAATAATTGTTTCTACTACACCAGATGCATGTCCTTCAACCGTTAATGAACAGTAAATTAATTTTGTATAGTCCAATAGTGACACATACAGCATGATATAATGCACTCGAATGTTTCCATTTCATAGGACCGCAGGCATCCCTTCAGGATTCATATTAAACAGTGTCATGTTTAATATGCGAGAATACTCACGCGTCAATGTTTACTTTGATGCAGGACATGGTTTTATCCCTTTGTTTGTTATCGGCAGCATTCACTGTGGTTAGAAGAGAAATCAGAGAATAGGCACTTCACAATCTTGTAAGGGATTTTCATATGGTGATGGTTTAACTGTACAGTACACCATCCGTGAAATGAATACAGTAGCATTACTCATTTAATAGGAGTTTACTCACCAAGGATCTCATCAAAGATCTTGTAGAGGCCTGGTACAAAGGTCACATCTCGACAGTTCATTCCAACATTCTCATCATACACCCACAATTGCTGGAGAGGAAAGTGACACTATGCGTTGGTGACAATTCTAACAATAAACAGGAACCAGCAACCCCAGGCTGTGTTCTAAAGATAAGCATTGTCTGCTTATATTTTACTAATTTGACACCCCTGCCCCACAATCAAATATGTGTATGACTCTGTACAAATAGGGCTTGGAGTTTCCAGGGAGAATACTGAGGCAGTGTGGTACTTGTTAGATAAGGTAGCATGGCACTAGTTACCTGTGTGACAGGCTCCACAGAGCCAATGTAGGTGTCTGGACGTAGCAGAATGTGCTCCAGCTGAGTCTTTTTCTGGTAGATCCTTTCCACTGACAGGCGGTTAGGGTCCTTCTTGGTCTTCCCTACCGCCTTGTTGTCAAACAAGCTCTGTATTAAATCAAAGAGGGGGGAGGGGGTTAGGCACAACATTGCTAGGGGTTAGGGCTAAGGTTAAAGTAAAAAATATGTTTTTTATTAAGACATTATTTGAATACTTTCATTTCAAATGACCATCCCTAGTCGTATGTAATCATACCAAACGTAACATATTCATTTGAGTGTCACAGATTTACGTTTACCTTGTTACGTCTAGTCTGAGGCCAGGCTGATTGTTTAGCTGGTTACTATACCTTAGATGGGCCAGATTATTCTGCATCAGGTCAAAACGTCAAAATATTCAATATATAAAACTAACAAACGTGTGTGGTCATCACACAATTGTACTTCTGAAAGTTAACATTCTGGACTGAATGAAGGACTATGGTTGGCGTCATCACTGAATGGTCAACTGGGCTATTTTTTAGTAAAACTAACTAACGTCACTGTCGCTAACCCTCATTGTTCTATCCGTGTCTTACCGATGCGACTAGTTAACTACCTAGCTTACATTACTTTACTGTGAATCATAGTTAGCTATCCAACTACCACTTACCAGCTAGCTAAAAATGTAGTAAGTCATCAGAAATGCCATGAACATTTTAAAATGGAAAGAAAAGTATTTTGCATGAAGGTTTATGTAACGTTGCATCGTGTTTGGAGTTGTAAGTTACAGTAATGTTAGTAGCCTATCGCATCGACAATTTGAAATTGTTAGCTATCTTACCTTCAATGGTTCAGACATTCTTCTGCCGTATTCTGTTCCGGAAGCTTGATAACTTTAATTTTCTGAGCCTCTGCCCAATTTATCTAGCTAGTTTTTATATCCGTAAACGTTATTCACTTTCTGTCCCTAATATTTGCAACCTCTAACGTGCGCTTTCCTCATAACGTTTGAAATGTTCAAACTTCGAACGTTCTTGCTCCCGCCAACAAAATGGACCTATCAGACAGGTTCAGGTTTTTTCCCTCCAACGTAAGCCAATGATCTCTAACCAGAAGCATTATTGTACCGCCCATTTCTAGAACAAAGAACGTTAAAATGACGAGGGAAAAATAAACTACACTCTCTTTGAATTTTTCGCCCAATCAGTGAGACTGGACTATCACATTTCCCTTTGATTCAGGATCAGTACATTAGCTGTAGAAGTAAAGAAAGGTACTGGATCACTTGACAGGGACTTTAGGCACTTTATCTTTGCATGAGTGCAAATGACCAGAAATTGCATTCCAATATTTAGTTAACATGTCATCATACTGTTGAAGCCTTCAAATAATCTTCAGAGAGTGAGTTTGTTTCCTAGTTTGTTTCCTACTGTGAGTACTGCCTGACCAGGAGAGGGAGCCATTTTGGCCTTTGCCTTACAGGTTTGTCAAAAACGTTTGAAGTATTTAACCCTCTCTAGGTTTCTTCCTAGGTTTTGGCCTTCTAGGGAGTTTTTCCTAGCCACCGTGCTTTTACACCTGCATTGCTGTTGCTGTTTGGGGTTTTAGGCTGGGTTTCTGTACAGCGCTCTGTGACATCAGCTGATGTAAGGGAGGCTTTATAAATAAATTTGATTTGATTTGATTTGAACCCATGGCTCAAGGACCCTCAGTACTAAATGGGTTAATCTCACTAGTAGTCGGTGGCCATGGCTTCATGTCCCTGTTGGTTTGTTTTCCTGCTAAGAATTATAATGTCAAACTCTTGGCAATGTTTTATTTCATATCAGAACTATAGTGTATACTATACTGGATGATGCTGTGACCCATATAATACAGTATATACTCTATATATGGCTGAAAGTGCAGGTTCTACATACACAACAGTGGAGGCTGCTGAGGGGAGGGCAGCTCATAATAATGTCTGGAATGGCATGAAACCATATGTTTGATGTATTTGATACCATTCCACCAATTCCGCTCCAGCTATTACCATGTGCCTGTCCTCCCCATTTAAGGTCCCACCAACCTCCTGTGCTACACAAAATACTGTAGATACACAAAGAAACTCCAGGATGCTAATTTGTTAATGGTCCTTAAGGATAACCTAGCAGCTGTAAATGAACTGCATGATTAATTATGCACCTTGGCTGGCCTGTCCGTGTATAAAGTGGTGCAGTGAGACTTTGTATACTCAGTGGAAAAGTGTGTGATTGTTTTCAATCAGTACAACAGACTATCCACTTTCTGAATGAACCAATACTGGAGGGACAAACACCCACACAATCACAGACACACACACACACACACACACACACACACACACAAAAGCACACACAAACACACACACACACACACACACACATACATACATACATACATACATACATACATACATACACACAGTCTCTCACAGACACAGACCAGGAGGTAGACTTCAGAGTACACAAGCACGCTAAGCATCTGAAAATAGAAGCCCATTTGAAGTTGAAGAGGCACATTGGTAATGAAGTGAGATGGACACTCGCTGCCTGCCTCCCTTCCTGTTTACTTATTGATGCTGTGTTTTTTGGGCCTTGATGCAGTCTGACTGTTGTGGCAGCATGGGAGACGGAAACAGGATTTGTCGCAGATCTGCGGATAGCTGTCTAACAGGGAGCTCGAGTTGCTTGATGTCCTCTGTCAGACAAGGATAGTAGTTCTTGGGATAGAGGTAGATAAATGTTTTTTAAGCATCTGCTTGCAATGAAACTCTCAAAAAGCGTTTTACTGAGCAGTTGTGAAGCATGTCAGAAATGTCTATAAAATGTTCAGGGTGTGTAAAAATGTAATTCAGTTCACACGAGGGTCTTCCCTCTTTGAGTCATGTAGATAGTAACATTTAAAATATAATAATAATAATTGAACCTTTATTTAACTAGGCAAGTCAGTTAAGAACAAATTCTTATTTACAATGACAGCCTACCAGGGCCAAACCCGGAAGACACTGGGCCAATTGTGCACCGCCCTATGGGACTCCCAATCACGGCCGGATGTGATACAACATTGTAAATAGATAATTATCCAATATCATATGCAAAGTTAATACATCCTGAAATCTGACCTGACAACATTTTAAGGCCCATTCCTGTTTTGACTAAGTCACTCCCAGAATAAGTATATTTGGAGAGGTACGTACGCATGCAGTGCCCTTTGAAGTGTATGCCCCTCCCTGCCTCCCTTTGTGAATATGCTTGACACAATGAGAGGGTGAGAAGTATTAATCATATTGAAAGGGCATTAGGAAACAGGGCCAGGCGATGGCAATGGCTACCATAATAATTTCACCTTTGAGGTACTGTGCACTAGCTTACAACCTCAGTCACTCTTTAGATAATAGCCCCAAACTGAAACCAGACCAGTAAATGTAAGTCCATTAGCTACATAAGCCTACTGTTGTCACACTATTTAAACATAACATGAGTGCTTGGACTGGATTTCAACAAGGCCACAATATGGAAGTGAAAAATCTGACGTTGTTTTGCATTGATTTTGACACATTCAGATTTTTTCCCTCCACTCCTGTTGACAGATTATGTCTGACTGAGGCTCGGAGGGAGATGAAGCTAAATTAGACAGTCTGGAAGTGGATGTGTGCGTGTGTCGTCATGTCTGTGTCAATCGAATCCCCATCTCCACATGCCCTTTACAAACTATCAGACACCAACACTTGATTCACAAATCCATTCGGGTCTCCATATTTTTTACATCGCCTACAGGGTTGGGGTCATTTCGAATTATAGGCAGTCAATTCAGGACGTGATTTGAATTTAAAGCATTTTAATTAAATAGGTTCTACTTTTCAGTTTATTGAGCAGTCATTGAAAATAAATGCTCTTGTTTCAATTATTGAATTGTAATTTCAGTTTACTTTCTGAGCTGACTGCCTTCATGTAAATTGACCCAAACCCTGATCGCCAATGCTTCTCACGTCATATCTGCAGAAATCTGAATAACACTTTCAAAAGCTTGTCATATAGCGCCCTGAGAATTTCCCTTGTGATGAAGGAATCCTCCTGAGATCCTCCTGAGGATCAACTCTCTAGGAACAAGGTCGAACTATCCTATATAAATATATAATTATTAGAACTGGTAAAGCCCCTTAGACCACAGCCTTACACTCAATATGGCTGACATGGCAGCTGACATTGTCAGTGTAATTCTAGTTCTATGGCTTATTTCTATCACATTTGCAAAAAGACTCAGATTGCTCAATGGGGAATTCATATAACAACTCAAAGGAAACTAAGAATAACTATGTCCAATTTCCACAGTGAGGTGCATTGTTTAACTGCATTGTAGACTTGGATGCAAGCGTTCCTCACAGATAGGCTGACCTGCAGTAACTCTGTTCCCCAAGGTGGTGGGGGAATTCTTTTTATATACTCTTGTCGCTTTTGATTAAAAAAATGTAAACTGCCAGGGAAATAAATAAATAAGTTGGAAGTACTGTCATGCTCACAAAGACAAGCCACGGCTTTGATCTAGGAGTGAGCTGGGAGCAGTGAGGAGACAGAGAGAAAGAGAGAGAGAGAGGGACATGCAGAGCGAGAGCGAGAGAATGATCGACAGAGAGAGAGAGAGAGAGAGAGAGAGAGACGGAGGGGAGGACCACAGACCCTGGATCTCATTAATTACTCTCCTTTTGTTCTTGTGCCAGAGAGCGAAGCATAGCCTCGCTAATCTTGGCACAACGTTCACATGCCATTGTTAATACAACATTACAGCAACATCAGTATGCACCTCAGCTGAGTTCACACTTAGCAGCACTCCAGCACCACCATGTTGATGGGAGCGATCCGGGCAACTCTTCCTCCTTAGAGGTTCAGCTGATTGGATCAAAGAGGGGAGAATGAACTTTGATTCACTTGAAGGAGTTGGAGCACTTGGAGTGTAGTCTATCAGTATTAGGTATCACAGGAGGTTGGTGGCACCTTAATTGGGGAGGGCAGGCACGTGGTAATAGCTGGAGTGGACTAGGTGGAAAGGTACAGTATCAATAACATCAAACACTTAGTTTTCATGTGTTTGATGCCATGCCATTTGCTCCGTTCCAGCCGTTATTATGAGCCGTCCTCCCCCTCAGCAGCCTCCACTGTTAGGTATACTCTGTTAATACAGAATGTATATGTCCACCATAGCGGGCCGTTTGAAGTAATCTGATGCTGCATGCAGAAGATGAAGGCAAGGCATTTGACTGACTGGAAGTGCTGCTATCTCCTCCTCTCCCCTATGCTTCCATCCCAAATGGCACCCTTTTCTCTATGTAGTGCACTATACAGGGAATAGGGTGCCATTTGGGACTCGTCTCCTGCCGATGATAAGAAACTAGTCGCATTTTCTTCTGTTTCATCTCCATATGCTCATCCTCGTATCTAATCCGTACCTAATTGACAAGGAAAAGCGGCATAATCCACTCTCGCTGAGCACTGTAATTATGTGACCAATACATACACAATAGCATCTTTAGTCTTCCCTGGTGATAAAACACAAATTAATTCCCATCAAGTCTATTCTTGAGCTATTTTGTAAAAGCAACATGCATTCATAACTCAGTCACACACACACACACATCTTGTCGTTGACATTGATTTGATGGTTTGAGGGGACATTGAGGTCGACTTAGGTGGGGTGTTTTGATTGATTTAAATTCCATTAATACCCTTTTTGCTTGGCAGCCACTCTTGGGCCCCAGCCTGTGTCTGTTATCACAGTGTGGTTTTGATTGGATGGCTTCCTTATCGGTTGGCAACACACAGGAAGAGGCCCGGAGACAGCCAAAGATTGACAGCACTGGCAACACAGTACTGAAACAATAACCTGCAGATCAAACATGATTAGTCAAACCCCACTTTCTTAAAAGGGCAATCTGCAGTTCAAACGATAACAAAGCGGCAACCCCGCCAGTGTTTTGATAAATAGCTCAGAGATGGGGCTGTAACCACTCAAATTCATAGACTGACCATCCATGAGATGAAAATGATCAGTTGAACAATGTTTTGAAGCATACACTGTTTGTTTACATTGACTTTATTTACAAATATTGGAGAAAAACAAGCTAATATCTTGGGGTCTGATGGGGAATGAAAGTTGAACTAAGTTCATGATACATTTATAAATTCTATTGTTAAAGAATCAATGGCTGTGTGTGTGTTCTAATACAACTCAAATATATATTGAAATCTGTAAACTGTTGGTCAAAACACAAGCTCTTGGAAGACAAGAGTATAATACCAAATAAATGGCGTTTCATTATTATGTGCCCACTTAGGACAATGCTTTTAGATTTCAGTAGCCAAACGTTGTCTTTTCAGTGTCTAAAATATATTCCGCTCCGTGGCTGCACTTGCACTATAATTATTTGTCATAATTGGCAGGATCACACTTGAATGAAGACATCCATTGGCGGCGTACCCTCGCGTGTTGTGTCCCTGCCAATTTTCCGATGGCTACAGCAATGTTAGTTTTCTGGTTGCGTGGAAACTAAAAAGCTGCATTGTGCAAGCACTCAATTCAAGGTGCATTGCGCGCAGTTGGTTGGGCGATATCCAACTGAGGACCCCATGGAAGCTACCGAAAATAGTGACCGAATTCCAGTTTGGAGTGGAATGAATAATGATCTATTTTGAAGATTTGAAAGTGGGCGTCTTGAAACTAAAGTGATTCTGTTGAGTGTCACACGCCATGCGAAGGAGGGGTAGAACGGTAAAGATGTAAGGCTTCTGCATGTTCTTATTCAAAATGCATGCATTTTATAGACATACATGTACATCTACTTTTAAACACAGCATGCGGTGATGTAGGCTATTTATAAGGCTTTTATGATTGTGGAAATAACTGCAGCTTGTTTAATGCATCCAGGCACCAAAAATGCTTGTTGAAGAATGGGTCAAACAGTAGCTTATTACCTACCGTATTTGGCTTGACAAGATAGAAGACTTAACTTGGAAAGGCTATCAATTCCCAAGAAGTCATTGGTCTAGCCTATACTCAGTAAGAGTTTATTATTGACACGCTTGTTGCTTACAATGAAAATAGTGCATATTACAACAAAGAAAAGGAGCAGGTAAAATATTTGTGTGTGTAAGTAACAATAGTAGATTAATAGTAGATTAATGATGTGTGTTTATTAATTTATTGTATGTCAGAATACCCTTCAAAGTGAACAACTGAATTTAAATACAAAACTTGATTATTGATCCTTTTAATTATTGCTTCAATTTTAGTTGATGCCACAGGGGTCAAGTTCAAAATGTAAATTCATTCCTGCAGCTCTAAATTGTCATGTCGTTTAATCAAAATTATGTTCTGCTTAAAGGGTCAATCTGCGATTGCTAAATACATTTTTTGCCTTTTAAATGAATGATATGTACCCATTTGGGTCTTGAAAAATATGATATTAATGATATTAAGGATGGTCAGTCCTTGGATTCATAGGTCTGTCTATACATTACCATTCTCCAGCCCATCCCTCAGCTCTTTACTAAAACAGTGGCTGGGTGGCGCACTTTGTTATTGTTTGAACCTTAATTTGCCTCTAACGATAACGTGTGTTCCTGTTTCTCTAACACATGGCTGGCTAGGCAAGCACCAGTACTATAATATATAATTCTGGGAATAAATGCATGAGGGCTTTGATTGGAAATCAGGCAGGCAGGCAGGCAACAATAATCTGAGTCCCTAATCCGACAGAAATGTGTTCATAATTGGGGTGGATAAGGACAGAGTTGGGAGAGCATGGTATTACGTTTAGACTCATATTTAAGTGTCTGCATCTCAACATAACATTGAGATATTTCCCTCACAGCTGTATTTGTTCTTCTGCGCTTTCTCTATCCTCTCTCTCCACCTCCCTTTCTATGTCTCATCCTCATGACCTACATAGGCCTAACTTGTCTATCATTGGTTGTCTGGACAGAAGGATAGTACAATAAACAATCCCAATTAAATAATACCTGAACAACTTTGACAATCCTTTGCTTTGAGGACATTTGTAGTTCTATTCCTTTGGGATTATAATGGTTTTGCTGAGTTAGGTCCTAAATTTGCTTCATAATCTAAATTATTGCTCTTGCGCACTTGGTGCCTGAGATGTAGCCTATTATTCTAACATTGACTGCAGTCAATTTATGAACTGCCAAAACTGACCTCTGGGCACTTGTCTTGAGCACAGTGTAAATTTAAAAGCAGGAGAGGTAATTTATAGTTGGGTTGTTGATGTCTTTATAGCTTAACCTGATTTTATTGATCATTTGATTTAATGCGGTTGGTGTTGCTCTCTTTCTCTCCTCTTGTTCTCCCATATCTTTATCGCTCACTCACTTTTGTCTCTCCATCACCACATCCTTCTCTCTGTCATCCCTCCCTCCATCCTCCGCTTTTCATTAACAGCTGTCCTCCTCAGCCCATGACATGCTAATGTCTCCCTCTTTCCTCCGGTGCATCTCATTAATCTCTCTTCAGTGGGCCTTCCTCTGTGTAATTCTCCATTGTCATGTTTACTCTTTTCCTCAGATCTCTCTCTCTTTTTCTCTCTCTCCTCATGTGTCCTGTTTCCTTGGTTCCCCACAGCTCCACCTCATCAGCGCAGCATGGATCATGGTGGGAAAACTACCGCTTTTCTTACACAGTAAAACTTTAGGCAGCCTTTTCATATCCCTGAGCATTTGGTCTTATCTGTAGTCAGTGCTGTTCCACTATATCTTCTTTGTTTGGCTTTAATAAAGAAATGGGGATAATCATCTGAGTGTGTCTTTTGGAAGAAGTTCAGGGCTGATAGGGACGGTCTTGAACTTTCAACTGGTCTGGCCTATTGCAATGAGACTTATTAGAATGCGTCCCTTTAGACGACTCCCCCGGTCATGTGATACTAAGAGGTACTTAGAGATCGATTTCATCTTTTAATCTTTGTAAGTGGATCTTGCCCTGGTCTCCAGCCATTTTAAAGAACCAGCCAAAGTCAGAGAGTTTAAGTTAAATTGTTTTTACAGGAGAGGATATCGCTGCTAGCACAACATGCTAGGGCTGGGTGGCCAAAATACAATTACATTCCATTGATGTTAAGTGAGTTTTTCCTTAAGAGGATTAGTAATGGGAGAGCAGATGGTTGGTGTTCAGGTATTAATGAAGGGTGTTAGGGTAAGAGGACAGATCATTTTTTTAGAGGCTTACATGCTAAATAAAAAGTGTAAATTACAGGACCCATTAACAAGTTGTTAGCTCAGTGTTGTTTGCACTGACCCCGGTTCTGAGTGCGTAAACAGTTTATGGATTAGCCTACTGAACACAGTTGTGGCATTGAACGCTCTCAGTAGCTGATGTGAACAAAACCTTTAAACAGGTCAACATTCACAAAGCCGCTGGGCCAGACGGATTACCAGGACGTGTACTCAAAGCATGCGCGAACCAACTGTCAAGTGTCTTCACTTTTCAACCTCTCCCTGACCGAGTCTGAAATAGCTACGTTTCAAGCATAGTCCCTGTGCCCAAGGAAGCAAAGGAAACCTGCCTAAATGATTACTGTGGCACTCACGTCGGTAGCCATGAAGTGCTTTGAAAGGCTGGTCATGGCTCACATCAACAGCATCCTCCCGGACACTCTAGACCCACTCCAATTCGCAGACCGCCCCAACAGATCCACAGATGACGCAATCTCAATCACACTCCACACTGCCCTTTCTCACCTGGACAAAAGGAACACCTATGTGAGAATGCTGTTCATTGACTGTTCACAAAGCCCATCACTAAGTAATACACTGGCAGAGGATCCTGGACTTCCTGACGGGCCGCCCCCAGCAGGTAAGAGTAGGCAACAACACGTCTGCCACGCAGATCCTTAACACTGGGGCCCCACAGGGGTGTGTACTTAGTCCCCTCCTGTATTCCCTGTTTACCCACGACTGTGTGGCCAAACACGACTCCAACACCATCATTAAGTTTGCTGACGACACAACAGTGGAAAGCCTGATCACCGACAACGATGAGACGGCCTATAGGGAGGAGGTCAGAGAACTGGCAGTGTGGTGCCAGGACAACAACCTCTCCCTAAATGTGAGCAAGACAAAGGAGCTGATTGTGGACTACAGGAAAAGGCGGGCCGAACAGGCCCCCATTAACATCAACGAGGCTGTAGTGGAGAGGGTCGAGAGTTTCAAGTTCCTTGGTGTCCACATCTCCAATGAACTATAATTGTCCAAACATACTAAGACAGTCGTGAAGAGGTCATAACGAAACCTTTTCCCCCTCAGGACACTGAAAAGATGGGCCAATTGTGCGTCGCCTCATGGGTCTCGCGGTCGGCTGCGACACAGTCCGGTATCGAACCAGGATCTGTAGTAACGCAGCCTTAGACCGCTGCGCCACTCGGGAAGCCCCTGAATGCCAAGTTGATTGCATGTTCCTTGTTGAAACATGGCTGTCATCAGACTGTAGTGCTGCTCTTATTGAAGCCTCCCCCCGGACTACAGCTTTTCATACTCTATCAGAAAAGGGGAAAAGGGTGGGGGGACAGCCTCTATTTTTACTAATGCTCTCAGCTGTAAGGAAATTTTGTTTGGCGACTTTGAGTCTTTTGAGCATCATGCTATACTGTTTAAATGTCAGCCACCAGTGTTGGCCATAACCCTGTATAGGCCGCCAAAGCACTGCCCCACTTTCTTTACTGATTTATCTGAACTATTGTCCTTGAGAACTATGATAAAATCATTGTGTTGGGTGATTTTAATATTCATCTTGACAAAGAAACTGACTCCAAGGCCATTGAATTTATTCATCTTTTAAGATCTATGGACTTTATCCAACATGTTGCTGGGCCCACCATACTCTGGACCTGTTTATTACCAAGGGGCTTTCTATTGACATATCCTCTGCTGTTGATGTTGCTTTATCTGATAACCACTGTGTATTTTTTACTACCTTGTTGCCCATAGCATGGGGTAATTCTGAACGCATTATTAAGAAACACTATTTTACCTCTAAAGTTGCTACCTTCTTCAAAACTGTTTTTAATAGCAAATCTGAAGAAGTGCAAGCTCTTGTTAATCACTCCCTTATCACATGCACTTTCCCCACTGCACTTAAAACTGCTTTGGTGAAACCCCTTCTGAAGAAAAGTAGATTCTTCAGCTCTTGGCAATCTCTAACATTCCATTCTTAAGCAAAATTCTGGAGAAACTGGTGTTCAAACAGCTAAATTATTTTATAAGTGCCAGCTGTATTTTAGAAAAATTCCAATCTGCACAGAGACAGCCTTAGTTAAAGTGGTAAATTATCTTAGATACCAAACAGCTCTCTGTCCTTGTACTCTTATATTTAAGTGCTGTATTCGATACTGTTGACCATTATGTCCATCTGGACAGACTGGAGAGGTGGGTTGGTCTCTCTGGTCCAGTTCTAAATTTAGTTTAGGACCTATTTAACTGGTTGAGAGTTGTTTTGTCATCCTTGGTGAACATAACTCAGAGAAAATACATATCACGTGGCATTTCACAAGGATCGATTTTTGGGTCCGGTACTGGGACGATGGACAGGGCCATGTACCGTCAAATCTTGGGTGAGAACCTCCTCCCCTCAGCCAGGGCATTGAAAATGGGTCGTGGATGGGTATTCCAGCATGACAATGACCCAAAACACACGGCCAAGGCAACAAAGGAGTGGCTCAAGAAGAAGCACATTAAGGTCTTGGAGTGGCCTAGCCAGTCTCCAGACCTTAATCCCATAGACAATCTGTGGAGGGAGCTGAAGGTTCGAGTTGCCCAACGTCAGCCTCAAAACCTTAATGACTTGGAGAAGATCTGCAAAGAGGAGTGGGACAAAATCCCTCCTGAGATGTGTGCAAACCTGGTGGCCAACTACAAGAAACGTCTGACCTCTGTGATTGCCAACAAGGGTTTTTCCACCAAGTACTAAGTCATGTTTTGCAAAGGGGTCAAATACTTATTTCCCTCATTAAAATGCAAATCAATTTATAACATTTTTTCACATGCGTTTTTATGGATTTTTTGGTTGTTATTCTGTCTCTCACTGTTCAAATAAACCTACCATTAAAATTATAGACTGATCATTTCTTTGTCAGAGGACAAACGTACAAAATCAGCAGGGGATCAAATACTTTTTTCCCCTCACTGTATGTGTTCCTTTTGTCCAGGTGGGAAAGGGCAGTGTGGAGTGCAATAGAGATTGCATCATCTGTGGATCTGTTGGGGTGGTATGCAAATTAGAGTTGGTCTTTGGTTTCTGGGATAATGGTGTTGATTTGAGCCATGACCAGCCTTTCAAAGCACTTCATGGCTGAAGACGTGAGTGCTACGGGTCGGTAGTCATTTAGGCAGATTACATTTTGTGTTCTTGGGCACAGGGACTATGGTGGTCTGCTTGAAACATGTTGGTATTACAGACTCAGTCAGGGACAGGTTGAAAATGTCAGTGAAGACACTTGCCAGTTGGTCAGCGCATGCTCTGAGTACACGTCCTGGTAATCCATCTGGCCCTGTGGCCTTGTGAATGTTGACCTGTTTTAAAGGTCTTACTCACATCAGCTATGGAGAGCGTAATCACACAGTCTTCAGGAACAGCTGATGCTCTCATGCATGTTTCAGTGTTACTTGCCTCGAAGCGAGCATAGAAGTAATTTAGCTCGAGTGGTAGGCTCGTGTCACTTGGCACCTCGCGGCTGTGCTTCCCTTTGTAGTCTGTAATAGTTTGCAAGCCCTGCCACATCCGACGAGCGTATGAGCCAGTGTAGTATGACTCAATCTTAGCCCTGTATTGACGCTTTGCCTGTTTGATGGTTCATCGGAGGACATAACGGGATTTCTTAGAAACGTCCGGGTTAGATTCCCGCTCCTTGAAAGCGGCAGCTCTACCCTTTAGCTCAGTGCGGATGTTGCCTGTAATCCATGGCTTCTGGTTGGGGTATGTACGTAAAGTTACTGTGGGGATGTCATTATTGATGCACTTATTGATGAAGCCAGTGACTGATGTGGTATACTCATCAATGCCATCGGAAGAATCCCGGAACATATTCCAGTCTGTGCTAGCAAAACAGTCCTGCAGCTTAGCATCTGCTTCATCTGACCACTTTTTTTATTGACTGAGTCACTGGTGCTTCCTGCTTTAGGTTTTGCTTGTAAGGAGGATAGAATTATGGTCAGATTTGCCAAATGTAGGGCGAGGGAGAGCTTTGTACGTGTCTCTGTGTGTGGAGTAAAGGTGGTCCAGAGTTTTTTTTCCCCCTCTGGTTGTACATTTAACATGCTGATAGAAATTTAAGACAGATTTAAGTTAACCTGCATTGAAGTCCCCGGCCACTAGGATGAGCATTTTCCTGTTTGCTTATGACCGTATACAGCTCATTGAGTGCGGTCTTAGTGCCAGCATCTGTTTGTGGTGGTAAATGGACAGCTACAAAGAATATAGATGAGAACTCTCTTGGTAGATAGTGTGGTCTACAGCGTATCATGAGATACTCTACCTTAGGCGAGCAAAACCTTGAGACTTCCTTCGACCTCTTGTCTTACCAGAGGCTGCTGTTCTATCCTGCCGAAAAGCGTAAAACCCGCCAGCTGTATGTTATGTCGTGGTTCAGTTACGACTCTGTGAAACATAATACAGTTTTTAATGTCCTGTTGGTAGGATATATGTGCTCGTAGTTCATCTATTTTATTATCCAGTGATTGTATGTTGGCTAATAGGACCGATGGTAAAGAAAGATTACCCACTATCCGTCGGATCTTAACAAGGCACCGAGACATACGTCACCGATATCTGTCTCTTTCTCCTGCAAATGACTGGGATGAAGGCCTTGTCGGTGTCTGAAGTAAATCCTTCACATCCGTCTCGTTAAAGAAAAAAAATCTTCTTCCAGTACGGGGTGAGTAATCGCTGTCCTGATATCTAGAAGCTCTTTTTGGTCATAAGTGACAGTGGCAGAAACATTATATAGAAAATAAGTTACAAATAACAGGAAAAAATACACACAATAGCACAATTTGGTTAGGGGGCCGTAAAACAGTAGCCATGAGAGGAGGAGAGTGCATAGATGCGAGAAGGAATACAACGCGGCTGCTATGAAAGTGAACTGTGTTTACGCGTGAATGGGTTGTATTCATTCCACCGTTTCAATTGAAAAACGTTTCTTAAAAGCAAGCAAACAGGGATAAACATACCTGAATTTGTCCAATAGAAACTCTTGTTTGCAACTGTTGGACTAATGATCACACCCTATATCAGCTAGATGCTGGCAAGAGTGTGCAAGGCGGTATTGAATGTCACTGTCTGTCACCTCAAATTTGTGTCTCGACCTGTGTTCACCTACGTTGTAAACTGGCATTCATTGGCTAGGCTGTAGCAACCTCATGATGGGTATACGAAAAATGTCAGTATCATGTAGTAGCCAAAACCTATCGCTGTTACATTGAGCTGGGTGAATGGAATATGAATGAGAGTCATCCAATATGCTGTAATAGAAATAAGGCCACGCTCATAAAAAAAGAAAATCATCCTCCCTCATCTTAAACGGCACTGACCGCCACTGATGTTACCCCTTGGCAGCGTAATCAGAAAGCACAGCATTGATTTTCACTGCGACGCAGACGATACACAACTTTACATTTTTGTATCACCAGAGGATGTTAACTCCCCGGATAAAATATTCAACTTTATTAGTGATTTAAATACTTGGATTGCTCACAAGACAAGGCTGAGGTACTTATTGTTGGAGCCAAAGCACAGAGAGAGAATCTGGCTGCACATTTTAATTCATGTGCAATAAAGATAGGTGTTATTTTAGATTCTGAACTCAATTTCAAATCACACATTAGGAATGTGACCAAAATAGCTTTTTACCACATTGCCAAGGTGTGGCTGTTTCTCTCTGACTGATATAGTCAGACTCATCCATACTTTTTTATTACAAGCAGGCTTGACTACTGTAATGCTCTCCTGTCTGGTCTTCCCAAGAAAGCCATTGGTCAACTGCAAAACAGACAGAATGCTGCAGCATGGGTACTGACCAAGTGCAGACAGAGAGAAGACATTACACTGGTTTTAAGGTCTCTGCGCTGGCTGCATTTTTTTAGTTTTAGAATAATTTTAAGGTTCTTCTATTGATTTTTATATCAATCCACGATTGTGCACCCCAATACATGTCAGACATGCTTTTAAGTTATGGTCCCTCAGGTCATCTGGCACTGGCCTTTTAACTATCCCAAAGCCTAGGACCAAGAAGCATGGAGAGGTTATTATGCCCCCAGCCTCTGGAATAGCCTGCCAGAGAACCTGAGGGGAACTGAAACTGTGGGCATATTTAAAAGAGATCTCTTATTTTTAGCTTTGCTTTTCCTCAGGGTGCTTTTTAGTTGTTCAGTGTGTTGTCCTTTTTGTTGTCTGATTTTTGTTGTGTAGTAAATATTTCAGCTTTTATTTTCATTTGTTTTTTTATTTGTTTTTTTCCCCCTATAAAAGCACATTTTGTTGCACTCAATGTCTGAAATGTGCTGTATAAATAAAGCTTGATTCAATTTGATACTGAATATTTTTTATTTATTTGTAACCTTTATTTATCTAGGCAAGTCAGTTAAGAACAAATTCTTATTTTCAATGACAGCCTAGGAACAGTGGGTTAACTGCCTGTTCAGGGGCAGAACGACAGATTTTTACCTTGTCAGCTCGGGGATTCGATCTTGCAACCTTTCAGTTACTAGTCAAACGCTCTAACCACTAGGCTACCTGCCGAAATAGTCCAGCACTGCAGGGATGTCAATTATCAGTCACACTGACACCGAAGCACTTTTTGCTTGCGTGTTTTTACTAGTGCGAGGGCACTTTTTGATCCTTATGTTTTCCATAAAGCTGTAAGTATAAACATGGTTTAGTCAGCCAACTGTGCTGAACAAGACCGCAAGATCCCCTCCGCACCACAGTTACGCTAGTTATCCTGCATCTGTGTTTGAAGTAACACACTATTTTCTTGAACACATCTGCTATTTATAATAGATGTTTTGCATGGTTGGTGATCAATTGCAACAATTGTACCTCTCCTATTAGTGGGTTGTTGTCTCCCTCCACCAATCCTGCTTCCTGTTTCTTCACAGGCTTGACAGCTATTGGGGAGGTTGACATTGGCTCCGCCCCTTCGCCCAGGTTGGTCTTCCCTGGAGCATGCCCATATCCCACCATGCCCCTGCTGGCGAGCGGCTGGCTACTGCGCCATTCGGTGGTAATGTGTCTGCTGCTGCACAGCGTGGTGCTGATGACCTGCTTCCATCACGCCGCCACCAGCTGCTCCCAGGGCTGCTACTGCTCTGAGAGCGACGGTCGTGGCAAGACGGTGCGCTGCAGCAACCTGCGTCTCACGGAGATCCCCCAGGACCTACCCAATGACACGCGCCGCATCTACCTGGACTTCAACCTGCTCACCGAGGTCCCCAGCAATGCTTTCCAGGGTCTGCCCCTGCTCAGCGAGCTGGACCTCTCCAACAACGAGCTGGCCACGCTGGAGCGAGGGGCCTTCAGGAGCCTGGGGCCCTCGCTCACCTTCCTGGACTTGTCTTCCAACAAATTGGTCAACTTTAACCCTGAGGCCTTCGAGGGGCTGCGGGCGCGCGCCAACCTGACCAATAACCCATGGCACTGCGACTGCAGCCTGCAGATGGCCATGCCCCACATTGACCTGGAGCCCCTCTCGCTGACGGGCATCGTGTGCGAGACGTCAGATCCGCCTGACGTGGGGGCGGAGGGTGTGCCCTTCCTGCTGGCCCAGGACCTGGACCTGTGTGTGGTGATGAAGAAGACCACGGACGTGGCCATGCTGGTCACCATGTTCGGCTGGTTCACCATGGTTATCTCCTACCTGGTCTACTACGTCCGGCACAACACGGAGGACGCCCGCCGTCACCTGGAGTACCTCAAGTCTCTGCCCACCAAGCCGGGCCAGTCCGAGGCCTCTTCTACCGTCAGCACTTTGGTATAGCCCAGGACCAGGAGAACCCAGAGGGGAGCTTAGGCTGGAGGGCTAAGTCTGCCAGAGGAGGTGGTTATTATAGGGCCGTAACCTGGCTGCACCCATACTTCAGGCCATTCACTCCCAGCCAAGGAGAGTTCTGTCTGGCTTTTAGGTGGGCACCACAGCGGCACTAGGATTTGTGTCCATGTATGCAGCAAACCCATCCAGACCTGGGCACCGTACGTAACCCAGATTAATAATTGAACCAGGAGTAGTCCATTATCAAAATGGGGCCTGTGAAGGGTCCTTTGGCCATAGCAAACAGAACAACAGAATGGAAACACACACAATGAACAACTCTGTCACTCCATATCCTTCCATGTACAATTATTGTTTACCATACAACATCCATATAGTATACACAGTCTATAAACAGTGAAATGTAGTTCTTTACAATAAAACAATGTATTCCATGGGTTTCTTTTTTAAATTATCATTGGTGCAAATGGTCTTATTTTACCTCAGAGAAATTCAAGAAACTAAGCAAATGTATGTGCATATGTGAACTGGACCATCAGTTGAATCTGCTTATACTGTGTTCAGGCCACTGTACTAGAATGATACACATGAATCATTAATCAATGAAACGCTCAAACCGGTAAAAGGCTCAGAGATCTGATTGATCCACACACCACTATAAAACAGTACACCTACAAGCTGCATTGCTGTTATGTACTGTGTAGTAAAGGGCTGTACAGGAAACCCATCCTAGCTGTACTGTAGCAACCTTTTGTTGTTCTCACCTAGACAATGAAACAGCCAGTACAGTATAGGAACATTCCTGCCTACAAACCAGGGCACAATGATCCTTCACACAGAAATCATCCCAAGTGGGAGAAAATGTGTTCCTTTTAGTTCCCTCCTGTTTCCTTGTGTTGTAAAGTGCACGTTAAGGTCCTGCTGTGGGGGGTTTACAGTGCGTTAATCATTCATCATGGCACAACACAATGCTTCCAAAACTGTGGGCTGAGTCCACTGGGACTAAAGTTGGCAATATAAGCTAATACACACGTTCAGCAGTTTAATATTTGAAAGCGAAGGGATTTTTTTTTATTTACTTGCCCTTGTCTGAGTTGTATTATTCAGCAGAATTAACCTTGTGGTGGGTTCCAAGAAACGGAAAGAGATTATAAATGAGATTGTTTGGGATACTCTGATGTAGTTGTTCTTCGACAAGGGAAACACTGACTGACATATCATTTCCTAGGGGTGCCAGCAGCATACCACCCTGCGTCCCACTGCTGGCTTGCTTCTGAAGCTAAGCAGGGGTTGGACCTGGATGGGGGGGACCAGATGCTGCTGGAAGTGGTGTTGGAGGGCCAGTAGGAGACACTCTTTCCTCAGGTCTAAAAAAATATATATATCCCAATGCCCCAGGGCAGTGATTGGGGACATTGCCCTGTGTAGGGTGCTGTCTTTCGGATGGGATGTTAAACGGGTGTCCTGACTCTCTGAGGTCATTAAAGATCCCATGGCACTTATTGTAGGGGTGTTAACCCCGGTGTCCTGGCTAAATTCCCAAGCTGTCCCTCATACCATCATGGTCACCTAATCATTCCCAGCTTACAATTGGCTCATTCATCCCTCTCCTCTCCCCCTGTAACTATTCCCCAGGTTGTTGCTGTAAATGAGAACGTGTTCTCAGTCAACTTACCTGGTAAAATAACAACAAAAGAAAAATAGTCAGTCCAGTCGGTCTACTTGATAGCTGAAATACAAACTTCACAATGCTGGCAGCACTGACTGCCATCCAGAAACCAGCTAATGATATTCTAATCTTGGGCTCTGTCCCAATACTCTTGAATATCTCCCTTTAGATACAACTGATAAAAACAAGAATGGGATAAAAGTGAGATCCATTAAGAGCAATGGTGACCATGTGCACTGACTAGGATGAATTATGGGCCCTAGTTATAGCCTATAATCTAGTTATGGTCAATGTCCTGGTGAAGGTCACATGATCAGGAAAACAGCCCAGACATCACACATAAAAAGAGACAAGGAATAGGAAGCTATCTCTAGATTATTGGGATGCCTCCTGCCCTCCTCTTCCCCCTAGTGTCTCTGAGAGAGCCTGGCGTCATGGCGAGAGCCAGTCTGCCGAGGCCGTTTCCCTGGGGCTTTACCAACTGCATTGCAGGGGCTGTGACCTGCTGGGCCAGTTGCTGCTGTGGTTGATATGAACTGCCTAATTGGACAGACTCAGGCACAAGGAAATGCATGTCCATTTCCCCTCAGTGTAATTTTGTAGGAGAGGAAAGAGAAGATGAGAAGAGTGGATTTAAGTCGAGTGGAATTGAACAAGACAGCAAGCAGTAAACAAAGAGAGTAAACTCCTGTTTAATATGCTCAGTGGAGGCTTCCTTATTCACTTTTGTTCCGAGGGCAGCTCTGCCTCCAGGGCAGAATGAATGTGATTGGTTGGATGAAAGCTCAACAGTCAGCACAGTAGACGTGAAATAAACAGCAGACTTGCGGGTTGCCACACAAAACATTACTGGTTCGAATCCTAACCCTAAACTTAACCAGTCACATTTCTTACCTAAACGTATCCCAACCCCTAAACCTAATCTTAACCAATTAGAATTTCTTGCCTAAACTTAACCAGACATTTAGAACAAGATGGAATAAGGAAACCTCCAGTCTGCGTTAAATAACCATATTACTATGCAGGTTACAAAGGACAGAATAAGTAAAGGAAAACCATATAAAATGTTGCATTTGTGTCTATTTTATTCTAACTGGTGAGATTTAACACAGAACACGGATTATGAATAATGAAATTGGATGTTAGCGCAGCACACCCTGTAACTGGGTTTGTCAACAAGGGTATCCCTGCATCGAAAAAACACATGCCTCCAGAGTAGAACAAGCCAATAAACTATGTATGAGGGCCATAAAAAGGAATCCTTCAATTTGGGTGACCCTGTTCTGGGGGTGAGGAGGAAAACATGGGACCACCTGGCCCTCTGCATGTTGACTGGGCACGAGGTGCCCTTGAGCTTCCCAGCAGAGTGTATGATGATCTTTGTGGCTTTACACTTCCTTAGTCCCTTAGGCAACACCTCAGCTTTTAAGAGTCCTCTCTCTCCAGTAGCTTGTTCATCCATTTTGCTCTATATTTTACTTAGTTTAGAGGGCAAACTCAAAGACACTAAGACATACTTTAATAAGGAAGAAGCTTTATCATTCGTTTGCTTTGAAATGAGCACATAGATTCTCTGGTGCATCAGCATTCTATTCACAGCACTCCTCCTCCTGGCTGAGTTTGCTTTACAGGACAGTGTTATTGATCCTAACAGAGCTAATCTCAAGGAAGCAGGCTCCCGTGACGAGCAGGAGATTCAACAGCACTGAAATATAGATGGTAAGCCTCCCTTGCTGACATTTCCTAACACACAGGTAGCTGGCCAGTCCCGCCCTCCCCAGTAACATGCTTGTGTGTGTGTGTCACAGGAGGCTGCTGAAGGGAGGACGCCTCAAAATAATGACTGGAATGGAGTGAATAGAGCGGTATTAAACACATGGAAACCATGTGTTTGATGTGTTCGATACCATTCAATAGTATTCTGTTCCAGCCATTACTTTGAGCCCGTCCTCCCCAATTAAGGTGCCACCGGCTGTGTGTGTGTGTGTGTGTGTGTGTGTGTGTGTGTGTGTGTGTGTGTGTGGCAGCACACGTGTAATGTAACAGCCCTGTTCCCTAGCACATGCAGTAGCTGGCGTTGTGGTTAATTTAAATTTCAGGCTCACCTTGCCCCGCCATCTACCCCCAGACATGTTACACTGGTGTGAGTATTACAACTGCTGGGTAATGGGACACAAAGTGGGGGATAAGGTTACCATTCCAATCCCACAGTGCGCAGCCCCACATGGCATTGGGTTGCAGATTAAAATGTTTCCAGCCAGAGCCTGGATGGACAGACTGTTTCCTCTTCCGGCCTAAAGTGAAGGCTATTGACGAGGAGTGAGTGAGGATGTCCCTGAGTACATCTCAATAGTCTAGATTAGCTTCTTTTCCCTGTCTTCTTTCCTTCACCTGTATGATGATTCGGAAGCCCATAAAAGCAATATGGTGGATGCCTAAAATAAATGTGCTTTCACCTGTCTAATTCTTTCAGTGTGAATGAAAGGATACCAGACGAGGAAGCTGTGGAAGACTATTGAGATGCAACCTTTTCTCTTCCTTTTCCCCCACTCTCTCTCCCCTTCTATTGATACACCCCAGCTCCCCTGTCGCTGAATATATGTAAGTGGATGGCAGAGTAAAAAGGCTTTCCCCGCTTTTGATCAAATCTCCAACCCGAGATCTACATGGTCATCACAGAAGGCTGCTGAGGGGAGGACGGCTCATAATAATGGCTGGAATGGAGTGAATGGAATTGTATCAAACGTGTGTTTGAGTTCGATACCATTCCATTAGTTCCGTTCCAGCCGTTACTAGGAGCCCGTCCTCCCCCATTAAGACGCCACCAACCTCCTGTGATGGTCATCTAAGACAAGCTCCACTAATGTCAACCACACCAGTCGTATAGGTCACAGGGTCCATTTTGCAATGAGAGAGCAATTTATTTTGATAGGTTTGAACAAGACTCTGGAAAGTGTATGCACATTAGCTTACTCACTCGATGTACATACAGTACACAGTAGTCACTAGGTACATGAAAATTCTAGAACATGTCTGTTTAACAGTTTCAATGGAGAGAGAGAGGGAGGGAGGGTAGGGATGAACCATTTCATTTAGAACAAACCTATTCTGGGTCTGCTGAGAAAAGGATGAAGTATTTTCTAAATATCTTGGCCCATGGTTAGTGCCTTGGCATGCAGTGTTGTCTCCCATTTCTTGAAGTTGATGTCATTGTCTTGCTCAACACACACTTGTTCCGTTTCCACTGTAACCATTCCTTCTTGCTCAACTCCTCAATGACTCTTACTTAACCGACACCAGTGTCAGATGTAAAACATATGCAATGACATCCATATCACTCCAACTGGAGTGAACGTTGTTGTAATTTCCAGTAAGGAGTAGTGACTCGCCTATCTACTCATGCTTTACAGTAAGACTGCAGGACAGTGCACCCTAATTCTCGCAGGATATGTCACAGAGATAAATACATTTTTTTTTTAAATGAACAAGTAAAATAAATACGAATCCCAACATTTGACTTTCTGACTATATACTGTTTGGACCACATTGAGCATGGCAGTGACTAATGACCTCCTTTCATGTCTAAGTTTGGTTGAATGAAGATTAAGGCCATGTGGATTTCAGGGGTCCGGTTTGGTGGAGCACTCCAGTCATGGCCTACCATGCATGGCAGAAACTGAGGCTTGGGTAACAAGAGGCCACAAGATGGCAGTCTTGTATGAGCCCAATTCCATTTTCTTTTACTGTCACTCACTCCACTTGCTCATATCGGGGCAAATCCTAACATTTAAGAAGAATTTTCACTGATGGCAATTGAGACTAAAAGAACACAAGTGAAACTAAGTGGTAGTTAGTTTTAGGGAATAAGGATATTACGTTACAGCCTTATTACTGAATCCACTGCACATGTGAGATGTGTTTTGTAAATGTGATGTAATTCCTGAAATGTTTTGTTATAGTGGATTACTAAAATGTAGTATTTTCAGACCTGTGATGAGAACTACTGTGGAACTCTCGGTGGTCCCCCATCAAGTAAACACTGAGTATACCAAACATTAAGAACAGCTTTTGCCTTCAGAACAGCCTCAATTCGTCGGGGCATGGACTCTACAAGGTGTCGAAAGTGTTCCACAGGGATGCTGGCCCATGTTGAGTCCAATGCTTCCCACAGTTGTGTCAAGTTAGCTGGATGTCCTTTGGGTGGTAGACCATTCTTAATACACACAGGAAACTGTTGAGTGTGAAAAAATCCAGCAGCGTTGCAGTTCTTGACACAGACCGGTGCGCCTGGCACCTACTACCATACCCCATTCAAAGGCACTTAAATATTTTGTCTTGCCCATTCACCCTCTGAATGGCACACATACACAATCCATGTCCCAAGGCTTAAACATCCTTAGTTAACCTGTCTCCTCCCCTTCATCTACACTGATTGAAGTGGATTTAAAAAGTGACATCAATAAGGGATCAAAGTTTTTTTCACCTGGATTCACATGGTCAGTCTGTCATGGAAAGAGCAGGTGTTCTTAATGTTTTGTGTACTCAGTGTATGTCAGGACAGTTCTGTTTCATTGGGCTTTCATGATACATATGTTTTCCTCATAAATTAACATTGCCTGAGGACAGGCTCAGTTATAGGAATGTAGGAATTCCAGATATATATTTTTTCAGAATTGAATTACTTCAATATCTCTCAGAAAATCTTCTGGTCTACACAGCTTTTCCTAACCAAAATCATAAAATGTATGTAACATATGAACATTACACGTTATTATGGCAATATGTGTTGTTACACAGTAATGTAATTTGTCATAATTTGCCAACCCAGGCTCCATTGTCACTTAACACAGTTGACAAATTATAACACCATGACAACACATTTAAAGATGTGTGTTTTAGATGTTCAAGTTGTTTCAAGATCCTTTTCATGTTCATATTACTATACATGTACTATATATTTATTCAATTAAAATGTCTAATACAGCCCATTCAATTGCAAGATTTGTGCAATTCCAACAACACTTTCAATACAAAATATATTACACAGAAAAGATGACCGATTCAACTCGATACTGTACAGCTAGTATTGTGATAGAAAGGGAATTCCCATAAACTAGTATAAATATAGTGGGTAAAGGCTTTAATGGTATCTAACAACTTGCGTTCACTGGTCGGTCAATTGTATCAGCAAATTCCTTGAAGTGTCATCAACCCAAAGGCAATGAACATTCTGATTGGTAAGTAGTTCAAGTCCCTCCGTCACTGCTGGTAAACTGACTGCACAGCAACTGGATATGAGAAAGAATGCAACAAGTAAAGTAAAATGTGGAATATATTCTAGTAGACAATTTATTAGATGGACAGCTATTAAACGACAAGTGTAAAATTTGAGTGTTTCAACTTTTTAGTTAAGACAAAAGTTATTTCAGAGAAAGAAGGATACTTCAGACCAAGTCAAATATCTGACGGAATCAAGGCTATCATTGAGTTATCACTGTAAAAGATCGTTTGAAGTTATAGCTATTCATTTATTTTTTAAAGGTGCAGGTATTTTTGACAGGGGTTCCTGTTCCTCTGTTGCTATTTTTAACTAGGTTATACTCAGGGATGTGTGTAATTTGATAGAGCAAAGGGGACAGATATTGCATATTCATATCAGCCAATGATCACACAGTTTCATCACACCGCCAAATTCTGCATTGCATTAACCCCGAGGTTCGGAAGCTATAACAGGCAACGTTGTTCTCTACAGTTTTCGTCATTCTCTGCAACATGGCCAGCTACGGTCAAAGCGCACCGATCTTGGAGTATTCTGGCGAGGCGGGTCAACTAGTCGACGATCCAGAATTCAACCTGTCCGTAGAAAACAGCCAGAGTTTGATCAAAAAGGTGTTGGATGCTATTCCTGAGACACACGCATCGTGCATTCATTCTGAGGTAAGTGGATCGGCCTCGGCTAAACCCACTAACGTTAATTCTGCCCGTGGCAGGCTGTACCAGACAGTACCGTTTGTGTATATGTGGGGAGAGTGAGCTGTATAGGCCTAGTACAATCAGATGTATTATCATTCTCCATATTACAGGAAACGTATATTTAATAGCATACACAAGCCTTGAATAATCTATTACCATTCTGGACGATGTTTTTATGACTATGGTGATCTGAGCGTGCACAAAAAAATGGCAACTGTAGCCTATATAGGCCTACTATTACGCACAAAATGTATCTATTTTTGATAGGTGGAATCAATTCTTTTAGTTAGAAATTACACTCAATTTAGATAAGTATTTAATGGATGTACAATGTTCTAATTCTAAACATTGGTTTTCTAATAATGTCTTTTGGCTCTCAGACCCTGATTCTTAACTCGAGCAGTGAGAACAGGAAACTACAATACCTGGCGATCAACCTTGGCATCCCCTCTGCTCCCACACTCAAGGCCTTGACAGATAACTTTACTTTGGTGAGCATCGGACTCTGCACTACAGCCTCTATGCCTAATTCACGTGAATATGGAGACCAGGTTCAGGATGAAATATGTTACTACCTGGAGCCTATAGTACTATAGTGACAACCAGACCTGCCCAGGAACAACTTTAGGCCCGGATTAGAAACGATAAGAAATATGGCACCTGAAAAAGATATAAGCCCTAGAAATAAGGCATTGCTTTGACATTTGGTGTCTCTCCATCAGGAGACCTGTCTGAGCCGTATGTCAGAGGGACTAGAGGTGCACCAGGACCTGCTAAGAGCTGTCGTACAACGCCTGGCCAACACAGAGAGCATCACGGCACTGCTGACTGATGTCAGAGATCTCCGCGTCCAGATCAACAGGGTGAGGCTCCCTGTAAAACGACTTATACACCATGCACGCATACACAGTATTATAAAATCCATTGGATTCAAATACTGTTCAGACATAAATGCTGATTAATTAGAGTTCTTTGTATCTCCAGATGCTGAAAGCGGTCCAAGTGGCGGAGAGCCCGGTGGCGGTGCAGCCCACAGCCACAGGCCTGGCCTCTCGTCTCACTGGGGACTATGAGGTTCAGGTAGCCACACATCTGACCCTGGTGCAGCTCCAAAGCTTTGGCCAGGACATAGTCCGCAGTCTAAGGAACATAGCCCAAGCAAATGGGGAGAGGGATTGACCCAAAACTGACTTGAAATTGCCATGTTTTTATGGTGATCTATTTTTTTTATTTATTTATGATCTATTTATTATTTAGTCTATTTATGAATAGATGTGTATTTATAAAAATGCTTAAAATATAATTTAAATGCTTTTTTACACGTTGCAATTACAGTGCATTTGGAAAGTATTCAGACCCCTCGACTTTTTCCACATTTTGTTACGTTACAGACTTATTCTAAAACTGATTAAATAGTTTCCCCCCCCCTAAAATCTACACACATAATACCCCATAATGACAAAAACAGGTTTTTAGAATTTTTAGCAAATGTATAATTTGGGGCGGCAGGTAGCCTAGTGGTTAGTGCATTGGGCCAGTAACCGAAAGGTTGCTAGATAGAATCCCTGAGCTGCCAAGGTAAAAATCTGTCGTTAACCCACTGTTCCTAGGCCATCATTGTAAATAAGAATTTGTTCTTCAATTTATTTAACTAGGCAAGTCAGTTAAAAAAAAATTATTGGGAAATATCACATTTACATAAGTATTCAGACCCTTTACTCAGTACTTTTTTGAAGCGCCGTTGGCAGTGATTACAGCCTAGAGTCTTCTTAGGTATGACACTACAAGCTTGGCACACCTGTATTTGGGGAGTTTCTCCAAAACTTCTCTGCAGATCATCTCAAGCTCTGTCAGGTTGGATGGGGAGTGTTGCTGCACAGCTATTTTCAGGTCTCCAGAGATGTTCTATCGTGTTCAAGACGACTGGCTGGGCCACTCAAGGACATTCAGAGACTTGTCCCGAAGCCACTCCTGTGTTGTCTTGGCTGTGTGCTTAGGGTTGTTGTCCTGTTGGAAGGTGAACCTTCTCCCTCCAGTCTGAGTTCCTGAGTGGTCTTTTCCGTGATCCTGACTAGACTCCCGGTCCCTGCTGCTGAAAAACGTCCCCACAGCATGATGCTTCCACCACCATGCTTCACCGTAGGGATGGTGCCAGGTTTCCTACAGACGTGACACTTGGCATTCAGGCCAAAGAGAATCTTGTTTCTCATAGTCTGAGAGTCCTTTATGTGCATTTTGGCAAACTCCAAGCGGGCTATCATGTGCCTTTTACTGAGGAGTGGCTTCCGCCTGGCCACTCTACCAAAAAGGCCTGATTGATGGAGTGCTGCAGAGATGGTTGTCCTTCTGGAAGGTTCTCTCATCTCCACAGAAGAACTCTAGAGCTCTGTCAGAGTGTCCTTTAGGTTCTTGGTCACCTCCCTGACCAAGGCCCTTCTCCCCCGATTGCTTAGTTTGGCCGGACGGCCAGCTCTAGGAACAGTCTTGGTGGTTCCAAACTTATTCCTTTTAAGAATGATGGAGGCCACTGTGTTCTTGGGGACCTTCAATGCTGCAGACATGTTTTGGTACCCTTCCCCAGATCTGTGCCTCGACACAATCCTGTCTCGGAGCTCTACGGACAATTCCTTCAACCTCATTGCTGGTTTTTGCTCTGACATGCACTGTCAACTGTGGGACCATAAATAGACAGGTGTGTGCCTTTCCAAATCATGTCCAATCTGGGTCTGTAGTGACACCTAAAGCACTGGGATGCAGTGCCTTAGATCGCTGCACCACTCGGGAGGCCCTGTTTTTTTATTTTGTATAAATTAAATTTCTAAAAACCTGTTTTTGCTTTGCATTAATGGGGTATTGTTTGTAGATAAATGTAATCCATTTTAGAATAAAGCTGTAACGTAACAAAATGTGGAAAAAGTCAAGGGGTCTGAATACTTTCCAAATGCACTGCAAGCCTATTCAATTATTCGCCTGTATGCTTTGTCAGAAACCCTTGTAGTAAGCTTCATAAGCTGTTATCAACTTTTGTCCTAGGGTGTCATTGAGGATTTCTTTTAGGGGTTATACATGAATCCACTATTTGTATTTTCACAAGTTCGATGAAAATGTACTGTTTTTACAGACAACTGCAAGTATCTGTATGTTATACTTCATTTTGGAGTTATTGGTACATTTTATTTTGTCAAATGCAATGCATTAGCACTCACCAAATATACACTGAACAAAAATATAAACATGTAAAGTGTTTGTCCCATGTTTCATGAGCTGAAATAAAAGAACCCAGAAATGTTCAATATGCACAAAAAGCTTATTTCTCTCAAATGTTTTGTTTACATCCCTGTTAGTGAGAATTTTTTCTTTGCCAATATAATCCATCCACCTGAGAGGTGTGGCATACCAAGAAGCTGATTCAACAGCATGATCATTACATAGGTGTACCTTGTGCTGGGGACAATACAAGGCCACTCGGAAATGTGCAGTTTTGTCACACAACACAATGCTACAGATGGCTCAAGTTGAGAGAACGTGCAATTGGCATGCTGACTGCAGGAATGTCCACCAGAGCTGTTTGCCAGAGAATTGAATGTTCATTTTTTGACCATAAGCCACCTCCAGTTATGTTTCAGAGAATGTGGCAGTACATCCAACCGGACTCACAACCGCAGACCACGTGCATGGCGTCGTGTGGGCGAGCGGTTTGATGTTGTCAACGTTGTGAACAGAATACCCCATGGTGGCGGTGTGTTTATGTTATGGGCAGGCATAAGTTACGGACAATGAACACAATTGCATTTTAGCGATGGCAATTTGAATGAACAGAGATACCGTGACGAGATCCTGAGACCCATTGTGCCATTCATCCGCTGCCATCACCTCATATTTCAGCATTATAATACGCGGCCCCATGTCGAAAGGATCTGTACACAATTCCTGGAAGCTGAAAATATCTCAGTTCTTCCATGGCCTGCATACTCACCAGACATGTCACACATTGAGCATGCCAATATCCAGCAACTTCGCACAGCCATTAAAGAAGAGTGGGACAACATTCCACAGGCTACAATCAACAGCCTGTTCCAACGCTATGCAAAGGAGATGTCACACTGCATGAGGTCTCCATAATGGTGGTCACACCAGATACGGACTGGTTTTCTGATCCACACCTTTTAAAAAATATATATTTCTTAAGGTATCTGTGACCAACAGATGCATATCTGTATTCCCAGTCATGTGAAATTCATAGATTAGGGCCTAATTAATTTATTTCAATTGACTGATTTCCTTACAGTTCATATAACTCAGTAAAATCTTTGAAATTGTTGCATGTTGCGTTATAGCTTTAGGTATAATTACAAAAATGAGGTTTGCAATTGCCAAATATGGTAGGACAAGTGGTGTCTAGTAAAAGCAGTAGTTCCTTAAAAGCCTTGTGTCTAGATGCTTGGTTGACCGTCTACAGGGGAAATTAAGAATTATTAGACAGTGAGTAAGCATCTTCTGTGAACTCGAAAGTAACATTTCGACTGTTACGTCTAATGACATCACTTATTACCCCCCCATGAAGAGAGACTTCATTTAGGAAGTTATGCAAGGCTAGATGACTGATAAGCACGAGCTCACTAAGAATCACCAGTGGGGTGTTCCTTCAAAGGCTGAGGGAATATCACTGAGAGAATCACACCACCATGTGACAGTGAAGAGGTTGACCATGTGGGATTATGGTTATTGTGGTCGTGTTCATTTGGCATCAAATGGAAGAAAATGGTCTGAAACAGGGAGAAACTACCAATAAGAAATGCTTATTTTCATTTTCAGTTGCAAAACGTTTTGCTATGATGTGCCCTAAAGAATACGGCCCTTTATGTCTCAAAACAATGCCATGTGATCATCCGTCATGGGTAAGGCCCTGTGTTTTGGTTATTCGAGTCATATGACCTAGATTTTTGGTGCTGGACCATCTGACATAAAAAAGGGACAGTTTGATCAAGCTTTAAAATGTAAAAATCCAGGTCATGTGTCATGATTAAACAAAACACAAGGCCCTAGTGATGGGATAGTGACATTCAGTAGCCATATGTTTGATAACGACAAAAACAAAGCAAGCAAAGGGAGGAAGTCACTGTAAACAATGTTACAAGTAGGTAACATATTACTCTAGCAAGGAGTGCTGAAAGTCAATTAATGAACATTACCAGTAAAAAGTTTGGACACACCTACTCATTCCAGGGTTCTTCTTTATTTTTTACTATTTTCTACACTGTAAAATAATAGTGAAGACAAACTATGAAATAACACATATGGAATCATGTCATAACCAATAAAGTGTAGAATCAAAATATATTTTATATTTGAGATTCTTCAAAAGTAGCCACCATTTGCCTTGATTACAGCTTTGCACAATCTTCTCATTCACTCAACCATCTTCACGAGGTAGTCACCTGGAATGCATTTCAATGAACAGGTGTGCCTTGTTAAAAGTTAATTTGTGGAATTTCTTTCCTTCTTAATGCATTTGAGCCAATCAGTTGTGTTGTGACAAGGTAGGGGTGGTATACAGAAGATAGCCCTATTTGGTAAAAGACCAAGTCCATATTATGGCAAGGACAGCTCAAATAAGCAAAGAAAGACGATAGTCCATCATTATTTTAAGGTCAGTCAATCCAGAACATTTCAAGAACTTTGAAAGTTTCTTCAAGTGCATTCACAAAAACCATCAAACGCTATGATGAAACTGGCGCTCATGAGGACCGCCACAGGAAAAGAACCAGAGTTACCTCTGCTGCAGAGGATAAGTTTATTAGGAGTTAACTGCACTTCAGATTGCAGTCCAAATAAATGCAGAGTTCAAGTAACACACATCTCTAAATCAACTGAGGAGACTGCGTGAATCAGGCCTTCATGGTCGAATTTCTGGAAAGAAACAACTACTAAAGGCCACCAACTAGAAGAAGAGACTTGCTTGGGCTAAGAAACACGGTGGAAATCTGTTCTTTGGTCTGATGAGTCCAAATTAGAGATTTTTGGTTCCAACCGCTGTGTCTTTGTGAGACGCAGAGTAGGTAAACGGATGACCTCCGCATGTGTATTTCCCACCGTGAAGCATGGAGGAGGAGGTATGATGGTGTGGGGGTGCTTTAGTGGTGAAACTGTCTGTGATTTATTTAGAATTCAAGGCACACTTAACCAGCATGGCTACCATTCTGCAGCGAAACGCCATCCCATCTAGTTTGCGTTTAGTGGGACTATCATTTTTTTCCCTCAAAAGAACAATGACCAAACACACCTCCAGGCTGTTTGACCAAGAAGGAGAGTGATGGAGTGCTGCATCAGATGACCTGGCCTCCACAATCACCCGACTTCAACCCAATTGAGATGGTTTGGGATGAGTTGGACCACAGGGTGAAGGAAAAGCAGCCAAAAAGTGATCCGCATACAGTTGAAGTCGGAGGTTTACATACATTTAGGTTGGAGTCATTAAAACTCGTTTTTCAACCACTCCACAAATTTCTTGTTAACAAACTATAGTTTTGACAAGTCGGTTAGGACATCTACTTTGTGCATGACACAAGTAATTTTTCCAACAATTGTTTACAGATTACTTCACTTATAATTCACTGTATCACAATTCCAGTGGGTCAGAAGTTTACATATACTAAGTTGACTGCCTTTAAACAGCTTGGAAAATTCCAGAAAATGATGTCATGGCTTTAGAAGCTTGGAGTCAATTGGAGGTGTACCTGTGGATGTATTTCAATGCCTAACTTCAAACTCAGTGCCTCTTTGCTTGACTTCATGGGAAAATCAAAATAAATCAGACAAGACCTCAGACATTTTTTTTTAGACCTCCACAGGTCTGGTTCATCCTTGGGAGCAATTTCCAAACACCTGAAGGTACCACGTTCATCTGTACAAACAATAGTACGTAAGTATAAACACCATGGGACCACGCAGCCGTCATACCGCTCAGGAAGGAGACGCGTTCTGTCTCCTAGAGATTAACGTACTTTGGTGCGAAAAGTGCAAATCAATCCCAGAAAAACTGCAAAGGACCTTGTGAAGATGCTGGAGGAAACAGGTACAAAAGTATCTATATCCACAGTAAAACGAGTCCTATATCAACATAAGCTGAAAGGCCACTCAGCAAGGAAGAAGCCACAGCTACAAAAGCGCCATAAAAAAGACAGACTACAGTTTGCAACTGCACATGGGGACAAAGATTGTACTTTTTGGAGAAATGTCCTCTGGTCTGATGAAACAAAGATAGAACTGTTTGGCCATAAAGACCATTGTTATGTTTGGAGAAAAAATGGGGAGGCTTGCAAGCCAAAGAATACCATCCCAACCTTGAAGCACAGGGTTGGCAGCATCATGTTGTGGGGGTGCTTTGCTGCAGGAGGGACTGGTGCACTTCCCAAAATAGATGGCATCATGAGGAAGGAAAATTATGTGGCTATATTGAAGCAACATCTCAAGACATCAGTCAGGAAGTTAAAGCTTGGTCGCAAATGGGTCTTCCAAATGGAAAATGACCCCAAGCATACTTCCAAAGTTGTGGCAAAATGGCTTTGAGGACAAAGTCCTGACCTCAATCCTATAGAAATTTTGTGGGCAGAACTGAAAAAGCGTGTGCAAGCAAGGAGGCCTACAAACCTGACTCAGTTACACCAGCTCTGTCAAGAGGAATGGGCCAAAATTCACCCAACTCATTGTGGGAAGCTTGTGGAAGTCTACCCGAAACGTTTGACCCAAGTTAAACAATTTAAAGGCAATGCTACCAAATACTAACTGAGTGTATGTACACTTCTGATCCACTGGGAATGTGATGAAAAATAAAAGCTGAAATAAATCATTCTCTCTACCATTATTCTGACATTTCACATTCTTAAAATAAAGTGGTGATCTTAATTGACCTAAGACAGGGAATTTTTACTAAGATTAAATGTCAGGAATTGTGAAAAACAGAGTTTAAATGTATTTGGCTAAGGTGTATGTAAACTTCCGACTTCAACTGTATGTGGGAACTCCTTCAAGACTGTTGGAAAAGCATTCCAGGTGAAGCTGGTTGAGAGAATGCCAAGAGAGTGCAAAGCAGTCATCAAGGCAAAGGGTGGCTACTTTGAAGAATCTAAAATATAGTTTGATTTGTTTAACACTTTTTTGGTTACAACATGATTCCATGTGTTATTTCATAGTTTTGATGTCTTATTATTCTACAAAGTAGAATAATAATTTGATGTCTTGTTATTCTACAAAGTAGAAAATAGTAAAAAATAAAGAAAACCCCTTGAATGAGTAGGTGTCCAAACTTTTGACTGGTACAGTATATACTTTGTATTTAAGTGAAAATATTAGAATTCTGAAAAATATCAACATACTGAAAAACACCTGTAAAATATCTTAAATCAATTTAGAAGGTATTTACATTTTCATGAGGCGTTATTATAAAAATGACAATATGTACACTTTTTATGAATACTGATTCCAAGAGAGCAATACAAAACTGTAAAAAAGAAATGTTTTCACAGACCACTGAGACTATCAAAATGAAAGAAACCCTGCTTTCGAATGAATGATGACACAATCAGGATTACATAACAGTTGTTAACCAACTTCGGAGTATCATGAAACTGGCATTTCTATGCCAAAGTGATGAAAAACCATCTGCGCGGAGTCCCAAGCTTTGATAGGCTTCTAACTTCCACTTGGTCAAATCTTCTCTTAGTCATGCATTAGTGTCAATGTGAGACTAAGTAAAATGCGGATTTATGTGTGAAGCTGGGTTCGCCCCTGAGTGACTGGGGAAATAGAATCCATGGAGAAGGCAGAGGTGAGTGAGCTGAGCCCTGGGAACCATCAGGGGTCTATAAGGGTGAGCTGGCCTTTGCTGCTACCCTCCTCCCCAGGGGCAGAGTCAGGTCAGTGATGCCCAGGACCACCTTGGGCTTGGCCAGTGCAGGAAGCTTCACCAGCTCTGAGACCTGGGGATGGGCAGACAGACACACACTTCTTACCAGCTGTGGCATTCTCCAGATTCATAAATTATAACTATTTATACAGCTCTTCAAATCATAAAATAATACAATTCAATAAAAGTACTAACAAAGAAACAAGAGGAATGAGAAGTACTTTTTTTTATCATACATTAAAAGCATCATTATAAAAGTGTGGATGTAAGAACGAGGTCAGCTAGAGACTAGGGGCCAGATGTACTTAGATAAAACATAGAAAGTAGAAATAGTAAAATTATCGTTATCAGAAGAAATAAAAAACTCAAAATTGCGGGAATATGTCTCCCCAGAATGTGTTGAGTAAAAATCCCATGTCGGAGGTCACATTTCTTACCAAAGTTACGTAGAACTAACAATCAACTGTTATCACGAATTAAACTTCTCTCCTTCCCCTAGACTACCACAGTTCATCCCCCCCACGGTCAACTCCCTTCTCTCCCACTCACCATGGTGAAAGGCATGAACTGCAAGATGCTCCCGGAGCTGCCCTGTTCCAGGCACTCCACACACTCCTTCATGAAGCTCTGCACAATCTGGGTGTGTGGCCCCGCTGTCTTGGAGCCCAGGAACAGGTTGGCGGGAGAAAGAGAGAGAGCAAAGTGGATGTACTAGAGACGAGGGGCCAGATTTAGTAAGAGTTATAATAAAAAATATAAAATGTTAAGCTAGAATGAAATCGTTATAAGAAGCACTAAAACATTAAAGCCACGATGCCTAATAGGTGCTAAAGGTTTGAGACCGGTGCATGGTTCTAACCTAGGACGCGGTTGAGAGGGTCCCTCATGTTGACCGTGTGGAGCTGGGAGGCCGACAGGGAGGTGGACATGGAGCGGTCACCTACAACACAACCACAGGAGACAGGGAAAAGATTAAAGGTCATTATAGTGACAATCAACAGGAAAGGAGAAAGAGGAAAAAGTGTCTTCATTAGCAAAGTCAAGAGAGTAGGGGGGGTTATTGTGGTTCATAGGCAGCCAAGGTTAAAGGATGGAAGTTTTGTCAGTGAATACGGTTATATGCACACAATAGTACGATTATTGTGAAGTCAGATTAATATACTGAACAAAAATATAAATGCAACAATTTCAAAGATTTTACTGAGTTACAGTTCCTATAAGGAATTCAGTCAATTGAAATAAATTCATTAGGCCCTAATCTATGGATTTCACAAGACTGGGAATAGAGATACTGTCCTCTGGTCTGATGAAACAAAGATAGAACTGTTTGGCCATAAAGACCATTGTTATGTTTGGAGAAAAAATGGGGAGGCAACACCTCCTTCGCATAGAGCTGATCAGGCTGTTGATTGTTGTCCTACTCCTCCTCAATGGCTGGGCGACGTTGCTGGATATTGGCGGAAAGTGGAACACACTGTCGTACACGTCAATCCAGAGCATCCCACACATGCTCAATGTGTGACATGTCTGGTGAGTATGCAAGCCATGGAAGAACTGGGACATTTTCAGCTTTCAGGAATTGTGTACAGATGGGGCCGTACATTATGCTGAAACATGAGGTGATGGCGGCGGATGAATGGCACGACATCACTGTGCATGAAGAGCACACTTCTCTAGTGTGCCAGTGGCCATCGAAGGTGAGCATTTTCCCACTGAAGTCAGTTATGACGTCAAACTGCAGTCAGGTCAAGACCCTGGTGAGGATGACGAGCACGCAGATGAGTTTCCCTGAGACTATTTCTGACAGTGTGCAGAAATTCTTTGGTTGTGCAAACCCACAGTTTCATTAGCTGTCCTGGTGGCTGGTCTCAGACGATCCCCACAGGTGAAGAAGCTGGATGTGGAGGTCCTGGGTTGGCGTGGTTACATGTGGTCTGCAGTTGTGAGGCCAGTTGGACGTACTGACAAATTCTCTAAAATGAAGTTGGAGGCTGCTTATTGTAGAGAAATTAACATTAAATTATCTGGCAACAGCTCTCTAGTGGACATTCCTTCAGTCAGTATGCCAATTGCACGCTCCCTCAAATCTTGAGACATCTATGGCATTGTGTTGTGTGTCAAAACTGCACATTTTAGAGTGGCTTTTTATTGTCCCCAGCACAAGGTGCACCTGTGTAATGATCATGCTGTTGAATCAGCTTCTTAATATGCCACACCTGTCAGGTGGATGGATTATCTTGGCAAAGAAGAAATGCTCACTAACAGCAAATTAAACAAATCTGTGTATTTTTGCAAGAAGAATGACTTCCCTAATAATCTTGTTTACATGGACGCATCTTAATCAGGCTATCTGATGGGACTTTGATAAATGCCAAAAATAGCCAATAAACAAACGTTCTGCCACAGCAACCATGTTATTTCTGTGAAAACTGTTTGATTCTGAGTTTGGACACAAAGTTTATATGTGAAAACTATTTCTAAGATGCATACTCAGTTTTTCCGAACTCACGCTGCTCGTGCTAGCACATGTGCAGATCAAATACACCGCTGTAACTCTGATTAAGGCGTCTACATGTCCTAATCATTTGAAAGATAGCTCAGAAAACTAGGTGTTTTAATTGGCGTATGCTTACTTCAATTATGACCTTACACGGATTTAAGATAATCAGAATAAGGCATTTATATGACTAATGCCATACTCGGCCTACTGTCATAATCAGTTTCAAATCTTATTATTAGTGTGCATGTAAATCAACTCAGTGTATTTTGGCATCACTGCTCTGACATAACCTTACTCAAAGAATCTCTTTACTTCTCAATTCTCTAAATTTGCCCTAAATTGGGCCGTCACTAGTTACTACAGCCACAAAATAATAATTATGGCTAAACCCCACCTATTTCTACAATTGATCTTCTTAATATCAGATTTTAAACCTAATCCTAACTTTATTCACACAGCTAACCTCATGATATAGCTAATTTTGACTTGTGGCAACAAGTTTTCACTGGTCCTCTTCCCTTATGGATTTCAATTGAAGGACTGGTGTAAGAAATTAAAACATTTCTTATCATATGAGGGCACTTCCTCCTATTTCAAGTCCATAGCGGGGAAAGACACGTTTCTAAATTACCTTGTTCCATCCACTATACACATGACATCCCACCTAATTTAAAGTGCGTGTTTTTCCAAAATGTTCTTCTACACCACTTTCTAGCACACTGAGTTTCTACCTGACACTAATTAGTCCACTAAACCTCGTCGTTCAACAGAAGTGTGCTATTGCTTCCCAGAGTAATGCAATATATACTGTGTGATTTGACGCAGGGAAGTTTTGTTTCTATACAGAATGGCCATGATCGCTCAAATGTCAAACTTTACTCTGTGATCACAGTTTTGCCCAAGGCAGGATTAAATCGTGTTAAGGCAAGTAAATTACACTTACCTTGTTGTGCTTTTAGAATGGCTCATTTCACCCTGGTGACATTGGAAAAAAAGTAACCCTTTTTCTTTCGATATGAACACAGTTGTTATTGTTGAGCACAACATTTTTTCAAAGTAACAATACCTTTTGTTCGCCTGTCATTTGGTTTACAGAACATGTGTCTACTTGCAGTTGATGGGGGTTCAGAACTCCACTCGGTCTTAAAAACCTTCATGGAATCTGGGTGAATGCAGTCAACCCCGAAGGCACAGTAAAAAGTCATGTAACATTTTTATTTTGAAACTTGGCTTTCCATAGATACAGTGCCTATGGAAAGTCTACACCGCCCTTTAACTTTTTTTTCACATTTTGATACCTTAAAATTACATCTATAAAAGGTATTAAATTCCAGATTTTTCATACAGATCTACACAATCGACTTCACATTTTCAAATTGAAAGAAAGTTATAGAAATTTTTCAAAATTATATAAAAATATAAAAATACTTAAATAATTGGATAACTCTACTTTAAGATTCTACCAACTTTGCACAACTCTTAGGGAAACATATTTATTATTTTTGTCAAAATTGTTCAAGCTGATTCAATTTGGTTGGGAATCATTAATGGGCAGCAATAATAATAAAATAATATATAAATGTGCTTGAAAATCAGAGACAAGTCAGGACAGACTAAACAACGCAGGAACACAACACCTCTTGGTAAGCCATTCTGGTGTATTTTTGGCATAAACATTTTGAGTAAATGTCTCGCTGAAAAATAAAACTATCCCAGGGTTAGGTATTAAAAAAAACTGAGGCGGGGTTTCCTCTAACTTTTTACCTGGGCTTTGCTCCTTTCATATTTATTTTGATCCTGAAAAACTCCAAAGTCCCTGTCGATGACAAGCATACCCATAACATGCCATCACAATACTTGAAAATAGAGTGTGTTTCACTCTGTGTTGTACTGGATTTGACCCAAACCTGTAGTTTTTAATGTAGGCCAAAAAGTTAATTGATTTGCCGTGTCTTGCAGAATTACTTAACAGCCTTATTGCAAACAGAACGGATGATTTGGAGTGGATTTTTGAACACAGGCTTCTTTCTTTTCACCTTGTAATAAAGGCCAGTAATAAGGAGTGAATGCAATATTGTTGATCCCTTTGTATTTTCAAGTATTGTGGCGGAAGCATCATGTTTTTTATTTATGATTATTAAAAAAATTCTTAACAAGTTCTATAACTTTATTTCATATAATTTCTATCTGCAACTTTACACAACGTCTGCCTGCCGATCCGGTCCCTGATGTACTTTGTTTGACACCAAACAGCAGCAGTCTCACCTAGACTAGAGAGGACCACCGGCTCGTCCTCATTTGAGCTGAGCAGACGCTCAGTTGGGGAACCCTGCTGTACAGGAACCATGTATAACTAGGGCCGGCTTCCAAGGCAGATTAAGCCTAGCCCTGGACTAATGGAGAATCTCAATTGAAAGTGTTTTTTTGGCCAGGACTAAGTTTAATCTGTGTTCTGGAAACTGGCCCCTACAGTCACCCATTAAGCCAGATAGCAAGTCCCTATGACTTAGCTAGCTAGCACATGGTACATTATCATAGCATTGCCATTGAGAATCTGAGAAACTAGACTTGGAGGACTCAGTCTTACTTGACCTTCCCGGGAGGGTCTGCCAGGCTGTACCAGTAGGCTGGGTCTGTGAGCAGGATGTGGCCCAGCAAGGTGAAGGTGATCTGCTGGGTGTCCAGGCAGAAAATGCTGTAAAGCAACTCCACCACCCGGTTGGCCAACTCCTGGCGAGTCTCATTCAGCATCTCCTGAGACACATAGGAAGTAGGAATGAGGAATGGATTGATACATACCCTAAATGATATACAGTAAGAGTAAATACACACACAGAGACAGACACATTCAAATAAAGTATAAAAAAATATATACTTTAATGACTAGTCATAAACTCAGCAAAAATAGAAACATCCCTTTTTCAGGACCCTGTCTTTCAAAGATAATTTGTAAAAATCCAAAATAACTTCACAGATCTTCATTTTAAAGGTTTAAACACTGTTTCCCATGCTTTTTCAATGAACAATAAACAATTAATGAACATGCACCTGTGGAACGGTCATTAAGACACTAACAGCTTACAGACAGTAGGCAATTAAGGTCACAGTTATGAAAACTTAGGACACTAAAGAGGCCTTTCTACTGACTCTGAAAAACACCAAAAGAAAGATGCCCAGGGTCCCTGCTCATCTGCGTGAACGTGCCTTAGGCATGCTGCAAGGAGGCATGAGGACTGCAGATGTGGCCAGGGCAATAAATTGCAACGTCCGTACTGTGAGACGCCTAAGACAGCACTACAGGGAGATAAGCTGATCATCCTCGCAGTGGCATACCACGTGTAACAACACCTGCACAGGATCGGTACATCCAAACATCACACCTGTGGGACAGGTACAGAATGGCAACAACATCTGCCCGAGTTACACCAGGAACGCACAATCCCTCCATCAGTGCTAAGACTGTCCGCAATAGGCTGAGAGAGGCTGGACTGAGGGCTTGCAGGCCTGTTGTAAGGCAGGTCCTCACCAGACATCACCGGCAACAACGTTGCCTATGGGAACAAACCCACCGTCGGTGGAACAGACAGGACTGGCAAAAAGTGCTCTTCACTGACGATTCGCGGTTTTGTCTCACCAGGGGTGATGGTCGGATTCGCGTCTATCGTCGAAGGAATGAGCGTTACACCGAGGCCTGTACTCTGGAGCGGGATCGATTTGGGTCCGTCATGGTCTGGGGCGGTGTCACAGCATCATCCGACTGAGCTTGTTGTCATTGCAGGCAATCTCAATGCTGTGTGTTACAAAGAAGACATCCTCCTCCCTCATGTGGTACACTTCCTGCAGGCTCATCCTGACCCTACAGCATGACAATGCCACCAGCCATACTGCTGACAATGCCACCAGCCAGTGTTCTGCCATGGCCAGCGAAGAGCCCGGATCTCAATCCCATTGAGCACGTCTGGGACCTGTTGGATCGGAGGGTGAGGGCTAGGGCCATTCCGTCCAGAAATGTCTGGGAACTTGCAGGTGCCTTGGTGGAAGAGTGGGGTAACATCTCACAGCAAGAACTGGCAAATCTGGTGCAGTCCATAAGGAGATGCACTGCCGTACTTAATGCAGCTGGTGGCCACACCAGATACTGACTGTTACTTTGATTTTGACACCCCCCCCTTTGTTCAGGGACACATTATTCCATTTCTGTTAGTCACATGTCTGTGGAACTTGTTCAATTTATGTCTCAGTTGTTGAATCTTGTTATGTTCATACAAATATTTACACATGTTAAGTTTGCTGAAAATAAACGCAGTTGACAGTGAGAGAACGTTTCTTTTTTTGCTGAGTTAATTTTTGGGGGAAAAGTGTAGGCCATTTAAAAACGTAAATGCTTCGTCAAAATAAAAAAATCTATATCCATGTGACTTTTGTTACATGCAAGGATAGACCATCCCAATACAAATAGTTTTTAAAATAAAAAAAATAACTTTTGAACATAGTCATGACATTGAGCTACTGGTGCTTCAGACAAGTGGCTTCGTTCACAATTAGGCTGCGTCTTTTGGTGGTTTTATGCCTCGTTCACGTGCTAGTCGGGAACTCTGAAATTTCAGACTTGCTGTTTTGTTGAATGCGTCACATGTATAATTACAACCAGTTAGCAAGTCAAAAATTGTAGAGCTTCCTAGTTACGACTAGCACATGAACGCGGCATATGCGATTGTGTTATCAAATTTGTGTAGACCTTACAGTGAAATGCTTACTTACGAGCCCCTAATCAACAATGCAGTTTTAAAACAATACGAATAAGTATAAGAAATAAAAGTAACAAGTAATTAAAGAGCAGCAATAAAATAACAATAGCAAGACTATACACAGGGGGGTACTGGTAGAGTCAATGTGCAGGGGCACCAGTTAGTTGAGGTAATATGTACATGTAGGTAGAGTTATTCAAGTGACTATGCATAGATGATAAACAGCGAGTAGCAGCGGTGTAAAAGAGGGGCGGCAATGCAAAGAGTCTGGGTAGCCATTTGATTAGATGTTCAGGAGTCTTATGGCTTGGGGGTAGACACTGTTTAGAATCCTCTTGGACCTAGACTTGGCGCTCCAGTACAGTGCGGTAGCAGAGAGAACAGTCTATGACTAGGGTGGCTGGAGTCTTATCCAATTTTTTGGGCCTTACTCTGACACAGCCTGGTGTAGAGGTCCTGGATGGCAGGAAACTTGGGCCCAGTGATGTACTGGGCCAAAGCACTACCCTCTGTAGTGCCTTGCAGTCGGAGGCCGAGCAGTTGCCATACCAGGCAGTGATGCAACCAGTCAGGATGCTCTCGATGGTGCAGCTGTAGAACCTTTTGAGGATCTGAGGACCCATGCCAAATATTTTCAGTCTCCTGAGGGGGAATAGGTTTTGTTGAGCCTGTGTTGAGGATCAGCATGACGGATGTGTTGTTACTTACCCTTACCACCTGGGGACGGCCCATCAAGGAAGTCCAGGATCCAGTTGCAGAGGGAGGTGTTTAGTCCCAGGGTCCTTAGCTTATTGATGAGCTTTGAAGGCACTTATGGTGTTGAACGCTAAACTGTAGTCAATGAATAGCATTCTCACATAGGTGTTCCTTTTGTCCAGGTGGTAAAGGGCAGTGTGGAGTGTAATAGATATTGCATCATCTGTGGATCTGTTAAGGCGGTATGGAAATTGGAGTTGGTCTAGGGTTTCTTGGATAATGGTGTTGATGTGAGCCATGACCAGCCTTTCAAAGCACTTCATGGCTCAAGACGTGAGTGCTATGGGTCGGTAGTCATTTAGGCAGGTTACCTTAGTGTTCTTGGGGACAGGCACTATGGTGGTCTGCTTGAAACATGTTGGTATTACAGACTCAGTCAGGGACAGGTTGAAAATATCAGTGAAGACACTTGCCAGTTGGTCAGCGCATGCTTGCAGTACACGTCCTGGTAATCCGTCTGGCCCTGCGGCCTTGTGAATGTTGACCTGTTTAAAAGGTCTTGCTCACATCGGCTGTGGAGAGAATGTAATCACACAGTCTTCAGGAACAGCTGGTACTCTCATGCATGTTTCAGTGTTATTTGCCTACGAGCATAGAAGTTGTTTAGCTCGTCTGGTAGGCTCATGTCACGAGATACTCATGAGATACTCTGAGACTTCCTTAGATATCGTGCACCAGCTGTTATTTTCAAAAATACATTGTCCGCCGCCCCTCGTCTTACTAGACGCCACTGTTCTGTTCTGCCACGACTCCGTGAAGCATAAGAGATTACAGTTTTGAATGTCTCGTTGGTAGTTTAATCTTCTGCGTAGGTCATCGATTTTATTTCCCAAAGATTGCACGTTTGCTAGCAGAATGATAGGAAGTGGGGGTCTATTCGATCGCCTACTAATTTTCAGAAGGCAGCTCGCCCTCTGGCCCCATTTTCTCCACCTTCTCTTCACGCAAATGATGGGGATCTGGGCCTGTTCCCGGCGAAGCAGTATATCATTCACGTCGGGCTCGTCAGACTCGTTAAAGGAAAAAATCGATTCTGCCAGTCTGTGGTGAGTAATCGCAGTTCTGATGCACAGAAGTTATTTTCGGTCATAAGAGACGGTAGCAGCAACATTATGTACAAAATAAGATAAAAAATAAGTTACAAACAATGCAAAAGAAATAAACAAAAAAATCACAATTGGTTAGGAATATGTCAAACGTCAGCTTTGTTCTTCGGCGCCATCTTGTATCAAGTTTATTTTCTTTCTCATGTTGTGTTTCACATGGAAAGGCAATTTATGTTTGTAGCACATTTATCCCTCCAGTGAGGCTTGACACATTACAACTGTTTGTTATTTTCCCCCATTTCAAATAGAGGGATTAAACAATGTGCACCTAACGCAGTTTCCACAGACATTTGGGACATACAGTACCTGTCAAAAGTTTAGACACATCTACTCATTCAAGGGTTTTTCTTTATTTTTACTATTTTCTAAATATTGTAGAATAACAGTGAAGACATCAACACGATTAAATAACACATATGGAATCATGTAGTAACCAGAAGTGTTAAACAAATGTATTCTTCAAAAATAGCCACCCTTTGCCTTGACAGCTTTGCACACATTCTTGCACATTCTCTCAACTAGCTTCACCTGGAATGCTTTCCCAACAGTCTTTAAGGAGTCCCCACATATGTTGAGCACTTGTTGGCCACTTTTCCTTAACTCTGCGGTCCAACTCATCCCAAACCATCTCAGTTGGATTGAGGTTGGGTGATTGTGGAGGCCAGGTCATCTGATGCAGCACTCCATCACTCTCTTTCTTGGTCAAATAGCCCTTACACAGCCTGAAAGTGTGTTGGGTGATTGTCCTGTTGAAAAACAAATGATAGTCCCACTAAACGCAAGCCAGATGGGATGGCGTATCGCTGCAGAATGCTGTGGTAGCCATGCTGGTTGTGTGTGCCTTGAAGATTTCCACCGGTCTTATGTCCATTGCTCGTTTCTTGGCCCAAGCAAGTCTCTTCTTCTGATTGGTGTCCTTTAGTAGTGGTTTCTTTGCAGCAATTCAACCATGAAGGCCTGATTCACACAGTCTCCTCTGAACAGTTGATGTTGAGATGTGTCTGTTACTTGAACTCCGTGAAGCATTTATTTAGGATGCAATTTCTGAGGCTGGTAACTCTAATAAACGTATCTTCTGCAGCAGAGATAACTCTGGGTCTTCCATTCCTGTGGCAGTTTCATCATATCCAATTTCATCATAGCGCTTGATAGTTTTTAGGACTGCATTTGAAGAAACTGACCTGATTGACTGACCTTCATGTCTTAATAAGAATCTGACCCTTTTTATTTTTAAATTTCGCCTAAAATTACATACCCAAATCTAACTGCCTGTAGTTCAGGACCTGAAGCAAGGATATGCATATTCTTGATATCATTTGAAAGGAAACACTTAAGTTTGTGGAAATTTGAAATTAATGTAGGAGAATATATAACACATTAGATCTGGTAAAACATTATAAAGAAAAAAACATGTTTATTTTTTAAATCTTTAAAATGCAAGAGAAAGGCCAAAATGTAATATTCCAGGTTAGGCGCAAATTAGATTTTGGCCACTAAATGGCAGCAGTGTATGTGCAAAGTTTTAGACTGACTCAATGAACCATTGCATTCCTGTTCAAAAAGTTGTATCAAGACTGCCCAAATGTGCCTAATTGGTTAATTAATACATTAGTACATAACTGTGCACTCTCCTCAAACAATAGCATGGTATTCTTTCACTGTAATAGCTACTGTAAAATTGGACAGTGCAGTAAGATTAACAATAATTTAAGCTTTCTGCCCATTTCAGATATGTATGTGTCCTGGGAAATGTTATATTTACTTAAAACCTCATGCTAATCACATTAGCTTACGTTAGCTCAACGGTCCCGCGGGGGGGGGGACACCAATCCTGTAGAGGTTAAAATAATGGACTGTCGTTTCTCTTTGCTTATTTGAGCTGTTCTTGCTATAATATGGATTTGGTATTTTACCAAATAGGGCTATCTTCTGTATACCACCCCTCACAACACAACTGATTGACTCAAACGTGTTAAGAAGGAAAGAAATTGCACAAATTAACTTTTAATAAGGCACACCTGTTAATTGATGCATTCCAGGTGACTACCTCATGAAGCTGGTTGAGACAATGCCAAGAGAGTGCAAAGGTGTCATCAAGGCAAAGGGTGGCTACTTTGATGAATCTATCATCTAAAATATATTTTGATTTGTTTAACACTTTTTTGGTTGCTACATGATTCCATGTGTTATTTCATAGTTTTGATGTCTTTATTATAATTCTACAATGTAGAAAATAGTAAAAATAAAGAAAAACCCTTGAATACGTAGGTGTGTCCAAACTTTTGACTGGTACTGTAGATCAATGCAAAACCATCAGCACACACGTTATTCATACACTGTAGACTGAAATGTAACACTATAGGCTTGCTAGCACTAGCAGCCACACATAAGTCATTTACTTAGCCAAGACAGGAACAAATCAATTGTATTATATTTCTCACATTTACGAACCCACATAAACCTAATGTCGATGCACAACGCCGTTGAATAAGTGGGGAAATGTAGGACGGAGATGGGCCGGCCACGGTAGGCCACGACATAGCAGTTCAGAACAGCAACAACGCCAAAGACAAGAACATTAAAGCGTCGCTCGCTCAACATCAAGCGGAAAAAGTGCTCCAAGAAGGTGCAGCCTAACGAGAACAACCAGAACAACGTAATCCACCTCAACAACCAGAACTTGGAGAAGCCACAGTCCTACACCAACCTTGTCCACTCTCATCCAGGATCAGAGCACCCCAGACCTAGTAAAGGGCTCTGACAACACCTCCTCGCCAGTCAAGAAGGCCCCCCCTAAACAACTCCTTTACGGCCCTGACACACCCACGAGGGTGATGGTCCAGGCCTCCACTGGCGAGCCACTGTGCTGCCTGGGTTAGTTCCTGTGCCGGCACGGCTCCTGGCTCCAGAACCTGTCCCAACGACCCAGGGTCTCCTCGGAGGTGGCCACAGAGCACCAGCTGCAGGACGTGATCACCTGCTTCTACCTGACTTGCTCCTACGTGGGCAATGAGACCTCCTACCCACTGAGACCCTTCCTGGTAGAGACCTTCAGGGAGATCTTCTGGGACCACTGCCTGTCAATCATCAACCTGATGAGTGGCAACATGCTCCAGATGAAAACGGACCCTCACTATTTCTTCCAGCTGTTTGCCGACCTGAAGAACGAGAGGCAGCACGTCACCTGTGCAACGAGAGGTGACAAAACTCTAGATTACTCTTTACAGGGCCCTCCCTCTCCCTCCATTTGGCAAATCAGACCATGACTTTATCCTCCTACTTCCAAGCAAAAACTCAAACAGTAAGTACTGGTGACGCTCAATACAGAAGTGGTCCGATGAAGCGGACGCTAAACTACAGGACTGTTTTGCTATTTGCTAGCACAGACTGGAATATGTTCCGGGATTCATCCGAAACATTAAACAGTTTACCACATCAGTCACCAGCTTCATTAATAAGTGCATTGACGATGTCTTCGTACAAGTATCTGCATCACATCACACAGTGACCGTGCGTACATACCCCAACCAGAAGCCATCGATTACAGGCAACATCCGTACAGAGCTAAAGGTTAGAACTGCCACTTTCAAGGAGTGGGACACTGATCCGGACACAATCCCGCTATGAGGGCCTCCAGTGGCACAGCGATCTAAGGTTAGTCAAGAACTTTTTAAAAGTTTCTTCAAGTGCAGTCGCAAAAATCATCAAGCACTATGATGAAACTGGCTCTCATGAGGACCGCCACAGGAAAGAAAGACCCAGAGTTACCTCTGCTGCAGAGGATAAGTTCATTAGAGTTAACTGCACCTCAGATTGCATCCCAAATAAATGCTTCACAGAGTTCAAGTAACAGACATCTCAACATCAACTGTTCAGAGAATACTTTTTAATTTTTTATTTAATCTTTATTTAACTATGCCGGGCCAATCATGGCTGGTTGTGACATAGCCTGGAATCGAACCAGGATCTGTAGACGCCTCTAGCAACGAGTTGCAGTGACGTAGACTGCTGTGCCACTCGGGAGACTGCGTGAATCAGGCCTTCATGGTTGAATTGCTGCAAAGAAACCTGTTTTATTTGAATGGACAAATACATAGTTGAATATTGGAAAGTATTTAGAAATACATGCCAAAACTTTCCAAGTGTATTTGAAAACACTCAAAAACACTGACTCAAATGAACTTCTATGCATTTAACCATTGTATTTGAAAATACTATCAAATAGTAATCTATTTATAGGAAATTATTAGAAAATATTTCCAATAGAAGTCGTTGATCCGGGCCACATTATTCAAAAAAAGATGACTGTGTGTGAACTCTGAACATGCTTCCAGGCCACTCATATGACAAATGAACAAACTTTATGAATGGTTTAAATAAGGAAGAGACTAAAAACAGCACACATGCAACCTCAAGTCATCATGCCAGCAGTCATATGCTATGACTCATTTTTCACTACGGCAAGAGCAAGTTCACTTCTGTGGTTCAACAGATGACATGGTTGAGAACAAAATAGACCATGACACATAATACTGGAATCACCTGCACGGCCTCCACAGACAGCACGCCATTCTCCCAGGCGTTCCAACACCTCCAAGATGTCCACAGGTATGCTGAGGCAGATCTCGTGCCACTTCATCTGACTGACACACACACAGCGGTACAAACCAATCAGTACAGCTTCAGGAAAACAATGAGTCATGCCAATAGCTAGATTTCTAGGAGGGAAAAGAGAAGGTGCAGAAAGGACTCACTGGTTTAGATTACACTCATAATTTTTTAAATAATAACTGAACATGGGAAACAACCTTTTAACCATAGACTGGGCTTGTTCCTTACTCCATTTTCACCCAGCAGCTGAGAAACACTGAATGCCAGTCTGATTCTGACCCTAGAGTGAAAGATCACTCACATTAGCTTTATCTCAGTGGCATTGTTGAGGAGGGCCACCAGGCTCTCCACCTTGCCAGACTCCATCCTAAAGCAGGGGCGGTATGGGTTCAGGGTCTTGCTCTCCTCCGGCATGCAGGTCTGCAGCCATGTCTCAAAGAAAGGGGTCTCCTCCGAGGGGCTGGGGTCCGACAGGATCACCTTGAGGGGTCACAACATAGATTCATATCATATAATAATAGGGAGTGGGGGACATAACATCCATTTATATGAGGACCAGGTTCTGACCATGACACTTATGTTACATGAATCATACTACACATCATATAAATGTGGCAAAGATATGCTTGCAGCTGTGCCACTCAGACAGCACAAGCAGAAAGCTATTGGCCACCAAGTGGTGTTGTGCTGAAAGAGCAGGACAATGATGCAAACTCTTCAGGAAAAGTATAATTGTTATTTGGAATGGACAGGAGGGACCTGATCCTAGATCAGCTCTCCTGCTCTGTGACACTTTATGAATACTGACCTACATCCCTATGATAGATAGCTTTAGTACTAGGTGTGAGACCAACCTCTGATCCGCAGGTCTGCACCCTGTGACACAGCATGAGGAAGGATATGTCGAACAGCAGGGCTCACACCAAGGCCGACTTGGCTGCAACGTGATATAACAAACAGTGCCCAATGTCAATATCAAATTTGTTTCAACAATTCCCACACTCAGCATGTCGTCAACATTAATGTAAAATCTCGTTCAAAAAGTCCCATACTCAGTAACACTGGAACTGTCAAACATTCTTAACTCATGTACTCACATCCTTCTCCACTGATGTGCTTCGGAAACTCATTCAGCCTGAAGAGCAAAGACAGAGCATCAATAAATCATCTCCTTCAAACATTACGTCCCTCTTCCATCATTTGGACTTTCCCATTTGGACTTTAAAGCCACAATCCATCATTTGTTTTTCAACCAAAACGGCAGCCCCGCCACTTGGTATGCTATTAAGCTGAGGAATGAGGCTGGAGTAACCAATACCAAATTACAGATTCTATTTTTAAGACTCTCCACAGTAACATACTTTGAGTCTGTCAATACAGTGGATTGAACTGTCCTAATGGACTTTAATACAATACATGTCAGTGGCTTGATGTCTGTCTCACTTGATGAACATCCGGGCAAAGGATTTGAGTTTTCCCGTGGCTGCGATTTGCAGCCAGGAGGGGTCCAGGCTTTTACCAGACAGCATGTGTCCCAGCACACCCAGCAGGCCCTCTGGAGACTTGGGAGTGGTCTACGTCCACCGTCAAACACAACAGGGGAAGACAGATACAGTGATGACAGTGTGGTATGGCTTCATGACGAGGTGAACTAACAGTCTTATCATCAGTACTAATCCAGGGATATAGTAGCGGGTAAAAGTCAGCGTTGTGTTCATTAGGACACACCGTAGCAACACATTGTGCAATGGACCTCCTGGTGAACAACATGACCCTGCTGACTGTAAGCCTGTGTTTGGCTAGGTACGGTTGGCATGGGGAGGAGGACGACCTTGAGGATGTTGGTGACGGTGGGCTCGGCTCACAGGATGAGGCCTGGGTTGGGCTGGATGTTGGCATTTTCTGCAGTCTTCAGCCGTGGGGAGTACTCCCAGTCCTCACCCCTGAAGAAAAGGTTACACACGAGAGAGAGAGAGAGAAGAGTGAGAAAGACACTGACAGACAGTGATGTAGTGATAGGAAGGAGTGAAAGGGGGAGACAGAATGAAAGATAGTAGCGCCAAACTTGATGTTTTTATACTGTATCATTCTCTTCCAGTGATGTTACACATCTGAAGGGGCAGGATGGCTACCCGTACGTACCTTTTAGAAGTGAGGTTGGTCGTGTTGGAGTCCGACAGGAGACCCAGCTTATTGCACTCCTGCAGTAGCATGCTTAGACAGTCGCAGCTGTAAAAAACAGATATGGAGCGAAAAAGCTTTTCAGACACTGTTCAACCTGTCATTCGTGTTATAAACGCTTGTGTAAGGCATTAACAACGACAGGCTATGCATTCTAGGGAAAATAATGAACGATGTGGAAGGTGTGTTCCACAACGTGCTAGCCGAGTGGAACTGACCTCCTACAGAGTTGCATTATATTCCAGAGAATGCATAGAGCCCTGAGTTGAGGGGTGGTAGATATCCTTCCGGTTAAGAGCGTTGGGCCAGTAACTGAAAAGGTCTCTAGTTAGAATCCCCGAGCCGGCCAAGTGGAAAAATCTGCAGTTCTGCCCTGGAACAAGGCAGTTAACCCCCAACAACTGCTGCCCGGGCGCCAATGACATGGAGGTCGATTATAGCAGCCCTCCACACCTCTCTGATTCAGAGGGGTTGGGTTAAATGCAGAAGCCATGTTTCGGTTGAATATATTAAGTTGCGCAACTAACTAGGTATCCCCTTTCCCTTGATTATCCCTTTTATACCATGGCTATAATTTAAAAGGAAGAAATGTGTTGAACATCCACTGAAGTAGCTAGCACGTTTACTAGATAGCTATAGTGGTTGCCTTGGCAACCAAACAAACAGACATGCTAGTTTAGCTAACCAAACCATCAGTCCTAGCTTGCTATTATCAAAATCAAATTCAGCAATGTTTCCAATTCAACTTTTGCTTTCAAAAGCAGCTCACACATAGAACATGTAAGCAATAACTATAACCATTGAATTCTACCGTGCGTTATATAGGAAATAATGCACGCTATAGCATGCCCTTCAAGCCAATCATAAATGAGTATTCAACAATGCCATGGTATAAAACATGATAACATGCTTCTTATGTTCTGGATCACTCACTTGCATCGCTGGTCAGCCTTGTCCAGCAGTGGTGTGAGCTTCAGCAGGTACTCAAAGGCAATGTTCACGTCATCCATGAAGTCCTGCTGCAGATTGACAGAGACTAGACCAGCAGTATTCACTAGCCTACATTCATTTCATTCAGTGGTGATTGAGTAATATGACTCATTTATTTTTTACTGGTAAATAAACTTGAAACAGACATTATAACCATTGATTGTTATAGATGTCAAGAGAATAACTCAGCACTATACATGTACTGTACCTTCTCTTCCTGGGGATACTTCTTCAGTCTGAGGAGAACCTGGGGGGATCTAGAGATTAGAGATGGTTCATGGGCTCCAATGAAAAGAAAACATTAAAATGCCTGCTCCAATGAAAATAAAACATTCACATCCTGTAACTATCCGGCTTTCATTGTGAGAAGTACCCTGAGGACGGTGAAGGCGGTCCACTTCAGCTCTTCAGTGCCCTCTGGTGACTCTATGAGGCCAGTGAAACATGTCTTCAGATCTACAACACAAAGAATGGCGCAGGGATACGCTGCACAGGGGAAAATAAGATTTATCCTACTAACTGAAAGAATACACATACAATGGATGGAGCCAAGCCCTCAGATATGATGTGGAGTTAAACATACCAATGAAATCCATTCAATCAAATGCTACATCAATATAAATAATTTCAGTTTGATCAAAATAATATGCAGCCAAGCACAGGTAGTGATAGGAAAATCCCTTAGAAGATTCCGTAGCTCCTTACTGACCTTCGTCCTCCAGGCGTGCGATGTGGACCAGGGCCCTGTTCTTGGTGCTGTTCATCAGGTACTTCAGCCTCTCCTGGCAGGCCCTCAGGCTGGCTTCTGCGCTGGCCGACAGCCCCAGCTCTCTGAACCTCTCGCAGTACCAGGCACAGCCTGTCAGCAACCACACTAACATGCGAATTGAGGTTTGGGATTATTCTGCAGATTATTTTTCAATATCAAAAGGTGACATCAGAAATGCACTCTCTGTAGCACTGAGAAAATCCTTCGACCAGCAGACTCATAACTATTAGTGCTTTAACCATATGTAATAACAAATGGTAAATAGAAGGTATGTCATCTTCGTCAGGTTGCATCTCTTTATACGCAGAGCCAGGATGAAACATTTTCCAGGGCTAACACCAATGGAAGGACTAATAAAAGGATGCGTAGAACATGGGAGAACATGTCCAGAATCTCCAACAGGGACTTTGACGCAGAGCTCTCTGGAGAAATCATCAAACTTGGGAACAAACAGGGGCATTTGTCAGACAAGCTGTCATCCGATGAAAGTGTGCATGTCTAGTAGCGGTCAGACAGTTGGTATTAGCCAGAGAGATAGAAAAAGGAGGCCAAACTCACCTTACCGTTGGCTAAGACAACACTTGAATAAGACACCATCTGAGGAAAGACATTTCCATTTGTAATTATTGTGCATAATAAATCAAGCACACCAGCAAATCTTGAACACTGTCTTTCCTACTATGGGCAGAATGTGAAGATGAACCCTTTAATGTCGCTACAACCAAAGAATACAGATCGTATGTCTATTTTGACACTATGTATAGGGTAAAAGACGGGTTTCAAAATGTCAACTATACCCGGGAACTGATGGCATACTTGAGGTAGGACAAAATGAGCGGGTTGGGAGGGCCAATCATTGCCTGCTCCATAAGAGCCTCTGGAACATAGGGAAATAAAGAAATGACTTATTTCATACCCTGAAATCATATTAATTAACTGTTTACTTTCCACTTTGCATGCATTTACATGGATGATCAACAAGTCAGCTGACCTGCCAGGTTGAGGTAGTCCCATGTGGCTCCCTTTGGAAAGTTATTTTTGATGTTGATGGCCCACTGATAGTCGCTCCAGCGCTCCTTCCAAGCCTGGAGGATGGCTTGTTTCAAATTGACCACCTTCATACCGACAAGAGCTAAACACATTATCAAACACACGCATTACATGGAAAATCAAGAGTTTTTAGCATTTGAAAATGTCATAAGATGGATCAGCTCCATTATGTACGTCTTGGTGAAACTGTAGCCACAAGGTTGTGCCTAGTGACACTGCTGGCTCACGACTTTGATGCTAGCACCTGCATGTAGCGTCAGATGCTCAATGAAGCTCGTAGAGCAGATCCAATGCATGCACATGAACCAGAAGTAGTCTGGTGGTAAACAAAGTTTTCAAAAGTTGTTTATTTAGTATTTTGGATAAATGACACCCTGCACACACAAAGAACTAGCTTATTTGACCTCAACTAAGGGATTCTGCCGCAATTAAGGGATTCTGGTTCTGTATCCCAACAGAATCCATTAGTTGCTAGACGAAGCTAACAGCAACTAACACCTCCATCCCACCTACAGCGTCATTGCGTTTTGGTACACCAGAAGTACATTCATTTCTAATGTAACGCTGCGTTTGCCTTGCAGCACTGTATTGAAGAGGCAGTTGCAGTGCGTTCTGTGTGGTGCATACGGTGGATTTATCCAACATATGCATCAAATTGTATGCGAAGACGGCTTGACAGAAATGGTAGCAGAAGGTGAAATGCTCACTAACAGGGATGTAAACAAATTGAATGAGGTTATAAAAGCGCACGTTTTACACCAGCAGCAACCAGTATAGGAAGCTGCAGGAGAAATCGAGCTCAAAATTGGCTCCGTATGCTGTGAACTGATAGTTGTGTTGGATAAATTATCATGTATCTTATTTATCCAACAACTATCAAAAATACACACAGCGCAATTTAATTCCACTAAATTATGCAAATTAACCTATAGACCAATAAGCATGATGGTCAAATGTATTTCAATGCACTGGTATTTCCAGCAATGAATAAAAAGCATTCTTTTGCAATGGGATTTTTTTGGGCCGGCAACCGTTTAAGTTTTATCAGCTTTTCAAACCTTGGTGTGTGTGTTGGTGGGGGTGCTGTGTGAATGTGCTCTACATCAGCCCTGAAAATATAACAACATGACCACTGTATCTTGAGACATTGGACAAAAAGTGGTGAATTTTTAACACCTCCCTCTGCAACTAGATTCTGGTCTTCCTGACAGGCCAGCCCCAGGCGATGAGGGTAGGCAATAACACATCCGCCACCCTGACCATCAACACAGGGGCCCCTCAGGGTGTGTGCTTAGTCCCCTCCTGTACTCCCTGTTCCATGACTGTGTGGCCGCACACAACTCCCAACACCATCATCAAGTTCTGATGACACGACGATGGTAGGACTGATCACCGACGACGATGAGACAGCCTATAAGGAGGTCAGAGAACTGGCAGTGTGGTGCCAGGACAACAACCTCTCCCTCAACGTCAGCAAGACAAAGGAGCTGATTGTGGACTACAGGAAACAGAGGGATGAGCACGCCCCCATCCACATCGATGGGGCTGTACTGGAGCGGGTCAAGACCTTCAAGTTCCTCGGTGACCACATCACTAAGGAATTAACGTGGTCCACACACAGCCACACAATTGTGAAGAGGGCACGACAGCACCTCTTCCCCCTCAGGAAGCTAAAAAAGATTTGGCATGGGCCCTCAGATCCTCAAATAGTTCTACAGCTGCACCATTGAGAGCATCTTGACTGGCAGCGTCACTGCTTGGTACAGCAACTGTAAGACACCCAATTGCAAGGTGCTACAGAGGGTGGTGAATACAGCCCAGCTCATCACTGGGGCTGAGCTCCCTGCCATCCAGAACCTTTATATAAGGCAGTGTCTGAGGAAGGCCTCAAAGACTCCAGCCACCAAAGACATAGACTGTTCTCTTTGCTACCGAACGGCAAGTGGTACCAGTGCCGCATGAAACCAACAGGACCCTGAACAGCTTCTACCCCCAAGCCATAAGACTGCTAAATAGCTAATCAAATGGCTACCCGGACTACCCGCATTTTCTTTAACTAAGTATTTTGCGCTGTATATGCACACATTGGATTCTACCTATACTTACACCCCAACATACACACACACGCTGCTGCTACAGCTCGGTCTTATCTATCCTGTTAGCTAGTCACTTTACCCCTACCTATATGTACATAGCTATCTCAGTTACCTATATGTACATAGCTACCTCAGTTACCTCGTACCCCTGCACATCGACTCTGTACTGGTACTCCCTGTATATAGGACATGTTGTTATTTTTACTCATTATTCACTGTGTATTTATTCCTTGTGTCACTACTTATATTTTTATTTAACTCTGCATTATTGGGAAAGGACCCGAAAGAAAGAATGTCCCTGTTGGTCTACACCTGTTGTTTAGGAAGCGTGTAAGAAATACAATTTTATTTGGAATTTAAGATTCCAGACAGGTGATTTGGTTTCTTATTGACAAAGGAATCATTGACCTGTCCGCTAACCTTTTTACCTTCTCTGATCACTTGAAAAGAAGATATCTCATAGCAAGTCCTAGCTCTTGATCGTGACTCAGATCCATTACATCACACATAAGTCATTGGAGGAAGGCCTCTTCTGCACGGGGGAGTTTTATAAAGTGTCCCAACCCCCTGGTTTTGTAGGCACAAGGACCTTATCGAGAAATATATATATATTTTAACTGTTCCCACACAGCCATCTCCATGTTACATCGCGTGTTTAAGTAAGACAGAGGGACCACCTGTGCTAATTAAATGCTCTGAACACCTGTGTGTGACGGAAGGTCGCCAGAAACGTGTTGTCACTGAAAAATACTGTTGGCTGCAACTGTGATGAAGCTGGTTAAAACAGTGAAATTATTTTTGATGTGATATGAAAGGCATCGCAATTGAGCATCGATTCACTTTTAGATGGAGTATTTGGCTGTCCGAGACAGTCCGTCTCTGAAAAGAACAAAGACCACCTTATCTTGACCTAAATAAGTAATATCCTCGTGAAAACAAAGTGTTCTGTGTTCCTGAAAAGCTGCTCTATAACACGGGATACAATACGAGAACAAAAGTTTCATTTCGACCATAGCACCCTAAGAACCCAATGCACTCCCCCAGAATCCTTAGTTGCGGTCGAAGCTAACAGATAACAGTTCGTCCACACATCTTTACTTTGGTGAGAAGTCGCTTTTCACTATTTGACGAGTAACAACAGTATATATTGAAGCCATCGCTAAACAAAATTCTGGAAAGGTGATGCTGAAGAACTTATAGAGAAAACTCAGCCGCACATAAGCCATGTAATTTACCAGAGCTATTATGCATCATGCACATACTAGTATGATACTACCGTACCGAGTGCCTTTCTGGATAGCTTTTTGTTGTTCACCGTGTAACGTTAAGACTGTTTGCAAGAAAGTTGTTGACGTATTGCAATGTACATTTGAGACATCATGTAATCTACTAACAACAATGACTAGCTAGCAAGCTGTCTTCCCCAGCAAAGTAGTTAGCATAACAAGCTTACTGTTTGCTTTCAATAACCAGTTAAATAAATACTTACATGAAACTTCGACAATGTATGAATTTAATAGTTAAATGTAGCGTAATGTTGGATTTACAAGACAATGAACGCCATCTTTTTTTTTAAACTACTAGAACAACATCGTATACACTGATTGGTCAAGAGAAACCGTTTTGATGAAACAACAGGTTCATTGGTTACTTTCGTTCAAACCGCCCATTTTCGCCACTAGATGTCACCGCTTTCACACTTATGTTGAGCTCCTTGCCACAGTTTAGCTGAGAACTTGGAACGCGAACAAATCTTCAGAGGATAGGTTAGGTGTAGAATAACAATACAGCTGATATGGATACACAATTACTAATTTAATGGTATAACATATGACACTGAAAAGGCCACAATAGGTCTACTGCCCCCCCCCGAGGTGTTTTGAATATTCCGCCAATAGACCATGACTACTTAAATTAATGTTGGAAAACCTAAGAACAACAAGTGTTATCTGACATCTTACATAATGTAACTATACCACATTAGATTACCAAAGAGTGAATAAATGACGTGAGAAAGAGTGGAATTCTTATGTAATAGTGCCATTCATTTTTGGGGTTCTCAGTAAGGTCCTTGTCTGTAGCAATGGGGACCTGTCACTGTGTGTCTCCAGTTTCACTTGTCTTTGTCAGCAGCAATGTCCTATGTGTGCCCGTCTCAGGCGCCATATTAGAGTTCTGCCAATGGCCCATCCTTAAGTGCTCTTAGTGACCATACAAACCATTGGAGTTGAAAGGTAGTGACGTGCATGCTATTAAATGCAAGACTCTAGCTGAAACTCCATTTGACTGGCAATCTTGAGTGTTACTGGCTACTTTTAGCATATATTAGCTAGACTATTTTATTCTCAACATGATACCATGTCATCATGATTATCACTAATAGGGTAATAACATCAGTCCAATCATGACTATGTTTTGAAAGTGGACCTCCCACACAAGTGAGGTGTCCTGTGAGGTCAGGTTTCCCTGGTTCTTGTTGTTCCTGGCTTAAAGGGACATAGCCATAGACAGGTTGGACGAGGCGCTGTCTCCCCCGAACACCCCACGCCTCCAACCCAGCCTGTCTTTGTGTGGATGTTATTTTCCCCAGAGCCCCCCTCCACAATGGCCCCCATTCTGCCTTACACAGGAGACTCTGTCTGGAACGGAGCAGGGCCTGTGTCCAATTGGGACACAGTGATATCAGTAATAGAAAGATGCTACTCCTGCTGGCATGGATGGAGAGAAGGGAGGGGTGGATGTAGGGCTAAAGAGATGAGAATCAAATCCCTGCTCTCTCCCAGTGAAAGGCTATTAGAGCAGTTGATGACAGACGCCAGTTCACTCCCAGACAGACCAAAGAGATGCTGGTCTTTTCTCATGACTTTACCACACAGGGCACTATACTAGGCTGAGATGGAGCTAACTAAAGTTATTCAAGAAACCATTGATACTGAATTTCATTGTGATAAAGTTGGCCAATGCTTCTCATGTTAGAATAAATAGTTTTTCTACCTTGGTGCAAAGCTCCTGGATTCAGGGCTATGTTTACCACTTAGTAATGTTGGCTTTACAAAGATTAGGCCTAATTGTGATGCAAATGTTCATATGATAATAATCCATCTTGCCTTGTGGCATCAAACACTCTTCGCAAGGTGGTGGATTTGCTGTGGAAGAATGTTCTATTAATGTATTTAAAAGCGGAGGTAGGCTGAACAGCTAGAGACCTCCGAGCTAAAAGTCTCTATCACTCAGTGATATCATCTTGGTAACTAATAGCGAGTACTTTGAGCAATGAAAGCGGCCGGAGAGCCATACAGCTTGACACGGTAGTGCTTTATATAGCCCCTTCAACACGACTGCCCATCGTTTTACTGTCACAAAGAGCCCCTGCCAGAGCCCCAGCCATTGGGAGTGTGATGTGGGGCTAATTAACCTATATGGCAGGCTCACAGAGAGCATGGCTGGCTGTACAGTAATGTACCACACACTCTGGCTCCCATAGTCTCCTCTCTTGAAAGGAATGTGTGTGTTGTTGGGTTGTTCCTTGTTTCATAGTATGTGAATGAAAGCCCCCAGCTGGCCGGGGCGTGTGTGGCTATGCTAACTTGGACTACAGAAGGGGCTGACATTCCCTTGGGGGTCATAGGTATCATCCTCACTCTCTCAAATTTTTTCACAATATCAGCAAAATAGTAGGAACTGTTGAGTGCATTAATGGTAAAAACCTGATTACATATTTTCTGTGTGCATCAAAAACCGGGGGGAAACGTATAAAGGGGAGGGCCAGGCACACACATTGGGGAGTAGGCCTCATTGTATGGTTCCCCAGCTGCGGGCAATTTTGTCTTGGCCGGCGGGTCACATGGCAGGAAGCAGCCTACGTATGTTAATTACAGTTTTCCTCAAATTGTGTACAAGCATTTTTTTGGAACAATGTTGTCGATTTTCAAAACAGAGTTCACAAGACACAGAACTCTGGGGCCTTTTGCAAAACAGTAAATTAGTTTTCAAAATGTAGTTTCCTTCTCAAAACATAAATACAAGTAGATTCATCAAAAGAACACTACTGCCTGCAAAAAGATTAACGCAACCATACTTTTATCTTGAGTCGAAGCAGACAAAACAGAAAGTGAATTAGTCTTTAAAAAATTCCAGTAAATCAAAACATTTTCTTCGCAGTCACTAAATGATCAAAATTGGAAGTACAACTATCCAAATCAGTGCCGGCTCTAGCCTCCCCACCCCGATTTCTATCAGAACTCAGGATAAGACCCAGATGCAGACAGCTAGTCAGATGTTTATTGACTCAAAATGGGAGCAGATAAAAGACAGGTCAAAGGCAGGCAGAGGTCCGTAATCCAGGGCAGAGTCAATAAGGTACAGAACAGCAGGCAGGCTCAGGACAGGCAGAGGTTCGTAAACGCGTCAGAGTCAGGCAGATACAGAACGGCAGGCAGAATGGTCAGAACCGGGGAACAGAACTTAAGAAAGCAGGGCAACAGGGAAACACACTGGTAAGACCTGACAAGACGAACAGAGAACACAGGTATAAATACACTGGGGATAATGAGGAAGATGGGTGACACCTGGAGGGGGGTGGAGACAAGCTCAAAGACAGGTGAAACAGATCAGAGTGTGATGATTTCATGACAAATTGTATGTTATTCTACAAATTTTGCCATGGGGCAGAGAGAAAAAATCTGCAGTTTTACAGCAGATTTCCTGCAATTCTACACATTTTGCTATGACTAATGCCATGTTAATGATATCTGAGTGAGAGTGACTAACACAATCAATTGGGGCACACTGGATGTCAGGGCCCTGCATGCCTGAGTGACTGTCAGTGACTGACATAACAAGAGAAAAATTGCACCTTTTGTATTCTACTATAACAGTAAGTTTAGACCCCGACTGAGTTCCTGGGGCCCTAAGCGACCACTTATGTCACTTATGCCTGGAGCCGGCCCTGATCCAAAGGTGCAGAATTATGGGCAACTACTCTCCTTTTATGCATATTTCACCAAACAATTTCATACACATCAAATAATATATTATTCCTGGGAAAAAAGCACATTGTCTGCAGAAGTCATCACAATCCAATTCAAAGTATTTAATACCCGACTTTGCCGCTGGCTGGCCAGGTCCCTCTAGCACTGTCTAAATCTGGTACGAGTATACTAATATATTGGAGTGATCCAATACAGTGAAACATAACAAAGGTTATGTATGTAACCGCGGTTATGTGAGCTTTATGTCCAATAAAGCTCACATAACCGTGGGTAAAGTATTTAACCGTTATATTTTGTGAACAGTTTTTAAAATCTCCATTAAGTCACTAGTGGTCATCCAATGTGATGCAACAGTAACAATTGTGCACCCCTAGCCTGCCTGAGAACCGCTATATTCATTTTGTGGCACGCACAATGAGTGTTGTGTTTTCCATCAGTGAGGAGGGGATGTGATCGCAAGCTAGTAGCTTAGCCCATGGCCAACACTTGGAGATAGCCAGCTTACAGACATTGCAGACGCGATGGCCTAACGACCTGACCTAGCAGCAATGATGCAGCGGTTCTCAGGCAGAAATGTGGAGAGCAGACAGGTAAAAAAGGGAAAGCGACAGAGCCCCGGGCCAAGACGAGAGTAAACCTCGGATTTACGTTCACACATGGGAGAGAACTAAGGTGAGTTGAAGGGATTCATAACCAACTGAGAATTAGATTTTTCCTGCTGAAAAGGTAAGACATACAGTTGAAGTCGGAAGTTTACATACACTTAGGTTGGAGTCATTAAAACTTGGTTTTCAATCACTCCACAAATGTCTTGTTAACAAACTATAGTTTTGGCAAGTCGGTTAGGACATCTACTTTGTGCATGACATAAGTAATTTTTTCCAACAATTGTTTACAGACAGATTATTTCACTTATAATTCACTGTATCACAATTCCAGTGGGTCAGAAGTTTACATACACTAAGTTGACTGTGCCTTTAAACAGCTTGGAAAACTCCAGAAAATGATGTCATGGCTTTAGAAGCTTCTGATAGGCTAATTGACATAATTTGAGTTAATTGGAGGTGCACCTGTGTATGTATTTCAAGGCCTACCTTCAAACGCAGAGCCTCTTTGCTTGACATCCTGGGAAAATCTAAATAAATCAGCCAAGACCTCAGAAAAAAAATTGTAGACCTCCACAAGTCTGGTTCATCCTTGGGAGCAATTTCCAAATGCCTGAAGTTACCACATCCATCTATACAAACAATAGTACGCAAGTATGAACACCATGGGACCATGCAGCCGTCATACCGCTCAGGAAGGAGATGTGTTCTGTCTCCTAGAAATTAACGTACTTTGGTGCGAAAAGTGCAAATCACAACAGCAAAGGACCTTGTGAAGATGCTGGAGGAAGCAGGTACAAAAAATATCTATATTCACAGTAAAACGAGTCCTATGTCGGCCTAACCTGAAAGGCCGCTCAGCAAGGAAGAAGCCACTGCTCCAAAACCTCCATTAAAAAAAAGCCAGACTACGGTTTGCAACTGCACATGGGGACAAAGATTGTACTTTTTGGAGAAATGTCCTCTGGTCTGATAGAACTGTTTGGCCATAATGACCATTGTTATGCTTGGAGGAAAAAGGGGGAGGCTTGCAAGCCAAAGAACACCATCCAAACCGTGAAGCACGGGGGTGGCAGCATCATGTTGTGGGGGTGCTTTGCTGCAGGAGGGATTGGTGCACTTCACAAAATAGATGGCATCATGAGGAAGGAAAATGATGTGGATATATTGAAGCAACATCTCATCTATCAGGAAGTTAAAGCTTGGTCGCAAATGGGTCTTCCAAATGGACAAGGACCCCAAGCATACTTCCAAAGTTGTGGCCAAATGGCTTAAGGACAACAAAGTCAAGGTATTGGAGTGGCCATCACAAAACCCTGAACTCAATCCCATAGAAAATGTGTCGGCAGAACTGAAAAAGCGTGTGTGAGCAAGGAGGCCTACAAACCAGACTCAGTATTACCAGCTCTGTCAGGAGGAATGGGCCAAAATTCACCCAATTTATTGTGGGAAGCTTGTGGAGGCTACCCGAAACTACCAAATACTAATTGAGTGTATGTACACTTCTGACCCACTGGGAATGCGATGAAAGAAATAAAAGCTGAAATAAATTTCTCTCTACTATTATTCTGACATTTCACATTCTTAAAATAAAGTGGTAACTGACCTAAAACAGGGAATTTTTACTAGGATTAAATGTCAGGAATTGGCTAAGGTGTATGTAAACTTCCAACTTCAACTGTAGCTAGCTTGATAATATATCTTGCTAGATATAAAGTGAAATGTTGCTATTTAGTTGTAAATATGTATGTGAGTAGTATTTTGGATTACTTGTTTTGATTGTTTTCAAGATACACGTCCAATAGTTTGTGTTAGCTGGCTAGCTAGCTACTTCAGTTCATACATGTGTACTGGCACGGAATAGCCACAAAGCCCAGTTCAGCTACATAAGATGAGAAACGACGCAACAGTTGTTTGATCTGAACGGTCTAGTTTTAGAACGTCTCATGTCATTGGCTCGAGTATTCGAGATTCAACATATCAACTTTATTCAAAGTCTTGCGACGAGACGGATCCATTTAGCCATTCAAAGAACTGTGCGCTAACATTCTGTGTTCAGCTAACTAGCTAGCCAAGCAGAGAGCTAGCTATCTATTTTGCCATACACAGCTAGCCTGGCTTGCTGACATTTCTGACAAATCTAAAACGGTACCCTGTTTCTGGTGCATGTATTTCATGACACTTGTTTGCTACAACAAGTGGCAACTTTGTTTCAAAGTTTCATCACGAAATTAAGCGGCACTGTTACAGTGGAAACATTCACAACTGCACATCTCGTGTTCTTGATCAGAATGCCCTGTCTAGTCGGCTGTTGTACAACACAACATTCTAAAACTAGCTAGTTTCATCTCTAATCTAGGTCAGGAAATGTTCAACTCCAGTGCTCGGGGGCTTGATTGGTGACACACCCCAGCCCCAGCTAACACAACACTCCAATCAACAAATCTACAATAACAAATCTCGAAGATGAAGTGTCTACGCATTGAAAATGGCAAAGGACTACAATTACATCCCAGAACTTCAGAGAGCAGTGTTGAGAAGACTGGGCTCTCAATTGGGGCTACCAAAGAGAATGATCCTGAGATCAGATGACCCAAGATGACCTACAACTTCGAGGAGACGTCGCCACGCAACACAGGGTGCAGTAAGCACACCTTCTGAGCAGGTAAGGACTGGAGATTTCCTTGTCAGACTTGGTCGTTCCAGGGAAGTGTAAACCTACAGAGTACTCCAAATTGTTTTGAAAGAGGTGGGCCTACAACCAAACATATAAATCGTATAAATAAGGGAAGTTTGTGTGAGAAACAATATCTGTGCATTTTTTATCTAGCATATAGTCATCATTATCAGTGAATTTACTGATGACATTTGTATTTAAAGTTTTGCAAAAGGTGGTTTAAGATATGCAAGAGGTACTAAGGCAAGACAATTATCAGAAGTTCTGTAAATGTATTTGAGCATTTGACCATTGCTGTTCTGCTATAGATACTTTTCAACACAGATCCAAAAATTGCTTGGAAAAAACTGTAATAGGTTTTATTCGCAGGGACCATGGCGTGGGTGTCAAGGGACAGGCCGGGGCAGTGGTGACACTCACCCGAGGGGCTCAGACTGCTGCTAATAGACTTATTTGAATTCAAGCCTTTTCAGCCACAGGGGGTACAGCTAGGAACATGCTGGAATCTGAAGAAAATGTTTTTGTGGTTGAGTTTCTTTACTTAACTTTAGCGAAATATTAAGAACACAGAACACTTTCAATCTTTATTCCTTGTAATATTCTGCCATGTTTGGTTCCCAGCACCATCAAACTTATATATGTGTAAGGGTAATGAGTAGAATGGACCAAAAGCAGACTTTGCTATGCTTCATAGGTGTCAATTGAAACAGGCACCAGTTGCCCCCACTGACTGAATTGTAATGCACATGTGTTAAAAACAGCTGTATATGGCCTATATATTTCATAATTTTTAACAGTATTTTGAAACGCACCCCCAAAGTGCTGAAGCCGCCCCTGGAATAGACATTGCAAGTTCAAACAAACATATATCATTCTAGTTAACCAAAGTATATTTGTAACCCTTCCGATTACTCTGATACATCAACCATGAATAAGTCCTTTAGGTCTGAGTTTTTCAGAGTGGCATGTGTATGACATATCTGAAATTAAAGTGACCCTTGTCTCATTAGTCTGTTACAAAAGAGCTTATCTTCTCCCATGTCGTGCAAGTGCACCCTTTCCATGCTGCAACACGAATCCATGTTACATCATTGCTTGAAGTTTGAACTTCAAGACAGCTATTATTAACATTTTGTGATGATAGCCATCTTGGATCTGTGCGTGCTACCTATCATGCACAGAGCCTCACTGACCATGTCTTGCAGTTACCATCATAGAGGGCTGTTTTCATGTGATACTGTATGTACCCATTATTACTATCCACCAGTAGTCCAAGATATGGCACCTTCCCCCATGCATGTGATACTGACATCACAAAACCCCCCAAAGCCTCTCATCAACACAACCAAACCCCATTTACATAACGCCATGAGCTGATTCTTCTCCAGACCCTGTGATCCCACTGTCACTCGCTCCCTGAGCTCACCAAAACCCAAGCTAGCTACGCTAATCCTACATCTGTCACTCACTGGAGGTTGACTTAATCACTCCAATTTCAATTATTTACAAGAGTTGGTGTCCAGGGCTCTAATGCAAAGCACGGCGGATTATTTATCACAAGACAAAAAGTTGTTAATGTACATAGCTTGACATAGCTAGCCTAACTAGGAGCGAACGTCTCAACTCAGCTGTCACGTTAACCCCACTGCCAAAAGTGGAGGCTCCTCAGAGGAGGAAGGGGAGGACCATCCTACTTAGTGAATTTCTGAAATATACAACATTTATAAAACAGAAAAAAGTTAACAGTTTTAGATAGAACTATGCTAAATATATTCACGTTACCAAATACCTAATTAAACACTGTTTTGTGATGGTCTTCAGTAGTCTCAACAGCACCCTCTAGGGTATCACCATGGTGTAACCGGAGGACAGCTATTTTCCGTCCTCTGGCTACATTGATTTCATTAGAAAACCTATGAGGTGCATGCTCCTCACCTACTTTTCATAGACCTATATGGTAATTATGTCGACTTCTGGAGGACGTCCTCCAACCAATCAAAGCTTTTGCAGTATGAGCTGACATGTTGTCCATCCAATCAAAGAATCAGAGAATGAACCTAGTACTACGCATGTGTGATTTAGAAACTTGCTGAGTTGATGACATTGTTGGATAGATTGAGATAGTGAATAGGGATAGTTGAGCATTTTAGGATATTATTCAAATTTGTTTGTTCAAACTACAGGAGACTGAGGAGGTAGATGTATATTTTTCTTGGTTTTAGAGCTTTATTTAAAATGAGTAAAATGTATTTCAATTTGTCTTGCTAATTTTAGTAGCTAGCAGAGTGTAGCTTTCTCTGCCAGAATGGCTAGCTAACACTAACGACAATGTAGTGGAATTTTGTTGAGGAACCCCTTACATAGTCTACATCAGATTCAAACTTCTGGGACAAAGATTCATTGATCATGGAAATGGAAGAAGGTCTGCGTATTCAAACTGCGCAACACAATGAGAAGGTAAGAAGAAACAGGGATGTTCTCAAGCAGCTCATCAACACTACTGCATTTTCAGGCATGTAAGAGTTGGCTTTTACGGGAGGGAAAGTTCCGCTAGCACTTGGCTACTACAAGGAGCTTGCAGAGGTAATTGCACGTTACCATGCTTTACTTGCCGAGCATATGGAAGTTTCTACTGTCTTCTCTGGGATGTTGAAATCAATTCAGAATGATTTGATAGCTTCCATTGCATCATCCATTAAAAGTGAGATTAAAAGAGAGGTTGAGCCAGTGATTTTTTTTTACGACAGACATCAGCTGTCGCTCGCAGTTGTCAGTCATCATCAGTTATGTGGATGATCAGGGCTTTATTTCTTGGGATCATTTCTTGGGAAGTCTATTTGACTTTGAATTATTAGACGTCTGAGTTTAATTTTATGGAGAAATTTGTTGCCCAAATGGCAGATGGCTCTGCTGTAATAGAATGTGTCTGCTATTTTAATTTTAATTTTAACCCACATGGGATCACTGCTGTGATCCCTTCCCAAACCTGTGCAGTAGCCCTCTCATTTCCATTCCCATTGTATTATTCCAATTCATGTTTTAAGTTAACCTTTTACTGCAGTGGGCTAAATCAGGGTGACACAGTATTTCTTGGTAGTCTTAAACAAATCTACTTTGAAACAAATGTATACACCTCACACATGGTTATTTGACATAGAAACTGCGGATTTTCAGCATTTGGAAAGGGTTCTACAATAATTTGTCTTTGAGGATTTTTGAAACACGCTTTGTTGTGTCCGTTTGGTCCACGCCTATACTGTGGGTCTTCCATCCTCCTAAGTTTTTCAAGTCACCAGCCTCCACTCTTATACTCTACACAGAATTATTTTACCACATGAGTGGTGTAAAACTGCATGTGCTGTTTCAACAACATAATATCATAAGTATATGTCAAAAATACTTTTAAGGCTGGTTTCAAAGCAACAGAATTTAGGGTTACTTGCGTAACCCCCGGTTCTATGAGAATATGACTGAGATGTCTCACTTATGGAATTTGCTGTAGCGGATCAGTAACTTGAAGAACCAATCACACAACGCCTGTTGTGAGCCCCTCCCCTCCTTATTTGCATTTTGTATTTGTATTTATTAGCGATCCCCATTAGCTGCTGCCAAGGCTGCAGCTACTCTTCCTGGAGTCCAAACACATTAAGGCACTTACATTACACAAAAAAACTAAAGATAAAACATTACGTCATATAACATTATTACACCACTGCATACAGTTGAAGTCGGAAGTTTACATACACTTAGGTTGGAGTCATTAAAACTCATTTTTCAACCACTCCACAAATTTCTTGTTAACAAACTATAGTTTTGGCAAGTCAGTTAGGACATCTACTTTGTGCATGACACAAGTAATTTTTCCAACAATTGTTTACAGACAGATTATTTCACTTATAATTCACTGTATCACAATTCCAGTGGGTCAGAAGTTTACATACACTAATTTGACTGTGCCTTTAAACAGCTTGGAAAATTCCAGAAAATGATGTCATGGCTTTAGAAGCTTCTGATAGGAAATTGGAGGTGTACCTGTGGATGTATTTCAAGGCCTACATTCAAACTCAGTGACTCTTTGCTTGACATCATGGGAAAATCAAAAGAAATCAGACAAGACCTCAGAGAAAAAATGGTAGACCTCCGCAAGTCTGGTTCATCCTTGGGAGCAATTTCCAAACGCCTGAAGGTACCACGTTCATATGCACAAACAATAGTACGCAAGTATAAACACCATGGGACCACGCAGCCGTCATACCGCTCAGGAAGGAGACGCGTTCTGTCTCCTAGAGATTAACGTCCTTTGGTGCGAAAAGTGCAAATCAATCCCAGAACAACAGCCAAGGACCCTGTGAAGATGCTGGAGGAAACAGGTACAAAAGTATCTATATCCACAGTAAAACAAGTCCTATATCGACATAACCTCAAAGGCCGCTCAGCAAGGAAGAAGTCACTGCTCCAAAACCGCCATAAAAAAGCCAGACTACGGTTTGCAACTGCACATGGGGACAAAGATTGTACTTTTCTAGTCTGATGAAACAAAAATAGAACTGTTTGGCCATAATGCAAGCCGAAGAAAGCCCTGACCTCAATCCCGTAAAAGATTTGTGGACAGAACTGAAAAAGCGTGTGCGAGCAAGGAGGCCTACAAACCTGACTCAGTTACACCAGCCCTGTCAGGATGAATGGGCCAAAATTCACCCAACTTATTGTTGGAAGCTTGTGGAAGGCTACCTGAAACGTTTAACCCAAGTTAAACAATTTAAAGGCAATGCTACCAAATACTAATTGAGTGTATGTAAACTTCTGACCCACTGGGAATGTGATGAAAGAAATAAAAGCTGAAATAAATCATTCTCTCTACTATTATTCTGACATTTCACATTCTTAAAATAAAGTGGTGATCCTAACTGACCTAAGACAGGGAATTTTTATTAGGATTAAATATCAGGAATTGTGAAAAAGTGAGTTTAAATGTATTTGGCTAAGGTGTATGTAAACTTCCGACTCAACTGTATCCATTCCGACTCAAATGCCACCATACGATAATATTACAATGTACGTGTGTGTAGAGTTTGTGTGCGTATGCGTGTCTGTACCTGTGTATGTGTCTCTTCACAGTCCCCTCTGTTCCATAAGGTGTATTTTTATCTGTTTTTTTTTATCTGATTCTACTGCTTGCATCAGTTACCTGATGTGGAAAATAGTTTTGTTTAGTCATGGCTCTATGTAGTACTGTGCGCCTTCCATAGTATGCTCTGAACTTGGGGATTATGAAGAGACCTCTGGTGACATGCAGCGCTTTATTATGGACAGACTTCTCCCCATCTTAACTACTGTTGTATCAACATGTTTTGACCATGACAGTTAACAATCCAGGGTTACTCCGAGCAGTTTAGTCACCTCAACTTGCTCAATTTCCACATTATTCATTACAAGATTTAGTTGAGGTTTAGGGTATGCAAGTTTAGGGTATTTATCCTAAATGCAATGCTTTTAGTTTTTCAAATATTTAGGAATAACTTGTTCCTTGCCACCCTTCCTGAAACTAACAGCAGCTCTTTAAGTGTTTCAGTCATTTCAGTCGCTGTAGTAGCTGATGTGTATAGTGTCGAGTCATCCGCATACATAGACACACTGGCTTTACTCAAAGCCAGTGAGTGGCATGTCGTTAGTAAAGATTGTGAAAGGTAAGGGGCCTAGACAGCTGCCCTGGGGAATTCCTGATTCTACCTGGATTATGTTGGAGAGGCTTCCATTAAAGAACACCCTGTTCTGTTAGACAGGAAACTTTTTATCCACAGTATAGCAGGGGGTGTAAAGCCATAACCAGCAGCAGACTATGATCGATAATGTCAAAAATCCCACTGAAGTCTAACAAAACAGCCCCCACAATCTTTTTTATCATATATTTCTCTCAGCCAATCATCAGTCATTTGTGTAAGTGCTGTGCTTGTTGAATGTCCTTCCTTATAAGTGTGCTAAAAGTCTGTTGTCAATTTGTTTACTGTAAAATAGCATTGTATCTGGTCAAACACAATTTCCTCAAAATGTTTACTAAGGGTGGGTAATGGGGTGGGTAACAGGCTGATTTTGTGGCTTTTTGAGCCGGTAAAGGGGGCTTTACTATTCTTAGGTAGCGGAATTACTTTTGCTTCTGTCCAGGCCAGAGGGCACACACTTTCTAGTAGACTTAAATGTATGGCAAATAGGAGTGGCAATATCGTCCTCTATTATCCTCAGCAATTTTCCATCCAAGTTGTCAGGTCTCGGTGGCTTGTCATTGTTGATAGACAACAGTAATTGTTTCACCTCTTCCACACTCACTTTACAGAATTCAAAATGACAATGTTTGTCTTTCATAATTTGGTCAGATATACTTGGATGTGTAGTGTCAGCGTTTGTTGTTGGCAGGTCATGCCTAAATTTGCTAATCTTGCAAGTGAAAAAATCATTAAAGTTGTTGGAAATATCAGTGGGTTTTGTGATGAATGACCAATCTGATTCAATGAATGATGGAGCTGAGTTGCCTTATTGTCAAAAACTGTATTTAAAGTGCTCCAAAGCTTTTTCTGTCATTCTTTCTATCGTTTCTTTGTTTCATAGTATAGTTTCTTCTTCTTTTTATTCATGTTTAGTCAAATTATTTCTCAATTTGCAGTACCTTTGCCAATCGGTTGTGCTGCCAGACTTATTTGCCGTACCTTTTGCCTCATCCCTCTTACCCATACAGTTTTTCAATTCCTCATCAGTCCAAGGGGATTTAACAGTTTTTACAGTCATTTTCGTAATGGGTGCATGCTTATTAGTAACTGGAATAAGCAATTTCATAAATGTGTCAAGTGCTGCGTCTGGTTTCTCTTCATTACACACCACAGACCAGCAAATATTATTTACATCATCAACATAAGAATCACAACAAAACGTATCGTATGACTTCTTATACACCATATTAGGCTCAGCCTTTTGAACTTTAGTTTTCCTAGATATGGCTACTATATTGTGATCACTACATCCGATGGATTTGGATACTGCTTTAAAGCAAATTTCTGCAGCATTAGGAAATATGTGATCAATACATTGATGATTTCATTCATGTGCTGTTTGTAACTACCCTGGTAGGTTGACTGATAACCTGAACCAGGTTGCATGCACTGGCTACAGTTTGAAATGTTCTCTTGAGTGGGCAGCTTGATGAAAGCCAGTCAATATTCAAATCACCCAGAAAATCTACCTCTCTGTTGATGTCAGATACATTATCAAGCATTTCACAGATATTTTCCAGATACTGACTGTTAGCACTTGGTGGTCTATAGCAGCTTCCCACAAGAATGGGCATTAGGTGAGGCAGATGAACCTGCAGCTATATTACTTCAACAGTGTTTCACATGAGATACTCTCTAGCTACAGGAATGTGGTTCTGAATATAGACTGCAACACCGCCCCCATTGGCATTTCTGTCTTTTCTGTAGATGTTATAACCATGTATTGCTACCACTGTATCATCAAAGGTATCATCTAAGTGAGTTTCAGAGATAGTCAGAATATGAATGTCATCTGTTACTAGTAAGTTATTGACTTCATGAACCTTGTTTCAAAAGGCTACATATGTTAATTTAGGCTATTTTTAGCACTTTTCTGGGATGCTTGATTGTTTTTTTTTCTTTAGTGGGAAGCGTATCAGAAGTAGACATGCTCATGTTATTTATATTTGAGCTGAAAGGTGAGCTGAATGGTGAGCTACACATAGTGGACTTCCTACTAGGGCACACCGTCTCAGTGCTAACAGTATAACTCTGGTTCATAGGCATTTGATTACTGCATACAATAGCTGTAGGATCAACAGAGGCATTCAGGGCAGTTAGGGGGACATAAATTACGTTATTTACATTGTGTCTGCCAACAACCCTTGGATAATTTACATTTGCTTCAGCATTATGACAACTCAGTGACACAATAGTAGGGATTAACTGAGCTGGTCTTGGGTCATTGATAAATCATTGTCTCAACAAAGCCTTGAAATGCTTGGACAGATGATTTGGATGGTAAGGCATCTTCTGTTTCCAGAAAGTGTCAAAGTTATCTATAAAAGTCATTCCAACAGAGCTACTGCAATCTTTTAGCCAGATGTGTAATGCCAGTAGCCTGCTGAATATTTCAACCATGGTACCGGACCTGAAATAATTAGCCGCTTTTTGGAATCTTTATGTGCTAGAATCAGTTCTTTAAAATTGCCTGTCCTCTGGTCATTCTCAAGCATGCCTTTCTTCCTTGTGCTCTTGCGAACATGGAAATGCGGTGAGACATCTTACTCATATTCTCGTAGAACTGGGCTTATGCAAGTAATCCTAAATTCTATTTCTAATACTTGTTTCGATGTCTCACTTATGGGATATGGCCAATTCCAATATCGCAGACATGCTCTCCGAAGTCAGTGTAGTCCCAACAGCATCACCCCTCAGAGGCACTGAGTACAGTATGCACCAACGAAGGTGCAGTGACATCCAGTCGGTAAAACCTCATAGAGAGTGGCCCAACATGCCGCATTGCAAATCTGTCGCAATAAGATGCCTTTGAACATTTCCCACCTCTAGTGGAATGAGCCCTCAGGCTGTAAACCCTTGTTATTATAAGCAAATATAATAGCCTCCGCTATCCAATGGGATAGCAATTGATGAGAGACGTTCCCACACTTGCAGGGCTCTCTCCCACACCACAGCAAGGCTCATGTCGTGTCCTCTGGAGGCACAGACATTGAGATCGGGAATGACGCAGATCTCCTCTCATTGGTCCTGTTTGGCTGTACCAGCGGCAAATCTGCCTGATAAGCCAACAGTAGGGACATTATGTTCAACGCTGTACTGAATGTGCGGCAGACACGTAGACCTTCTTGAAGATGGATTCGGAAAAGTGCCAGTCTGTGACGTTGCACTGGGGTTGGTGTGGTTGGCTAGTGACCGCTCAACTACCAAGGGATGTCCTTAACAACCGTGTTTGTAAAGTGCCTGGTCTGGACTTTAGTGGACAAGGGCTTGTCCCAGTTGCACTTGGCTTCCGCCACGCAAGCTGGGACGGCTGGGAGAAGTTTCTTTCCCGGGACGGTGCGAGAGGGGAGTCTCCTCCTGTCGTATCAATCCCCTTTTGCGCTGCCACCCGCCACGGGTGTGTGCCACTCAATATTGAGTCTGGCCGCTGCCAGTCTGCAGACATCGATAAGCCTGAATCAGTCATTGGGTATCGAAGGCCAGTCATGTCCTCGCCATCGAACTCGTCAATGATGAGGTCCCCTTCTCTTTCCTCCGCTGTAAAGTAATCGAACAACGGTTGGAGGTCCTCGGGTAAGCCTCCTCCACCTCGGCCCAGGAGGGTTGAAGTTGCGGGGTAGCCTCCTCACCTGCAGGCTGTGAGGACGATGGGGCCCGTGAAGGGTTTGATCTGTGCAGTCTTTGCTTAAGGCCGGGCTTAAGCAACGTGACTAGAAAGTGTGTGCATTCTTCGTGTCTCAACAAACAAAGCGTGTCTCTCGACCGTCGAGCTGTAAATCTAGGGTGGTCAGTTTAGTCAACACGACACAGGTGAACATGGGTTGATCTGGCCTTGCAGCAAGAGCTAGCCCTTTGAGCATGGTTAGCTAGTTTTTTGGGGCGAGTGGTACCTTAAAAGGAGGGGAGGGGCTCACCTCATTTGCCACTCAACCTGTCTGTCTCCAACAGACGTTGTGTGATTGGTTTTTCAAGTTAGTGATAGAGAGAATCCCAGAAGTGAGACATTCAAACGAGTATTAGAAATAGAACCAACATTTTCTCTATTCTTTTGTCAGTAGAGTAATGATGATGCATCTTGCTGTTTCCTCCAATGATCTCTCTCTCTACACCTGTCTCTGGTTGTCCTCCAGTTCTGGTCCATGGGGTCCCAAAAGGCTCCTGGACCCGCCAGGCTGTTTGTGTGAGTGTATGTCACAGTGATTTATTGAACGACTGGATCGAATAATTGTCCACAGACCAGAGAGGCATCTGGTCACCTCGGCAACACAGATGTTTATCTGTGATCTCAGTCTGATCACATTTGCCATCATGATACAGCTCTCTGTGAGTTGGTCAATTGATTCGTCAGGCCTTATGAGTACCACCTGCGTTTAGGGTTGATTCGCAACATAGATATTTGCTAGGTGGGAGAAACAAAATGGTAGAATATTACGTTCATTCACAGCCGCTGTTGTGTTGTGGGCTACTACAGTAATGTAATACCAATGTTTTCAGTTTTACAAAGATAAGTACATGTAACAAGAAATTGTAACAAAATATGTACTCCAACCAGTTTTCTTTTACAATGAGGTTTTAATCGAATAATTTAATTGACTTTGCATTATCCATTAAAATAAAAGCCCAGGGCACATTTCTTCACCTGGGCCATAGGAAGACTTCTACAGAGGTCAAAGGTTTTCCAATCATCCCTTTAAGAGAAATACCTGTTTTAATCATAAGCTTCTGTGCTGAAATGAAACAAAATCAAATCATTGATAACCTGAGGCAATAATTCAATTTTTGCCTCTTTCTTTGTGATTTCTACAGATTTTCTTCTGGTACAAAAATCGATAAATATGGATGACTTTGTTCTAATGTATCTCAATGAAATACTGTCATTTAAAAATAACTTACTTTTAAAACAGATGTGTTGATTTGTGTGTATTTAGCTGTTACCTAATATAGTTTATTGATGTTGTGTACAGCTAGTGTATTCTCTGTTTTCATGGGGCCAGGTTGGGTAACATTAAAACTTAACAGAATCCCTCAGATAAAAAATAAAAAGGCATGATGGAATTTTGCATTCCGATGATGCAGCATAGAAGCTGATGATGCTTTACCATGGATACCACCGAAACATTATAAGTAGGTACAAAGGTGTCACACATTAGGATACCAGAGCCTTCCCAGAAGGCAATGAGCATAAAGTCTAGGATTGGGACAAAAAGGCTTCATTCATCTCCCCCAAAATCTCTCTTAGCCTAAAAGTTCTAAAAAGCATCACATTATGTATAATTATTTAGGGCAAAGCATACCCCTGGGATAAAAGGACCACTAGGAAAATATCAATCATTGTAGCCAGCTGAATGACCATCATGTTGTTTCTTCTTGTTCTAGTCCTACAGTACTATACCTCCTACTTCCCTCTTTCTTAGATACAAGGGCAGTTATTTTGGTGTAAGAGGAAAAGTAGTATTTTAGGGGACATGAACTGCACATTTCAATGAGGATTTCAATGATTTCATGACACAGCATAATATATTGTGTGCTATTTAGTAGAGCAGTGCATTATGGGTAGGCATAAATTCAAGGTATACATTTCATATGCTACGATTCATGCCAAATATTAAAATTACTCTGTCATGCACCTTTAGTTTCCTTGCTTTACCTAGATACTGATAAATTACAAACTACTCAGTATATGTAACTAAGACAAAAACAAATCTGTAGATACTAAAATATGACATTTATTTGGTTTGAATTTAGAATTTTTTGCTTGATGTTGTGCTTGAAGTTGAACCTAGATTATTAACATTCAAGACATATTTACCTTTCCTATTTATGACTCCTTTTGTTACTTCCATTCCAATTTGCATTTTAAATTGAGTTTTGGTACCTTTAGGCTTCCATATCATAGCAACACACCTTATAAATATTTGTTGTTATTGTACTCATTCTTAATATAATGTATATAATGTTGTTCCAAACCCAACTTAACTCAGCTGCTCAGCTACTTCTTGAGTTATTGAACTTTGAAGAGCACTCCAGTAAATGAAGGATGAAGGATGTCTATACATGATGTCTTGGTGAAAGCTCTCCTCGAAACTCAAAACATCACTGTCAGAGAGATGAGTGTGGTGCCAGTTATATAACAGGTGCACCACGAGAGAATAGAGTCATTAGACTAGCCAAGTGGGTTCCACAAATAAACTTATCTCTGTGCCATTCACCATTTATGTTTAGTACATAACATGGAGGTACATTTCAGTGTTATTGCTTTTCATATTGTCTGTCCACCTGATCATGTAAGCCTATTGCTTCTTAGATGTAATTGAATCAAATCAACTAAGGACTTTTTTCAACATATCACAGATAGTTTCTCGTGCTTAATAGGGGTTAATAGCTTGCCCTTACATTATGTTTCTAAAAGCATGGGATTAGTCATTTTACAAATTTTAACCCTGCCCCACATGCCTACCCTGTGTAGACCATCAGGAAAATATTGATGACAGTTTTCAAGCAAAGCAAAACTTGAAGGAATAATATACTATATTTTAAACTATATTTAGTATTTTCTTCATTAGTCCATTGTTGATACAGTCCAAAAATGTCAGCAATCAAGTTTTCAAGATGTAGGACTTTCAAAAAGCAAATAGTCACTTAGACCATCATCATGAGTGGATTATTCCTTTAACACACATCAATTTACCTGGTAAAGTACCATTCTTTCTGCATACTATTTGATTTGATAGCATACAATAACTGCTCTTTACTTATAAAGATATTAGAGTGGAAACACTTTATACATGTGAAGGCCCTCAATCCTCATTGAGTTCAGACACACATTCATCAAACCCGTTCTCTTTGTAGAATTATGCAATGGTGATTGGACGACATCAAAACATCTTCTACGGAACGCCATTCAGTTTCTGTCCCTTGATATCATTAATGATGTGCATAGATTAGTTTTAAAGACAATAAAAATTGAAAAAAAAGAAATCTAATGATATTTTCCCTATAGTTCGTTGAGGTCAGAATAATCCTGTGTTATTTTAATGTTTTAAGCAAGGGGTATCAAAATGATCAATTACATTTATTTTCAGTTAGAGAATTTTTAGATGTTCCCCCCTGCCCATTCTAAATGAATTTACTGCATTACTATAGGGCCTACTCCTAAATTCGTCTAATAGTGCAAATTATATGTATTCATCACAACTGGTTCAAATTAAGTTGTGAAACTACATTGTGCTTCAATGGCTCGTGGATGGTTAGATGATTTAGCATGGTTCATTGCTTCTGAAGGCTGCAGTACACTTTTACAGGAATTTTCTGTGTCATCAAACTCCGTTACAGCGATTGTGAATTCCGGCAATGTGGGAAGCTTATGGGTAGCTTTAAACTGTAACACTATAATTTGTGCCCAACAGCAAGTTGAAATAGCAAAAATATTTTTTTAAATATGTTTTTTGAAAAACAATACTCCACACAAAACAACTTATCTAAACAATAATATTAACACCTAGTAGCTGATTATTAGGTCTTGTCATTATACCTGTTCGATGCATCATTGAAACTCAAATGACATTATGAAAAAAATATTCAAGTTTCCATGAAGGAATAAGGTCCTTCATTGCCCTTTTCCTTTTGTTGACGACGTTCTTTACCACAGTTTTGCGAGCGGCGTACTCTTACTTTCACCTATTCCTTCCAAACAGTATCCCTCTTTCCCTTTCACTGTCCCCTTATTTTCTTTCCAACCTATTACAGTAGTCAGCTTTTCCTATGGCACTTTGCATTGTTCTGCATTTTTACCCTTGGAAGGAAAGAAAACTTATCAAAAGTTGACCCCCAGGTAGGTATAAGGGCAGGGGGTCATATCTCTGACTCTCTACGGTACGACCTTTGGTCCAGTCCCCTAGTGGTCTGTAGCCTCTCGAACTCGTGTCGACTGGTCCGGTCCGGACTGTTCAGGTTGGCCAGCGCTCTGACACCACCGCCCACGCCCACGCCCACGCCCACCACATCCTCTTCCTCGTCCTCGTCCCGGCTGAGGAAGGCCAACTCGTTCTCGTAACAGAAGGAGTTGGAGGTGGGCACCAGGAATTTGTTCTCCACCATGTCCTTGGCACTGTAGCGCGGGGTGGACGGTACTTCGTAGGTCTTGTGAAAGTGAGAGTAATCCACCTTGTACAGGTTCTTCTCCTCGAAGAGCACTGGTTCGAACCGGTGACCCCACAGCACCTCCGTGGCCAGGTAGGAGCTGCGCGCGCCTGTGTGGTCATGGCAGTCGCCTCGACCATTCCCTCCAGTATGACCACGATCTCAAAGTCTGCCGTCTCCAGGTCATTTTTACCAATCCCATAGAGCGGACTATCCTCATCGATCTCATGGATAATCGTAATGGGCGACACCAAGAAAATCCTGTCCAGGCCTTTGTCAAAGCCCACATTGATGTCTATTTGGTCCAAGGGGATGTACTCCCCTTCGTCAGTGATCCGAGGTTTGATGAGCTGAGCTCTGACGTGGGCCTCTACGATGTGACTCTTCCTCAGGTTCCCCACCCTCCACATGAGGCACAGCTTGCTGTCGCGCATGGCGATCACTGCGTTGTGGCTGAACAGCAGCGTCTGTGCCCGCTTCTTGGGCCGTGCCATCTTGGCCATGATGGCGCCAATCATGAAGCAGTCGATGATGCAGCCCACGATGGACTGGAAGACCACCATGAAGACTGCGACCGGACACTCCTCCGTCACGCAGCGGTAGCCGTAGCCGATGGTCGACTGGGTCTCAATGGAGAACAGGAAGGCGGCCACGAAGCCGTTGACTTGCAGAACGCAGGGCGTGAAGTTGTCGTCTCCGGCCGGGTTGTCAAGGTCGCCGTGGAGTAACGCTATTACCCAGAAGGCCAGGCCAAAGGCCAGCCAAGACAGCACGAACACCAGCGTGAACAGCACCAGCATGTAGCGCCAACGGATGTCCACACATGTGGTGAACATATCGGCCATGTAGCGTGACGACTTGTCCTCCATGTTGGCAAACTGCACATTGCACTGGCCATTCTTCTTGACGAAGCGGTTGCGGACCTTGCGGCGTGTGTGGATTTTGCCGTTGCCAAAGCCATTCATTCCACCACTGCTGCCGCCGTGCATGTTGGTGAGCCGCAGCGCTTCTTCCTCGGACGACACAATGCTGTAACGGTTGATCCGCCCCACGCTCATGCTGGCCACGTAGGCCCGGGCTGCAGGGTCGGGAGTAGGCGGGAGGTCCCGGATGTCCCAATGTGTGATCACTCAGAGGTCCTTCCCAGTGGTGTCACTGCCAGAGCCCCATCTCAGCCTGTCATAGCCAGGGAGAAGGTGTGCTGTGGGTAGTTGTACTCTCGGCCGACCACTCTCTGAGGAGAGAGGAGAGGGATACGGACGTCAGTACTTTGAAATAACTGTCATATTACAGCATATCAGTATCAAAATACTTCACCATTTAAGACTCTGGGGAACTGCACTACAAAGACATTTATTTGGTGTAATTCATGCACACATAATCCATTATGCCACTGGACTTTCATAAGTAGTCTTCAGGCTATTGCCACATGCCACATGACCACATTTTACATAATCCATTGACATCAATACCTTACATGATGTAGTCACCATACCGTATAAGATTCCTTAAATGTTTTGCACATTATGGTGTTATTATTATGGCCTTAGTGCTATTACCTTGACTCTTGACAAAATGCTAGATTCTTATCATGAATTCGTTTTCAATATGAATGGCAAAAGACTCACACCCTGTCCCCCACCCCATCCCTTTACCTCCTGCTTCCGAAGCCTGATCACCACTCACACATTCATTCCAAATGGCCCTTTCAGAAGTATTTTTGTTGATTGCTGGGCAAAGTGGAGAGGAACTAGCTAGATCCAGACACTTCTATCACAAGTCGTTTCCTGTGCTTTTATCGGCCATGTACTTGCTTAGAACCGATGAGATGCTACCAGACATCATTCACTATTTTTTGGAGCCTTCTGTACACTATAGTACACACGGTCAGCAGAATTATCAGATTTCAGCTACATCAACACTAGGACGTAGTGGAAAGTTCAACATGGTAAAGCTTCCTATCTCAGTGGTGTGTTCATTTATGTACTGAGCTCTTCTGGCTGTCGTGTCGGCATTGCACTCAATTTGATCATGCTTTTTTTTTTTGTTGCCTGTGTGTGTGCATGCATGTGTTTAATTCAGGACTCCCAGGGGACTCCTGTGCGTGCCACAGTTTTCATGGGTGCGCCATCACAGATGTTAAGCACAGGGACAGAGGGAGAGGGAGAGACACACTTGGTCTAAAAATTAAAATGTTCTGTCACTACTTAGCCAGGTTTCAAGCTCTATTTACTTGACCTGATTCAGTATAATTTGCAGTGTTATTAATCACGCAACAAGGATGGTGATTTACAGCATTTTACCACTGCCTCCTATATTTAAGCAATAAGGCCCGAGGGGGTGTGTTATATGACCAATATACCACGGCTAAGGGCTGATCTTAGGCACAACGCAACGTGAAGTCCCTGGACACAGCCCTTAGCCGTGGTATATTGGCCATATATCACGAACACCCAAGGTGCCTTATTGATATTATAAACTGGTTACAAAAGTAATTAGAGCAGTAAAAATAAATGTTTTGTCATACCCGTGGTATACGGTCTGATATACCACGGCTGTCAGCCAATCAGCACTTAGGGATAGAACCACCCAGTTTATAAATATGTATACTGCATTTCTCCACCCTCTGCTTGTGTGCACGTTCAGTACTAGACGGAAACCTTTCTCATGGTTAAGGGGTCAATCATTCACATTTTAAAACATTATATTTGTATATAATTAAATTAAACATGTACATACTAAAGAATAACAGATTTACTCACGCACAGACGCAGAAGCACACACTGTATTTAACATTCTTTGCGCCACACACACACCGTACTACACACTAGCCTTAGGTTTATAAACACCTTTGCCAATCTGTAATGATTTATCCATCTCTGTATAGATATTGTCTACTAATTTACTAGACCTCGGCTACGAAGGGCCACAGATGTGACCTGGGCCACAGACGTCACCTGGTCCACATCATGTCCAGTCTGGGTAACCAGCAGAGCAGGGTCAAAGTGTCTATAGGCCCCCAGTAGCCAGCCACAGGTCCCTCTGGATCCCCAGCTTTTATTGTCTGGCTACGTCCCTGTCTCATCCCTGTACCCCGGATCAACACTCTGAAGGCTTGACGGTGTACAACCGTCCACTGACGTGCACTACCAAATCCCTCCTGTCCTTCTCTCTTGCTACCACAGCCTCTCAGTCTCACTCCATTCACCATGAACACACAGTAGTCGGCTGTACTCTACAGCCAGGTCTAACAGAGTTGCTATGTCAGTTGCTATAATATATTATGACAGCTATGTCTGCTTTTGTGCCCTCTTCCAAAGGATTTGATTATCCCCTAATAATGTCTCACCACTACTGTTACTGCACACATACAATATATCATTTGAACTAATCACTAATATTGCAAAACACAGTTTACAATGTACAGAGTCTACTGAAGGTTTCAGCATTTCACTATGTGTGTATTCTATGTCATCCATCTTCTAGCTTGCCCCCTATCCCCTTACGGCCGACAACGGTCCTCATGTCATACTGTCTGTAGTAGTATATCAGGCAACACATGAATTGATTAAAGGAAAGTAAAACCCCCTGTGTGTGCTTCAAGTCATTAGTTATGTGCCTCCAGATCCATGCTGGAGAAAGTATTTAGCAACATGCTGCATTCATGGATTTGCAGGCAATGGAATTTGATTTAGAAGTCGCAATGCAGAGAATGTATGCTTTGCTAGAATACCAAAGTTATTTGGATTCGACAGTAGGTGGTTCTGGTGAAATCTTTCCAGCACAGCTGAATCTAGATTTGTCATGTACAGTATAGAGCTTCACCAATCCTCTTACCTTACTTTACATCTGTCTATGTTATAAATGCGACACAAGTAGATCGGTAGACCAACTATAACTCTGCATTTAATTCTATTTGCTTTACGTGTTATATAGATTTGATTGAGATATGGAAAAATGGAGTCGTTTCCTTTATGTTCCAGCGAACACATACAGCATACCTCCGTGTGTGTGTGTGTGTGAAAAGACAGATTTGCAGAGTCGATGCCAAGAATACCACGGCACGTGAGGGAAATCATACCTTGTGTGGCATACTTTTGCTACGTTTCTACATTGTCATTCCTTTCACTTTCAGATAACCTGACTTCAGGATGACTTTGTTATGTCTGAAATAACAACCAAAGTATAACTCATGAGTGCGTATTTGTAGAAAGTACAATGTGGTTATTACTCACATATAATTCAGTACAGTTGCACTGCACACACAGGATCACACAGGATCACACATAGGATCACACACAGGATCACACAGGATCACACACAGGATCACACACACAGGATCACACACAGGTGAACAAAGCATGGAGGTGATTTGAGTGTGCAGGTAAGGTGAAATGTATTTGAATGATCCTAATGGGGTTCGATGATGTGTAAAAATTACGAAGGATGGGGGGTGGAACACGAGGCAGGGAGGAAAAGGGGGTCGAACACGACGACTGTGATCGTAGCCAGCACCCTTTGTCCATTGTTCAGGAAGAGCTCCGGATCAGGTGTCATCGTATTTTCCTATGGCTCACCTCATCACTTGTGTAGTCTCAAGTGACCTACATATTTTCCTATAGAGTAGCTCACCACTGAACCGCAGGGGACACAATTTGGGAGCACACCTTTGTAGTACAGTACTGTACATCTGCCATGAGCAGTTACATGGGCAGTTTGTTACTACATTGTATGCATTCGACAATATAATAATTACCACAGAAGTAGAATGACTATTGTTCATTCTTTTTCTATCATAGTGACCTTTATTCAAGACAGGATTTGACCATGGCAAGGGAAAGGCAAACTCTGATAGTCAGCCATTTTCTATAACATTATGTGTCTCTCCTGATAAAAAACAGACTGATAAGTCACACTAGTGGCTAGGACAACATTTTGTTTTTGAAATTCCGTCTGAAGTTACTGTTCAGCTGAAAGCAAAGAGATAAGCGTGTGTGTGTGTGCGAGTGTGTGTGCACGTGTGTGTACGTGTGTATTTGTGTTTATGCAGGGTGTATCATAATCATTTATTGCTTTAGGGCAAATCCGTGATTTAACGATCATCCTATCGTCACTTCTATGTGTTACTGGACAAGACAATCTGGCTGAATATCTCCCGTGGTCAGTTTCTTTATCCACCTGTATTCTTTTGATCAATTAAGTGATTACAGGCCAATCCCATTAGGGGGCATCCCAAAGGCTAGGCTCTATAAAGGTCCATGGCTAGGAAACCACATGCTGTTTAGGTAGTTAATTTACCTCTTACCTTATGACACCAAGCAAGTGAACATTTTAAGAGTTTATTTACAAAACGCTATATCACATTTGTGTTTTTTCATCAGAAAATATTTTTAATTAATATATTTTAGATGTGTATGAAAATGTGTTTTTTTTGTGGCAAAACGCTGGAATGGTATGTTCGTATCCTGTATATTTGACTGTGGTGTGTAGTTGTCTCACCTAGCTATCTTAAGATGAATGCACTTACTGTAAATCGCTCTGGATAAGAGCATCTGCTACATGACTAAAATGTCAAATGTAAATATTTTATATACAGATCTCATATGACTGTATTTACTTATTGTTATTTTAATATTGATGTCACAAATGTATCATTTGTACAGTTCTTTATAAAAAAAGGTGGTTATTTGTTACATTTGACTGTGTAAAACCTAGCAGTACTACTTATTTCTCTGAGAGTGAGGCGGATATATGACATTTAGCAAAAAAACATGGTTATTTGTCTCTCTGAAATGAAACCATCAAGTGATACATTTAAAAAAAATACATGTCTGTCATTAAACAATCCCAGGCCATTTATTAGATAGTGAAAAATCTCAATGTTTTTAAACAATAAAATCTACTTTACCAACATATAGTGTTTTGGAATGAAATCACTAGTTTAATAAATATAGTAAGTAGTCCATGTTTCATACCCACTTGCACTTAGTATGTGATTCGATGTTCTAGTCACTGCGAAAACCACTGAGTACTTTTTAAAACATAAAATATGAACCTTATTATACATAAACTCTAATATAGATTTACATTTGTATTGCACATTGTGCAACATGCTGCGTAGGCCAGGAGTAGCTTACATAATATAATAAAACTTAAATGTCTTGAATTTTGTATTATATTTTCATATCTGAACACATATTCAAATCTAAAATCAAGTATGTATAATGAATGGATTCATCCAAGACAATCTAATGGCATCAGTTATGTACGTAATATGAAGATAAGGTTTGACAGGTGACAGGCAGGCTGGATCTGACAGGCAGGCAGGATCTGACCATTGATCTATCTGGGATACACACAGCACTACCGTACATCAACTTAAATGCTCTTGGTATATTTTTTATATAATTTAAACTCTTTGGTTATATCTTGAATACAGTACTTTTAGGAGATTCACTCAGATAATACAGCTTTCCTGTGGATTTGATAACGACAGCTGTCTGCTGGACAAAGCTCCATAAATGATCAAGTTGAATAGTCAAGTTAGTGCTCATCATGCATCATCCTGTCACGAATGCAACTAGTGGTCCATAATCATTGTCTATGATCTCCTTAATGGATTTAACCTCAGAGAAATATGTGTTGATTTGGTACTCAGACATTCGTTTATAATTCTGAGGGTAGAATATGTGCATAACGGTGTGGACTGAAATGTATTTTTAGATGTAGCACTGTCTGGAACAGGTGTAAGCTAAGCATCATACAGTCATCTCATACCAGCCGTAGATGTGAAGTGATACTGTAGGTGTCAGGAGGATCATATACACAATCCGTATACTGGGCTGTTAATGAGGAACACTTCACTTCATACTTCAAAACATTATCTATTCATTTTCAGAAATGTTGGTAAATTAGCTTTTATTGCTTAAAGAAATTCGAAGAAAAGAGATTGACGTGTTTTTTCATGATCTAATTGTGGCATGGGGTTGTTCAATGACTGATATGTATTTGATTAAAATCCGTCACTTGATGGTTTCATTTCAGAGAAACAAATAATCATGTTTTTTGCTAAATGCTATATATCTGCCTCACTCAGAAATAAGTAGTATTGCTAGGTTTTACACAGTCAAATGCAACAAGAAACTACTTTTTCAGTAAAGAACTGTACAAATGATACATTTGTGACATCAATATGTATATATTTTTTTACTTTTTTGTCAATACAGTAGTATGAGATCTGTATGTAAAACATTTAGCAGATGCTCTTATCCAGAGCAACTTACAGTAAGTGCATTCATCATAAGATAGCTAGGTGAGAAAAACACATATCACGGTCAAATATACAGGATACGAACGTTCCATTGCAGCTAAACAATGGATATATAGCATTTTGCACAAAAAAATACAAATCTATGAATACAAAATCTGAGAACAACACAAAAATTGGTGGATACAGAGTTTTGGAAATAAACTTTTCATATCGACTACAAGAGCTCCCTTCTCTTTTACACAGCAACATACCTGTACTATATGAATTTAGATTGGACAAGACAAATTACTTTGAATTTATTATTACACTAAACCCCATTACGTAATTGCTGTCCCCACCAATATCACACCAATGACGAGGAAAAGCATTTGATGAAAGAGCAGAGTCAAACAGGATGTGAAGTTTCTTACCTTATATTATCCACCTGGTTCTTCTTCTACCCCACTTTAGAGCTGAAACATAGTATCCTCCTGGCTCATATCCCAGCTAACCAAACTGAAGCATCATTCTCCCTCCGAGTTTAAGCCACCAGAGCTGGTCTCTCCCTCTGTGATTCCTAAGGGTAGAACCACTCCATCCTTTTGAGCCACAGACACAGAAACCCTTTGAATTTCTTCATCATTGAGCTCTATATCTGCTATCTTTCCTTCCTCTGTTGTCAGTCAGCGAGTTCTTCCTACATACATCGCACATACATGAAATGCAAGTGTGGTCAATCGGTCCCCACAAAGAACAAAACCATGACAAATGTGTGTATTTTCTTTTCTTTGACTGAATCACTCTGTCCTCAGTTTGTCCTCCGTTGCTGGGCGTAAAAAAGGTATCTAACAATTTCCCAATGTGAAAAAAGGCATTGTATCCCCATCTTCTGAACTTCCTCAGCACTTGTGTTCATTGACAATCTTTAGTAACATTGAAGTCCTTTGTCACATTTCCCATAAAAATGTAGAATTAAAAGAGATAATTACCTCTGCTTATTAGCTGAACAGCCTCTCTATCAATATTTTCAACCTGATCTAGTTCTGCTGGCAGCAGTTCTCTCTCTCGCTCTCTTTTTCTCTCACTGTTTCTTGCTCACTCACTCCCTGCATCTCTTCTCCCACTCCCTTTCTCTCTCGTTGTGTCACAGAAGCTGCCATTTGCAGCCACTGTGCCCTCCCTCCCTCCCTCCCTCCCTCCCTCCCTCCCTCCCTCCCTCCCTCCCTCCCTCCCCTCTGTCTCTCTCTGTCTGTCTCTGTCTGTTTGTCTGCCCCTCTCTCTCTCTCTCTCTCTCTGTCTCTCTCTCTCTCTCTCTCCAACAGCATGGCACAGTCTGTGGACAGTAACCTGATCGACAGACGTATCATTCAAATGCCCAGAACAGTGTAGCAGGGTATACATGCTACCTTCAGATCACATTGGGAATTGTTTTTATTTTGGTAAATGACAGAACTGCAGACAGAGTGTAACTGTTGGGGCTCTCACACATTTGCTACATACTGACTGCCCAATCCACATTACAGTAACTTGCCTGTTCATGTCCTATCAATGCCCCCTGTCACAGTTTAATTTCATGACGACTACAAAGTCATATCAGATAGCTCTACATACAACGTGGTCATATCAGTTGTGTTCCCAGGTTACTACACTGTCAGGTGTTACTGAGCTGGCCCTTTCAGTCAGAGGTGAATATGGTGAGGATGTTGAGTGTTTTCAACATGCATGCCTGTCTTAAATGTATCCCATGCATTATTTGGTGCTCTGTGGGAGTGTGTCGCTGTGACGATGGAGTGGATACAGTGTATTGATAGATCACGCAGCTGAGCTGGCTGACTTGGTGCGAAGAGACACCCTTCACACTTGCCCAGTGTGTAATCAGTATTGACCCAGGGCATGTGTGTGTCTGCCAGACAGGGTGAAGGTTTTGGCATCCCCGCAACATGTATGGTATCCTAACACTCTCCCGAAAGTGGAATTTAAGTGAAAACGTGGAGGTCATTTCCTTCTGTGTTGAACTCTACTTATTAGGTTTTACAAGGAGATCAACAGGTGGCCCCTATTTCTTGTTCGCTTCTCCTCTGTCTCCGTAATAAAGTAAAACAGTGAGCCATTAGTAAGAGCCTTTCAATTTCAAATGTCTCTATTGAGGTAGTCTTTCTGAGGTCTGTCTGGAGGATATAGCACCCAACGTAAATACTTTTCCATCCTCATTATAATGCAGCAGTGCCTTGTTTGGTCTCAAGGTGTTTAAGAACCATTCCAACCTGTAGCTCTCCTGGCTATTGATGCTGTGGGACATTTTACTGCGTTACCCTTGACAACTCCCAGCAGTGACATTATATTTGACGACGCTCGGCGAGGCTAGCACGCTCTCCTTTTCTCACATTCTTCAGAGAGCCAGTCATCAGTCAAACCCTAAAAGAGATGACAATTACTCAGGGGGAGGAGGAGAGTGAGAAGACTCTAAATACAGCCTGACTGCGCTACAGCCCGTCTTTATCACTTTATGAATCATCAGCACAGTGGCTGTTTTTATGGTGCGTTTGAAAAAGACTATTTTTATGTTATCTTTCCCTTTTTTGAGGGTGCTCTTTCTTTCCCCCCAAACTCAGCCTATCCTCTGGTCTTATCTTTCAATGTGATCAGGGACCACCTGACTCTTCACAAGGGTCGTCGAGCGTCATTTGCATTGAGATGATGATGAATGCTGTCAATTAGCTGGAGGTCTAGAGGACACCGGTTCCTTCAACGCGCCACTGCGGGAGTTTGCATTCGACTTCACTGCAGTGTTGCTTCAGTGCCTCACTATGAAGTGTGAGTAAAGAGCACAAGAACAACGCCAATGAAAGACAGGTGGTAGTGTATGTACTGCATAGCAATTCTTCACACATAATTTGCGCGAGAGGGTTTGGTCTCCTAGGGAGAGGTGTGAGTGAGATATATGGCTTCCATGGATACAGGAACCATACACACAGTATCACGAGCCATGTTGTTTTGCCTGGTGCTACACTGGCGACTACCGCCATAGTGAAAGAGAGAAGAGCGCTCCAACCGCCCCTCACTCATCCAAACAGAGACCCACTCTGACCATGACTCATCATGAGAGAGAGAGGTCAAGAGAAGAGAGAGCGATATAGAGAGAGTAAACGAGAGAGAGAGCGTGAGAGGACCAGAGAAGAGAGAGATGGAGAGAGAGAAAAAAGAGGAGAGAAAGAGCACACGAGACAAGAGAGAGACTATGAGAGAGGGAGAACACAAGGGAGGAGAGAGAGAGAGAGCAATAGATACCCACTCTTGCCAGCCAGCTGTACTCAGCAGCGAGGTCTAATTTGCATTAATCACCAGGCTCCTATGAATAAGTGTTTGATTAGCGTCGTCAAGAACCAGGCTGGAGGTATGGCAACGCGACACTAGCGTTTGATAATTATAATAGGGATTGTGTCATGTCATCCTTTTCCCAATGACCACGACGCCCAAAGACACGTCTGTCTGTGCCCCCCATTCCATTTATAGTCTAGTACTTTTAATATTAATATATATTCCATTTAGCAGACACTTTAACCCAAAGCAACTTACAGTCATGCGTTCACACATTTTACTCATGAGTGGTCCTGGGAATCGAACCGCCTTCACTAGCGTTACAAGCACCATGCTCTACCGACTGAGCTACAAAGGACCATATTCCATATATTATTATAATTAAGTGGTTTTGACCAGGGCCCATAGGACTCTGGTTTGAAAGTCGTGCATTATATTACAGGGTGCCATTTGGGATACAAACTTTGTCATTCTATTAAGGGTTATTGATTTTTTACACAGACTCTGTCATTCTACTAAGGGTTATTGATTTATTACACAGACTCTGTCATTCTACTAAGGGTTATTGATTTATTACACAGACTGTCATTATATTAAGGGTTATTGATTTATTACACAGACACTGTCATTCTACTAAGGGTTATTGATTTATTACACAGACTCTGTCATTCTATTAAGGGTTATTGATTTATTACACAGACTCTGTCATTCTATTAAGGGTTATTGATTTATTACACAGACTCTGTCATTCTACTAAGGGTTATTGATTTATTACACAGACTCTGTCATTCTACTAAGGGTTCATGATTTATTACAGGGGTGGCAGGGTAGCCTAGTGGTTAGAGCGTTGGACTAGTAACCGGTTCTTAACTGACTTGCCTAGTAAAATAAAGGTACAAAATTTTTAATTACACAGACTTTGTCATTCAACTAAGGGCTATTGATTTATTACACAGACTGTCATTCTACTACGGGTTATTGATTTATTACACAGACTCTGTCATTCTCCTAAGGGTTATTGATTTATTACACAGACTCTGTCATTCTACTAAGGGTTATTGATTTATTACACAGACTCTGTCATTCTACTAAGGGTTATTGATTCCTTAAACATGTAATCAAGATTTACTTGTCCATCCAGGTGTACGTGTACTGTAATTGTGATTTAAATTGTCTATTGTGTACATTTTAATCTGTATTTATTTTAATCCAATAACTGCTTTATTCAGTACAGGAGGATCCTACAGGGAAGTAGAGGTCAGTCGGCCATGAACTAAAAACAATAAAAAAATATTCAGAAGTCCTCCATGTAAATGAAACTATCAATTATATCCAATTTCTAAGTAAACAAAGGTACAAAAGTATGTGACCACGGTGGGAGCCGTGGAGGTACTATAGTATACTATGGTATAACTTCTGTAGTATTAGTATATTTATATACTATAGTATTCACTGTAGTGTTTTTGCAGACTTTACTGTAGTATTTACTGTAGTGTTTTTGCAGACATGACTAGTATACTGTAGTATTTACAGTAGTGTTTTTGCAGACATGATAGTGGTATACAGTGAGGGGAAAAAGTATTTGATCCCCTGCTGATTTTGTACGTTTGCCCACTGACAAAGAAATGATCAGTCTATAATTTTAATGGTAGGTTTATTTGAACAGTGAGAGACAGAATAACAACCAAAAAATCCAGAAAAACGCATGTGAAAAATGTTATAATGGAATTGCATTTTAATGAGGGAAATAAGTATTTTACCCCTCTGCAAAACATGACTTAGTACTTGGTGGCAAAACCCTTGTTGGCAATCACAGAGGTCAGACGTTTCTTGTAGTTGGTCACCAGGTTTGCACACATCTCAAGAGGGATTTTGTCCCACTCCTCTTTGCAGATCTTCTCCAAGTCATTAAGGTTTCGAGGCTGACATTTGGCAACTCGAACCTTCAGCTCCCTCCACAGATTTTCTATGGGATTAAGATCTGGAGACTGGCTAGGCCACTCCAGGACCTTAATGTGCTTCTTCTTGAGCCACTCCTTTGTTGCCTTGGCCGTGTGTTTTGGGTCATTGTCATGCTGGAATACCCATCCACGACCCATTTTCAATGCCCTGGCTGAGGGAAGGAGGTTCTCATCCAAGATTTGACGGTACATGGCCCCGTCCATCGTCCCTTTGATGCGGTGAAGTTGTCCTGTCTCCTTAGCAGAAAAACACCCCCAAAGCATAATGTTTCCACCTCCATGTTTGATGGTGGGGATGGTGTTCTTGTGGTCATAGGCAGCATTCCTCCTCCAAAGAGCTCCATTTTGGTCTCATCTGACCACGACACTTTCACCCAGTTGTCCTCTGAATTATTCAGATGTTCATTGGCAAACTTCAGACGGGCATGTATATGTGCTTTCTTGAGCAGGGGAACCTTGCGGGCGCTGCAGGATTTCAGTCCTTCACGGCGTAGTGTGTTACCAATTGTTTTCTTGGTGACTATGGTCCCAACTGCCTTGAGATCATTGACAAGATCCTCCCGTGTAGTTCTGGGCTGATTCCTCACCGTTCTCATGATCATTGCAACTCCACGAGGTGAGATCCTGCATGGAGCCCCAAGCCGAGGGAGATTGACAGTTCTTTTGTGTTTCTTCCATTTGCGAATAATCGCACCAACTGTTGTCACCTTCTCACCAAGCTGCTTGGCGATGGTCTTGTAGCCCATTCCAGCCTTGTGTAGGTCTACAATCTTGTCCCTGACATCCTTGGAGAGCTCTTTGGTCTTGGCCATGGTGGAGAGTTTGGAATCTGATTGATTGCTTCCTTGGACAGGTGTCTTTTATACAGGTAACAAGCTGAGATTAGGAGCACTCCCTTTAAGAGTGTGCTCCTAATCTCAGTTCATTACCTGTATAAAAGACACCTGGGAGCCAGAAATCTTCCTGATTGAGAGGGAGTCAAATACTTATTTCCCTCATTAAAATGCAAATCAATTTATAAAATTTTTCACATGCGTTTTTCTGTATTTTTTTGTTATTCTGTCTCTCACTGTTCAAATACACCTACCATTAAAATTATAGACTGATCATTTCTTTGTCAGTGGGCAAACGTACAAAATCAGCAGGGGATCAAATACTTTTTTCCCTCACTGTACTTAAGTATTTACTATAGCGTTTTTATTTTATTATCTTTGACAAGTGGTGTTTTCTCCTTGTGGAAACCTACTGGACAAATATTAAAATAACATATTTTCCATAACCTCTAGGTAGGACTGGAGTCTGAATGGATAGTTAAGAGCTTCTGCTATTTTCTATAACCTGTAGGGAACACAATATGGTCTATACTTGGCATGTAGTAGGTTTCTCACTCATGGGTTGCACAAATTGGGATATGGGGAAGGGGAAAGAGTGGGGTACAGTATATCTAAATTAAATACTGTAGTATTACCATAGTTAACGTGTTTATGTGGACATTACTGTAGTATTCACTACAGTGTTTTTAAAGGATTATACTGTAGTATTTCCTATAGTTTTCTACAGCATGCTACAACATTTTATAGTAAGTACTACACATGATCGAGGGATACTACAGTGTGTAGCGTATTCTACAATGTACTACAATGTGTTGACAAGGTATTAATCCGTCGTTCTTCCCCTGAGTAAGGCAGTTAACCCACTGTTCCCCGGGCACCGAAGACGTGGATGTCGATTAAGGCAGCCCTCCGCACCTCTTTGATTCAAAGGGGTTGGGTTAAATGCGGAAGACACATTTCAGTTGAATGCATTCAGTTGTACAACTGACTGGGTATCCCCCTTTTCCTTTACTACACATGATCGAGGGATAGTACTGTGTGTAGTATAGAATTCTACCATATACTACAAAATGTTATATTAAGCACTACACAATCGAGGGATATTACAATGTGTAGTATAGTATTCTACAGTATACTACACAATTCTATAGTAAGTACTACACATGATCAAGTGATACTACAATGTGGAGCATTGTATTCTACATTTAACTACAGTATGCTATAGTAAACAGTAATATTTTATCATGTGGGTGTATCCATCAAAACATTTTAACCACCAAGTTTTTTTAATGTGATTTATAGTAAAGACATGTAATTTAACTGTAAAAATGTATTACCTTTTATTGTGCCCCGAACACAACCAGCCATGATGCTTTCATCTGATTGTCAAACAAATCACTTCAAAAAGTAAAATCTAATCCAATTTTATTTGTCACATACACATGGTTAGCAGATGTTAATGCGAGTGTAGTGAAATGCTTGTGCTTCTAGTTCCGACCATTCAGTAGTATCTAACAAGTAATCTAACAATTTCACAACAACTACCTTATACACACAAGTGTAAAGGAATGAATACAAGTATGTACATATAAATATATGGATGAGCGATGGCCGACCGGCATAGGCAAGATGCAGTAGATGGTATGGAGTACAGTATATACAGTGGGGCAAAAAAGTATTTAGTCAGCCACCAATTGTGCAAGTTCTCCAACTTAAAAAGATGAGAGAGGCCTGTAATTTTCATCATAGGTACACTTCAACTGTGACAGACGAAATGAGAAAAAGAAATCCAGAAAATCACATTGTAGGATTTTTAATTTATTTATTTGCAAATTATGGTGGAAAATAAGTATTTGGTCAATAACAAAAGTTTATCTCAATACTTTGTTATATACCCTTTGTTGGCAATGACAGAGGTCAAACGTTTTCTGTAAGTCTTCACAAGGTTTTCACACACTGTTGCTGGTATTTTGGCCCATTCCTCCATGCAGATCTCCTCTAGAGCAGTGATGTTTTGGGGCTGTCGCTGGGCAACACGGACTTTCAACTCCCTCCAAAGATTTTCTATGGGGTTGAGATCTGGAGACTGGCTAGGCCACTCCAGGACCTTGAAATGCTTCTTACGAAGCCACTCCTTCGTTGCCCGGGCGGTGTGTTTGGGATCATTGTCATGCTGAAAGACCCAGCCACGTTTCATCTTCAATGCCCTTGCTGATGTAAGGAGGTTTTCACTCAAAATCTCACGATACATGGCCCCATTCATTCTTTCCTTCACAAGGATCAGTCGTCCTGGTCCCTTTGCAGAAAAACAGCACCAAAGCATAATGTTTCCACCCCCATGCTTCACAGTAGGTATGGTGTTCTTTGGATGCAACTCAGCATTCTTTGTCCTCCAAACACGACGAGTTGAGTTTTTACCAAAAAGTTCTATTTTGGTTTCATCTGACCATATGACATTCTCCCAATCCTCATCTGGATCATCCAAATGCTCTCTAGCAAACTTCAGACGGGCCTGAACATGTACTGGCTTAAGCAGGGGGACACGTCTGGCACTGCAGGATTTGAGTCCCTGGCGGCATAGTGTGTTACTGATGGTAGGCTTTGTTACTTTGGTCCCAGCTCTCTGCAGGTCATTCACTAGGTCCCCTGTGTGGTTCTGGGATTTTTGCTCACCGTTCTTGTGATCATTTTGACCCCACGGGTGAGATCTTGCGTGGAGCCCCAGATCGAGGAAGATTATCAGTGGTCTTGTATGTCTTCCATTTCCTAATAATTGCTCCCACAGTTGATTTCTTCAAACCAAGCTGCTTACCTATTGCAGATTCAGTCTTCCCAACCTGGTGCAGGTCTACAATTTTGTTTCTGGTGTCCTTTGACAGCTCTTTGGTCTTGGCCATAGTGGAGTTTGGAGTGTGACTGTTTGAGGTTGTGGACAGGTGTCTTTTATACTGATAACAAGTTCAAACAGGTGCCATTAATACAGGTAACGAGTGGAGGACAGAGGAGCCTCTTAAAGAAGAAGTTACAGGTCTGTGAGAGCCAGAAATCTTGCTTGTTTGTATGTGACCAAATACTTATTTTCCACCATAATTTGCAAATAAATTCATAAAAAATCCTACAATGTGATTTTCTGGATTTTTTTTCCTCATTTTGTCTGTCATAGTTGAAGTGTACCTATGATGAAAATTACAGGCCTCTCTCATCTTTTTAAGTGAGAGAACTTGCACAATTGGTGGCTGACTAAATACTTTTTTGCCCCACTGTACATATGAGATGAGTAATGTAGGATATGTAAACATTATATAAAGTGACATCGTTTAAAATGGCTAGTGATACATTTATTACATCCAATTTTCTTATTATTAAAGTGGCTAGAGATTTGAGTCGGTGGCCGAAGGGCATAGGCAAGGTGCAGTAGATGGTATTGAGTACAGTATATACATATGAGATGAGTAATGTCGAATATGCGTAGGTTACCTTCGCAAGTTCATCCAAAATAATTCCAGCATTCGAACAGTGCACTGTACACCTGCCAACTTTCCTTCAATTTACAAGTGGCTGAATCTCTCACCGAAGAAAGCATCCGAGCGAGCAAAACGGCGCCCCTCTGTCTTACTATATGTAGCCCATGTATCTGATGCTATCTGGCCAAAAAGAGTATGACATGTCATCATCTTTTTGGCCAGACAGCATCAGATACATGGGCTACACATACATGTACATGTCCTCTGCCTCGACGATGATGGCAGTATTATCAGCAGCACCTATCTTTTTACTAAAGAAATGCATATGGTACTCCCCTAGAGTGGTGCAGTGGTCTAAGGCGCTACATTTCAGTGCAAGAGGCATCACTACAGTCTCTGGTTCAAATCCAGGCTGTATCACATCCGGCTGGGATTGTCCCATAGAGCGGCACACAATTGGTCCAGCATCATCTTGGTTTGGCAGGGGTAGGCCGTCATTGTAAATAAGAATTTGTTCTTAACTGATTTGCCTGGTTAAATAAAAGAAGAGCAGGGGTGTTTAACTCATTCTGCTGTGTTTTTATATTTATTTTTCCTTTATATTAAGACCTAGACAACCAGGTGAGGGGGGTACCTTACTAATTAGTGACCTTAATTAATCAATCAAGTACAAGGGTGGAGCGAAAAACCTCAGACACTCGGCCCTCCTTGGAATGAGTTTGACATGTGACCTAGAGTCTTAAGGGCCCGGGGATGGGTTACTACAAAGCTAACATATGGAATTGTTTTAAGCAATTACATTTTTCATGTTAGGACCCTGTAGATATACAAATTATAATTAGATGAAACACTGAATTCAGTCTTACTGCTATTAGCCCATAGAAATGCATTTATTAACAGATTCATACATTGAAAAACAGTCAAATTAAATAAAAACAAAGTATGTTTTGAAGTGGCTGTCCTGTATCTGAAATATATAAGAAAGCTCAGTTTTTGTTATTTTATATATTTCTCGTGGAATTACTTGTATACTTTTTATACATGAAAATGCCCTATTCACTTCCATTAACATGTCTTGAGTGTAGCATGAAGGGGCCTCAAATGGATATTTAAAAAAATGTTTTATCCCCAGCTCATGAGGCCCCTTGATGATGTAAGGCCTGAGGAAATTGCATCTTCTGTCTAATGTTTAGTCCGCCAGTGGGGGTATCCTCAATCTGGAAATGTGGATGACTATACACTAATACTGTGTCATCCTCTCTCGCACTACTTTACCTTTCAACTGAGCTGCGTAGCCTGCTACCAGTGACGAAAGCAAAGGCAAAAGAACAGATCATCTCCTCATCCCACACCGGATATAGCTCTATTGTGTAAAAGCCCAGGACAGTGCTGAACTGTCCCCCCTCCTTCCCTCCCCTGCTCTGGCTGTCACTAAGCACCCCAATTACATTACTCTCCGTGCCTCCCGGCTGACAGCGCTATTTCAGGCTTAGGGGGCCATTTCATTCCTATTCTCTTCATTTCAGCCATTTCCTTCGTAATATGGCTGTGTGAATTAAACATGATTAGTGATGTGATATCACCGGTGTTATCATGCATGGCACTGCCAGGATATACCTGAGATGTACTGCTGAGAGAAACTATTTACCAAATGAACTTACCCAACTTTGGAGTTTTGATGACAAGTGCCGAGATCAACCCTGTGTACAGTGTATTGCACTGTGTATTATTACTGTGCAATGAGCCATGCATGTCGGTATCATGTCAGGCTATAGACGGTTAATGCTATTGCATCATTCCCTCTTCATGACCTCTCTCGCTCTCTGCTCTATGCTGTGTCCAGAAAGAGGATAATGATGAAGGTTTCATTTATAAGCTGTAACTAGCCTTCGCACTCCACTCGACCTTTGCTGGCACGTCCATTGAATTTTCACTGACCTCTTACGCAAATTACAGGTAACTGACAAAATTAAGGGAACGCCAACATAAAGTGTCTTAATAGGGCATTGGGACACCACGAGCCATTAGAACAGAGTCAATGCGCCTTGGCATAGATTCTATAAGTGACAGCAACTCTAACGGAGAGATTCTTCAACAAGGAATTCAATCATATGGTGTTTTGTTGATGGTGTTGGAAAACTCTGTCTCAGGCGTTACTCTAGAATCTCCCAAGTGTTCAATTAGATTGAGATCTGGTGACGGACAAACACATATTATCTTGCTTTGTCAACTCCATAAACACTGATCTGAGTCCTGTCCAAGACTAACACTTCAGCCACGGTACAATCTTCCATCCAACGAATTGTGTCTCTGTTATGACATTTGAATTTATATGACGGCTCTTACCGTACCACAGTTTCTGTACGTAAGAGCTGAAAAATGATTTCTCAATGCATTTAAAGTTCAGTTATAGCAGAGAATGTTCCCATTAGATTAGGTTTGAAGGAAATTCGAGAATCTAGTTTGGATGAGTGGATGCTGGTGCAGTAAATTAGATAATTTTTCAACAACCCTCATAGATGACTACTGCAGTAAGAGTGTTTACTGTTCAGGGATAAAAATAACTGTCGTTACTGTATATTATCGTTTAGCCCTTCCACTGTTCATTGAAAAAGTCTCCGTCTCGCCAATTTATGTACTATTTCCAAGCAGTTTCTTAACTTGAGATTGTGAATTCCTCACATCTGAAAATGTGTATACTTGGTGTATTGACTAAAGCTTGTAATTGAAGAAAGGACTGTGAAATTGGTTTATTAGATGAAAAGACACTGAAGCTGTCTTTAGTGATATGAAAATACTCATTTTTATTTAACCTTTATATTAACAGGGAGTCCCATTGAGACCAAGGCCTCTTTCCAAGGGAGCCCTGCATTAAGACGTCTTAGTAATAGAGTGCATCTTAGTTCCCCAATTAGTCAACACAATGTGCTAGAAAACATCATATTATTGAATTTATTGGAAGCCATGTCATTGACTTGGTAGAATTAAGCCTTAAGGGAGTATGAGACCAGTATGAAACCATTATAAGAACAATAATGATTAATTTAGATCAATGAGGATAGATGGAGAAGAAAATACTCTGGTGATGGATTAGCCACTTCTCATAAAATGACCTCAAGACATCGCTAGAGAATCTAGCATTGTCAAGCTGTAACAGGAAATGCTCAATTAGATACAGCCAAAGGTTACCTGTTCTGCACACCAAAGGTGTGACGTTGTAAAAAGGTTTATTATGTGCTATGATGGGACCAGAGGTTTTCTAATCAGGTCACATGGTTTTAACAAATTCCTGGAAAAACTCCTGGCCTTGGGGAGGATGAAAACCCTGTCAAACTGCAGCAACCTTGCATTTGGGGTGTGGGGGGGTGGGGTTCCTATACACAGATACAGAGAAAGCAACATGATTGGACAATAAAACTCACAGGGTTTGCATCATGTAGTCCTTCCCTATGCAACCATAGGCCTCATTTAAAAAAAAATTAGCTATTGAGTTTATTGATTAATTCCAGATAATAATTTTGTATTGAAAAAGTCTAGGTAGCCTAGTCAGCCCAAGTTTGAATATAAACCACATGTTATCCCATTCACATTTAACCACAAACAAATGCGCTGTAAATACACCATGTTACGGCTTCATTTACCCTGGCCAGAGGGACAGGGCGCATAGTAGGCTAGACCAGGGTTTCCCAAATTCGTTCCTGGGGCCCCCCCTGGGTGCACGTTTTGGTCTTTGCCTTAGCACTACAAATAACCAACTCATCATCAAGCTTTGAATATTTGAATCAGCTGTGTAGTGCTAGGGCAAAAACCAAAACGTGCACCCAGGGGGGCCAGGACCGAGTTTGGGAAAGCCTGGGCTAGATTTATGCAGCTGCTGTTAGTAGCCTGCAGTTGATCAGACTGAAAAATTGTCTTGTTCTGATCTGATCGGTCAAGACTTGCAAAGAGCCTGCAGCAGCACTCAATGTGAAGGACAGAGAGATTGTGCGCGAGTTGACAAGTCATGAAGCACATCGGTCTAAAAAAACAGCACTTTGCCCCTGTTTTTATCGGTTTGGGTAAATATATTTCATGAAACTAAATAAAAAGGGGTGTGGCGCTGCAAATGCCGCCTCACCACAAGTTTTCTGGTGGCCCTACTGCACACAATTAGGTGTACCTCGCATACTGTATACAACCAACTGAAAGTGTTGTTATCGTAGCATTTAGCATTAGCATAGTTAATAGAATAAACTGCCTGAAAGTTTTGTTATCGTAGCATTTAGCATAGTTCTTGGCTCTTTCTGACCTCTAGGAGCCTGTGTTACATAACAATGTCACTCCTATTCACTACGTATCTATATCCTCGTTAATGCTAATGTTAATTCTATGGCAACTGATCTAGCGAAGCGAGATAAGTTATTTAGGAAGTTGCTGTGGTCGGAAAAAGCCTTGCGTGCTCCCATGATGAGAAACGTGGCTCGGCTCTCAACTCTCGCTCATTCCTGTGTTCCGGTCAGTTTATGAGCAACTAGCGACGTGGAATTGTAATAATTTACTGTCCATTGGGGCAGAAAGGCAACCCTATTGACACACACAGTTATGCAAGCGAGACGCTATTTGTGGCTCATTATGACTGGGTGGTCAACTGGTGGATTGCTGTTGGATCAATGCAGGGCCTGAGTACACTCTATTAAACAGGATGAACGGGAGCTTTCACGCTCCAGCGATGTCCAAGAACTTGGCTCAGTATCACAGCCTCGCAGGCCACAATGACACGGAGGCTGGGGGGTTGTGAGGGACGGTAGGCTACCGACTGCAGGCCTTTTTCAACATTAAAACTTTTCTACATTCAAACAGAAACAAAAGAAAGAGTGCCTAACAACAACCAAATGCTCAATGCCCACACACTTTAAACTCTGTATTAGTTCTTAAACTACAGTTTACATTTGTATAGCGTTTGTGGGATTCATCAGTTTCTTTTAAGGATATTAACTTGTCCCAGTATAGCAGCACTGTATAATTTCAGCCTTAAAGGGGCAATCCGCAATTGATACAATAACAAAATTTTCACTCCCGCCACTGTTTTGGTAAAAAGCTGAGGGGTGGGGCTGGAAAACTTTTACCAATCGCAAATGTATAGACAGCAATATGGATGCAAGGACTGATTATAGTTTTAACCATGTTTTGAGGCTAAACAGTGTCTGTTTACATTTACTTTGTTTACTGACACTGGAGTAAAACAAGATTATACTTTAGGGTTCTGATGGGGTATGACAGTTGAGCTAAGCTCATGAGGCATTTATACGTTATATTCTTCAGGAATCAATGGGTGCATATCATTCAATTATAAGTAAAAATGGAGGTAGCAACTGCAGATTGCTCCTTCAATTGCAATAACATTAATGTAAAATTACAGTAGCATTCTGCTGACCTTTTATCTAACCCTGTAGCCACATCACATAAAGGCGTCTCACTAGCAACACTATCTACAGTACAATATCAGCCCTTATAGTGGTAGTGTACAGGTAACATTACAACAGCATTTTGATAACGTTCCATCTAACCCTGTGCCTTTTTTCTCCACATGTATTCAGGACCTCTAATTACCTAATGGGCTGTGCTAGGCCTGTGTTGGCAGGTCTTTGGGGGCCTCGGCTGGGTCTAGGGTTTTCATTCTGGCCCCCAGGGGCCCGATACTGACAGCCAGGATCCCGAGAAAAGCTCCCGCCTGTCTGTCTACTGCCAGCCACCCCCAGGGGTGTGACAAATAATCAGCTCAGGATCCTGTTTCCCCTCTATCACCCTTACACCCTGGCACCCCTACTTTCCTGACCCTGACCTCTAGCCCTGGCTGGCTGAAATGATGCACTTTCTCCATCCTCCTCTTAAAAGTGCATTATGCATTATCCATTTCCTGTAGCAAAAATTTGAATAGTTCACCTAATTTCAGTTTATTTGACAAAACAAACAAGTATAGTGTAGAAAATCATTGTAACATCTAAATTGCTGTAAGATATATTTTCCATAACCCAAAATATTGTATTTTCAGCAGTTTGAATCTGGTGTACAAAACAGAAAGTAAAAGACGCAAAAACAAAACTTAAGAATGTGAAGCATAGAAATAGCACACATAGAACATATCTACTGCTTCTTAGACTTGCTTTGCATGAGAATGACAGATCTATATCTCACATTTATAGGTGAATTTGGTCGGGTCGCTTTAAATCCTCCTGATACTGTAATCCTTCTTTATGTTGACCCAGTTCGTGATCGAGCATAATTGTTTTTCTACTTCCGACCCATTGCCAAACAAGCAAAACCATCGTTGAATATTCAATAAATTTGTCAAAACTATTAAACAAAGTGCGCAGAATTTGAAAGGTATGTTAAATTAAGTAAAAAATTTAAACATGCATTTTCACTTATTTTCACTTATTTTTACACTTATTTTCACAGTATTAGCACTTAGCACTCGGAAGCCAGCGTTAGCATAATTAGTATTCTCATAGACTTAACATGGCTAGCTAATTAGCATATTAGACTGTATCATTATAGATACAGGCTGTATCCCTTTAAAGGGCAATGTTGTTAGACACTGAATATCAATGACAAAAGACAGAAACGATGCCGAAATGTTTTTATGTACAGTCGTGGCCAAAAGTTTTGAGAATGACACAAATATTCATTTTCACAAAGTTTGCTGCTTCACTGTCTTCACTGTCTCTTCATGACATTATGGAGTATATGTAAATTGCCATCATACAAACTGAGGCAGCAGACTTTGTGAAAATTAATATTTGTGTCATTCTCAAATCTTTTGGCCACGACTGTAGATAACATTAGAATATTTGCAATCTGTTGTGCCACAAAGCTAACTAGCTAACCCGCCATGTTAAAGACAAACTCCCCCCCAAAACAATTTTGATATAGTCCCACATTTTTTTGCTTGTCAGCAATCAAGTTTTCCATTGGCCATTTGATTAATTGTTCGGCAGTCTTATGGTTTGGGGGTAGAAGCTGTTAAGAAGCCTATTGGACCTAGACTTGGTTCTCCGGAACCGCTTGCCATGCGGTAGCAGAGAGAACAGTCTATGACTTGGGTGACTGGACTCTTTGACAATTTTTTGGGCCTTCTTCTGACACTGCCTAATAAATAGGTCCTGGATGGGAGGAAGCTTGGCCCCAGTGATTTAGTAGGCTGTACGCACTACCCTTTGTAGCGCCTTACGGTCAGATGCCGAGCATTTGCCATACCAGGCGGTGATGCAACCGGTCAGGATGCTCTTGATAGTGCAGCTGTAGAACTTCTTGAGGATCTGGACCCATGCCAAATCTTTTCAGTCTCCTGAGGGGAAAAGGCATTGTCGTGCCATCTTCACTACTTTCTTGGTGTGTTGGTGATGTGAACACCAAGGAACTTGAAACTCTCAACCTGCTCCTCTACAGCCTCGTCGATGTGAATGGAGGCGTGTTCGGCCCTCCTTTTCCTGAAGTCCATGATCATCTCCTTTGTCTTGCTCACTTTGAGGGAGAGGTTGTTGTCCTGGCACTACACTCCCTATAGGCTGTCTCATCACTGTCTGAGATCAGGCCAACCACCGTTGTGTCGTCAGAAAACGTGATGGTGTTGGAGTTGTGGTTGGCCACGCAGTCGTGGGTGAACAGGGAGTACAGGAGGGGACTAAGCAGGCACCCCTGAGGGGCCCCTGTTTTGAGGATCCGCGTGGCGGATGTGTTGTTACCTACCCTTACCACCTGGGGACAGCCCGTCAGGAAGTCCAGGATCCAGTTGCAGAGGGACGTGTTTAGTCCCAGGGTCCTTAGCTTAGTGATGAGCTTTGTGGGCACTATGGTGTTAAACGCTGAGCTGTAGTCAATGAACAGCATTCTCACATAGGTGTCCCTTTCATCCAGTTGGGAAAGGGCAGTGTGGAGTGCGATTAAGATTGCGTCATCAGTGGATCTGTTAGGGCGGTATGCGAATTGGAGTGGGTCTAGGGTTTCCGGGATGATGGTGTTGATGTGAGCCATGACCAGCCTTTCAAAGCACTTCATGACTACCGACGTGAGTGCTACGGGGCGGTAGTCATTTAGGCAGGTTTCCTTGGCATTCTTGGGCACAGGGACTATGGTGGTCTGCTTGAAACATTATGTTAGCTAAAGTAGTCTAAAAGGCTGGCAGCCCTTACTTACTGTATGTAAGGACTTTTACCTCAATACATAATCATGACAGTGTCATGTACAGTAATACAGTATAACCAGACAGTATAAATACAGTACCTGTTGACCTTATTTCCCCTCTGGGGCTTGGTGGCTTCTCCTGTTCATTATAACAGATGTTGTCACTCATGGCATGCACTTGCTCTCTCTCTACTGACTCCCTTTAGGCGTTTCTGCCTGCTATTTTTAGAGCACAATTCATCAAAAACATGCTCATGTTTTTTTACACAACCACCTGTTCCCCACCTCTTCCGATGTCCAAGTGCTATATCATTATTCTATAACTGTCTCTACCTACGACTGAGGAGTGAAGGAGTGACAATGTACAGTATATAAATAGCTGTTTCAGCTAAACATGTTGAGAACTAATTGATCTACTTTCTCAATGGGAATTGTAAACAAACATAAAACCGTAGGATTTCCTCATACCAGCCCACATCATATCCTGTTATAACCAGGACAGGGGAGCGAGTCGGAGTGTCGTGAGGCCGCCAGAGTTCTGTGTTCCTCCTGTCTCTCTGCCCTGACCTTGATGCCTTAACTGCGATATGATTGGACAGCTCCTATGGAGCCCCCAGCACTGAGCTCAGGAAGGGGGACTGTCGCAGCGCCAGCCTCAGGAAATCAGGCAAAGCCAGGCAAAACCAGGCCAGGTCTGTCTGAGTACAGAGAGGTATACTACAAAGAATGATCAAGGAGCTATATACTACCAGTTAATTAACTAAATATTCTTAAATAACTTTTTTTTAAAGATAAGCTTGAAATGGGCATGTTCTAATTGACCCCCAAAAATTATAATCTAAGATTAGCTTTCTTAATGAACCAGACAATCAGCCATTATTTATGTCTATTTATTTAAGTTAGCTGGCTAACTCATTGATCCTGCTTTGTAGTATTTCCTTCAGGAGGTTATCTGATTCTGATTGAATGTTTTATTAATAGTCTAGTCAATGGAAGCAATGATAGTCAGATAGCATGCTAGGAATGGTAGTTATAGAGTACCTGTTGTCTTCCGCTTAGGTAGCATTGTGTGTGTGTGTGTGTGTGTGTGTGTGTGTGTGTGTGCTTGCGAGTGTGTTTGGGGCTATTTGTGGCAGGTCTGAGCTCTCTGGGAACCTTTCCTCCATCTGTCGATTCCACACAGCCTAGCCCAGTGCAGAGTACAGGCCTAATTTGACCAATAGGGTCGTTCCACAAAATGAGTGCCTTTTGCATCCATTTGATACTTTAAGTAGAAATTGTGTACAAATATTTCATTTTAAAAGTCTATTATATGAAATTAAGTGATTTTGAATATGAATAAAGACTTGCTAAAGTGCTAAAATTCAGCATTTTAACATGTCCCTCTGGCGTTTTTGACACACTTAACCCCAACATTTCTCCAAGTTTCACCGTCATTGTAAAGCCCAAGTTATTTTGTTGCTATGACAAAGTCATTTCTGAAGATGATTATTTATTTAATGTGATTAGTGATTCATTTTAAGGTCTCTTCTACTTCGTGAACTCTTGTTTTAAATGGTGAAGTGTTTCTTTTAAAAAAATAATTTCAAAATTAAACATTGAAAATCTAATTGTCAAATCATAGTGTAAAAGCAAGTGAGCTGGTCCTACTATTTTTTGCCATTTTCTGGTGTTTTATGGTGGAAAACTGAGTGAGTCGAGCATAACAAATCAACGCATAGATAGACAGGCTAGAAATGTTTTAACAATGTTTTTTGGGGGGAAGCTTGCATTCAATTGCCCCTCCCTGTCGCACACAACACGCTTCCATTCTCCCTGTCACAAGGGGATTTATGGCTGATTTAAGAGGAAGTCGTCAACCCTGTTACTTTATTGTCATTTTGTGATTTAACTTCTTGAGATGGGAAAACATGTTTTTTATTAAGTTGAACGTGCTTTTTATGACAGAATGTTAAAATTAAGTGAAATAAAGTGTTGTTTTTTTTTTACCAAATTACACAACTCAAAAGGCACCTACCTAATTGGTGGAACGACTCATCAACTGACCCTGTTTCACACTGGCACCGTGGAGTGCCTGCATACTATTGTCTGTTAGCATCTAACCAGTCCTCTCTCTCTCTCTCTGACTGTCTTTCTCTTTTTAGCTATCTCTTGCTTTCTCTCTCATTCTATCTATCTATCTTACACCCCCACACACACACACACGCACACACACACACACACAGTCTGTGGATATAATCAGATTTACAAATGTAATTGCACAGGGCGTTTTTATTTAATTAACCTTATAGATGTAGTGTCATTGAGAAGCTCAAGAGGATGGAATATAACATTTATATTATGATTAATACAAGACAGGATGAAATTATAACTATTTTATTACACCTAACTGAGTTTAGACTGTTGAAGTCTTGCACTGTTTTCTTTATTATGTACTGGTTTGACATTGGGGAACATTGTAATATGCTGAACAAGAAAACAGACACATTGCCTAACAAAAATGAATTAAACAGTGAGTCATATGGCCGTTTTGTTCAGGCATATGGTGGTGTGCCACAAGCCTCACTTGCTCGGGGCGTTTCTGGAACAGGAGAACAGGGGCCATTGATAAGGCTGGGCTAACAAGCCTTGGCACAGGACAGCCAGAGAACAACTGACAATGACTGGGAAGGAACCGCTTACCTCTTCATGATACGTCTTCCAATGCAGAACTGAATAAAATACAAATTATTTTGTCACATTTAGAATTGATCTCAATCACAGAACTAATGCTAAGATGCTATTGTTGCAACAATGCTACATACAAGGCGTATCATTTTATCCAAAATAAATGTATCCATTATTTTACTCATTAACTCCCAAACTGCTAAAACGCTCCAACATCAGGCTTGTATGGACCTCTTTTGCACAATATTATTAAATCAGTCCTTTTACCATAGTATTACATCACATTATCTCTATACACCCTCTAGATTACAACAAACTCATATCAACGTATCTTTTCATTTACCTTTATCCTATGGATCCACAGCAGAGGGCCAGGGGACCAGTGGAGTGATCAGTTTTGGTCAAGACGCTTTGCGTTGAAGTTAGCTGAAACCAGGGCAGGGGCCGTAGCTGACCGTTGTGTCAGCCCTTTTCTCTCCGAGGCTTTACATTAATTCACTGCATCCGATCCCAGAGCGGGCCGCTCAATGGCTCCAGTCACCGGCTCCAAAGTCCAAATATGTCCCCCATTGTTCCCGGGAGAGGAGCCGGATTTAAAGGATGGTCCGGGAATAGGCGAGGATGCACATGGAAGCGAGGAATTGCGTTTGCAGTGAGTTGCGAATAATTGTAAGGTGTGCGTGTCAATGCTTTGTGAATATGCTAGTGTGCCACTACAGTCAGATCTAACCTAGATGTCAATGACCCAGGGTAAACCCATAGGTTCACTTTCCAAGTCAGGACTAGCAGAGCTGTCATTAGTTCACTGTCTTCTGTTTGTGGATGTCACAGCATAAGGAAACTGACATAATGCATAAAAGAGCATAAGACAAAAAGGAAAAGGAATACGCCTTGTCACTAATTTAACATATTTCACCCATACTCTTTTAATGGGAGCTGTTTAGAGGAGTACAATAAACATCCACAGAATATCCCCTGAATAAATCCATTCTCATCTTAAACAAGTGATTACCATGGTCTATTTGAACTAATGTGAGATCATTAAAGACTCCCATCACTTCTGTGCCGAGTTCTCATTTTCACTCAGAAGGCCTATGCGGTAACAGTGGGGAGGCGCTTAGGGGAACGTCTGAAATGCTGTCCGTGACTTTGGTCAGTGAATCTGACCCTGGGTTTGTGTTAGTGACATCACCCCCAGGATTAGCTAAAAGGCTACATAAGCAGTGTCAGGCTAAGTGTGACTGGTGAAAGGAGTCAGGCGCAGGAGAGCAGAAATGCGTGTACAATGTATTTTAATAGAGACGCACCAGTACCAAAAAATACAAACTATCAGGTGCGGGGAAAAATACCTGTCACAAAAACACTACGGGCGTAATATAACAAAACCCGATAACAAACAAAACCAGCCGTCAGAAATGCCAGAACATAAACAATCACGCACAGAAACATGGGGGAAACAGAGGGTTAAATAATGAACAAGTAATTGGGGAATTGAAACCAGGTGTGAAAAAACCAAAGACAAAACAAATGGAAAATGAAAAATGGATCGGCAATGGCTAGTAGACCGGTGACGTCGACCGCGGAACGCCGCCCGAACAAGGAGAGGGACCGACTTCGGCGGAAGTCGTGACAAGCAGAGTGAGAACTTCCTTCACATGGTAGCAAGTGGGTGCTTCTGGAGATAGCAGACATTAAAAGGATCAGCTAATTTTGTTCAGCAAAAGTACATGTGTTTCCTTATGCACCTGTAAATGTTGGGTTCCTAGCCTACAAAAAGTGCTATCTAGAACCTTAAAGGGTAGACATATACACTCTTAGAAAAAAGGGTTCCAAAAGGGTTCTTTGGCTGTCCTCATAGGAGAACCTTTTTTGGTTCCAGGTAGAAACCCATTCTATAGAGGGTTCTACCTGGAACCAAAAATGGTTCTCCTATGAGGACAGCCAAAGAACCCTTTTGGAACCCTTTTTTCTAAGAGTGTATATGTCTACTTTTTAAAATGTACAGTGGCATCTTGATATCCCTAACTACAACAGTGGGCCTGAACTAAACACACATATTACGTAAACCATCCCACTTCCCTCCAAAACGCTCCTAATTTAATCTCCCCCACGACAGTGCCTTTCCCCATCAAAGAAAAACACCCATTGAGGACTGGTGCTGTGCAGTGCACCTTTAACCCAATCCAACACAGCGGGACACATTGGAGTGGACCGGTGGGGTGGTGCTCATTACCAAAATGAGCCCTCGGGTGAGTCCTCATGTCACCATTAGGTTTAGGCCTTAAGAGGTATGAAAGAGGAGGTGCCAACGGATAGTGCACAGTGAGCTCTATAGCACTCTAAAGGGGAGAGGCTGCCATTAAAGTCACAATAGACGGTGAATAAGACCCAGGAAACTGAACACCCTCTGAAGTTTTGTCTCACCTCTAATACCTCCTGACCTTTTGTAACCCCCTTAATTGGATTGCTGTTAAACATACAAATTGATCTGGGGTTTCTGGAATGGGTGGGTCTGAGTTTTTCCTGACTCACTAGATCTGACTAGGAAAAACTCATGGCCCTAGTAATGAGACAGTTGGAGTGATGTTGCATTGATATGTACTAATGTACTTATTGTACATTACTGTAACTAATAATTATGAGCCTGACACGTCCTTGGATGAAAAGCGCCATAAAATGCAATACATTACTGGACAGTAGATATCTATGGCATTATTAGAGAGTTTTTCTTCCTGATTTTACATTATAACGTTTCACCAAATGTGCACTTCAAAACCAGTAGTTGGCTTTTCCTGCACACACCTGTGCCTTCTACCCCAGGTCCCTCTGTGAACCTCAGGTGCAGAACTTACTGAAAACCTTTACTCTATCCAATCTATGCCTTCAGCCTATCCACATTTGGTATTTTGTTGGCCTATCCACACCACCTCTCTCAGAGTCACTGGCTCACTAATGGGCCTCCCTCACCCCCGGTGTCAGCTGGTTTGACGTATCTGTACCACTATTAAGATTTAGATCACTTTATTGGTCAATTGCATACAAGGTCCAATCGAAATTTGACTTCCGCTTTTAACCCAACCACTCTGAAAGACACATACTGTACATACACATTCAGGTTTTTGGGGGGGTGAGGTGCGGGGGGCTGCCACACTGGGCGCCTGTTAGAGCTGTTGTTGTGGGGGGGTTAAGTGCTCAAGGGCACAATGGCAGGCAATGGCATCTAGGATTTGATACCAGCAATCCATCCATCTGAACAGCATTCAGTTTTGAGCTCCTGTATCTAGAATAGGTAAAGGTTAAGGTTAGGGTAGGGGTTAAGGTTAGGGTTTAGGGTAGGGATGTCCTAAGGAACCCGGATAGCACTGACTGTTCTGTTTGTGCTGCCACATATGGTCATATGGTCATTGTCACACCAAGGCTAGTACACAGTTTGGGAGAAATGTGTAGTAAGAGCTTTGTTCGAGGATTATCCATCATTGTTGCATCAGAACCTTTTGGTGCGAACCAATAACAGTGTAGGACAATAAGATCCCCAGCGACGCTGCTCCACGCTCTCCTTTTTTTGAGGTCTTGCTTTATTTTGGGCTTTGTCCGCCATGCACAAAAGCCCTCACGTGCCCGTACTGATCGCAACTGTACAGCGAGCGACCTCATTGGTCCGGTCATTAAGGCGTGACAGATGGGGCTCGCTGTACCATGAAGCATCACGCCTCATATTGGGACGCACAGCGTATTCTCACTGCTGAGAGATATAATTACACTGAAAGACAGTGGAAGTGAAAGTAGTTATGGATATACTGTGCATTATTGTTTTCTTGAAACAACAAAACATTTGGCAAAATTGCTCAACTACATTGCCAATGAGTTGTGTCAAGTTTTAATACATGCTCATTTTAAAAGACCATAATATGACAGCACTGTACAGTACTGTGTCTGTACTCCTCACAAAACACCATAAGTTACAACAATGTTACCATAAATGTTATGATATAACAATACAACATAATGTTATAACAACATTATTATAAAGTCACTGCAAAACAGAAAAACCTGCAAGGCCGCAGGAAATGGTGAACGAACCACAGGCCACAGCATTTCATCCCTCAGCAGCTATAAAGTATCCTCTAATTAGTCTAATTGCAGTGAGAGGAAGGAGAGGGTTGAGGTGGTATGAGGGCTCCACGGTGGCACCACTAGTCCCCATCTCTGACACATCCACCATCATCACCTCCACCGCTTTGTCAGAGCCATGTCAGCAAGTACCAACTCTATCCACTAGATCTTATTTCCTGAAAACCATCTCCTCTCTCCCGCTAGGCTCGTGGCTTGACCCCCTTGGAGACCCCATAGTGAGGGTTAGGTGATAGTGATAGGGATAGTGTGTAGGCTTATGTGAAGTTTCAGCAGCAACTGCCTGGTGGCAGGTAGCCTCGCGAAACGTTGGACATAAAATATGTTTTGCATCTGAGCTCCTAGAGTGTGCGGCTCTTCTTTGTTTTCAAGCCTCGCGGTTGGGCCAGTAACCGAAAGGTCAGTGGTTCGAATACCAGACAAGGTGAAAAAGCTACTTATCCCTAATTTGTTCCAGGGGTGCCTACTACTATGGCTGACCCTGTAAAACAACACATTTCACTGCACCTATCCGGTGTATGTAACAATAAAACATATACTGTATATATTTGTTTTATGATGATATTGATAATTACTGGTCGGTGACCAAACCTTTTCAGTTATGTCAGAATCTTTGATAATGTTAGTCCATACTTGTTTTCAGTGAAATGAACACTCGTGATATTTATTTTTCACTGTCCCCTTCACTGACTACTTGAGTAAGGCGCATAACTTTCATTAGTGAAATGGAAATTGCCATGGAGTAGCAACACAATGAAATACACAACATAGAGTGCCTTTGGAAAGTATTCAGACCCCTTGACTTTTTCCACATTTTGTTACGTTACAGCCTTATTCTAAAATGGATTAAATAAAACAAAATCATCACCAATCTACACACAATACCCCATAATGACAAAGCAAAAACAGGTTTTTAGAAATGTTTGCAAATGTATTCCAAATAAAACACAGAAATACCTTATTTACATAAATATTCAGACCCTTTGCTATGAGACTCAAAATTGAGCTCAGTTGCATCCTGTTTCTATTGATCATCCTTGAGATGTTTCTACAACTTGATTGGAGTCCACCTGTGGTAAATTCTATTGATTGGACATGAATTGGAAAGGCACACACCTGTCTATATAAGGTCCCACAGTTGACAGTGCATGTCAGAGCAAAAACCAAGCCATGAGGTCGAAGGAATTGTCCCTAGAGCTCCGAGACAGGATTGTGTCGAGGCACAGATCTGGGGAAGGGTACCAAAACACTTCTGCAGCATTGACGGTCCCCAAGAACACAGTAGCCTCCATCATTATTAAATGGAAGTAGTTTGGAACCACCAAGACTCTTCCTAGAGCTAGCCGCCCAGCTAAACTGAGCAATCGGGGGAGAAGGGCCTTGATCAGGAAGGTAACCAAAAACCCGATGGTCACTCCGACAGTTCCAAAGTTCCTCAGTGGAGATGGGAGAACCTTCCAGAAGGACAACTATCTCTGCAGAACTCCACCAATCAGGCCTTTATGGTAGAGTGACAAGACGGAAGCCACTGCTCAGTAAAAGGTACATGACAGTCCGCTTGGAGTTTGTCAAAAGGCACCTAAAGGACTCTGACCATGAGAAACAAGATTCTCTTGTCTGACACCAACATTGAACTCATCCCTACGGTGAAGCATTTTGGTGGCAGCATAATGTTGTGGGGATGTTTTTCAGCAGCAGGGACTGGGAGACCAGTCAGGATTGAAGGAAAGATGAAAAGAGCAAAGTACAGAGAGATCTTTGATGAAAACCTACTCCAGAGCGCTCAGGACCTCAGACTGGGGCGAAGGTTCACCTTCCAACAGGACAACGACCCTAAGCACACAGCCAAGACAACGTAGGAGTGGCTTCGGGACAAGTCTCTGAATGTCCTTGAGTAGCCCAGCCAGAGCCAGACTTGAACCCAATCAAACATCTCTGGAGAGACCTGAAAATAGCTGTGCAGCGACACTCCTCATCCAACCTGACAGAGCTTGAGAGGATCTGCAGAGAAGAATGGGAGAAACTCCCCAAATACAGGTGTGCCAAGCTTGTAGCGTCATACCCAAGAAGACTTAAGGCTGTAATCGCTGCCAAAGGTGCTTCAACAAAGTACTGAGTAAAGGGTCTGAATACTTATGTAAATGTCATATTTCTGTTTTTAATTTTTTATACATTTGCAAAAAATTCTAAAAACCTGTTGTTGCTTTGTCGTTATGGGGTATTTTGTCTAGATTGATGAGGGGAAAAAATTATTTAATCCATTTTAGATCAAGGCTGTAACGTAACAAAATGTGGAAAAAGTTAATGGGTCTGAATACTTTCCGAATGCACTGTATAACTAGCCTATTAGCCTGTAACTGTTCCATATATTGCCTATTTTTGCAGTTGTATTGATTTCAGAGTCCATGCACACCCAAAGAGTCAGAGAGGAAACATATCCAAGTCTAAACCATCAATCCATTAACAGAAATGAGCACTACTGCTACCCCCTCTCCTCTCATGTTGAATCAACAGAGATCAATGGGAAGGATCTTAACTGTAAAACAGCCCAATCATAATTCTGAGTGCCCATATAGGATCTGCCGTAGTCATGTCACAGACGGTTGATATCAGATGTCAATATCAGTGTTGCCTATATTAGCTACAGAAACAGATGGACCATTATTAAATAAACATGAATGTGGGACACTGTATTCAGTACACAGTTACATTCTATACATATTTTTATTTTTATCTGAGCCTGAAATCCTTCAAAAGCAAACTAGATATGAAGTCTGAAAGAAACTGTAAATAACTTCATTTCAGTTCATCCTCAACTTAATCTCAAACTCTTCTGAGTCATTGGGACAGTTCCTGTCAATCCCAAAGCGGACGAGAAAGTTTTATGAAGTGAAAATGGACGAAGTTAGAGAAAGAGAGAGAGAGAGAGAGAGAGAGAAAGAGAGAGAGAGCGAAAGTGAGAGAGAGTGAAAGAGAGCGCGAACGAGAGAGAGAGAGGGCAGTGTATGGTGCTGTCACTGAGGCTCAGTGTCTTTGTGTGGTGTGTTGTGCGGACTGAGCCTCGTGTCACGTTGAGTTGCCGAGGCAGCAGGACACCAGCATAAAGCCTGGGGATTGGCCGAGCCCCCACTGATAGACCACCATCTCTTCTGGCCTCTCTGGCCACTTTCAGGACATGTGACCTTAAGCAAGAGTTACTGTTTTGAAAGAAAATTAACATGACTTTTAAGCCCCATGCAATCTTATTAATTGTATTTTAAGTCATCACTGTATGCCTAATGCATCACTGTGCATTTCATGAAAATAACTCCAAAAACATTTCTGTCATTTATTTCCCTGAGCCTCCTTTTGCCATTGAAATGATCAATCTGATCGTGTAGGCGTGTTGATACAAAATTGTGTATATTTACATAAACAGCCCTGATTGGCGGATAGGATCATCTAAACCAGTGGTGCCAAACAAATTTTGCCACGGGGGCCGTATTCAGTCTTCAATGATGTCCGGAGGGCTTTTCCTCGCCATCAAAATTAGCTTTGTTTTCAGTACTCCCTGACTTTCTAGCTTAAATTTCGGTGATTATTAGTGTGCTGGACACAGTCACTTTAAAGCATATTGAGTTGCCCCCAACCCCCTAAACAACATCTTATTTGTCTTTCTTTTGGGTGGATACATATGCAAATAAAGATGACTGGTCATTGGTCAGAAAATCAGATTGTGATGTCATGCTGTGGGCCAAAAACTCCATCACACACCATTATCATCATTTTCACAGTTTCAGAATGTATTTCTACCTAATAGTGTGGAAATATCATTAAAAAAATACAGAAAAATCACTGTCCCTTTAATGTTATTACGGATTGTTACTCATTAATCAAGTAATGATTCTCATAACACTTCTTAAGTAGTATTTTTTACAATAGCAGTTAACCATTTATCCTGCCATTGATAGTGATCTTTACAAAGCTTATTAATCAGTATGGACAATATGTATGTAAAACTTGTTTTGTTTAAGATATTTTATCTCCTTGCCAGTAGGCACAACAATGCTACATGACAACACAGTATTCATACACAAAAAAATAGGCATCTGGCAAGGTCAAATCTATGTGAGACACACAAAGACCCAGACAACCCAGACAGTGTCTGTCAAAGTCAAATGTCCTTGCACCTTCGAGGCTATTCCCATCAGCGATAGAAAAAGTACTCAATTGTCATACTTGAGTAAACGTAAAGATGCCTTAAAATACTACTTGAGTGAAAGTCAAAGTATTTGGTTTTAAATATACTTAATTATCAAAAGTAAATATTGTATAATTTTTTTAATATACTTAAGTAAAGTAAAGTAAAATTGGTTTACATTTACGGATAGCCAGGGGCACACTCCAACATAATTTACAAACAAAGCATTTGTGTTTAGTGAGTCTGCCAGATCAGAAGCAGTAGAGATGACCAGGGATGCTCTCTTGATAAGTGACACATCTCCTTTGCATAGAGTTGATCAGGCTGTTGATTATGACCTGTGGAATGTTCCACTCCTCTTCAATGGCTGTGTGAAATTGCTGGATATTGGCAGGAACTGGAACACGCAGCGTGTCGTAAATGTCGATCCAGAGCATCCCAAACATAATCAATGGGTGATATGCCTGGTGAGTAAGCAGGCCATGGAAGAACTGGGACATTTTCAGCTTCCAGGAATTTTGTACAGATCCTTGCAACATGGGGCCATGCATTATCATGCTGAAACACTAGGTGATGGCGGCGGATGAATGGCACAACAATGGGCGTCAGGATCTCGTCACGCTATCTCTGTGCATTCAAATTGCCATCGATAAAATGCAATTGTGTTTGCTGTTCGTAGCTTATTCCTGCCCATTCCATAACCCCACCGCCACCATGCGTTCACAATATTGACATCAGCAAACCACTCGTCCACACAACGCCATACTGCCCGGTACAGTTGAAACCGGGATTCATCCGTGAAGAGCACACTTCTCCAGGGTGCCAGTGGCCATCGAAGGTGAGCATTTGCCCACTGAAGTCAGTTATGACACCGAACTGCAGTCAGATCAAGACCCTGGTGAGTACGACGAGCATGCAGAAATATATATTTTGATCCCGCAGGTGAAAAAGCCAGACATGGAGGTCCTGCACTGGTGTGGTTACACGTGGTCAGTGTTTGTGAGGCGGCTTATGGTAGAGAAATTAACATTAAATTATCTGCCAACAGCTCTGGTGGACATTCCTGCAGTCAGCATGCCAATTTCACACTCCCTCAAAACTTGAGACATCCGTGGCATTGTGTAGTGACAAAACTGCACATTTTACAGTGGCTTTTTATTGTTCCCAGCACAAGGTGCACCTGTGTAATGATCATGCTGTTGAATCAGCTTCTTGATATGCCACACCTGTCAGGTGGATGGATTATCTTGGCAAAAGAGAAATGCTCACTGACAGGGATGTAAAGAAATGTGTGAACAAAAGTTGAGATAAACAAGCTTTTTGTGCATATGGAACATTTCTGGGATCTTTTATTTCAGCTCATGAAACATGGGGCCAATACATGTTGTGTTTATATTTTTCCATTACATCCTCACCTTACCTTTAGTTGTGGCTGGAAATATGACATTCTTTCTCTGCAGCTCCAAATGTACATAAAATATCAGTATCACAGAAGCCACTAGTTACTAGCTAAGCATTATTCAACAATGCAAGCAATTGTTCTTCTAAAACATGTTAGCTACACTCTTGAATAATTCAACCAAATTACACTCTTAAATAATGCAACAATCTACAAGCATGTGCAGACAATTTAATGGTTTATTTTCTCGTTCGTACACACATTAAATGTATCTTGCCAGAAACAATACAGCACAGCTAGCTAGCTACTGATGCTAGCAATGTTAGCATATCAAACCCCTCTCATGCGAATATGTACAGTAACGTTATCATACAGTCTCGTTCATAGTATAGTACAGAGATTGCAGGGTAGCAAGCTAAACAAAATAATTTTGGCATTCTCCTTAGCTAGCTATATCCTAATAGCTGGCTTCTAGCTAGTTAGCTGAAAGCTGACATTAGAAACCCCTACAATTTCAGCATATTAAAGTTACCTTAGAACAAACTAGACTTAATTTTATTAATATCATGGAAGTCATTATCTGAGGTAAACGCAAATTGCTACTGAAAACATTGATAATTTCTTGATGAGTTGATCAGCTTCTGGATTGCATTGCTAGATCATATGGCTTCTTGCCTGGACGGTGGCCCAGAGCACTGCAGCCAACAGTGAAAAAAACACATTCCTTGTTTCTCTCCTTTTCACTCCAGGGAAAATTGTGTGATCTCCTGGGTAATTGGAACTCTGCTGAGGAGATGATCGGTAGGCAGGGGTTCTCAGGTCTAATCACACACCCAATGTCAACACACTGGTAGTCTCATGACAATATGTCACCGACAGACACAGCCGCCCTGTTTCTAGCCAACTTTGCCATATGATTTTGTTTTGTGTGTGTTATTTCTCACATTATTTGCTCAGAACATTTCTTGTATTATTACCTAAAGCTGAAAATAACTTTGGGATATTAGATCGGCTGTCACTCACCAGAAATTATAGTAGAAATTGGACTTCACTGACATTAATCCTTTGTTTGAACTTCCCGAGGCAGCTCTACTCATCCCAGGGGCTGCACCAAAATACGGACACCAGAGAAGGGGAAGAAGAAGTGGGGCCTTAGTCAGACTCAGGCAACGTGCATACCATCCACCGCTTCCGAGTATATTACTTGCTAACGTTCAGTTCCTGAATAATCTGAGGCCACATTTATTGTAGCTGGGGACTTTGATTAAGGAGATCTGAAGAAAACGGCACCGAAATTTTATTAACACACACATAGAGGACTCTGGATCATTGATACTCTCCCTTCCGGGACTGCTTCAAGGCCCTCCCCTGCCCTTCCTTCGACAAATCAGATCAAGCCTCCATTCTGCTCCTCCCCACCTATAGGCAGAAACTTAAGTAGGACGCACCCGTGGTAAGGACTGTTCAACGTTGGGCTGACCAATCGGAATCTATGCTTCAAGATTGTTTTGATCACATGGACTGGGAAATGTTCAGCTTCGCCTCTGAGAATAGTATCGACGTATACACAGACTTAGTGACTGGGTTCATCAGGAAGTGGATAGAGGATGTTGTTCCCACTATGACGATTAGAACATATTAGAATACAGTATATACATATGAAATTAGTAAAACAGTACAGTATGTAAACATTATTAAAGTGATCAGCGTTCCATTATTAAAGTGACCAGTGATTCCATTTCTATAGGGCAGCAGCCTCTAAGATGCAGGTTTGAGTAACTGGGTGGTAGCCGGCTAGTGACAGAGACTAAGTTCAGGTCAGTGTACTGGGTGGAATCCAGCTAGTTATGGCTATTTAACAGTCTGATGGCTTTGAGATAGAAGCTGTTTTTCAGTATCTCGGTCCCAGCTTTGAGGCACCTGTATTGACCTCATCTCCTGGATGATAGCGGGGTGAACAGGCCGTGGCTCGGGTAGTTGATGTTCTTGATTTTCTTTTTGGCCTTCCTGTGACGTGGGGTGCTGTAGGTGTCCTGGAGGATAGGCAATGTGCCCCCGGTGATGCATTGGAGAGCCCTGCGGTTGCGGGTGGTGCAGTTGCTGTACCAGGCGGTAATACAGCACAACAGGATGCTCCAAATGGTTAATCTGTAAAAGTTTGTGAGGGTCTTAGGGGCCAAGCAGAATTTCTTCAGCCTCCTGAGGTTGAAGAGGCACTGTTGCACCTTCTTCCACACACTGTCTGTGTGGGTTGACCATTTCAGACAGTCAGTGATGTGTACGCAGAGGAACTTGAAGCTTTCCACCTTCTCCACTGAGGTCACGTCGATGTGGGCATGCTCCCTCTGCTGTCTCCACGATCAGCTCCTTTATTTTGTTGGCATTTAGGTTATTTTCCTGGCACCACTCCGCCAGGGCCCTCACCTCCTCCCTGTAGGCTGTCTCGTCATTGTTTCTAATTAAGCCTACTACTGTTAAGTCGTCTTCAAACTCAATGATTGAGTTGGAGCCGTGCGTGGCCACGCAGTCATGGGTGAAGAGAGAGGGAGTACAGAAAAGGGCGGAACACGCACCTTTGTGGGGCCCCTGTGTTGAGGATCAGCATAGTGGAGGTGTTGTTTCCTACCTTCAACACCTGGGGGCGGCCCGTCAGGAAGTCCAGGACCCAGTTGCACAGGGTGGGGTTGAGACCCAGGGCCCGAGCTTAATGATGAGCTGTGGTCAATGAACAGCATTCTTACATAGGTATTCCTCTTGTCCAGATGGGTTAGAGCAGTGTGCAGTGTGATGGCGATTGCATCATTTGTGGATCTATTGGGGAGGTATGCAAATTGCAATGGGTCTAGGGTGTCAGGTAATGTGGAGGTGATGTGATCCTTAACTAGCCTCTCAAAGCACTTCATGATGACAGAATGCTACCTTATTCATTTAGTTCAGTTACCTTTGCTTTCTTGAGTACAGGAACAATTGTGGACATCGTGAAGCAAGTGGGGACAGCAGACTGGGATAGGGAGAGATTGAAGATGCTCTGCATGTGAACCCTCGCAAGGCTGCCGGCTCATCTCAAGCCATATCCTCAGAGCATGTACAGACCAGCTTGTAATGTCAGTAGGCTACAGCTATGATTTGGAGGGGAAGGGGCAGGTAGCCTACACACACACACACACACACACACACTGGCAAAGATTTTCAGCAGGCAGACACTGGAAGAAGTTTCTGATTGACAGAGGGAGGGCTTTGCATAGGTGCTTTGTTGTGTTTTTTGTGGGACTGGAAAAAAATGCTCAGAGAGTAAAATAACGTTACTATTAACAGGTTCCCATGCTTTTCAAATAACGGTTCTGCTCTGAAACAGTATAGATCACTTTCGTCCGGGTTCTGATTCTGTTCCTAGAAAATGTTTGTTTTTTTCCAGGTTTTTGGTTCTGTTCTCTGAACCGGTTCCAACCCCTGGAAAAGAGTTCTATGTGGAACTTTTTTTCAGAGGGTTCTCCTACAGGGACAATTGGTTCTAAATAAGCACTCTTTTTTTTGAGAATGCAATCAGCTATCTCAATCCTACATGACAAACGATCATCTTTTTCAATTGACTGTATCAGACTGACAGGTGTCGCATTGTGTTTGTTCCAGTGTGCCCATGGGGAGTGTTAAAGTGCTCTGAGATTTTATAGACCTCAGCGCATTTCTGCCACTTGTCTGTCCAGGAAGTCAGTGTGTTGATTTCCGAAGTTAGAGTCACAAAGTATTTGACCTTCAATATTTCATTTTACATGGTCAATACAGGGTCAATGTCCATTGTGTCCATCTGCCCTCACAGCAGAGTTAATCAGATCCAGGTCAAGGGTCAACAACTATCAAGAAGCTGTCATAGGCCTATACCCGAGAGGCATCTGACGCAATAGTAGAAAAATCTCATTTGTGTCTGCATTAAGACAAATCAAATCAGTCCCTGCTCATCTTCCCACAGCACCCACCCCCTCTCCACCTCCCATCTCCTCACCGCTAAAAACACACACACAAAAAAACACTTGGGCTTGTCTTTTCCTACTAGCACTGACCTTGCTGATATCTACTTTATTGAGGTTGAATGTACTTACTATGACTGTGATACGTGGTTGTCTCACCTAGCTATCTTAAGATGAATGCACTTCAGATGTTGGATGTTAACTTTATCACTCTTTTGTCGAGGCCTGTAATATCAGATATAAAGACAACATGAAATTGAGAATAGTGAGGTAGCCTACAGAATGTAGTGCAATGGCGCATGAAAGTGAATGATATTTTTTATCTAGAGCATATTATTGAAAAAGAGGCCCTAAGGTTATGATTCAACTATCATAATTGAGATAAATTGTGACCTGGAGTGGTCTAGCGGTTAGGCCTGCGTATATAGGCCTACTGTGACTGTGTGGGTTCAATTCCAACCCATGCCCTTCTGGCACAAATAACTCAATCCCCCCGATTGACTTAGTTACACATTTCAAATATGGACGGTCCAGGAATATTTTACCCCTGGATCTTGATAAGAAATGACCATTCCAGACACTTTTATTTTAAAGAAGCCCCCCCCCCTTTCGAAATAAAGAGTTGGATTTAGCTAACGTTAGAAGCTCAGCTACAGCTGATGCCAGCACCAAGAGGGCAGATTACAAATATGGTGCCTAGCTAAGTAAGTCATTTTTCCTGCAAGCCACCCAGCTAGCTAGTTAGCTCACCTTAGTTTATGTACTGAAACCCATATTGTGTATTGCTGGATAACATACTACTGTGTTACATTGGTGGGAAATCTAATAATTTGCTAACTTACCTAGCTAGGTAGCTAGCTAAACAACTACGGGTAGCCATATCAATGACAAAAAATAGAAGAGGTTTTACAAGAGATGTTTTTTATTTCGATTATAAAACCTCTTTTCAGTAGTAGATATCGCTAGCTCCTGAAGAGCAAGCTACAACGGTACAACCAGCCACCTAAAGCTAGGTTTACAGGCAAATGTTAGCACATGACTGGAGTTGGCTAGCTAACTTGTTATGCGCCACGCCTCACATTTGTAACTTGTTAGCAAACATGTGTAACATCCGTAACTGTAAATATTTTTACTAGCTAGCTATGTAACATAATTGACGAGAGTTGATATTGGTTACGATTGACTGTGGATGCATTTCAATCTCACAAAATAATAGGCATGACGCAAGATAGGATTCGAAACAGATGTAAATAACAAGTATTGCATATCCAGCAAGTTAGCTAGCTAAGTGTACTAGCAAACAGTGAAGAGAAACAATAATACAACAAAGAACTGTTGTAAATCTCTAAAACTGAAGCTGGCGAGCAAAACCGAGTCAAGACCGGGAGGAGGAAAAGAGGTCCAAGACCGAGTCAAGACCGAGACCATAAAAATGCGAGTCCAATTCAAGACCATGATTTGTAATTTGGGCAAATCCCCATATTTCAGAACAACATATACAGTTGAAGTTGGAAGTTTACATACACTTAGGTTGGAGTCATTAAAACTTGTTTTTCAACCACTCCACACATTTCTTGTTAACAAACTATAGTTTTGGCAAGTCGGTTAGGACATCTACTTTGTGCATGACACAAGTAAATTTTCCAACAATTGTTTACAGACAGATTATTTCACCTATGATTCACTGTATCACAATTCCAGTGGGTCAGAAGTTTACATACACTAAGTTGACTGTGCCTTTAAACAGCTTGGAAAATTCCAGAAAATGATGTCATGGCTTTAGAAGCTTCTGATAGGCGAATTGACATCATTTGAGTCAATTGGAGGTGTACCTGTGGATGTATTTCAAGGCCTACCTTCAAACTCAGTGCCTCTTTGCTTGACATCATGGGAAAATCAAAATAAATCAGCCAAGACCTCAGAAAGAAATGGTAGACCTCCACAAGTCTGGTTCATCCTTGGGAGCAATTTCCAAACGCCTGAAGGTACCACGTTCATCTGTACAAATAATAGTGCGCAAGTATAAACACCATGGGACCACACAGCCATCATACCGCTCAGGAAGGAGACGCGTTCTGTCTCCTAGAGATGAACATACTTTGGTGCAAAAAGTAAAAATCAATCCCAGAACAACAGCAAAGGACCTTGTGAAGATGCTGGAGGAAACTGGTACAAGAGTATCTATATCCACAGTAAAACAAGTCCTATATCGACATAACCTGAAAGGCCGCTCAGCAAGGAAGAAGCCACTGCTCCAAAATCGCCATAAAATTTCCTCTGGTCTGATGAAACAAAAATGGAACTGTATGGCCATAATGACCATCGTTATGTTTGGAGGAAAAAGAGGGAGGCTTGCAAGCCGAAGAACACCATCCCAACCGTGAAGCACGGAGGTGGCAGCATCATGTTGTGGGGGTGCTTTGCTGCAGGAGGGACTGGTGCACGTCACAAAATAGATGGCATCATAAGGAAGGAAAATTATGTGGATATATTGACGCAACATCTCAAGACATCAGTCAGGAAGTTAAAGCTTGGTCGCAAATGGATCTTCCAAATGGCCAATGACCCCAAGCATACTTCCAAAGTTGTGGCCAAATGGCCTAAGGACAACAAAGTCAAGGTATTGGAGTGGCCATCACAAAACCCTGACCTCAATCCTATTGAAATTTTGTGGGCAGAACTGAAAAAGTGTGTGCGAGCAAGGAGGCCTACAAACCTGACTCAGTTACACCAGCTCTGTCAGGAGGAATGGGCCAAAATTCACCCAACTTATTGTGGGAAGCTTGTGGAAGGCTACCCAAAACGTTTGACCTAAGTTAAACATTTTAAAGGCAATGCTACCAAGTACTAATTGAGTGTATGTAAACTTCTGACCCACTGGGAATGTGATGGAAGAAAAAAAGCTAATATAAATCATTCTCTCTACTATTGTTCTGACATTTCACATTCTAAAAATAAAGTGGGGATCCTAACTGAACTAAGACGGGGATTTTTTACTAGGATTAAATGCCAGGAATTGTGAAAAACTGAGTTTAAATGTATTTGGCTAAGGTGTATGTAAACTTCTGACTTCAACTTTAGATTCTTTAGACATTATGAATAGTGACAAAATGCATGCTGAGGGAACATAGAGCCAGGATTATAATAATATAATAATGATGAAAATTATATTATTATGTTCAATGATGTTCTGATTTAAATCTCTTCATTTTGTGTTGTAAAAGAAAGTGTTAACTTCTTAGGGAGCGGTGGGGCGCTAGCGACACTACCCGGTGAAATGCAAGGCGCCAAATTCAAAATCCAAAAGTTGAATTATTAAACATGCATCAATATACAAGTGTTTCATAGTCATCAAAAGCTCTGCTTCTTGGCAATATCACAGCGTTGTCAGATTTCAAAAAAAGCTTCACGGCGAAAGCACCACATTTGATTGTTTGAGGATAGCACCCCACATATTTTTCCCATAACCATAAATTCATAAGCCTTCACGGTTCACACATAACACATTTCACAGTGAAAACAAATCAATTACCTTTTGAAGAACTTCTGCTGAGGGCTTCCCAAGTGTCCAACGAAGACAGTCCATGGTTCTTTTGTTAGAAAAAGTAATGTATTATATCCATAAATCTCCGTTTGGTTAGCGCGTTATAATGAGAAAATATAGCGTAGACTCCTCCATACCTATAAACTTGTCCAAGAACAATCAAACATAATTTTAAATGTATCCTTAGGAACACTTTTATGTATAAATAGTATAATATTTAAACCGGAATATAAACTGGGCGATAAGAAAATAAAAAACCAAAGAGCGCGCCAGCCGTGAACGCGCGTTTTCTTCTATTGACATCTGTGTGGCCACTTCCTTATTCGTCTTCTTCTATGCTCTAAAAGCATCTAAAAAAGAATCAGAACACTTTCTCAAGACTGTTGACATCCAAAGCAATAGGTACTGCATTCATATGTCCTTATATGGGCATTTTCATAAGGGAGGGGTTCTAAATGAGGCAATGTGTCAAAACCACTTTTTCCAGGACAGAAATTCCTCGGGTTTTCGCCTGCCATATACATTCTGTTATACTCACAGACAAAATGTTAACACTTTTAGAAAATTCAAAGTGTTTCCTATCCAATGGTACTAAATACACTGCTCAAAAAAATAAAGGGAACACTTAAACAACACAATGTAACTCCAAGTCAATCACACTTCTGTGAAATCAAACTGTCCACTTAGGAAGCAACACTGATTGACAATACATTTCACATGCTGTTGTGCAAATGGAATAGACAACAGGTGGAAATTATAGGCAATTAGCAAGACACCCCCAATAAAGGAGTGGTTATGAAGGTGGTGACCACAGACCACTTCTCAGTTCCTATGCTTCCTGGCTGATGTTTTGGTCACTTTTGAATGCTGGCGGTGCTTTCACTCTAGTGGTAGCATGAGACGGAGTCTACAACCCACACAAGTGGCTCAGGTAGTGCAGCTCATCCAGGATGGCACATCAATGCGAGCTGTGGCAAGAAGGTTTGCTGTGTCTGTCAGCGTAGTGTCCAGAGCATGGAGGCGCTACCAGGAGACAGGCCAGTACATCAGGAGACGTGGAGGAGGCCGTGGAGGGCAACAACCCAGCAGCAGGACCACTACCTCCGCCTTTGTGCAAGGAGGAGCACTGCCAGAGCCCTGCAAAATGACCTCCAGCAGGCCACAAATGTGCATGTGTCTGCTCAAACGGTCAGAAACAGACTCCATGAGGGTGGTATGAGGGCCCAATGTCCACAGGTGGGGGTTGTGCTTACAGCCCAACACCGTGCATGATGTTTGGCATTTGCCAGAGAACACCAAGATTGGCAAATTCGCCACTGGCGCCCTGTGCTCTTCACAGATGAAAGCAGGTTCACACTGAGCACGTGACAGACGTGACAGAGTCTGGAGACGCCGTGGAGAACGTTCTGCTGCCTGCAACATCCTCCAGCATGACCGGTTTGGCGGTGGGTCAGTCATGGTGTGTGGTGGGATTTCTTTGGGGGGCCGCACAGCCCTCCATGTGCTCGCCAGAGGTAGCCTGACTGCCATTAGGTACCGAGATGAGATCCTCAGACCCCTTGTGAGACCATATGCTGGTGCGGTTGGCCCTGGGTTCCTCCTAATGCAAGACAATGCTAGACCTCATGTGGCTGGAGTGTGTCAGCAGTTCCTGCAAGAGGAAGGCATTGATGCTAAGGACTGGCCCGCCCGTTCCCCAGACCTGAATCCAATTGAGCACATCTGGGACATCATGTCTCGCTCCATCCACCAACGCCACGTTGCACCACAGACTGTCCAGGAGTTGGCAGATGCTTTAGTCCAGGTCTGGGAGGAGATCCCTCAGAAGACCATCCGCCACCTCATCAGGAGCATGCCCAGGCGTTGTAGGGAGGTCATTCAGGCACGTGGAGGCCACACACACTACTGAGCCTCATTTTGACTTGTTTTAAGGACATTACATCAAAGTTGGATCAGGCTGTAGTGTGGTTTTCCACTTTAATTTTGAGTGTGACTCCAAATTCAGACCTCCATGGGTTGATAAATTTGATTTCCATTGATAATTTTTGTGTGATTTTGTTGTCAGCACATTCAACTATGTAAAGAAAAAAGTATTTAATAAGATTATTTAATTCATTCAGATCTATGATGTGTTATTTTAGTGTTCCCTTTATTTTTTTGAGCAGTGTATGTGCATATCCTATTTTCTGGGCCTGAATGCATTTTACTTTGGGCACGCCAGGCTCTCCAAAACGGTCACCTCGTGCGCTGCTCCCAAAGAAGTTAACACTGAAGAGAAAAAAAAGATCCAATCAGGATTTTCTTTGCTGGTCTCTGGGGAGATAGATCTGGCTAGCTAAAGGCATGTTGTAGCAGAGCTAGTGTATTAGGGCAAATCTTTGGAGTGACCGTGGAATCAACCAACCATGAGTGGGACTGTTTTGACAAAAACTTATGGAAACTTTTTCCTTCTTGAAGGCCAACAGGTCACCGTGCAATTTTTTATTTAATGTTTTTATTTAACCTTTATTTAACTAGCAATAACGAGCAGTAGTTTTCCCTTGGTCTAGCAAGCTAGCTTTTGTTGTTGGCAAGTTTGCAGCGGCTGCAGCAGGTGTTATCAAAGAGGATGTTGTTGCTAATTCGTTAGCTTCTCCTTAACAAGAAGTTAAGTTTCAAATGATCATCTGGTGAGTGGAACTGTGTTTTAAAAAATTGCAGCGTGCTTGCTGTTGTTGCCATCTCTTTGAAAATAACTTGTGTGTGAAACATTGTTGCATTTAAAGTGGAACTGACAGTATTTTAGCAACATGAACTCTTATTAAAATCTGTTCATATACACCCCCAGGAAGAATAGAATCGTAAAAAAAAGAATCTGACAAGCGACCACTTAGATATGGCCATTTTCACATGTTCCTAAATTCTTAGAATGTTTGAGAATTACGTATACTAAGGAATTTGAGAAAATTCTGTAGGAGTATAGAGTGGGAAAGCGGCAGTGCGTTTGGACAATTAATAGACACTGCAGTAGATATAAAAACATCTGTCTTGTCCAAGACCGGACTCTACACAGACCAGTGTGCTATAGCCAATCAGAGCTACAGTAGACCTTTATACAAATAAGCCATTTGCCACACGGGCCTGCCATCATTCACTTTGAACAAGACTGTGTGGTTGCAACAGCGTGACTTTAGATCATTAGAACGCATTTACCAGAAGCCACAAAATACACCTGAATGGATTTTTGCAAATATGTAAACACCACGGGAGTCCTCTTACATTTGGGAACTTTACAGTACTATTGATCAAACAACCATGAAAAGGTATGCTGTCTCTCCCTCAGTTATGCACCTCAACAACAACAAGATCAACAACTAATGCTAGCCAGAGCAAGAGGAGCTACAATCTAACGAAGGAACATTAGATAAACCCTCTCAAACTTTTTCAGCTAGTTGGCCGACAAAATTGCAATGATAAACGATGTTTTTAGCTTGCTGTATAAATAGATATGCTAGCCTATTAGCCAATAAGAAGGCACAGTAGCAGAATAAATTCAACCACACCATTGTTTTATCACAAAACCGGATAGCAACATTTGTCCAGTGAAGTCCACAAAGCATATTGCATGTATAGTAACAGACAGTTACATGACCTACAGCATGGTCAAGCAAGTTAATGTTTCCGACCACTTAACAACTATTGATTTAGAACCACGGAAAGTCGTAAACAGAAGCTGCCTCCACTATTCCAGCACCATTTCAATTTCAACATTTCAACATCATCAAATCACCTCTGTTTAGTCTAATGCAGTGACCACTAAAAGATACCAAAAACAATTTAGTCCAAACAACATAAGCTAAATATGATGTGGCTGTCCATGGTTCTGATTTCTCTTAGCGAGCATGTGTGTGCGCACGAGTTCATGCAAGTAGAAAAACATGTTAACTCACCCTACTTGTAGTGAAACGCCAATGCCATCCTCCTCTCTTTCATGTTGACGAAACGGTCTATCACTCTGTCACACAATACACGCTTTTATTTTTTGTTGTCCTAGGCTACCTGGCTAAAATTCTTTCTCGCTAGCCTAACTTCCATTCATGGGTAACGTTAGCTAGGTAACATAAGCCTTCTACATCTAGCTACTGTACATATTGAACTTCCATCCTCTCAGGCCAGTGGCACAACAATTTATGAATTAATGGTTGGATTAGAATCGCCGTTATAATCATTGGTCAGTATGGAGAATTAAGTAAAACCCAACGTCTCCATCCATGGCTAATTTAAGAAAAGGGGACAATTTTAGTTAGCTAGCTAGCTAGCTAGCCACCGGATAACAACAACACTACGAGGTGCAACAATTCAAGTTGTTTCTGTTAATGACGTATGCTCTCAAAGCAATTTGATAGCAGAGATGCCAAATCCAAGCTTGCATTCACAGTTGAGCTCGCTCAGTTTAGCTCAAAGCCGATTGGCACATTTTTTTATACTTTTTTTGTCAAGGAGGCCAAATGCTCGCTGGCTTTCTTTGCATTCAATGCTACAGGCGGGAACAATGTCATACTCGTTTGGACCAGACAGTAGCAGATAGATGGCCTACACGTAGAGAGACAGAGGAGCGCTGTTTCACACGATCGGATGCTTTCACCACATTCAGCCTCTTGCGAATTGAAGGAAAATTATGAAACACAGAGAGACAAAATCTAAATTATTTTAAAAATATATATAATTTTTTGGGAGGGGATGGGGGCCTGGCTTCCTTTGGCATCCATGAATACATGCCACTGCAAGACCGAGACACTCAATATGTGGTCTCGAGTACTACAACACTGATCTATCTATACACAATTCCTTGAAGCTGAATTTTAGTTGACTGATTTCCTCAATTGAACTGTTACTCAGTAAAATCTTTGAAATTGTTGCATGTTGTGTTAATAATTTTGTTCAGTGTAAATATTCAATATTCATTCAAATGCTCTTGCTGCAGGATTATTTTCCTATTGCGACGAAATTGGTCAAATTAAGATCGACATCTGTACCTGAAATACACTGTGGTTAAAGTAATTTGGATCAAATGGCAGTGATTATGATAACTATTATAATGAAAAAGAACAGCTTTGCATCTTATGATGGAAATCAACCTCATTTGAATATTACTCATAGGCTTACTGTATACCAATTTGATGTTGTTATCTTTATGATGACTCATTCACACATACATTCTAACTACCTCCATGATAAACAGTGCAAGACTGCTGATCTGTGATTAACTTTGTCAGCCAACCGCCTGTGTGTTAACTACAGAGGAAGGGAGATACTGTAGTTACATTACATGTGAAACACAGGAGGTTGGTGGCACCTTAATTGGGGAGAACAGGCTCGTGGTAATGACTGGAGCGGAGTCAGTAGAATGGAATCAAATACATCAGACACATGGTTTCCAGGTGTTTGATGCCATTACATTTGTTCCTTTCCGGACATTATTATGAGCCGTTCTCCCTCTGCAGCCTCCTGTGATGTGATATATAATATAATGAACAGGCTGTATTAATCTCCAGTCTCTCCTCTCCCTCTCCTCCAGACTCCACTGTCCACTCCTCTCCAATCACGCTGTGTAATCTAGTTACCTCACTAATTATGCGCCAGAGACATTTTTAGCAACTAGGTCGTCGTTGCCATGCAGTCCCTATGACCCGTATAGACTAACTGATTGTAATGTCCAGCCTATAGCTATTAGTTCAGTTCATTTAAATCCAACCTACTAGCTAGTGCAAAGTATCCAGACAGTGTCTGTACATTCATGTAATGAGGGTTTCCCTCCAGTTTGATGCTGCACAGCACACTCATTCTTACATTAATCTACATCTTACATTCATATTCATGTACAATAAATCAAACTGATTGGTTATCAACAATAAATACATTCAAAATTTCAATTTCTTATTCTTAATCATCTGTGCTGTGTCTGTATTCATCTGTATGGTTCAGAGATGGAACATTTTCAGGGAGCTAGCAATGGGATGACTATTCATCTAGAGTGTTCATTCTAACCAGCTCCTCTTAGGGCTCTGCAATCACAGACACTCCAACCAAATGAATCATCCTCTGCTGGTTGAGTGCCTTGTCCCTGACCAGGGTGCCGAGTCTACCCACAGCAGAGGTCATGGCACCATACCAACCTGAATCCAAGCTAAGCCTCCTCCTCTTCCCCCCTCTCCCTTACCACCCCCTATCTGACATTTAAAATAGAGTGCTCCACAGGTAGAGAGAAATCAGCTCCTCTTACCTCTTTCACCGATGTGATTTCTAACTTTATTTATTTATAGATAATCAAAGAAGTTCTGTCTGAAATGCTAAAAAGGCTTGCAATGAAAAGACAGATTAGCATTCCCAATGAGTGGGCCTCAATGGAAAGTGAGGTGTCTTTTGTTAGTTAGAATGCGTAATGAGTAGCTAAGCTCTATCAAAAGCTTCCTCAACATCAGACCTTGCTGTGAACAACATGTGAGAGATGGGGGGGGGGCATTGTCTATCCATCATATGACATATGACATGAGTGGGAAGAAAAAGCAAGAAAACATTTTCACAGGCTCGTCCCGGATCTGTTTGTGCTGTCTTGCCAACTCCAGATCTGGGACCAGGATAGCATTATGATTCCTGAATCCTGACTTTGTCAAAGGAGATATTTAGGTGTGCCTTGGGTCTTTGTTCTGTTCATCCCAGTTTGTGGTTTGACCTTTGGCTGCTATGTGACATCCTAGCCCAGTGAAACCAAGGCTCGACAATGATCCTTTTATATAATGACAATGTATGGTGGTAACACACAATGACAATGTGCCAATGCTATTAATCTTTGCCTAAACTACATTTAAGTTTCAGTGAATCGGAAACAGGTTTTGCCTTTGACAACTTGCATGTCACTGAGGCCATACAGATAGTGGAGGATGACCAGTCAAGTCTCCATTTTGAGGATAGACTCTGCCAGTGTCCTTACTCTCCGAGGGGGACACCAGCTCCAGTTACTTCTCTGACCATGTGAGGCTGGTCGCCTGAGACAGGGCACTCACTGGCACCATGTGACCACTCTGTGTCACATGTCACTTTCGCCACCCCGGAAGGTGGAAAGGTTAGGGTACCTTTTGTGATTAGTGTCTTATCAAACATTTGAAAGGTATAGCTAGTTTAAAATGACAAGTCTATATGAATTCGCATTACCAAACCCATTCCACCTCTTACTGAATAAGAACTTGGTCAATTGTTTTCATGGAGCATAGTCTTACAACAATGTTTGGAAACAGTCACTGATATCATGATTTATCAACTCTTCAAGTCAGCCATATCTTTTTCTGTACCCCAAAAAATATGACTAAACAGCAGCCTTTATATAACATTTTATTTTAAGACCTCATCCACGTTCATAATCAGGTATATACATCACCTCTCATGTTGCAGTAAGCACTACTGAGTTTTTCTCTCTCTCAAATACAGAACTACAAAGAGGGTAGGTTGTGTTTCCTCTAATGGCCGCCGGTGGTCATGGTTCCCTTGCAGACCACATGTTTCGGCTCAGTGTCCCCCTGGCTAGCTGGGTCTTCATCCATTTTTGCCTGATGAGCCTAGCGCTGGCTTAGCCAATCAGCACGGCCTTCTCCTCACTTTCACCTTGGGTGCTAAGTTGATACGGCCCTCTGCCTACCCGTCTCCCTTCCTCACTTTGTCACCGGCTGCCCCCTAGCTACCTCCCCACCTCTCTACCCCCCCATGGGAGACAAAATAGGGCCCGTCCAGGGAAGATGTAAACTAAGCTACCACAACACCAGCTCGCCCTAATTCATTATTCATTCCCCAACTTTAATGAGTTTTCCATCCACTACACACCACTATCATGTGCAATTAATGGAAAATACTGTATGTATTGTGCCCAATTGCTTTAATTTAGTTGTGGCCCAAACAACATGCTGTTATACAGTATGAAGTTGAGGAAAGAGGAGGAAGTGTGTAACGGACCAGGAAGTACAACTTGAGGTGACATTTTTCAGCAGAGGGATGGCCATAGAAATGGGAAATGAAGAAACATGAACAGGCAAAGTAAAGGGGTCTTATCACCCCTTTCTTTATCACTTTGAGTCATGCATTGTCATAAAAATGGAAGCAACTCGGCTTACCTTGGTATGGGAAAATATAATACTATTACTGTAACAGTTCACTGTAGTTCACTTCTCACCATGACATAGGTACACACTTAAAAATAATAGTTCTATATTGTGTCAAATAATGGTTCTGTGGCCTGTAAAAATAGCCTAACTCTTTTTGGTGCACTGTAAAAACAAATATGTTGATTCAACATACAATTGTAAGGCAACCAGCAGCGATACATTTCTGTCTCTCCAGAGATGTTTGATTGCTTTGGAGCAGGTTTTCATCAAGGATCTCTCTGTACTTTGAACTGTTTATCTTCCCCTCGATCATAACTAGTCTCCCAGTCCCTGCTGCTGCTGAAAAACATCCCCACAGCATGATGCTGCCACCACCATGCTTCATTGTAGGGATGGTGCCGGGTTTCCTCCAGACGTGACGCTTAGTATTCAGGCCAAAGAGTTCAATCTAGGTTTCATCAGACCAGAGACAAACCAGAGAAACTCCAAGTCACTGGCCACTGATTGGTTGAGTGCTGCAGAGAAAATCTTATCTGCATATTTCACAGTGTAAAATGTAACTCTATGACAATACATTACATATATCATAAGGCCTTTTTTAAGGGCCTAGTTACACCCTAATGCAATGGTCTGAGACTCCTGCTTTACAGGCACATCAAGCCTTCAAGTCACATTATGCTGGTTTGCAAAGTGATGTGGGTAATTCCACAGTTACAGAATTATTCTCATTTTAAAATGTATGCCAAACAAAATCCATTGATTTCAAAGTTTAACAAACCATATAACTCTACGCACAATGACAACTTTTACCAATTTGCATTAAAACATATCTACTTGAACAGTGCAGGTTGAAAGAGTTGTATGGTTTGTTCATCTGAATGTTCAGAGATCCTGCGTAATTCCGTTACACACTGAATGGCCCGTGTGTAATTTCTATTGGAATCCAGCCAAATATCCAACAACTTGAATTTTTCATCAATCAACTTGCATTGAGAATAATTGCCAGGATAGGTCAGATTGATTCACTGTTGAGACTACCAAAGTCATATAAACTGGAACAGCCATCTCAGTAACGTGTGGAAAAAGGTCAAACTACTAAGAGATTGGATTAGTTTAGAAAAATGTATGTTATTTTTGTTTGTGTAGCGTAAGATTAATCAACCAATCAATGTACATGCAAAAACACAGATTAAAACTAACAATTCTGAAAATCAAACTGCAATAGAGCATGCTGGGAAATATGATAATGATGGCGTGGTTTTGAGTGATTTTGAGCAAACGTGAACTTGTCATTTTACTCAACAAGCTTTTTCAAATTCAGCTCACTTCGAGCAGTTTAAGTAAACAAACTTTAACACATGAGCTCAAATTCTTGTTCTTTTGAAATCCACTCAACTCACAGAATAATGCTGATCAAGCAATTGGTTAAGTTGGCTTTTTTAGTGTGCTATATTTAACCCTTTCCTAAGGTTCTGTAAAGAACCATAAAACAAGTTTATTTATAATCTATATAGCACCAAAAAGGATTCTGCCATCGTTTCAACCCTTTTCTGGTACTACAAATAACTGTTTTGTAATGGTTCTCTATATAACCTTTATGGTGCTATAAAGAACCCTTTCTTAAGGTTCTATATAGAACCATTCTCAAACTCAAAGGCTCTACAAAGAACCTTTTGAAGAAAAATACAGGGTTCTTTATTCTGGTTAGTCATATTAAATTGGGTGTGTTCAAGTTGTAAGTCTACTAAAGGCAACTACAGACGACTATGGACAGAAGTCGACGGGCGATGCATCTGCGACAGCTGAAAGTTGCACACTGTAGTGGTTGTCCAACAGCAAAGCTCAGGTCATTATAGCAGTGTGAACATACAGTGGGGCAAAAAAGTATTTAGTCAGCCACCAATTGTGCAAGTTCTCCAACTTAAAAAGATGAGAGAGGCCTGTAATTTTCATCATAGGTACACTTCAACTATGACAGACGAAATGAGAAAAAGAAATCCAGAAAATCACATTGTAGGATTTTTAATTTATTTATTTGCAAATTATGGTGGAAAATAAGTATTTGGTCAATAACAAAAGTTTATCTCAATACTTTGTTATATACCCTTTGTTGGCAATGACAGAGGTCAAACGTTTTCTGTAAGTCTTCACAAGGTTTTCACACACTGTTGCTGTTTTTTTGGCCCATTCCATGCAGATCTCCTCTAGAGCAGTGATGTTTTGGGGCTGTCGCTGGGCAACACAGACTTTCAACTCCCTCCAAAGATTTTCTATGGGGTTGAGATCTGGAGACTGGCTAGGCCACTCCAGGACCTTGAAATGCTTCTTACGAAGCCACTCCTTCGTTGTCCGGGCGGTGTGTTTGGGATCATTGTCATGCTGAAAGACCCAGCCACGTTTCATCTTCAATGCCCTTGCTGATGGAAGGCGGTTTTCACTCAAAATCTCACGATACATGGCCCCATTCATTCTTTCCTTTACACGGATCAGTCGTCCTGGTCCCTTTGCAGAAAATCAGCCCCAAAGCATGATGTTTCCACCCCCATGCTTCACAGTAGGTATGGTGTTCTTTGGATGCAACTCAGCATTCTTTGTCCTCCAAACACGACGAGTTGAGTTTTTACCAAAAAGTTCTATTTTGGTTTCATCTGACCATATGACATTCTCCCAATCCTCATCTGGATCATCCAAATGCTCTCTAGCAAACTTCAGACGGGCCTGAACATGTACTGGCTTAAGCAGGGGGACACGTCTGGCACTGCAGGATTTGAGTCCCTGGCGGCGTAGTGTGTTACTGATGGTAGGCTTTGTTACTTTGGTCCCAGCTCTCTGCAGGTCATTCACTAGGTCCCCGTGTGGTTCTGGGATTTTTGCTCACCGTTCTTGTGATCATTTTGACCCCACAGGGTGAGATCTTGCGTGGAGCCCCAGATCGAGGAAGATTATCAGTGGTCTTGTATGTCTTCCATTTCCTAATAATTGCTCCCACAGTTGATTTCTTCAAACCAAGCTGCTTACCTATTGCAGATTCAGTCTTCCCAACCTGGTGCAGGTCTACAATTTTGTTTCTGGTGTCCTTTGACAGCTCTTTGGTCTTGGCCATAGTGGAGTTTGGAGTGTGACTGTTTGAGGTTGTGGACAGGTGTCTTTTATACTGATAACAAGTTCAAACAGGTGCCATTAATACAGGTAACGAGTGGAGGACAGAGGAGCCTCTTAAAGAAGAAGTTACAGGTCTGTGAGAGCCAGAAATCTTGCTTGTTTGTATGTGACCAAATACTTATTTTCCACCATAATTTGCAAATAAATTCATTAAAAATCCTACAATGTGATTTCCGGGATTTTTCTTCCTCATTTTGTCTGTCATAGTTGAAGTGTACCTATGATGAAAATTACAGGCCTCTCTCATCTTTTTAAGTGAGAGAACTTGCACAATTGGTGGCTGAATAAATACTTTTTTGCCCCACTGTAGCTGCCCTTGTTTCAGAAATGCTTTCTTTATAATGTCTAAATAAATATGTATAAATATCATCAAAACCTGCGTTACCTTTGATCACATGTTTTTTGTAAAGTTCATGCAGTTGACATGTAAGCGCAAGTCAGACAATTTTGATCCCCGTAATGCAACACACTTTGAAAGGCAGTGACCAATGAGGGTCACTGACTAGACAAAACTGATCCGCTCAAACAAGCCCATTATTTTATTTTTAATTGATATTCCATAGGTGCAATTACCCACTGGGAAAAAACTGGTTGAATTCAAAGCGATGATGTTGAATCAACGTAGAAAAGTTATCAACATAAGGGAATTTTACATTTGTGCACCACCCTATGGGACTCCCAATGACAGCCTGGAATTGAACCAGGGTCTATAGTGACACCTCTAGCATCTGAAATGCACTGCCTTAGACCGCTGCGCCACTCAGGAGCCCTACATAGAATCATCACTCTTGCCAATTAACTATTAATGAACCCTATTTTCTAAGTGTGTAGAGCACCATATTGTCTTTAACCTTGAATTTACCCAAAAGTGGATTTTGCCCATAATATCTTATAACACCTTGACATTCGACTCAGTGGTCTTATCACATATGAAAAGACTTCAGTGGATAATGAATTACCCTCTGTAGCCCTCTTTTCCTTTTACACTAAGGGTCTGTATAAGCTTTCACTGCCGTGCCAGGCCAATAGATCGTGCGTCAATCACACAGGCTTGTTTACATACAATGATCATGAAAACGAGGCCACCTAAATATTTGATGGCTTCTTCGAGTTACCCATCGAACAGTCACCTTGTGACCCAGGCCTGGGATTGTACTTCAAGAGAGCCGTGAAGTCATTGTTAAACACCTCAGACTGTTTGTTGGTCTTGGACTCACATCATCAACATTACTGTATGTCTGTGATTTACACAGACTCCAATTATCTCTGGACACATCAATGTCCACATTCCTTGGTCGCACAGTTTGGTAGCACACCCTTGGCTAAAAATACAGTATCTATACTGTATGTGAGAATGTAAATGTTATTACATTACATATTATACATATACATATTACACAAAAAGCTTGAGGCATGCAATGTAGTTGTTCAGGGATAACACTTTTGGATAACTATAGAAGTTGTACTGCTCTGTCATGGACTTGTGCAACGTCACTGTATGAATGTACACAGTCATGTATAATATCAGCAACTGTTTACTAAGAATGCAGCTCACAGTGCGGCCATCTATCTTCTCCAAGTAAGGACTTGAGCCACACTTGAGGGTGAGGATGTCACAGGTTGCCGTCTCTGACCTGCAGCATCCCCTGCTAGCACGGCCAAGTTATCGTGTCCTAGATGAGAGTTCAACTACTACAGACGCTGCCACTCCAAGGTCTATGCTGTTGCACCCACAGGGGCTACAATGGTCGCTGTCTGGGTCGTGTTCATTACGTACCAAACGGAAGAAGACAAGAAGGGACTATTCAGATGATGACAGTTTAAAATACAAGTAAAACAAAAGAAGAGAGTAGGAGGGAGAGGAGAGGTTCATATAAATGCTGGTTCAGAGGGAGGGTAATTAAATGCTTAGTCATAGAACAGTAGCTCTGGGTTTTTGTGTTTCATTTCCTATTGTGTCACTTGAAAAAGAAGAAGAGAAGAAGAGAAGAGCAGCATAAAAACAGGTCACACTTTATTTGGATAATCCGGATTTTCGATCTGTAAATGCTCTACAGATGGTCATACTATCAACAAACTATCTTGATAAGCAACTGCTTGCTAAGGTTCCGGTTAGGTTTATAATAAGGGTTAGGGTAAGGGGATGGACTATTCAAATTAAGTGTTACCTAAAAACATCCCTACATATAATGGCCCATTCTCCCGAGTGGTGCAGCGGTCTAAGGCACTGAATCTCAGTGCAATAGGCGTCACTGCAGTCCCTGGTTCAAATTCCAGGCTGTATCACATCTGGCCGTGATTGGGAGTCCTATAGGGCGGGGCACAATTGGCCCAGTGTTGTCCGGGTTTGGCCGGGTAGGCCGTCATTGTAAATAAAAATTTGTTCTTAACTGACTTGCCTAGTTAAATAAAGGTAAAAAAATATATATTTTGACAGGACTATTCTTGTTAGCTCGAATGATTAAGTGTCACTATTTGAGAAGCTATGGTCACACAAATTTCCAAAGTGGCAAAGGTCCGGATGGATATTGTCATTTATCAGCGTTGTAACTTCCCCCCTCCCCAACACACACACACACACAAAATGTCCATGACACAAACTGTTCACACACCTCTTGTTGGCGGAGAGATCATTTTGCAGTTTTAAAGCTTATTTCCTGTAATTCTGAACATTTTGCCATGGGGCTGAGCTGAGAGAAAATGTTCCAGTTTTAAAACGAATTTCCTGCAATTCTACAAATTTTGCCATGTCTTATGTGTGTTCACATGATCAGTAGCGACCCGTCATTTAGGGCAGGCAATAAAAACATTGCCTATTTTGCATGTTATTTTGGCATTAATATGTGTCACATTTCAGTCTGCAAACAATGTAAAAAAAGAAATAAAATCATTGAGTTAATAAAGCCGTATACAAACTTGGTCTCTTTTTGCTTTCTTGAGTAAAGCAGCTCCAAAATGCAGGTGTTTCAGCCTAGCTCAGTGCTTTCTGTGGTGGAGGGGCAGCCAGTGGAAAATATGGAGCGTAGGGGTTGGTAATGTTCTCTAGTTGCGCCGAGATTGGCTCATTGTTCTGTCACTCATGGGGACACTATGTCACCACAAAATCTACGGCTAGAGCTCGAAAATTCAAGCCCCTTGGGTGCTGCCACAGAGTTACATTAGAAGTCAAATCAAATCAAATTTGATTTGTCACATACACATGGTTAGCAGATGTTAATGCGAGTGTAGCGGAATGCTTGTGCTTCTAGTTCCGACCATGCAGTAGTATCTAACAAGTAATCTAACAATTTCACAACAACTACCTTATACACACAAGTGTAAAGGAATGAATAAGAATATGTACATATAAATATATGGATGAGCTATGGCCTAACGGCATAGGCAAGATGCAGTAGATGGTATAGAGTACAGTATATACATATGAGATGAGTAATGTAGGATATGTAAACATTATATTAAGTGGCATTGTTTAAAGTGCCCATCCAAGAAGGCTCAAGGTCATTGGCCACAGATAAAATGACGTCAAATCACGTTATATCTACTGTAGCTTTGAATGGACATCATACTTTCAAAATGTTAGCTAGCAAGCTAGCAGTCATCATCATGAATCAAGTCGACAATCTACTGGCAGATCCTTTTCAATCCCTGTCATATGAAGAGAAATTATGAAGAGAAATTAGAGATAAAACGTATCGGTGCTCATCGGCCATTGGACATAAACATTACACAACAAGTTGGAAATCGCATATTCAACAATGAATGGTTTGGAAGGAATCAGTGGCTAACTGCAAGCATTGCAAAGCAATCACTAGCCTGCTATTCAGTGGAGTGGAATTGTAAGTCGGGAACTCAGGCCGCTTTCTAGAGCTCCGACCTGAAGATCACTAACATCATCATGATTCGACTTTGTTTATTTCAGAGTTCCCAGTTGTCTTGTTAGCACCATAAATCCAGAGAATGACAGACTTTGATGATGAAGTTTGATGACAAAATTTGCCCACAAAGGACCGCCGCGCCACCATCTTTTTCAAGTAAGTACAGCATAAGGTGAGTCCAAAAATGTATTAGATGCTGCTGGATATATTATGTAATATCTCAGGGAGATACGTATACAGTCGTGGCCAAAGGTTTTGAGAATGACACAAATATTAATTTCCACAAAGTTTGCTGCCAAATGTTACTATGGAATACGGAAGTATAATTACAAGCATTTCATAATGCTTTTATTGACAATTACATGAAGTTGATGCAAAGTCAATATTTGCAGTGTTGACCCCTCTTTTTCAAGACCTCTGCAATCTGCCCTGGCATACTGTCAATTAACTTCTGGGCCACATCCTGACTGATGGCAGCCCATTCTTGCATAATCAATGCTTGAAGTTTGTCAGAATTTGTGGGTTTTTGTTTGTCCACCCGCCTCTTGAGGATTGACCACAAGTTCTCAATGGGATTTCCTGGCCATGGACCCAAAATATCGATGTTTTGTTCCCCGAGCCACTTAGTTATCACTTTTGCCTTATGGCAAGGTGCTCCATCATGCTGGAAAAGGCATTGTTCGTCACCAAACTGTTCCTGGATGGTTGGGAGAAGTTGCTCTCTGAGGATGTGTTGGTGCCATTCTTTATTCATGGCTGTGTTCTTAGGCAAAATTGTGAGTGAGCCCACTCCCTTAGCTGGGAAGCAACTCCACACATGAATGGTCTCAGGATGCTTTACTGTTGGCATGACACAGGACTGATGGTAGCGCTCATCTTGTCTTCTCCGGACAAGCTTTTTTCCAGATGCCCCAAACAATCGCAAAAGGGATTCATCAGAGAAAATGACTTTACCCCAGTCCTCAGCAGTCCAATCCCTGTACCCTTTGCAGAATATCAGTCTGTCCCTGATGTTTTTCCTGGAGAGAAGTGGCTTCTTTGCTGCCCTTTTTGACACCAGGCCATCCTCCAAAAGTCTTTGCCTCACTGTGCGTGCAGATGCACTCACACCTGCCTGCTACCATTCCTGAGCAAGCTCTGTACTGGTGGTGCCCCGATCCCGCAGCTGAATCAACTTTAGGAGACGGTCCTGGTGCTTGCTGGACTTTCTTGGGCGACCTGAAGCCTTCTTCACAACAATTGAACCGCTCTCCTTGAAGTTCTTGATGGTCCGATAAATGGTTGATTTAGGTGCAATCTTACTGGAAGCAATATCCTTGCCTGTGAAGCCCTTTTTTTGCAAAGCAATGATGACGGCACGTGTTTCCTTGCAGGTAACCATGTTTGACAGAGGAAGAACAATGATTCCAAGCACCACCCTCCTTTTGAAGCTTCCAGTCTGTTATTCGAACTCAATCAGCATGACAGAGTGATCTCCAGCCTTGTCCTCGTCAACACTCACACCTGTGTTAATGAGAGAATCACTGACATGATGTCAGCTGGTCCTTTTGTGGCAGGGTTGAAATGTTTTTTGGGGATTCAGTTCATTTGCATGGCAAAGAGGGACTTTGCAATTAATCTGATCACTCTTCATGACATTCTGCAGACTTTGTGAAAATTTATATTTGTGTCATTCAAAACGTTTGGCCACGACTATACTCTAGTTAAGAAAGTAATACTAAGGGTATGTTGTGTAGTAAGCTGTTAGTAGCCCATGTGCCTCATCCTAATAATTTGGTCCCTTTTCCCCTCATAATTTAGCCTACTGTTCTGACTTGGTGATGCACAAGTAGCCTATAGCCTGTTTTAGATTAATGTCATCATTGAATATTGTAAGAGCTTTCATTGTCTACTTATATGCCCCCTTTATTTATCCTACGGTTCTGACTTGGTGTACAGGGAGAATACTGTAAGTACGGCCCATGTTCTGAATTCTGTCGCTGTACATTTCAAAAGTGCTGAACAAATAGTTATATTGACTATGTCCATCTTAACTTTCTCATTGTTTCATGATCTTGTAAAGGAGTGGACCAAGGCGCAGCGTGTGTTGAGTTCCACATCTTTTTATTCCAGTGACACAATCAAAAGCAACAACTGACCGTAACATATAGTGTATAGCACACAGGCACTAAACACAAAATATTCAATAACCCACAAAACACAGGTGGGGAGAGAACAAACTAAATAGGATTCCCAATTAGAGGCAATGACTAACAGCTGCCTCTAATTGGGTACCAAACCAAAACCAACATAAAGGACGCTAAACAGCCCTGGTCACGTCCTGGCCCAAAACCCCATAGAGAACCCAGAGGGCTCTCTATGGCCAGCGCCAGGACGTGACACATTGATGTCTTAATCGAAATTACGGGTTGCCTCTTATCCGCTCTTCGTCCCCTTATGCCATAGTTTGTACATCTCAATTGCCAGTAGAAACCACATTTGTTTAAGCAAGTCAGCCATATTAACTATATATTCTTTTAAACGCAGTAAATGAGGCTGAATGAACTGTTTCGCTGCCAGACAATGCTCTGCTGATAGCCAGGTGCAGCAGTGGTAAGGTGTTGGGACAGCTTTATGTAGGCCCTAACTGTTTGTGGGCATTGTTTGTCACCGTTCTAGTGCAATTAAAGTATTGTTTAGTGTTGTGTTGTGTTCTAAAATCTAAAACGTTATTATAATTTTTTTGCCCCACCAAGATTTACATGCTCAAATCGCCACTGCATCTGATATCTGAGTTGCTGAAGCATTACAACAAAGTAAGTATTACGTTTTAAAGCCCAACTGAGTTCCTTAACTTGGGTGGGCCGGGGGGTGTTCATTTAATTATTTTTATTTTAAGACCCGTGGTAAGTACCATAGTGAAAGAGAAAAACCACAGCATATTACCAGTGGGGTATTGATAGGGTTCTTCGTCAATCCTCTCTCTCGCTCTCTTCAAAACCAAAGTTTCCTTATCTTTCATTGCCTGCTCCCTCCCTCCCTCCCTTTTTTTGTATTCTTCCCCTCATTCATTCCCCCAGGGTTTCTCTGAAATCCCTTAAATAATAGACACAGAGTGAAGGGCTTTGGGGGCGTGTGATGGATCGCCCTCCTTCTCTTTCCAGGCCGGTTATATTCTTGTTGTGCTACCTACTACTTATCCATCATCCCTGTAATGCCACATTGCTCTCAGGCGATAGTGTCTAAACACCTATATTTACATCAAGCAAGCATGAAAAGACAGCTTTTTCCTTATGATTCGCTTTATGGTACATCACAATGAAAATGGGTCATAGGCCTGCTCTGGGACTTTTATTTTGAAAATCTCAAATCCCCTGAGATCTGTCTCATCTATCATGTTTGTGCATAAAAGCCATTCCCCGACAGACAGACCTGGACGTGCCCATGTATGGCCAAATACTATAGTTGAACATGAATGAACTCCCAAACTATTACCTGTAACCTATATGGCCTTAAACAGAAATTTACATGTAAAAGTCACACTCTCAATGTAAAGCTGAGGTATGCTACAATCAGCACTTATTCGCCTCATTGGTCGCTCATAATAATGGAAAAATTATGGAGAAATAGTAGTCACTCTTATGAATTAAGACTGTGCAAGACTAAAGGAATTATTATCACTAAATTAAGACTGTGCAAGACTAAATGAATTATTATCACTAAATTAAGACTGTGCAAGACTAAAGGAATTATTATCACGAAATTAAGACTGTGCAAGACTAAAGGAATTATTATCACGAGTTTCATTAAATCACCTGTATTCAACTACCAGTAATTTACACCAGATGAGCCTGAAAGAACACAACAAATCATGTAATGTCTATTTGTTACCAGTCGAGTACTCTTCTTTTCTTGTCTTGAATAGAGTGCCACTGGCAGTTATATTATCTTTGTGTCAGACAAAGCTAATATAACTTCTACACTATAACGTTCACAAAGCCTGCTTTTGTAACTTTTATCACAAAAAAAGCAGCAATCAAATGTTTTTCAAAAGTCTAATCAGCTGTCTATCTCTGAGTGAATCTAATTGTGAACACAGTTGGAATGACCCTGTCTCGACAAGTTCGGCAGCGTTTGACGTAATCTGTTTGCACCATGTTGGGTGTTGAAGGTGATTTTTTTTTTAAAGAGATTTAGCCACAGGTATCCAGAATGCACAGCATGGGCTGTACCAGAGAGGAGTCAGGACAGCACTGAAAATTAAGGACTCATATTACACTCACTATAGTTTCATCACTATGGTAATTCATCAAAATCAGCATAAGAAAACCCAAAACATAAGCAAAAGCAGGCATCATATGCCTACCTGGAATGTAGGATGAGAAGTCATTTTTAGTCTACTCTCTCGTGAATTGAGATGCAGGTCTTCAATATCACTGTGCAACCTTGAAACAACAATATTAATCTTCAAATATCCCAAAGTTTGCTTTCTTTTAAATCTCAGAGAACAGTTGAATAAGCTTGTCCTCTGTTTGCCACATCAGCGCAACCAAACCCTCACTGACCTCACTATCATGAACTAGCTTGTTGTGACCCCTAGTGTCCATTAGAAACGTTTTGTAAATCGATGTTTTCACATAAATAAGCGGTACTGATTGCATGCATTGGAATCCCCTTTTTCCATCTCCCTATCAACAATCATCGCATGTTGAAGCATAATATGACTGCGTTTATGGATGACTGTTTGCACAAATACACCTTCAAATCCCGTATGTATGGCTCAGTAAAGTGTTTTCTGTCAAGTCTCTTAGTAATTTATTAATATACAAAATCTCATGACAGGCTAACAACTGTCTAGTCCAGCTCAAGCACAATATTTGGTACTATTTGCTGGTCATTCTAGTAAAAACATTCGATTGTCTAAAAGTTTTCGTGCCTCACGTTGCTAGGTAACGACAGCTGTTACCATGGGAGAGAAGTCCCCGGATAGAGACATTGTAGCTGATTGTAGTTCTTTAACTACAGAAGAGTGTCATCAACATTGATTTCCCCATTATTATATTAGCCGGGTAGAATGGTGGACTACAGTAGCTACTTCGCCTACAACTCATCATGACAATGGCTGTATGAGTTGGTGCCAGAGGTGGACTTTCAAGCGGTGTGGCAGTGCCACTTTGTGAAAACTTTGTGAGAAATGTCACAAACAAAGCTTTGTGATACATTTTAGGAATGGCATTTGCTAAGAAACGACATGTTGCCAGAATGGAAATAGTGTCGCGAAAGAACCAGCGACAGGTAGGCTAATTATGACATACTGTAATGGAACGTTTCGGCGTATTGGAATGTTTCAAATAATTATGTGTGGATACAATTGCATCGCACATTGGTGTGTGCAGGTTTTGCAGTGGGTTCGTGTGTTTTAGACACATATTTCAAAGGATTTAGTCTTAAAACATGTTATATCCGCTGTATAACCACTGCCTCTAGTTTGACGTTACTTATTTAATTGACATTTTCCTACATTAAAATGGAACGCTTAAAAGAGGTAGGCTATGCTTTGTTTTGATAACTAACTGACGCATACCACATAAGTGTGTTTCTGAATGTAGTGGCCAGAGAGCCTTGCTCAGCTGAGTGAGAGTTTCTATTTGAACTGCAGATGGAGGATGATTCTATATATAACATGAGTCATGCAAGAGGACTACCTGGTCTCCCACCTCAGCCCCAGGCCTCTAGTGAAGAACCTTCAGAGCTTTACCAAGTAAGACCTTTATGTAAAGAAGCCAGTCCCTGAAGTGCTATTGATAGGTGGAAAGGTGTGTTATTTTGTGTGCATACCTACTAGGACAATTCCATGTTATTCCTGCAAGTTAACTCATTACTTTTAAATTGTTCCAGATTGTTCTCAGGCACAGCCATCACCCACCGATCCTCCAGAACACCTCTTGGACTCTGGCTGTCCCTTATAAGGAACAACGGCACCATCGCACCCCCAGTGAGTCCATTGGGAACAACTACAGCCCCCAGGCTCGTCACCTGAAGATCAGAAACCTACAGAGGAGACCTGGAACCGTCAAAGACTCACTTGGGGATGTACCTGCACCTTGTATCCTTTTGACATTTTCATATGTGAATAAGTCTTATTCAGATTCATCCCATTGTTGCTACTTTGCTGACCACCTGATCTGTGCTGAATTGAGTGGCATCAAAACTATAATGACCAAAACAAGATAGAACATTTTATCTTAATTCTCATTTTAGCATCTAGCCCAGCTGAGAAGAGGAAGAGACTCACCTCCAGGGGATGGTAAGATACCTAGCAAATAGATCAACATTAAGTGTTGACCACTGAAGTGGTATTTGTAATGCTTTGTCATCTCAATCCTAGGGATTCAGCTCCTGGCACCTTGATCTCACCTGGACTTAAGGTCAGCCCCAGAGAGCCTCTGCCCCCCATCAGCCGACCCCTGACCCCCAAACAGCAGCTGGACATCATGCGGAGCCAAGAGGAACAGATGTGGCCTTTTGAGACAGAACCTACAGAAAGAGACCTGGAGGTAAGCATCCAGGATAGAATAGATAAGGAAATAGAATAGATAGGGAAATAGAATGGAATATGGAAGGAAATAGAATAGATAAGGAATTATAATCTATTATATAGAATGAAATAGAATGTAATAGAATAGAGGAGAATGGAATAGCGGGCATAGAGTAGAGCAGGCAATTAGAATAGTATAGCCTCCAGTCCATTCAACCAATTTAGTCAGTCAATTGTTCCATTGCTTTCACTCTTTTGGCATCTTGTTATTTTTGGATGTTTACTTGATGTGAAGTGTTTTGCTGGTTTCTACAGAGGTATGTGTACTACATTAGTAACGGCGTCCACAGCCCAATGCTGGCCCACCAGCCCACCCAGCAGATTAAGAACATAATGAAGCTCCTGCCCCCTGGCATTCAGGACAGCAGCAGGGACATGGAGATACTGAAGGGGAATCTGCTAGACGAGGTCAACAAAGACTACGGCTTCAGTCTCAGGAAGAGCATAGGTGAGCAATACTACCAGTAGTAGGAGGATTTGTTACATGACTGCAATGTTTCTTACATGTACTGCAATACTACTTTCATTTATTAATACACTACTTGTAATGAGTGTACTACTAATGTAGATAGTTGTTTTAATTTTACTATCCAGCAACAACTTAGAAGAATATAGCCGACACATATTCGCAAACATTCCTATCAAAGCAATGTGGTTGTCTATCACTCTTCCCCCACTGAAAGTTCTCTTGTCTCCATGTTTTCTGTCTCCCCTCTTGGACCCCACCAGTTGACTACATCCTGAGGGACCCGTCGGAGAAGCAGCGTCTGTTCATCTCCAGCATCCCCAGGCCCTTCCCCAGGAGGGTGATTCGAGGGCCCGTCCCCTGGGCCTGCAACTACAGCCAGGCCCACACCTGGCAGAGCCAGCACCTCTTCACTCTCAACCCCATGATGTTCCACCTGCAGGACCTTTGGGTGAACAGGTAGTCTAGTAGCCTGAGCAAAGACTGGCTTAAAATTAGCATCAACTGTAACCGTCTTCCATTTTGTGTCAGGGTTTGTAGTTCCAGTAAACTAGATAACAAAATGGTTTGCATAGGTTTACATTCCCCTAAATCACAGATCACATTTAGTAGTAGGTCTATGTGTGGCAGAATACACTGTTGCTCTAGCAACCAATCTCATAATGGCATATCAACTGTTTACCAAAAAAAAAAAAAGGAAGCAAAACTAAGCTCAGTACCATAAAACAAGCTAAAACAATCGTTTAAATTCTCTAAGAGCTAATCTCCTCTCTGTGGGTTAGAAGATAGAGTTTCAGATACAGTTTCTTAACGGACTTGCCTGAGCCTATGCATGGTGCCCTGTTGATCTCCTGAATTAACCTGCATTAGTTGATCAAACCAAGTGGATCACCATGAACCCTACTGTTAATAACCATGTCTTAAATGTCTCAAATAAGAGTTGATCGATGTGCGAAATTAAAGTGGACACACAGTTCAGATAATACAAGTTAACCCTTATGTCTCTCTGTCTTTCTTTCTCATCCTTTCAGTTTCTCCTCCTTGAGGTTTGTGAGGCTAGGGGACCTTTTCTCTGCCAACTTCCCCCTGCTGCCCACCGAGTTTGAAGACCTGATTCAGAGACAGTGCCAAATCACCAGGGACGACCTGGCTAATAGGTTAGGAGCCTACTGTCTTCAGTCAGTCAGGTTGTTAATCAAACAATCAGTGAAACAGTCAGCCAGCCAGCCAGATGGGTAGACAGTCAGTCAAGTCAGTCAAGTCAACCAGACAGACAGACAGTAAGACAGTCATTCAGCCAGGTAGACAGACAGGCGGGTTGACGTACAGGTTGGCAGGTAGGCCAAGGTCTGCATGGCTAATCCCAGTGTTGTAGTGAGAGTCTCATGTTTTCTCCTTGTTCACTGTGTCATACCCCTGTTGTGTCTTTCTTCTCACTTAAGGATTCCATTGCAACCTGTTGTGTTTAGAGCAAGGGACCAGTAAACATGATTTGTGGCTGAAATATGAGCCCATGAAATTTCACAAAAATGTGTTGATTTTTTTTCTGAGTTTGTGCCTGCTTGGATACCATTGTTCTCTGATAGTTCAGTCTCCCTTGCCAACCAAAGTAGAGCCAAAGGAGATCATGTTCTGATGTGGCGCTTTTGAAATGCCAAAACATTGCACCAGTTGCTAGGTTTCGTCCTTTTTCTGGAGGTGGAATGATACTCATACATACAGGGGTATATGTGTCACAACAATAGTACACACATACAGGGGACCAGCAAGCAAGCACCTACTGTATCAGACCACTATCGGTGGCAGAATGCCGGTGGCAACTTTCCTATCAACCACTGGTGACAAAATGGTGTCACACCGCTGCCAGCAAGCCTCTATTCAACCACTGGGGGCATATACACTGAACAAAAATATAAACGCAAAATGTAAAGTGTTGATCCTATGTTTCATAAGCTGAAATAAAAGATCCCTGCCATTTTCTATATGCACAAAAAACAAACTTTCTTTTAAATGTTGTGCACAAATTTGTTTACATCCCTGTTATTGAGTATTTCTCCTTTGCCAAGAGAATCCATCCACCTGACAGGTGTGGCATATCAAGAAGCTGATTAAACAGCATGATCATTACATAGGTGCACCTTGTGATGGTAACAATAGAAGGCCACTCTAGCATGTGCAGTTTTGTCACACAACACAATGACACAGATGTTTCAAGTTTTGAGGGAGCGTGCAATTGGCATGCTGACTGCAGGAATGTCCACCAGAGCTGTTGCCAGATAATTTAATGTTAATCTCTCTACCATAAACCGCCTCCAATGTCGTTTTAGAGAATTTAGCAGTATGTCCAACCGGCCTCACAATCGCAGACCATGTGTAACCACACCAGACCAGACCAGGACCTCTACATCAGCTTTCTTCACCTGTGGGATCGTCTGAGACCAGCCATCCACACAGCTGATGAAACTGTGGGTTTGCACAACCGAAGAATCACACAAACTGTCAGAAACCGTCTCAGGGAAGCACATCTGCGTACTCGTTGTCCTCGCCAGGGTCTTGACCTGACTGCAGTTCGCCTTCAGTGGGAAGATGTTCATCTTTGATGGCCACTGGTATTCTGGAGAAGTGCGCTCTTCACAGATGAATCCGGTTTCAACTGTACTGGGCAGACGGCGTGTATGGCGTTGTGTGCGCGAGTGGTTTGCTCATGTCAACGTTGTGAACAGAGTGCCCAATGGTGGTGGTGGGTTTATGGTATGGGCAGGGATAAGTTGTGGACAACGAACACAATTTCATTTTATTGATGGCAATTTAAATGCACAGAGATACCGTGACGAGATCCTGAGGTCCATTGTCGTGCTATTCATCTGCCGCCATCACCTCATGTTTCAGCGTGATAATGCATGGCCCCATGTCTCAAGGATTTGCACACAATTCCTGGAAGCTGAAAATGACCCAGTTCTTCCATGGCTTGCATACTCACCGGACATGTCACCCATTGAGCATGTTTGGGATGCTCTGGATTTACGTGTACGACAGCGTATTCCAGTTCCCGCCAATATCCAGCAACTTCGCACAGCCATTGAAGAGGAGTGGGACAACATTCCACAGGCCACAATCAACAGCCTGATCAGCTCTATGCAAAGGGGATGTGTCATGCTGCATGAGGCAAATGGTGGTCACACCAGATACTGATTGTTTTTCTGATACACGCTGCTACCTTTTTTTTAAGGTATCTGTAACCAAATCTGTATTCCCAGTCATGTGAAATCCAAAGATTAGGGCCTAATGAATTTATTTCAATTGACTGATTTCCTTATATGAACTATAACTCAGTAAAATCTTTGAAATTGTTGCATATTGTGTATATATTATTGTTCGGTGTACATACTACAATCCCTCATTTGGACTATATGAGACCCCAGTGTCTGTGTTTTACAGGTGGCTGCCGCGCTGTGTGTCCCTGTTTGTCACCTACAAGGACCTTTGGCTGCCCCTGGTGCCCCAGAGTGACGACGTGGCCCCAGTCAGTGCCCAGGAGTTCTTCTCCTGCGTGGCCGCCCTCATGTCCCTGCAGCTCCGGAGCCTGATCATTGCCTCCCTGCAGGACCTGCTCCAGTTCTTCACCCTGCACCAGGTCTGTCTAACCACTCAACTCTGTCAGGGTTCAACCACGATTCAACTATCTATACAAGGGGTATCAAACATATGGCCCGCGAGCCCATTAAATCCGGCCTTCTCAATCGACATTCAAATAACTAAAACTAAATCGAAACTGTGTCGAAATAATAATGGACCTACAGTTGAAGTCGGAAGTTTACATACACTTAGGTTGGAGTCATTAAAAGTCGTTTTTCAACCACTCCACAAATTTCTTGTTAAGAAACTATAGTTTTGGCAAGTTGGTTAGGACATCTACTTTGTGCATGACACAAGTCATTTTTCCAACTATTGTTTACAGACAGATTATTTCACTTATAATTCACTGTATCACAATTCCAGTGGGTCAGAAGTTTACATACACTAAGTTGACTGTGCCTTTAAACAGCTTAGGAAATTCCAGAAAATTATGTCATGGCTTTAGAAGCTTCTGATAGGCTAATTGACATCATTTGAGTCAATTGGAGGTGTACCTGTGGATGTATTTCAAAGCCTACCTTCAAACTCAGTGCCTCTTTGCTTGACATCATGGGAAAATCAAAAGAAATCAGCCAAGACCTCAGAAAGAAATGGTAGACCTCTACAAGTCTGGTTCATCCTTGGGAGCAATTTCCAAACGCCTGAAGGTACCACGTCCATCTGTACAAACAATAGTACGCAAGTATAAACACCATGGGACCACACAGCCGTCATACCGCTCAGGAAGGAGACACGTTCTGTCTCCTAGAGATGAACGTACTTTGGTGCGAAAAGTGCAAATCAATCCCAGAACAGCAAAGGCCCCTGTGAAGATGCTGGAGGAAACAGGTTCAAAGTATCTATATCCACAGTAAAACGAGTCCTATATCGACAAAACCTGAAAGGCCGCTCAGCAAGGAAGAAGCCACTACTCCAAAATCGCCATAAAAAAGCCAGACTACGGTTTGCAACTGCACATGGGGACAAAGATCATACTTTTTGGAGAAATGTACTCAGGTCTTATGAAACAAAAATATAACTGTTTGGCCATAATGACCATCATTATGTTTGGAGGAAAATGGGTGAGGCTTGCAAGCTGAAGAACACCATCCCAACCGCAAAGCACGGGGTGGCAGCATCATGTTTTGGGGGTGCTTTGCTGCAGGAGGGACTGGTGCACTTCCCAAAATAGATGGCATCATGAGGAAGGAACATTATGTGGATATATTGAAGCAACATCTCAAGACATCAGTCAGGAAGTTAAAGCTTGGTCGCAAATGGGTCTTCCAAATGGACAATGACCCCAAGCATACTTCCAAAGTTGTGGCAAAATAGCTTAAGGACAACAAAGTCAAGGTATTGGAGTGGCCATCACAAAACCCTGACCTCAATCCTATAGAATATTTGTGGGCAGAGCTGAAACAGTGTGTGCGAGCAAGGAGGCCTACAAGGAGGCCTGACTCAGTTACACCAGCTCTGTCAAGAGGAATGGGCCAAAATTCACCCAACTTATTGTGGGAAGCTTGTGGAAGGCTACTCGAAACGTTTGACCCAAGTTAAACAATTTAAAGGCAATGCTACCAAATACTAATTGAGTGTATGTAAACTTCTGACCCACTGGGAATGTGATGAAAGAAATAAAAGCTGAAATAAATCATTCTCTTTACTATTGTTCTGACATTTCACATTCTAAAAATAAAGTGGTGATCCTAACTGACCTAAAACAGGGAATTCTTACTAGGATTAAATGTCAGGAATTGGGAAAAACTGAGTTCAAATGTATTTGGCTAAGGTGTATGTAAACTTCCGACTTCAACTGTACATTTATAGTCAGTTCACTCTGTCCCTCTCGCTAAGAGTCATCGAAAGCTAGACAGTTGGAGTATCAGAAATTCCAAAAGCGATGGATATAGGACTATTTTGGGGCAAATCTTGACTGCAAGGAAATATAACCAATTTTAAATGCGTCCCTCCGGACCTCGGTGAAGACGAATGCGACGTGTGGGGCAAAATTAGTTTAAAATCAAATCTAATAAAATTGTATTGGTCACATACACGTGATTAGCAGATGTTATTGTGGGTGTAGCACAATGCATGTGCTTCTAGCTCCAACAGTGCAGTAATATCTAACAAATTACACAACATATAGGTCAGGTGAACAAAAGGACTTGGCATATACAAGATGGCGCCGATAGACATGGCAGCTTCGCTTCAAGTCCTTAGGAAACTGTAGAGTATTTTGTTTTTTTAATGTATTATTTCTTACATTGTTAGCCCAGAAAACCTGCAATGTTATTACATACAGCCGGGAAGAACTATTGGATATCAGAGAGACGTTAACTTACCAGCACTACGACCAGGAATACAACTTTCTCAAAGCGGATCCTTTGTCTGTACCTCTCAGGGCATTTGAACTGATTCCAGGCCGACCCAAAACAACGCCATCGGAGGAGAGGGTGCCGGAGCAGTCTTCTAGTGAGGTTTCGGGTGCGCGCACACCACCCACCGCTTCCGAATATATTACTCGCTAATGTCCAGCCCCTAGTTAACAAAGTTGACGAAATTAGGGCAAGAGTTGCTTTCCAAAGAGATATCCGGGATTGTAACATACTCTGTTTCACGGAGACATGGCTAGTTGGGGACATGCTGTCGGAGTCCGTACAGCCAACGGGGTTTTCAGTGCATCGCGCCGACAGGAACAAACATCTCTCTGGTATAAAGAAGGGCGGGGGGTTTATGTTTCATGATTAACGACTCATACAAGAACTCAAGTCTTTTTGTTCACCTGACCTAGAATTCCTCACAATCAAATGCCGACCGTATTATCTCCCAAGAGAATTCTCCTCGGTTATCGTCACAGCCGTGTATATCCCGCCGCAAGCGGATACCAAGACAGCCATCAAGGAACTTCACTGGACTTTATGCAAACTGGAAACCGTATATCCTGAAGCTGCATTTATTGTAGCTGGGGATTTTAACAAAGCTAATCTGAGAACAAGGCTACCTGAATTCTATCAGCATTTCGATTGCAGTACACAAGCGAGTAACACACTCGACCACTGCTACTCTAACTTCCGCAATGCATACAAGGCCCTCCCCTGCCCTCCTTTTGGCAAATCTGACCATCTTGTTGCTCCCCTCCTATAGGCAGAAACTAAAACAGGAAGCGCCCGTGCTTAGGTCTATCCAACGCTGGTCTGACCAATCGGATTCCGCGCTTCAAGATTGCTTCGATCACGTGGACCGGTATATGTTCCGGGTAGCCTCAGACAATTACATTGATGTGTACGCTGACTCAGTGAGCGAGTTTATAAGGAAGTGTATAGGATATGTTGTACCCACTGTGACTATTAAACCTTACCTAACCCGAAAATGTGGATTGATGGCAGAATTCGCCCGCGCAAAATTTAAAGCACGTACCACCGCATTTAATCATGACAAGGTGACTGGAAACATGATCGAATACAAACAGTGTCCACTGCGGTCCCGTCAATGTACATAGGGGGGGGTGCACCCTCTGCTGTTTCCTGAAGTCCACAATCATTCCCTTTTGTTTTGTTGACGTTGAGTGAGAGGTTGTTTTCCAGGCACCACACTCCCAGAGCCCTCACCTCCTCCCTGTAGGCTGTCTCGTCATCGTTGGTAATCAAGCCTACTACTGTTGTGTCGTCTGCAAACTTGAGGATTGAGTTGGAGGCGTGCCACACAGTCATGGGTGAACAGGGAGTACAGGAGGGGGCTGAGCACACACCCTTGTGGGGCCCCAGTGTTTAGGATCAGCGGACTGGAAGTGATGTTTCCTACCTTCACACCTGGGGGCTGCCCGTCAGAAAGTCCAGGACACAGTTGCACAGGGCGGGGTTCAGACCCAGGGCCTCGAGCTTAATGATGAGCTTGGAGGGTACTATGGTGTTGAATGCTGAGCTATAGTCAATAAGCAGCATTCTTACATAGGTATTCCTCTTGTCCAGATGTGATAGGGCAGTGTGCAGAGTGATGGCGATTGCATCGTCTGTGAGTTTGATGCCCCTGATCTATAGTTACACACATGGTTTACCCTAACACCCGTTTGATCAGACCAGATCCGCTCTACACTTGATATAGAAACACATACTGTGCCTATATATTTCAATTAGTTCATTATAAAGAAAACTAATGTTATTTTTTCTGTTCTCTGTGATTTGTTGGACAGGACGGGAATGACTTTGGTGAAGTGTTTGACGAGATGCGCTTCGTGCAGCCTCAGGTGCTGCTGGTCAAGCTGAGGGTGGAGGAGCCTCGCATTGTCTTCCTGCCCAGCCTTCAGGAATGCTGGGAGCTCATCCACCGAGGCTTCATGGAGATCATCAAGAGCGCCCAGAAACTCCCACGGGTATAAAAAAACTCTCAGCCTCCTGTCCTTTCAGTTCTTCATTATTAACATTCAGTTGTTTATTTAATCTGTTCAATCTATTTCTGGAATTAAAACATTTCCAATATTAACAGTTTCGAGGGGCAGTGCAGTCCTGTTTTGTTATGATATTCCCACCCTATGAGGTTGAAATACAAATTGTGAAATTGTAAAATTGTAAAATTGTGAAAAATATGATAATGCCCTTTTAGTGTAAGAGATTTTGAAAATAAATCCTGGAATTTCAGCCTGTGAATGGGATGGAGTTTTTGGCCCAGATCATGACATCACAATCTGATCAGATTATTCTGACCAATGACCAGTCATCTTTTATTTGCATATGTATCCTCATACTTTGAAGGGATAAGCGGGGTAGGCTCAGAGTCTAGATGATCCTAACCACACAGACTGATAATTTCAATGGCAAAAGGAGGCTCAGGGAAATAAATAATTAAACAAATATTTGGAGTTATTTGCATGGAAAGAAACTCACAGTGATTTAAAAATTTTTATAAAAAAAAGACTATGTGGGCTTTAAAATCGTTTATTCACATTTGTACCCATTGAATGTGACCTCTGTCTACAAAAAACAAATATAATTAATCTGTTCTTGTGCTCAGCATGGAAAGGATTGTGACTGACAGTTTGTCTGGTCTTCTCTGTTCAGGTGGAGTGTAACCTGTTCCCAGAAATCCAGGGACAGGGCCTTTATCTGCACTCCGTCAGACCTGACGAGCTGCTGGTCACAGACCTGATCAACAGAGCCAAGAGCATCTTCCAGAAGAACATTGTGGGACCAAAGAAGTATGGGGACATAACTAAACCTACACTACCTAAATTAGAGACTGACATTCTACTTTCTTCCAATACTTTTATGTTAACCTGTTTGGTGGATGAAGGCTCTTTTAAGAAAATTACTCATTGCAATATTTCAATATGATCTCCAGGTACCTGAACGTGTATAAGAAGTACAGCAACCTACTAGACAACACTGCAAAGCAGGATATAGTGGCATTCCTCAAAGAAAAACACTCCCTGCAAGGTTTTACTAAGGTAGATTTGCCTCTGCCTTCAAGCACTACTAGTAGACCTACAGTACCAGTCAAAAGTTTGGACACATCTACTCATTCAAGGGTTTTTCTTAATTTTTTACTATTTTCTACATTGTACAATAATAGTGAAGACATCAAAACTATGAAATACCACATGTGGAATCATGTAGTAACCAAAAAAGTGTTAAACAAATCAAAATACATGTTATATTTGGGATTCTTCAAAGTAGCCACCCTTTGCCTTGATTACATCTTTGCACACTCTTGGCATTCTCTCAACCAGCTTCATCTGGAATGCTTTTCCAACAGTCTTGAAGGAGTTCCCACATATGCTGCGCACTTGTTGGCTGCTTTTCCATCTCAATTGGGTTGAGGTCGGGTGATTGTGGAGGACAGGTCATCTGATGCAGCACTCCATCACTCTCCTTCTTGGTCAAATAGCCCTTACACAGCCTAGAGGTGTGTTGTGTCATTGTCCTGTTGGAAAACAAATGATAGTCCCATTAAGTGCAAACCAGATGGGATGGCATATTGCTGCAGAATGCTGTGGTAGCCATGCTGGTTAAGTGTGCCTTTGAATTGTAATTAAATCACAGACAGTGTCACCAGCAAAGCACCCCCACAGCATCACACCTCTTCCTCCATGCTTCACGGTGGGAACCACACATGCGGAGATCATCCGTTCACCTACTCTGCGTCTCTCACAAAGACACAACGGTTGGAACCAAAAATCTCACATTTGGACTCATCAGACCAAAGGACAGATTTCCACTGGTCTAATGTCCATTGCTCGTGTTTCTTGGCCCAAGCAAGTCTCTTCTTCTTATTGGTGTCCACTAGTAGTGGTTTCTTTGCAGCAATTCGAACATGAAGGCCTGATTCATGCAGTCTCCTCTGAACAGTTGATATTGAGATGTCTGTTACTTGAACTCTGTGAAGCATTTATTTGTGTCACACCTGCTCCCGCACCCCCTCCCTGGCGCTCGAGGGCGCCAGGCTGCCTTCATTACGCCCACCTGTCACCATCATTACGCGCTGCAGCGCTCATTGGACTCACCTGGATTCCTTCACTTTGTTGATTGCCCCGTCTATATCTGTCTGTTCCTCTGTTGGGTCCCAGTGTCAACATTATTGTCATTGATGTCGTTATTTTTCCCCTGTCCATACACCTTTCCTGTTCTGTTTCATGTCCGCTGTTTATTAATGTTCACTCTCTGTACTTGCTTCTCGTCTCCAGCGTCGATCCTCACAGAATGCTGACATCACTAAAGGAAGCATCAGGGAGTTTTGGGAATTTGTTTTGGTTGGTGATGTCGGGTCCTGGTGCCGTCGCAGATGGAACCGGGGGTGCCTCAGCTAGCTCGTCAGGCTTCCATGCCTTAGCTGGCTCGAGAGGTCTTCTTGCCTCGGTCGGCTCGGCAGGTGCCCACCCCACGTCATGCTTCAGCCCGCCCATCAGGCTCCCACGCCTTAGCCTGACGATCCCTCTGTGGGATCGTCAGGCTTTCACGCATCAGCCGGATTGCCAGGCTCCCACACCTCTGCCAGCTCGTCGGTCTTCTACGCCTCAGCCAGCTTGTCCATCGCCCATGCCTCGACCGGCCAGTCAGGCTTGATCTTTTACCAAATAGGGCTATCTTATGTATACCACCCCTACCTTGTCACAACATAAATGATTGGCTCAAACGCATTAAAAATAAAATTAATTCCACAAATTAACTTTTAACAAGGCACACCTGTTAATTGAAATGCATTCCAGGTGACTGCCTCATGAAGCTGGTTGAGAGAATGCCAAGCGTATGCAAAGCTGTCATCAAGGCAAAGGGTGGCTACTTTGAAGAATGTCAAATATAAAATATATTTTGATTCGTTTAACACTTTTTTGGTTTCTACATGATTCCGTATGTGTTATTTCATAGTTTTGATGTCATTACTAATATTCTACAATGTAGAAAATAGTACAAATAAAGAAAAACCCTGGAATGAGTAGGTGTGTCCACACTTTTGACTGGTACTGTATAACGTAAAAAAATATTCAACCATTTAACATGGATTGCATTGTCAAGCTGTACATAGAGGCTATTATTCGAATGCCGAATTTGGAGATCGGATGATAACGGCTACTTCTACCTACCCCTTCTCAGAAAATCGAGGGTGTTCAGCAGTTGTGGAAGGAGATTGCCTCAATGCACATCACGGTGCCCCTGTCCATGTTTTGCCTGGACGTTCTGAGCCTGAACAAGGACCTGTGTGACCGCGCTGAGAGGCTGAAGGACAGGCTCATCGTCTTCGAGGTGGACGAGAACCGAGAGCTCAACAAGAAGTGAGAGAGGGAAGAACTTCTTATGTTTTAGATATAACTACACTTCCCATAATGCCACACTTTACGCAAACATTACTGGATGGTAAATCCACTCATTCACAGTTGACTCAATTATGTAATGCTCCTACTATTGTGTACTAATGTTACTACTACCTTTGAAGTGTTTGACTTATAGCAAATAGCTAAATCTCCCTTACTGTTGTAAGACAATAATCGGAAATCCGATTTTCTTTTCCTAGCATCTGTCACCGCTATGACGAGATTGCTGCAACCATCACAGGGGCCCCAGGCAACACGGAGGAGCTGGTGGCCCTAAACCAGTACCTAAAGCACACCAGCGAGGTGACTGTCCACAAGCTGAAAGATGAGATCAACGAGGCCGCCAACCGCCTCAGCTTCCTCCTGGACTACGCCACCCTTCCTCGTGCGTAATGGAGGACCTCCATCGATAGTTGTTTACAGTTGGGAATTTGGGCATAGAATTGAGATGCACTGAGCAGATATGTCTTTTGTTCCTGTAGAGTAGAACACTGGTCGTTCTAGGAAACACATTTCTGCAATGGGATTTAAATGGGAAAATCTTATGGATCTCAAAGGTGTTATTGATGGATAATGCCTTTGAAGTGTTATTGCTTATTGTGGTGGAGGTTTTGCATGTTTAGTTCTATACCTACCATGATATCTCTGTGCTCTCTCTCTCCAGACGATGATGTGAAGTTGAACAGCAGTGTGTTCCACTGGCCAGAGCAGATCCTGGCTGTGTTTGAGATCAGTAAGAGCCGTCTGTCCACCAGGAGAGAACATGCCGAGGACCACCTCCTCAAGAGGTAGCTACACATCAGTACACATTGACAGTCCTGACCCTAATAAGGCAAATCCTCATCCCGAACCATCATGTCAACTTTACACCCGGAACTTCCAATACTAAACCTTGCATGGAGACATCTTCTCTTCTATTCTCTTTTCTTTCACTTCTTTCTTCTCTCTCTCTCTCTCTCTCTCTCTCTCTCTCTCTCTCTCTCTCTCTCTCTCTCTCTCTCTCTCTCCTCTCTCCCTGCCCTCTTTCTCTTCACACTCTTCAAACTTCACCGTAATGCCCTAATACTCTTTGTGAAATACGCACTAAACCAAAACAGAAATACCAGACCAAAACCATAGACATCTTATAGTCTCATGCTGAGTCTCCTCTCCTGCCTCTCCTCCCCAGGACAGCAGAGTTTGACCAGATGTTGCAGTGTGTGGGGAAGGAGGTGGAGGCCTTCAAGAAGAAGGAGCTGATGAGTCTGGAGGAGATGAAAAACAATGTGGAGAAGCTCAACGAGCTCACCTCTTGTCTGGATGCCGCCGTCACCGAACTGGATGTGAGTAAAAGGAGAATCGGAAAATGGTTCAAACTGAATAGTTTTTTTTCTGTTTATGAATTGTTTCACTTCACTAACTCAGTTTGGACCTGCCTTCACTGAAACTGGTTGTAACGAGGAGCAATATGCGAAACTAATTTGTCAGCCATCGGATCACCTTGTGGGTTTTGTTGCTTTGTTTGCTGCTTTTGCTACTGAATGACTTTCATATGGTATTGGTTTGTCGCCTTCTCCTCTCACCTCCAGGACATCAACAAAGAGGAGACTCTGCTGGAGAAGGAGCAGAGCCAGTTCCCCATGCTGCAGACCCTGATGGGCAACAAGCAGCCCTATGACCAGCTGTGGACCAACGTCCTTAACTTCCAGAACAAATCAGAGATCTGGATGAACGGTACAGAACTACACACAGGCCATGTTGTAAAACATTTATCAAGATGTATCATAGTTTTATGATAAATGTCAACTGATATTACAACTTTACGGTTCCACGCATAAGATTTTTAATAGAAAGAACTGCCTTAATAACTATATATTTTGTTTCTACACATTGTGGTCCGAAACGATTGTTTGTTTGCTTAATTGTTTGTGTACTTTCTCATCTTGCACCTCACTCCCCAGGTCCCTTCCTCCACCTGAATGCTGAGAAGATCTCAGAAGAGCTGGTCACTATGTGGAGGACCATGTACAAGCTGACCAAGTCCTTCTCCGACCTGCCAGGGCCGCGCCCCGTGGCCGACAGCTTCAAGATCAAGATCGACAAGTTCAAGCAGCACCTTCCCATCCTCACCACCATCTGTAATCCAGGCATCAAGGACCGTCACTGGGAGAAGGTCAGTACCCTGACCCTCCCTCTCTGGAGCTCTGAAGCAGAGCACCAACACTGAACCAGGAGACAGAATATCATGTGTTTTTAAGGATTTATGTATGATATCACATTACAAAACCGTGTCAGCTTTTCCTAAAATTGGAGTTAGTCTGAAAACGGGTCATATTTTGTTATTTTCTAAAAGACGTTATTAACATAAATAGAGTCAGTAGCCACAGTACAACTCTTATCAGTACCAGACAATTCAACCTCAGATAAGATGGTCAGTGAGTCCTGCATACCTGTGATCCATGAAGCTGAGATTAATTATTGATGCTTCTCTGTGTCCTGTTCTCAGATCAGCACCATCGTGGGCTTCGATGTCAAGCCAGATGTGGACACCTCACTGTTTAACATGGTGGAGCTGGGCCTGTCCAAATTCTCCGACAAGTAAGAACCCCTCATTCCTACACTACACTCTGCCTTAGAATTGCGATAGATGGGAACTGAAATCCGAATAATTGTTGGAGAGAAACAGGGACTGTATTGGTGGTTTATTACCATAATGAGATTCAATGTGGTATAATGTTATACCAGTAGCACCTTACTCGTTAATACCATGGCAAGGAAACAAAACACAAAGCGGATTTTACTTCTTTAGGAAAGCAGCCATAATATTGGAAACAAACATCATTATGTTGCCATCAGAGTCACATTCATTTATTTTCCAAGCTATAGCACACAATATTTTACATACAGCAGGTTTATAAAGGACCAAAGAGTATGGTCCGCTTCGTTGTTTTCATTTTTGCTATGGAAAGAATATTGCGATACTGGTATCGTCCCAGCCCGAGTAAATTACCGTTTTCAGTGGGTTTCTGCTCTTTTCCATAAATGTGTTATGTAGTGATTTGCTGTACAATGTGAAGCTGTCTCTGACTTTTCCTTCCTCAACTCTCAGGCTTGAGGAGATAGGGGCGTCTGCCAGTAAGGAGTACTCTCTGGAGAAGGCCATGGAGAAAATGAAGACTGAATGGGCTGATCTCCGCTTTGCCTTCACTGCCTACAGAGACACGGTAAGCAGCAGCAGGCACGCAAATGCACACACACAAACACACACACACACACACACACACACACACACACACACACACACACACACAGTATTAACTAATTACAGAATTTGTAATCTGGACTTTTAAATTATTAAAAAGTAACCAAGTATGCCAATATTAGATACCCTAGACAGGATCAACTTTCTTAAAGGCCCAATGCAGCTGTTTTTATCTCAATATCAAATAATTTCTGGGTAACAATGAAGTACCTTATTGTGATTGTTTTCACATAGCTTCTTAACAAGAGCAAATTATCAAGCAAGAATTTTGCTAGGACTGTATGGGACTGGTGTGAGGGGAAAATGAGCTGTTATAGGCAGAGGTTTGGAACTCTCTTATTGGTCTATTAACTGATTTACCACCTGGTGATGTCATCAGGTAGGCCAAAATTCCCACCAAAACAAACAGCTCTTACACTAAATATCCATTATCATAATTTTCATAATTGTACAGTATTATTCCAACCTCATAGTGTGGAAATATACAGTACCAGTCGAAAGGGTTTTTCTTTATTTTAACTTTTTTCTACATTGTAATAGGGAAAACATTAAAACTATGAAATAACACATATGGAATCATGTAGTAACTTTAAAAGTGTTAAACAAATCAAAATATATTCTTCAAAGTAGCCACCCTTTGACTTGATGACAGCTTTGCACACTCTTGGCATTCTCAGACCAGCTTCAGAGTCTTGAAGGAGTTCCCACATATGCTGAGCACTTGTTTGCTACTTTTCCTTCACTCTGCGGTTCAACTCATCCCAAACCATCTCAATTGGCTTGAGGTCGAGTGATTGTGGAGGCCAGGTCATCTGATGCAGCACTCTATCACTCTCCTTCTTGGTCAAATAGCCCTTGCACAGCCTGTATGTGTGTTGGGTCATTGTCCTGTTGAAAACAAATTATATTCCCACTAAGGGCAAGCCAGATGGGATGGCGTATTGTTGCAGAGTGCTGTGGTAGCCATGCTGGTTAAGTGTGCCTTGAATTCTAAATAAATCACTGACAATGTCACCAGCAAAGCACCCCCACACCATCACACCTCCTCCATGCTTCACGGTGGGAGCCACACATGCAGAGATCATCCGTTCACCTCTGCGTCTCTCACAAAGACTAATGTCCCATGCTCGTTTTTCTTGGCCCAAGCAAGTCAAATAAAATGTTATTTGTCACATGCGCTGAATACAAAAGGTGTAGACCTTACAGTGAAATGCTTACTTACAAGCCCTTAACCAACAATGCAGTTTTAAGAAGAAAAGAAAGTGTTAAACTATTTACTAAAATAAACTGAAGTGGTGCAGCCGTCTAAGGCACTGCATCACAGTGCTAGAGGCGTCACTACAGACCCTCATTCAATTCCAGGCTGTATCATAACCAGCAGGAATGGGAGTCCCATATGGCCCAGCGTCATCCGGGTTAGGGTTTGGCCAGGGTAGGCCGTCATTGTAAATAAGAATTTGTTCTTAACTGACTTGCCTAGTTAAAAAAAGGTTAAAAATAAATAAATATATATATATATATATAAATAGAAATAGAAAAATAACAAATAATTAAGGAGAAACAATAAAATAACAGTAACGAGGCTATATACAGGGGGTACCGGCTATATACAGGGGGTACCGGTGTGGGGGCACCTGTTAGTCGAGGTAATTGAGGTAATATGTACATGTAGGTAGAGCTAAAGTGACTATGCATGGATAATAGAGTGACTATGCATGGATAACAGTAAAGTGACTATGCATGGATAACAGAGAGTAGCAGCAGCGTAAATATGGGGGTGGGAGGGGGACAATGCAAATAGTCCGGGCAGCCATTTCATTAGCTGTTCAGGAGTCTTATGGCTTCGGGGTAGAAGCTGTTAGGTCTTTTGGACCTAGACATGGTACCGCTTGCCGTGAGGTAGCAGAGAGAACAGTCTATGACTAGGCTGGCTGAAGTCTTTGGCAATTTTTTGGACCTTCCTCTGACACCGCCTGGTATAGAGGTCCTGGATGGCAGGAAGCTTGGCCTCGGTGATTTACAGGGCCGTATGCACTACATAGTGCCTTGCGGTCGGAGGCCGAACAGTTGCCATACCAGGCGGTAATGCAACCAGTCAGGATGCTCTTGATGGTGCAGCTGTATAACTTTTTGAGGATCTGAGGACCCATGCCAATTCTTTTCAGTCTCCTGAGGGGGAATAGACGTTGTCGTGCCCTTTTCATGACTGTCTTGGTGTGTTTGGACCGTGATATATAGTCGTTTTTTGGTGATATGGACACCAAGGAAGTGGTTTCTTTGCAGCAATTCGACCATGAAAGCCTGATTCACGCAGTCTCCTCTGAACAGTTGATGTTGAGATGTGTCTGTATACTTGAACTCCGTGAAGCATTTATTTGGGTTGCCATTTCTGAGGCTGGTAACTCTAATGAAGTTATCCTCTGCAGCAGAGGTAACTCTTGGTCTTTCTTTCCTGTGGTGGTCCTTGCCCATTTCATCATAGATTTTGATGGTTTTTGCGACTGCGCTTGAAGAAATGTTTAAAAGTTCTTGACATTTTCCTGGATTGACTGACCATGTCTTAAAGTAATGATAGACTGTTGTTTCTCTTTGCTTATTTGAGCTGTTCTTGCCATAAAATGGACTTGGTCTTTTACCAAATAGGGCTATCTTCTCTATACCACCCCTACCATGTCAAAGTGAAGTTGTAGGTAGGCTGCTTTGGAAGTGTTAGAATGGATCCTTCAGATGTTCCAATGGTCGTTTGATGGGATCTTTGGTCAAAGTTCTAGACTGCATTACATTACCCAGCTGCAGACTGAGAATGTTTGGTATAGTCTTTGCCTTCTTCACTCGTCGAGTTTCAGAGGGTCTTAACCATTTCGTAACATTCAACTCACGCTGTCGGTCACGCTGGTCTGCATTTAAATTGCAACCATTTCAACGTATTCAGCTCGCGCTGCACGTATACTGGTCTGTTGTACATTTAGTTAGCAGTCCTTTTATGCACTCGCCTTGGAGGTCGGTTCCATCAAGCTTACCTGAAAAACAATTCTCATCTAAAAGGCTAAAATCACATTTAATCTTTTCACAACTATTTTCATATTTAATCATATAAGTTTTACAACATTTAGATGCAAATCTGATACCTACATTGTGAAAGCTCTTAAAGATACAGTTATTTTGAAATACCATCCGTAATGACATCACAACATGCTATATAATTATATGACACGATTATTGTTTCGATCCCCAACAACCATTTCCCACATTCTTTATGTTAGAAATATTGTTTCAACGTCCAATCTTTTGATGTTAAAGTACTGCAAAGTCTCTCTCTATTGTAACACTCAGACATTCCATTCTCAATACTGCAAAGGCAAGAGAGAGAAAGTTTACGACCGGTCATTAAAATCATAAAACCGTCCCACTCCCCCCCCTTTCCTCTCTGGTGGGAGAGGGGGGTCGGGCTCTCTTTGATCCTCAGGAGGGAGGGAAAGTCATGACAAGGTGGTTGAGAGAATGCCAAGAGTGTGCAAACCTGTCATCAAGGCAAAGGGTGGCTACTTTGAAGAATCTCAAATATTTACCACTTTTTTGGTTACTACATGATTCCATATATGTTATTTCATAGTTTTGATGTCTTCACTATTATTCTACAATGTAGAAAATAGTTACAATTAAGAAAAACCCTTGAATGAGTAGGTGTGTCCAAACGTTTGACTGGTACTGTATATAAAACACAGGAAAATCATGTTTGTTACTGCACTAGGCCTTTAATAGGCCACACTGGCTCAGTTTGATGTGTGCTATGTAATGTTGGGTGTGGAAAGAAGCCATCTCTTATTCCGCATGTGTGTGTGTGCGAGTGTAGGGTACGAGTATTGTATCTGCAGTGGACGACATCCAAGTGCTCCTAGACGACCACGTCATCAAGACCCAGACCATGCGAGGGTCACCCTTCATCAAGCCCATAGAGGCTGACTGTAAGGTAGGATCATCACACTGCCACATGTCATCTCTGGTCTACTGGATTGGGTGACATCCCAGTTGAGATCATTCATGACCATGAAAATTGATACGAGCCAATGTTCTCCTGTACTCCTGTAATGTACGTTCATATTGTACATTCATTCTAAGGGTATTTAAATCTTTCTGTTTTTCTCACTCCCTCTTTCATCTCCGTTTCTCTTATCTCTTACCTCTCTCACTTTCTTTATCCTTTTCACTTCAATCTCAAATCTCTTTTTTCCCTTCTCCCCCCAATTCTCAGCAATGGGAGGAGAAGTTGCTGATGATGCAGGACATCTTGGACTCCATGTTGAAGTGTCAGGCTACCTGGCTCTATCTGGAGCCCATCTTCAGCTCTGAGGACATCATCGCCCAGATGCCTGAGGAGGGGCGCAAGTTTGCCATCGTAGATCGATACTGGAAAGATATCATCGCTGAGGCGGTGAGACACACACACCCACGAAATTACTGTGTGTGCGTGTGTGTGCATGCCAATATGTGTGTGCAGGGATTTCCTTACCTTGACCAATACCCTGTATGTGTGTGTTCAGATGAAGGACACACGTGTGCTGGTGGCTACAGACCAGGCCAACATGCTGGGCCGTCTCGAGGAGGCCAATGTATTTCTGGAGGACATCCAGAAAGGCCTCAACACCTACCTGGAGAAAAAGAGACTATTCTTCCCCAGGTAACTCTAACTACTATTAACGTTCTCTTTGAAATTGCCTGTCACTTTGACATACTCTTAAGTATAAGTACCACTGTATGTTAATCCACAGGTTCTTCTTCCTGTCCAACGATGAGTTGCTGGAGATCCTGTCAGAGACAAAGGACCCAAGGCGTGTCCAGCCCCACCTGAAGAAGTGCTTCGAGGGCATCGCCAAGCTGGAGTTCACCGAGGACATGGAGATCACTGGCATGATCAGCTCCGAGAAGGAGTTAGTGCCGTTTAGCACCAAGCTCTACCCTGCCAAAGCTAAGGTACTATTGTAGGACACACACACACATGCATTCAGGCACACACACACACACACGCTGATGTGACTGTGTGGTGTGGTCCCATGCAGGGCATGGTGGAGAAGTGGCTGCAGCAGGTGGAAAGCATGATGATGACCAGCGTTAGAGATGTCATCCACAAAGGAGTGGACCAGTATGTCGAGGTACAGTAAAGACATGAATACAATAAAAAAAAAAAAAATGACAATTGAAATGTTTTTGGACAATTACACTTCAAATGTATAATTTTGTATTTATTTATTTTTTATGCATGATTATTTTGCAGGTCCCCAGGAAAAAGTGGGTGTTGCAGTGGCCTGGTCAGGTTGTCATCTGTGCCTCGTCCATTTTCTGGACCAGTGAGGTCTCTGAGGCCATCGAGACCAATACCCTGCACGTGAGTCACATAATACATAGTATTACCAAAGACAGCACAGTATGAAGATAGGCAGAAACTGCATATCCTAATAGAAGTCCCTGATCACTCTTGTAGGCAAGTCAAGGTGACGTTGGCTAGCTAAGCTCATGCACAGAAACACGTCATCGGGTCTAACAGTCGTCTTGCGTCGAACTGCGCATGTGCAGGCCGTCAAATCAAAGGCACACCTTCGTTTTTTTTGGACAAAAATGAAAACATGTCATTTTATCACTTTCATGAGGTTGGAGTAATAACATGTTCAACTACTTTAAGACATTGGCTCCAATCTAGGTTGTGCCTTTAGATTTAGAGAAAATTAAGTCATTTTTTTACTTTTTAAAATTAGATTTAACCTTTATTTAACACGGCAAGTCAGTTAAGAACAAATTCTTATTTACAATGACGGCCTACACCAGCCAACGCTGGGCCAATTGTGCGCCGCCCTATGGGACTCCCAATCACGGCCGGTTGTGATACAGCCTGGAATCGAACCAGGGTGTCTGTAGTGACACCTCAAGCACTGAGATGCAGTGCCTTAGACTCCTGTGCCACTCGGGAGCCCAAGTAAGAATATTTCACTTCTCTCATTGACTTCTCTAACCACAAACCCCAGCCTGGTCTGCTTGGTCTGCTTCGCAAGCGTTCCTGGAAGTCTTGCGATGCTGCGCCTCTGTGTTTAGAAGTTCAGAAGTATTACTCTACATCCTTATTCACCTAATGTAGCCCCGCCTACTTGACCCAGTTGCTGATCAAACGCCCTTGTCTTTCAACTTCCCTCAGCTTTGCACACTCTTGGCATTTTCTCAACCAGCTTCATGAGGAATGCTTTTCCAACCGTCTTGAAGGAGTTCCCACATATGCTGAGCACTTGTTGGCTGCTTTTCCTTCACTCTGCGTATCGCTGCAGAATGCTGTGGTAGCCATGCTGGTTAAGTGTGCCTTGAATTGTAAATAAATCACTGACAATGTCACCAGCAAAGCACCCCCACACCATCACACCTCCTCCTCCATGCTTCACGGTGGGAACCACACTTGCGGAGATCATTCGTTCACCCACTCTGCATCTCACAAAGACACAGCGGTTAGAACCAAACATTTTTAATTTGGACTCATCAGACCAAAGACTGCCAAGAGTGTGCAAAGCTGTTATCAAGGCAAAGGGTGGCTACTTTGAAGAATCTCAAATATAAAATATATTTTGATTTGTTTAACACTTTTTTGGTTACTACATTATTCCATATGTGTTATTTCATAGTTGTGATGTATTCACTATTATTCTACAATGTAAAAAAGAAAACAAAGAAAGAAAAGCCCTTGAATGAGTAGGGGTGTCCAAACTATTGACTGGTACTGTATATGTTGATCCATTCAAGGCCTATGTGGATAAGAGCAATGCCCAAATAGCTGACATTGTGGAGCTGGTGCGTGGGAAGCTGAATGGAGGGGCCAGAATGACCTTAGGGTCTCTCACTGTCATTGATGTCCACGGTATGTCCTTCTTCTTCTTCTTCTTCTTCTTCTTCTTCTTCTTCTTCTTCTTCTTCTTCTTCTTCTTCTTCTTCTTCTTCTTCACCCCAGAGGAAGTCGGTGCCAAATCTCTCACACACACACATTTTCTCACTCACACACTCTCCTCTTTCTCCCAGCTCGGGACGTGGTAGCTAAACTGGCTGAGGACCGTATCTCCTCCCTGAATGACTTCTCCTGGATCAGTCAGCTGAGGTACTTCTGGGAGGACGGAGACGTGCGCCTGCGTATGATCACCACCACTGTCAAGTACGGCTACGAGTACCTGGGCAACTCTGGCCGTCTGGTCATCACCCCACTCACTGACCGCTGCTATAGGTCAGTCATCAACTGTAACCCCGACTTGGTTGACTCACCACTAACATAGTCATGACCATTGTTATAATGCAATGATACATACATGGGCACAGTTGCTGGACATAACTTTATTCCATAAGGATATTGAAAGGTACTCTATGTATATGAAAAGAGAACAGTCATGTCATATTGGAGGTTGCATGTTATGTGTTCCCATAGGACACTGATGGGTGCTCTGAAGCTGAACCTGGGAGGAGCCCCCGAGGGCCCTGCAGGGACAGGCAAGACTGAGACCACCAAGGATCTGGCCAAAGCTCTGGCTAAGCAGGTGCATGATAATTTTAGTATTTTTTTTACCTTTATTTAACTAGGCAAGTCAGTTAAGAACATTCTAATATACAATGACAGCCTACACCGGCCAAAGCTGGATGACGCTGGGCCAATTGTGCGCCACCCTATTGGACTCCCAATCACGGTTGGTTGTGATACAGCCTGGATTCAAACCAGGGAGTCTGTAGTGACACCTCAAGCACTGAGATGCTGTGCCTTAGACCGCTGCACCACTCAAGAGCCCTACTAATGCATTACTGTATCTTAACTTTTCACCCAAAGTTTGTTCAGTCTTCGGGTATCGTATTTAATTGCATTCATTCACTACAATTTGATTTGTTATGTCTTGTTCTTTGCTTCTCTCAGTGTGTGGTGTTCAACTGCTCTGACGGCCTGGACTACAAGGCCATGAGTAAGTTCTTCAAAGGACTGGCACAATCCGGGGCTTGGGCCTGCTTCGACGAGTTCAACCGAATCGAAGTGGAGGTGCTGTCTGTGGTGGCCCAGCAGGTGCTGAGTATCCAGCAGGCCATCGCCAGGGACCTGAAGACTTTCATGTTCGAGGGGACCGAGTTGTCCCTCAATCCCACCTGCTCCGTCTTCATCACCATGAACCCTGGCTATGCAGGCAGGGCCGAGCTCCCAGACAACCTCAAGGTACAGTACACCTACCGCTGACTATAGGATCCACAGTAGTTATTTGAAACTTAAAAGGGATAGGTCACAATTTACAATGTATAGTTCAACTAGTTTAGCTTTAGGATCGTTGCAAGAAAAACAATGAGATTGGGAGTGTGGAGTGTGGAGCTGTCAATCTTCTCTTGCAGGTTCTTTTCCGTACGGTGGCTATGATGGTGCCTGACTATGGTCTCATTGGTGAGATCTCACTTTACTCCGTGGGCTTTATCGAGTCTCGCAGGTATGAATCATACTGATATATAACTCATCTACTGTGGCTGTCGAGTCATACATAGTTCTCTAACTTCTCACGTTGACTCAAAAAACTAACTTTCTTGGTGTTCCTATCAGTCTTGCCGGGAAGATTGTGGCAACCTACCGCCTGTGTTCAGAGCAGCTGTCCTCGCAGCATCACTACGACTATGGTATGCGCGCCGTGAAATCAGTCCTGACTGCCGCGGGGAACCTAAAACTGAAGTACCCGAAGGAGAACGAGAGTGTTCTGCTGCTCAGAGCACTGATGGACGTCAACATGGCCAAGTTTCTGGCCCAAGATGTTCCTCTGTTTCAAGTAATGTTGCTTATGTTTCAGCATTATTCAGCTTTGTCACACTGATTTGGCATACCCTGATTTTGTATATCTTATCAGGCTGTTTTTTTACATGATTTCTCTGTCTAGGTAACCAATGTCATTATTGTCACTCAGCAAATTCTCCAGTGTTAAATCAACACTGAGAGTTAAATTTAACACAGTTCCAGTGTCCATTCGGGTCCACACTTTTCAGTGTTAAATACCACTTTGCATTTCCCAGTGTTCCTTTCGAGTGATGAGTTACCACCCATGACTGTATTTGTTAGTGAGAGAGAAATGGTGGTTGCATTTATTCATGTTCAGTCCTGTGGCCTTTACCAGATGAGATCCTAAGCAAATATGTTATCATTAAAATGTAATTATTACAATACATATTTCTTAAGGTCTTATTTTGAGGGCCTAGTTTTACCTTAATACAGTTGCCTCAAACTCATTGTTTACAGGCCACATCAAGTCACATCATGCTGGCTAGGAAAGTGATGTGTAATTCCTATTAGAATCCAGACAGAGTGGGGATCTCAAATATTTGTATTGACCTGCAACCTGCATTCAGAATGACTGCCAGGTTTGGGAAGAATAAGATATGAGATTACCTAATGCATCTTAACTGGAACAACCATTTCAGTAATGGGTGCAACAAGTCCAAGTAACAGGTTGGATTAGTTTAGAAAAATGCATGTTATTTATATTTATGTAGCATACGGCAGGTAGCCTAGTGGTTAGAGTGTTGGGCCAGTAACCGAAAGGTTGCTAGATCGAATCCGCAAGCTGACAAGGTAAAAATCTGTCGTTCTGCCCCTGAACAAGGCAATTAGCCCACTGTTCTCAGGCTGTCATTGTAAATAAGAATTTGTTCTTAACTGACTTGCCTAGTTCAATAAAGGTTAAATAAAGAATGTATCAACCATGCAAAAATATATATATTGAAATAATAATTCTAAAAGTACACCTGCAATAAGAGCATGCTGGGAAATATGATAATGATGGGTGCGGTTTTAGTTAAAAATGTATCATTAAAACCAACACTGGGGTTCATTTACACCAATTTAACAGTTACAGTGCTAATTTCACTGAATGTTACACTGAAAAATCAACACTAGGTAACACTGGCCAATTTCCTATGCACCAATGTCATCATTACAAACTGAGTAATTTTATGCTTCTCCACAGAAGCAAATTCTGTCAAAGCATTCTTAGCTTTTCCACCTGTTAGTGCACATTTAAACTGTTGTATTTCAGTTTTTCACACATGACTGTATGCTTGAATTGTATCCATAGGGTATCATATCGGATCTCTTCCCTGGGGTGGTCCTTCCCAAACCAGACTACGATCTTCTCATGCAGGCCCTGAATGACAACATCACCAAGCTCCAGCTCCAGCCCGTGCCCTGGTTCATTGGCAAAATCATCCAGGTAATCCAAAAACAAAATGGCAGCATTTCTCTGTCCTTCTCAGCGACGCTGATGCCTCAACCTCACCTATTATTCAAAGACATTGTAGTTAAATAAGGAACAATGCTGTAAGACGTTCTCCCTTTGGTTCTTTCGTGTTGATAGGTGTATGATATGATGCTGGTGCGTCACGGTTTCATGATCGTGGGAGACCCTCTGGGTGGGAAGACCTCTGCCTATAAAGTCCTGGCTGGGGCCCTGGGTGATCTGTTTGAAGGTTAGTCCTACCAGGCAGCAACTTTATGACATCGAAAGTCCACATTATAAAGCCATAAGTAACAACAAATAAATTGCACCAAAATATGATACACACTTTATATTCTATTTTAATGGTCATCATGTTTCCATCCTCTGGCATCCTCTTTACCCCCAGCTGGTCTGATGGAGGAGTTTGCAGTCGACTACCGGATCATCAACCCCAAAGCCATCACCATGGGCCAGCTGTACGGTTGCTTCGACCCGGTCAGCCACGAGTGGTCAGACGGGGTGCTGGCCGTCTCCTTCAGGGAGCAGGCCGTCTCCAGCTCGGACGACCGCCAGTGGATCCTCTTCGACGGGCCCATCGACGCGGTGTGGATCGAGAACATGAACACCGTGCTGGACGACAACAAGAAGGTAAGGAGTTGGCTTCATTAACTAGGTTTTCATTCAGATGGCAACAGATTTTTCATGCAAATATTCTATTTTAATATTCTTTTCCATCAAATTGACTTATTGCGGAAAAAAAGGCCAAGCATTGATCATCATGTCACCAGAATAAGACCCTCAATATTTATTCACCCTGTGAAGTTCATCCTCCTAACTTATTTCATCTGTAGCCTAACAAACTGTATGCTTTCCCGAGTCTTGGTGTGACTCCAAGTATACTTCTATATGATGGTTATTATATCAATGTTTGAGCATAAAAGCGTTTCCACCGCCATTTCTTGCATTATTCCTTTTACCGACACAAAAAGATCCCACCTTGTCTAGCGTATTTTGTTTTGTCGACAATTGGAAAGTTTACCGACAAAGTCGCTGTTTCTATATATTTATGTACTTTACTCTCATAAAAAAGGTTGGATGGAAATCTGGTTATAGAGAGACATAACATATAAAGTCTATAATAAGAAGTTATAGAGGCGCATTCGCGCGTATAACAAGTAACTACTGTAAGCATTATACCTGTCGGCTTTGAGTAAATTGAGTTTTCTTTTTACTTCTTCCAGTGACTACAAGTCACCTTTCACCATGATTTATCCTCTTTGGACAGTAGTACAGTGTCCATTGATTAAATAATGAGTTCCCTGTTTGTCTAGTGCCAAACACCAAGGTTTTGTACTTTGTTCTCTGTAGCTGTGTCTGATGAGTGGTGAGATCATCCAGATGAGCGCTAAGATGAGTCTGATCTTTGAGACAGCCGACCTGGAGCAGGCCTCCCCAGCTACGGTCAGCAGGTGAGTGGGGAGGGGCACTGTTTTCGAGAAGTAGTGTCCTCAAATTCAACATGTTGTGGATTACTGTATTTTGTGACTGGAAGAAAGGAGCAAGCCATTCTTCTGGTTGGGTGTTGAGCCAACCGGGTGTAGTATAGCAAGTTGTAGCTGGTTGTTGATACTTTGATGAAGAAGTTATTGTTCTGCTTTTAGGGGTGAATCTTAACTTCCACTTAACTTGAATTTTCACTTAGTCATCCATTAATGGCAATGGAAAGCTAAGTGAAAATTTGACTTAGGTGAAAGTTAAGATTTGCCCCTTAATGAATTGTACATGGCTGGCTGACTGTCCTTGTATCTTCAGATGTGGTATGATCTACATGGAGCCTCACCAGTTAGGCTGGGCCCCTCTCAGAGACTCCTACATGGACACCTTGCCTGAGAGCCTGAGCACTGAACACAGGGACCTGGTGAGAACAGACACATAAAAAACATGTTTTACATAAGGAAGGTCAATTTGAATATTCCTATATAATTATCCCCATACAGCATAATCAATGATTTGTACCACGCTTTATCCGCTTGGTTATAAGACACATTTCGGTTGAATGCATTCAGTTGCGCAACTGACTAGGTATCCCTTTTCCATTGTATTATGTGTGACACACAATCTCGTGTCTTTCTGCAGATTGTAGACATGTTCAACTGGCTGGTCCAGCCCTGTCTGGACTTCATCTCCAGAGAGTGTCGTTTCCTGGTGTCGACATCCCCCATCCACCTGGCTTACAGCCTGATGAGGCTCTACACCTGTCTCCTAGGTCAGCCAACACACATCTGTTTCATGATACAATGTCCAAACTACGAAGTGCTTTACATCTGTCTGGAGAAGGTTTAGAATACCTTTCTGATTGATTGATGACCTTGAATGCATGCACTGTATGTATGTGTGTGACTGTGTTCCTTTGTGTGTGTTGCTGCGCATGTACTGCTTCACCAGACGACGTTGCATCATCGGGGGCCAATGGCGCGGAGCCCATGTCCAGTCAGCAGGTGACCATGTGGCTGCAGGGCCTGTTCCTATTCGCTGTGGTGTGGAGCGTGGGTGGGACCATCAACGGGGACAGCCGCAATAAGTTTGACGTTTTCTACAGGAACCTGATCATGGGCATGGATGACAACCACCCCCGGCCCAAAAGTGTCAAACTGACAAAGAGCAATGTTTTCCCTGAGAGAGGTGACATGACCCTATCAATGTGTTGTGCTGTGACTGACAACCATACCTGACAACAGTCCCAAAGCGTTGCTGCTTAAGACATAATTTTTTTGCCGTGCTTTTACCCAGGGTGCTTTTAGTTGTCTTAGGCATATTATCTACTTGATTTAATGCATCCCTTTCTATCTATCTTATTTTACCACCTTTTATTTATTGCTGTGTTAGTCTCTCATATCCACAGTTATCTTATTATTGTTTTACTATTTCAATTTATCTCTTAATTTTATTGATGTCTATCTTGATTTGACCTTCATGTTTTATTCTTTTATTTGTTAAGTACCTTGAAATGCATTTGTTGTAAGAAATGTGCTATATAATAAAGTTTGATTGATTGATTCTTTCACTTGCTCATTACAGTAATTAAAAGGTACAATTAGTCATCTTTTTCATTTGTTTCCTCCTCTGTAGGCACCATCTATGACTACTACTTCCACAAGCAGGGCACAGGGCAGTGGAATACATGGACTGATTCCATCACCAAGGAGGAGTCCACTATTGCCGCTGGAGCCAATGTCAGTTGTTTACCTAAGAGTGTGACTGCTTGACAGGGTCAAATGGAGCTATAACTGGGTGGCCATGTTCTGTAAAATCTCTCTTCTCCTTGTCAGTTTACTAGTGATTGGAGGGGTTAAAATGGGAGTAACCAGGTTGTCATGCTCTTTAACAAAAAATTCCCCTTCTCTCTCTATTCCCCCTATTAGGTGTCAGACCTGATCATCCCTACCATGGAGACAGCCCGTCAGCTGTTCTTCCTGCAGACCTACCTGGCCCACGAGGTGCCCATGCTGTTCGTGGGGCCCACCGGCACGGGAAAGTCAGTCATCAACAACAGCTTTCTGCTCAAGCTTCCTAAGGAGCGCTACACACCCAACTGCATCAACTTCTCGGCACGCACCTCAGCCAACCAGACCCAGGACATCATCATGGGCAAGCTGGACCGCCGGAGGAAGGGCGTGTTCGGGCCACCCATGGGAAAGAAGTGTGTCGTCTACGTGGGTAAGGAATGAGTAGGACACTCGGTGTAGCACGTTACTGTGTCCAAGCTACTCAATGCTTAACACAGGTGCGTCTGACATGGCACCCTATTCCCTATATAGTGCACTACTTTTTCCCATCAGAAGAAGTGCACTATATAGGAAATAGGGTGCCATTTTGGACACAACCACTGTCTCCCTTACCATTTCACCTCAAAGAGTGCATGAATCCTCAGTTCCTTGGTCTTCTCTCCTCCTCTCCTCAAAACCAATGACTTTATATGAATGGACAAAGCCATTGATCACGTGACACCATTCATTCCTATATAAAGACTCAATAGCGCATTTGAAGCCAAAAAAGTTGGTTAAGATGGCATCTCATGGATAGATAACATGCGCAGTTTGAGCTACTCCAGGAAGTGACATTGCAGGCTAGCTTAGCGCTGCGCCCTCTCATAGAGTATTTCAAGTCGAGTGCCGACCAAGGTACTGCAGGCTGCAATTAGCAACTAAATTATCTTTAGAACTTCTTCTGTGTGTGGTTCAAGGACATACATCTGGTGTAATAGAAGCAATTGTTGGTACCATGATTGTTTTAGAATTGTTAATTTATTTACACAAAGATTATCCACGACGATTGTCATTTTCCCATTCTCTATAATGGGGGATCCTGTTTCCTGCAAATAATGCCTGCATTACCACGGTCAGCTTTGAACTTTGTGGCTCTAATGAGAGGGGGCAGTCGTTCTCCCCTGCTCAAAATGCATTGTTGAAGAAGGTCAGAGGGGAGGAATCTTGAATATTCTTCTCCAATACATTTTAAAAAGTGGGTGAGGAGAGAGGATGTGAGTAATCAAGGAAATACAATTGAGATTCACCCCAGTGACCTTTGCTCTATCAGATGACCTCAACATGCCTGCCAAGGAGATCTATGGTGCCCAGCCACCCATCGAGCTGCTGAGGCAGTGGATCGACCACTACCACTGGTACGACAAGAAGGACACCTCCAGGATTGACATTGTGGACATTCTGTTCGTATCCGCTATGGGGCCCCCTGGTGGGGGGAGGAATGACATTACAGGTACTCTGTCTTTGCCCTTAAGTACTGGGTGGTGTTCAGTAAGGAACATCAATTTGCATTTCTTATTGAAAAAGTTTTGGTATTAGCTCTCCATTTTAAAGCATGTTCTCCCTTTTCGATCGTACTGAACAAGACCCTTTGCTTCAGTGATTTGGTATGCATAAATTGTTTTACCTTTCAAGTAGGTAGGTTTTCTCAATGTGCATATCATTTTGTTGTAAAAGTTTACCAGTTAGTTTCTCTTTTAAATCATAGGCCGCTTCACTCGTCATTTGAATATTGTTTCTATCGACTCCTTTGACCATGAGACGCTGAGCAAGATATTCACCTCCATTACCGACTGGCATTTTGGCAAGGGATTTGATGCTGCTTTCTATAGGTAAGATGTCTAAAACGTATTCTTACTTAGAATTGAGAGGCTATGCAGTTCTAAGGCCCATTTATGTTGTAGAGTGATGAACTTGGTGATGAACAGAGACATTAATGAATATCTGTTAAATGAATGAAATGAAAATGATATCTGTTAAATTAAAATGGCCCCTAAAAGGCTTGTAACCAACAATTTATGTAACCAACAATCTCTGTTGTTGAGGAAAGGACAGAGAGAGCCTATATGTGGGCCAATGGATCATCTCACTCAATGGAATACATTCTGACCTCTGACTTACAGTGCATTCGGAAAGTATTCAGACCGCTTTACTTTTTCTACATTTTGTTACGTTACAGTCTTATTCTAAAATGGATTCATTCAAATGAATTACTCATCAATCTACACACAATACCCCATAATGACAAAGCGAAAACAGGTTTGTAGATTTAAAAAAAAACATAAATAACTTATTTACATAAGTATTCAGACCCTTTGCTATGAGAATTGAAATTGAGCTCAGGTGCATCCTGTTTCCATTGATCATCCTTGAGATGTTTCTAGAACTTGATTGGAGTCCACCTGTGGGAAATTCAATTGATTGGACATGATTTAGAAAGGCACATAACTGTTTATATAAGGTCCCACAGTTGACAGTGCATGTCAGAGCAAAAACCAAGCCATGAGTTCGAATGAATTGTCCGTAGAGCACCAGGATAGGATTCTGTCGAGAGACAGATCAGGGGAAGGGTACCAAAACATTTCTGCAGCTTTGAAGGTCCCCAAGAACACAGTGGCCTCCATCATTCTTAAATGGAAGAAGTTTGGAACCACCAAGACTCTTCCTAGAACTGGCCGCCCGGCTAAACTGAGCAATCGAGGGAGAAAGGCCTTGGTCAGGGAGGTGACCAAGGACCCGATGGTCATTCTGATAGAGCTCCAGATTTCCTCTGTGGAGATGGGAGGACCTTCCAGAAGGACAACCCTCTCTGCAGCACTCCACCAATCAGGCCTTTATGGTAGAGTGTCCAGACGGAAGCCACTTCTCAGTAAAAGGCACGACAGCCCGCTTGGAGTTTGCCAAAAAGCACCTAAAGGGCTCTAAGAACAAGCGAAACAAGATTCTCTGGTCTGATGAAACCAAGATTGAACTCTTTGGCCCGAATGCCAAGCGTCACGTCGGGGGGAAACCTGGCACTACGGTGAACATTGTGGTGGCAGCATCATGCTGTGGGGATGTTTTACAGCGGCAGGGACTGGGAGACCAGTCAGGATCGAGGGAAAGATGATCGGAGCAAAGTACAGAGAGATCCTTGATGAAAACCTGCTCCAGAGTGCAAAGGACCTCAGACTGGGGCGAAGGTTCACCTTCCAACAGGACAACGACCCTAAGCACACAGCCAAGACAACGCAGGAGTGGCTTTGGGACAAGTCTCTGAATGTCATTGAGTGGCCCATCAAGGGCCAGAGTTTTTGCTTTGTCATTATGGGGTATTGTGTGTAGATTTATGAGGGGAAAAAAGCAATTTTTTAAATACATTTTATAATAAGGCTTTAACATTACAAAATGTGGAAAAAGTCAAGGGGTCTGAATACTTTACGAATGCACTGTATGTTGTCTGTGTGTCCAGACTGGGGAAGATCATGGTGCAGGCCACCATGGCTGTCTATCAGGATGCCATGGAGAGCTTCCTGCCCACTCCCTCCAAGTCCCACTACATCTTCAACCTCAGGGACTTTGCCAGGGTGATTCGCGGGGTGCTGCTCAGCCCACCCACACACCTCCAGGCAAGGCCAGACGACAACAGCTCATAGTTAACGTTTATACAACTTCTATATAAATATTTTACTAAATACTTTACCTTTAAAAAATTCAAATATACGGAGATTCTAAATGTTTTATATTCATTTATGTATGATCTGTTTCTGTGTGAGCAGGAAGGAGACAAGCTGATCCGCCTGTGGATCCATGAGGTCTACCGTGTGTTCTACGACCGCCTCATCGACAACGAGGACAGAGAGACATTCTTCAACATTGTCAAGGAGAGAACCTCCGGCTACTTCAAGCAGAGCATGGATAAGGTAAGTTCCACATAACACTTTTTATACATTCACAGTTGTTGGATGATCATTGTCTTTCAAAGATTTACCATGTATATTCTGTCAGGCTTCTGCATTAGTGTATGTGGGATTTATTTTAAGGGAACTTAGTCTAATGGTTACTAGTTCAAGAGCAATGCACATGTTATTTACTCTAAATCCATTCTACTGCCCCCTGTTGTATGTAGCTGCTGACCCACCTGACGCCTAGCGGCAAGGTTGTGGACGAGACGATCCGCAGCCTGTTCTTCGGAGACTACGCCAAGCCCGACTCAGACGCCAAGGCCTACGATGAGATCACCGACCTGCACGTTCTGACCAACGTCATGGACTACTACCTGGACGAGTTCAACAACATCAGCAAAGCACCCATGTCCCTCGTCATGTTCAAGTTTGCCATCGAGCACATCTCGCGTATCTGCCGTGTGCTCAAGCAGGACAACGGGCATCTTCTCCTGGTGGGCATCGGGGGCTCAGGACGGCAGAGCGCCACCAAGCTGGGCACCTTTATCAATGATTACGACCTCTTCCAGATTGAGCTAACAAAGGTAACCGGATCAAGAAAACTCTGAAGGTTAATGAATGTAGCTTAGTGAAAAATAGCGCCACCATGTGCTGGTCTCCGATAGAGGTGCCGGTTTAAATATATAGGTAAGAGGACTGATAATGACCAGCAGGAGACAGGGATACAATCCTCACTTTATTGCCTCACCAAACAGACACACGACTTTACAGAGGAGGTGGTAGTGGTAGTCATAGTGGTGTAGTGGTTAATGGTCAACAACGCTCTAAACACCAGTCATTGAGTCCAGAAGAAGGATTTTCCACTTGGAAAGGGTCCAGATGTGAGTTGAAGTGGAGGACAAGAGTTTATAGAGGTTGTCCTGCCCTCCTGGAAACAACTAAAGATTTCAGTGGCAGACTCGGGTCTCCAACCCCAGGCTAGGCACTGTTTGGCTGACTGGGTCAGCTGACTCTGTTCCCTGGCAACCTGGTCCCTAACACATAGGTGTGAAGGGGCCTTCTGCAGCAGGACAAAAGGCTGAGGTCAGGCTGAGGTCAAGGGGTTTGTAGCCTACCTCGGCTGTAAGAAGTCACAAAATAAGAAGTCACAAAGTCCCAGGGCCAGAGAGAGGGTTTAAGAGAGGGTTCTGAGAAGTACTCATGGGAAACTGTAACGGTTTTCTACAGCCACCCCAAAATGTTGCCACCCTTTCAGTGGAATGGATGGAGTGGGCAGTGAGGGACAAGGTGCTCACAGGGTCTGTGAGGCTGGGCTTTCTAGCAGGAGTCAGGGTGGTCCATGCCCGTGCTGCTGGAGGTGTCCAGGCTGGTGGAGGAGATCATCCCACCGAGGCAGGCCAGGCATCTTCAGGGAGAGTGCTGGTTGGGTGGTGGCTCTCCCAAGGGGGCAGGATGTGTATCCAGTCCCGGATTTAGAGGAAGGCCTAGATCTGGTCCGGGCGGTAGATCCAGTGTTGGCGCCGGTTCAGGCGATGTCCTGAGGGTGGTATGGAGCCTCAGACCCAGTGCTGGTTGTGGGTCTGGCAGTGGCGTTTTCTGCCCACTTGGGCCGATTAGAGCCATAGTGGCAGGACTGGCGCTGGGTTAGACGATAGCGTTGGTTCTGGGACAAGAATAGATGGCAGACCCAGGACTGGAGCTGAGTCTGCCGGTGGGTCCAGGGCGATACGCCCAGTTCAGGGCTTGACTGGTTCTCGAGAACGGCAGTGGATACTGGGACCAAATTGTGTGTCAGGTGCTGGAGGCTCTAGTGCTGGATGGGACGTCGACTGGGACTCTGTCTGACAAGTCGGCTTGGGCGTCAGGTCCAGGCCAAGCAGGTCTGCAAGGGCAGCAGGCAGTGTAGGGACCAGCACTGGAGTTGAGTCCGGTGATGGCTGATCCAGGAGAGACACTAGCAGGAGTGTGTCCTCAGGTTTCAGTTGTGGTAATGATTCAGGCACCGGTGGCTGCAGATCTGAGTGGCAGTATGCAGGTAGAGGTGGAGTAGGCTTGAGTGCTGGCGGTTGCTGGTCGGGCTGCAGCTCTGGCAATGTCTCGACTTCCTTGAGCTCTGTTGGTTGCACGGCAGGCTGCAACACTGGCAGCGGCTTGTCTTGCTCAGATGCTGCTCGTATTGGCACCGGCTTGGGTGTGGAGTGGAGCTTGGCCAGCTTCTGGAACAACTTGGGCCTCGGTAGCCGTCACGGGACAGGCTCAGGCACTCGCAGTCTCTGGTCTGGCTGAACCTCTGTCGTTGGGTTGGCTGACTGGAGCGCATTGGATGGGACTGGGCGTGGCTCTGGTCGAGGACTGACGACGGGAGCTGTGGAGGCCGGGTTGGTGCCGGCCTGGGCGTGTGAAGGGATACCCATTGTGGCATCGCTTTTGGTGGCAACCCCAGGCTAGACCACTGATTGGCTGACCGGGTCAGCTGACTCTGTTCCCTGGCAACCTGGTCCCTAACACATAGGTGTGACGTGGCTTTCTGCAGCAGGACAATAGACACAGGCTGAGGTTCGGGGTTGGTAGCCTACCTCAGCTGTAAGAAGTCACAAAGTTTGTCTCTAAATCCCAGGGCCAGAGAGAGGGTTTGAAAGAAGGTTCTGCGAAGTACTCACGGGTAACTGTAAGGGTTTTCTTCGACTTTCGAGGTCGTGCTTCAACACCTGCATTGCTTGCTGTTGGGGTTTTAGGCTGGGTTTCTGTACAGCTCTTTGTGACATCAGCTGATGTAAGAAGGACTTTATAATTACATTTGATTGATTGATGCTAATTAGGCTATGTATCTTGTGTAGTCTTGATGATGGTTTGCATTTGTATATTGTATGTATTATATGTATTCCCATTTGGATTGTATGTTAAGTGCCTTTAGTGACCGAAGTACAGTCAGTCCTGCCCGTTCTTTTACCCTTCTGATAAAGTCCATGAGTCCAATTAATTAATTTATTTATTCACCAAGAACTACGGAGTGTCGGAGTGGCGCGACGACCTAAAACGGTTGATGCTGAAGGCGGGCCTGCAGGGCAAGAACATGGTGTTCTTGTTCAATGACAGCCAGATTAAGGACGAGGCCTTTGTGGAGGACATCAACATGCTGCTCAACACAGGCGACGTGCCCAACATCTTCCCAGCCGACGAGCGCGCCGACATCATCGACAAGGTACAGGGCATCGCACGTATGGAGGGCAAGAAGATCGACGCCACACCACTCTCCATGTACAACTTCTTCATTGAGCGTGTCAAGGCAAACCTTCACATTGTGCTCGGTGGGTACCTTCAACATTTCATACATTTAGTATTATTACCAGGTTACCCCCCATACTTAATCTCCTTACTGATAATTGTGATTATTTCAATCCCACATCCATTGTAGCTTTTAGAGTTACCTTGCTTTAAGAGTCTTCATGTCTAAACAGTGATGGTGTTTGTCTTTGGAATAGCAATGAGCCCGATTGGGGACGCCTTCCGAAACCGGTTGAGGATGTTCCCCTCCCTCATCAACTGTTGCACCATCGACTGGTTCCAGGCCTGGCCTAAAGACGCTCTGGAGATGGTGGCCAACAAATTCCTGGAGGACGTGGAGCTGGAGGACAACGTCAGGCTACAGTAAGAAACTGATCCACTCATAACATCCAGCTAGAGTGTCTCTCTGTAGATTTAGCTACAAGCTACGAAATAGCTATTAGCTACTAGGCTGCTAGTAATCTATGGTAGGCTACTGAACTAGCTAATAGTCAACACATAGGTACTTAATATTAAATTTCTCTTCAGGTTTCTGCAAATTGATGACCACACACTTGACGAAAATGTACATGAGCTTGACCCTTCTTGTAAATTTATTGTGACAGAAAGGGACATCGTTTAACAGTCACAACTCCCCACCCATTTCATGGATTTGTTTTACCAAGTCAGTGATTTGTGTGTCTCTCAGTGTGGTGGAGATGTGTAAAACCTTCCAGGAGAGCGTGGGAGGTTTGTCCGAGAGGTACTTCTCTCAACTCAGGAGACACAACTATGTGACGCCCACGTCCTACCTGGAGCTCATTCTCACATACAAGGTCCTGCTCAACTCCAAGAGGAGTGAGGTGGACACTCAGAGAAACCGCTACATTGTGGGTCTGGAGAAACTGTACTTTGCTGCATCTCAGGTAGGATAGTTTAGTCAACTAAGTCTACTTACGTAAGGCCCATTTCTATTTGCTGAGTTACAATGCTTTGGTACAGAGTTAACAGATAACTATGTCCTATTTTGACATGTGATTGGCAGAACAATCCCCATTGTGGGAATTATGAGGCCTCAGTGTCCCATCATCACTTCTTAAAGATGCACTGTGCAGAAATCTGTCCTCCATTTCCTTGTTGCTAAAATGTGAATTTCTGTTTGTGACAAAACAAGTATAGCGTAGAGAATCATTGTACCATCTAAACACTGTGAAATGTATTTTCCATAACCAAAAATATTGTATTTTCAGCTGTTTGAAGCTGGTGTACAAAAATGAAAGTAAAATATGTTTAAACGAAACTTAAGAACGGGAAGCATAGAAATAATGCACATATAACAGATATATCGCTTCTTAGACTTGCTTTTAATGAGAATTACAGATCTATAACTCACATTTCTATGTGAATAAGTTACATAATTGCAGCTTTAACCCTTTAAACGTACAATAACGCCTAGTTAATTAATACAAAGAGCAAAAACCCACATTGTAAAGGCCCTAAATTGACTAACATTATGTTACAAGCCTTAAGCACTCTGCCCCTTCCATCTGAATGACTCCACTCCATGTTGGCTCCACAGGTATCGATAATGCAGGAGGAGCTGACCGCCCTGCAGCCAGAGCTGATCCAGACATCAGCTGAGACAGATAAGATGATGGTCAACATTGAGAAGGAGACAGTAGTGGTGGATGCTAAGAAAGAGCTAGTATTGGCAGATGAGAAGGTGGCCAACGACGCAGCTGCAGCAGCCAAAGCTATAAAGGTACGTCTACACTGTTACATTACAACACCTTGTATCCTTCAGATCGACTCACACTAGAATTATGAAGATGATATACTGTAAATGACATAATTGGGGTTGCACGTTCCAATTACAATTAGCTCGGTATCTGTAATGTTAGAACTGCTAGCAAGGAAGAACATGTTGACATATGACAGTCGTTTTTGTATTAAAAGTGAGTGACTGCCTGCTGTTTGTGTTCAGGATGAGTGTGAGGGTGACTTGGCGGAGGCCATGCCTGCCCTTGAGGCTGCCCTGTCAGCCCTGGACACCCTGAAACCCTCAGACATCACAGTGGTCAAGTCTATGTCGAACCCTCCAGGTCTGGTCAAACTGGTCATGGAGTCCATCTGCATCATGAAAGGCATCAAGCCAGAGAGGAAGCCCGATCCTGGTGGCTCAGGTAAGGACTCAGTGCATTGTAAAGAAGACACTGGTATTGTTTAATCAAATTTTAATGTACTGTATGGGCCTACTTTAAATGTTTATCATCAAACTGATAAATAATTTATGTAATATTATACAGATGAAACAGGAAATTATGCACGAAAGCAGATACTTTTCTGTAAATATGTTTGAAAAAACATGGGCTTAATTATGTTTTTTTTCTATGTTTGATTATTTGTGTTACAGGTAAGATGATTGAGGACTTCTGGGGCCCCTCCAAGAAGCTCCTGGGAGACATGAAGTTCCTGGAGAACCTCAAAGCCTATGACAAAGACAACATCGCCGCCGCCAACATTAAGAAGATCCGCGACAAATTCATCGACAATCCCGAATTCCAACCCTCCATCATCAAGAACGTCTCCTCTGCCTGTGAGGGCCTTTGTAAGTGGGTGCGGGCCATGGAGGTGTACGAGCGTGTATCCAAAGTGGTGGCCCCCAAGATAGAGAAGCTGAAGGAGGCTGAGGACGAGCTTGGGGTGCAGATGCAGATGCTGTCAGTGAAGAGAGCTGAGCTGAAGGAGGTGGTGGACAAGCTCCAGGACCTGAACGACACGTTCGAGGCCATGTGCAACAAGAAGAAAGACCTGGAAGAAAACATTGAGCTGTGCTCCCAGAAGTTGATCAGAGCAGAGCAGCTGATTGGAGGGCTGGGTGGGGAGAAAGACAGGTGGACGGAGGCTGCCCGGCTGCTGGGGATCAGGTACACCAACCTGACAGGTGACGTGCTCCTCTCCTCCGGCACCGTGTCCTACCTGGGGGCCTTCACCGTGGACTACCGTGTGGAGTGCCAGCGGGAGTGGCATCTGCTCTGCCAGGCCAAGAAGGTGCCATGCTCCGAGGACTTCACCCTCAGCAACACCCTGGGCAACCAGGTGTCCATCAGGGCATGGCAGATCGCCGGCCTGCCAGTCGACTCCTTCTCCACTGACAACGGCATCATTGTGTCCAACTCACGCCGCTGGCCCCTCATGATCGACCCGCAGGGCCAGGCCAACAAGTGGATCAAGAACATGGAGAAGGCCAACAAGCTGGCCGTCATCAAGCTGTCAGACGGCAACTATGTGAGAACACTGGAGAACTCCATCGCGTTCGGCACCCCTGTTTTGCTGGAGAACGTTGGAGAAGAACTTGATGCAGTACTGGAACCGGTGTTGCTGAAGCAGACCTTCAGACAACAAGGCGTGGAGTACATGAAGGTAGGAGAGAACATTGTGGAGTACTCCAAAGACTTCCTCTTCTACATGACCACCAGCCTGAGAAGCCCTCACTACCTCCCCGAGGTGGCAGTTAAAGTCTGCCTGCTCAACTTCATGATCACCCCACTGGGTTTGGAGGACCAGCTTCTGGGCATCGTGGCCGCCAAGGAGAAACCAGAACTAGAAGAGAAGAAGAACCAGCTGATCCTGGAGAGTGCCGCCAACAACAAGCAGCTGAAGGAGATTGAGGATAAAATCCTCAAAATCCTGTCTTCCTCAGAGGGTAACATCCTAGAAGACGAAACGGCCATCAAGGTCCTGTCTTCCTCCAAACTGCTGTCTGAGGAGATCTCGGAGAAGCAGAAGATTGCTAGTGTCACAGAGAAGGAGATTGACGACACGCGCATGGGCTACCGGCCTGTGGCCGAGCACTCGTCCATCCTGTTCTTCTGCATCTCTGAGCTGGCCAACATAGAGCCCATGTACCAGTACTCACTCACCTGGTTCATCAACCTCTACCTGCAGTCCATTGCCCAGAGCTTGAAGAGCGACGACCTAGCCACCCGCATCGAGAACATTGTGGAGCATTTCACCATCAGCATCTATAACAACGTGTGCCGATCGCTCTTCGAGAAGGACAAGCTGCTCTTCTCCTTGCTCCTCACCGTGGGCATCATGCAAGGCAAGGGCCAGGTGGACGACACCATCTGGCGCTTCCTCCTCACCGGTGGCATCACTCTGGACAACCCCGACCCCAACCCTGCTCCTGAGTGGCTCTCCGACAAGTCCTGGTCAGAAATCGTAAGAGCGTCCAAGCTGCCAAACTTAGAAGGTCTCTTCGAGCACGTCCGAGACAACATTCCCAAGTGGAAGAAGATCTACGATTCGGGGAAGCCTCACAAGGAGCAGCTGCCTGACAGCTGGAGGATGCTGGTGGGGATGCACCGCATGGTGGTGCTGCGCTGCTTCAGGCCAGACAAGCTGGTTCCGGCGGTGCAAGAGTTCATTGTGGACAACATGGGGCGCAGCTTCATTGAGCCCCCGACCTTCGACCTGGCCGGGAGTTACAACGACTCCAACTGTTGCTCTCCTCTCATCTTTGTGCTCTCTCCAGGATCTGATCCCACTGCGGGTAATTCATTAGAGATACCTGTGACTTTTGAGCTGTATTCTCAAATCAAATCAAATTTTATTGGTCACATACACATGGTTAGCAGATGTTAATGCGAGTGTAGCGAAATGCTTGTGCTTCTAGTTCCGATCGTGCAGTAATATCTAACTTGTAATCTAACAATTTCACAACAACTACCTTATACACACAAGTGTAAAGGAATGATTAAGAATATGTACATATAAATATATGAATGAGCGATGGCCGAACGGCATAGGCAAGATGCAGTAGATGGTATAGAGTACAGTATATACATATGAGATGAGTAATGTAGGGTATGTAAACATTATATACAGTGGCATTAAGTGACTAGTGATACATTTATTACATCCAATTATTAAAGTGTCTAGAGATTAAGTCTGTATGTTGGCAGCAGCCACTCAATGTTTAACAGCTGTTTAACAGCCTTGAGATAGAAGCTGTTTTTCAGTCTCTCCGTCCCAGCTTTGATGCACCTCTACTGACCTCGCCTTCTGGATGATAGCGGGGTGAGGTTTCAGCCTCCTGAGGTTGAAGAGGTGCTGTTGCACCTTCTTCACCACGCTGTCTGTGTGGGTGGACCATTTCAGTTTGTCCGTGATGTGTACGCCAAGGAACTTAACTTTCCACATTCTCCACTACTGTCCCGTCGATGTGGATAGGGGGGTGCTCCCTCTGCTGTTTCCTGAAGTTCACGATCATCTCCTTTGTTTTGTTGACGTTGAGTGTGAGGTTATTTTCCTGACACCACACTCCGAGGGCCCTCACCTCCTCCCTGTAGGCAGTCTCGTCGTTGTTGGTAAATCAAGCCTACCACTGTAGTGTCGTCTGCAAACTTTATGACTGAGTTGGAGGCGTGCATGGCCACGCAGTCATGAGTGAACAGGGAGTACAGGAGAGGGCTGAGAACCCACCCTTGTGGGGCCCCAGTGTTGAGGATCAGTGGGGTGGAGATGTTGTTTCCTACCCGTCAGAAAGTCCAGGACCCAGTTGCACAGGGCGGGGGTCGAGTCCCAGGGTCTAGAGCTTAATGATGAGTTTGGAGGGTACTATGGTGTTAAATGCTGAGCTGTATTCGATGAACAGCATTCTTACATAGGTATTCCTCTTGTCCAGATGGGTTAGGGCAGTGTGCAGTGTGATTGCGATTGCGTCGTCTGTGGACCTATTGGGGCGGTAAGAAAATTGGAGTGGGTCTAGGGTGTCAGGTAGGGTCGAGGTGATATGATCCTTGACTAGTCTCTCAAAGCACTTCATGATGACGGAAGTGAGTGCTATGGGGCGATAGTCGTTTATCTCAGTGCTTTATTCTGTGCTTTAACTTAGGTTTTGGATATTTATTTGTTTTTTTTTGTCCTGCTCACTTAACTTATTGAATTATGATGCATCAAGAAATTATTCAAACTAAACTAGTCTTTAACGAACTTTACATACATCTGTTATACATCTGCATTAAAGAGGTCACATCTGATTGAATTTTTGAGTGCTCCAGAGTTCATGCCAGTACTTAAATGTTCCTTTGGACTCCAGGTCTGCTAAAGTTTGCTGACGACCTTGAGATGGGGGGCAGTAAAACCCAGACCATCTCCCTGGGCCAGGGCCAGGGGCCCATCGCAGCGCTGATGATCAATGCTGCCATCAAGGATGGCACCTGGGTGGTGCTACAGAACTGTCATCTGTGCACCAGCTGGATGCCTGCCCTGGAGAGGATCTGTGAGGAGGGCATCACCCCCGAAAACACCAACCCCACCTTCAGGTCAGCCGTTGCAGGGCAGGGGGAGTTTTTATCTATTATAGCCATTGGCCAGGCAGTTGGTTTGTATACCCTGGTTGTAATACTCTGGTTGCTTATGATCCTATACATTTGTATTGTCTACAAATAAAACCAAGAGCAACAAAGTAAACTAACACTGTCATTGCTAACTTCACAGGTTGTGGTTAACCAGTTACCCGTCTGACAAGTTCCCAGTCAGCATCCTTCAGAACGGGGTGAAGATGACCAACGAGCCCCCCAAAGGGATGAGGGCCAACCTGTTCCGCTCCTATGTCAGCGACCCCATCTCCGACCCCGCCTTCTTCAACAGCTCCAAGAAACAGGAGGCGTGGCAGAAGCTGCTGTTTGGTCTCTGCTTTTTTCATGCTCTGGTGCAGGAGAGGAGGACCTTCGGACCTCTAGGTGAGACTAACACTCTTCTATGGTTCTCTTTTCTTTTTACCAATTTTTTCTTAAAACAAAATGTCCTCCCCTTCTCAGTCCCTGAAATTGTCTTTTGGTGTTTTCGCTCATCCTATACCTTTCTTGTTCCTTCTCTCTCTCTCTCTCTCTCTCTCTCTCTCAGGGGAAACACATTTTCCTTCAGTATACGTCATAATGTCACTGCATTGAATATCCTCTCTTATAACTTGAGTTAAAGGGTCAAAACTTGTCATCGTTTTTTTCCCGCATTTGACCCCAAGGTTGGAATATCCCGTATGAGTTCAATGAGTCTGACCTGAGGATCAGTATGACGCAGATCCAGATGTTCCTGGATGAGTATGAGGAGATTCCTCTGGAGGCCCTCTCCTACCTAACTGGTGAGGCTCTCTCAGACACAGCTGTGTGGATTGGTATAGAGGGAGAGAGACTGTATCACATAGCAATAAAAGAGGTTCATTCTCTGTTTGTATCAGAGCATAGGAGGGTTTACTAATCTGAACTAGTGGAAGACAGACACATACATTTCTCTCTCTCCCTTTCTCTCTCTTTCAGGTGAGTGTAACTACGGTGGCAGGGTGACGGACGACAAGGACAGGCGTCTGCTGGTGTCTCTACTGTCCATCTTCTACAGCAGGGAGCTGATAGAGCAGGAGGGCTACCGTGTGTGTGAGGGAGACATGTACTATATCCCCCCTCATGGACCGTACCAGGTACTACTGTCACCTCCATCATATCTTTATCCATTTACCATACAAATAGCGGACTGTCATATCCATAGTCTATGATATCTTTATAATGTTGCCCTTAAGGTTCAGATATTTGTTGTCGCCTTAATGATTCAGGGGTCAGGAGGTGCATTGGGGGTAGAGTGATCTGATCCTAGATCTGTGGTTAGGGGATGTCTACTGGTATCTGCTTAGATTTTGTCACACCCTCTGTATGGAGCCTCTGGACCACATTGCCAGGTCAAGCATAAATTGGCGTTTAGACTGCTAAATAATTAGTGAAATAGTTCAACAAATAGCTACCTGAACTATCCGCATTGACCCTTTTTGCTCTTCACATACAGTGCTGCTACTGTCTACTGTCACTTTATTCCTAGTTATATGTACATATTACCTCAAATACTTCGTACCCCTGCACATCGACTCGGTACTGGTACCCCTTGTATATAGCCACGTTATAGTTACTCATTGTGTATCTATTACTTTTATTATTAAGTGTTTTACTTTTCTATTATTTCTCTATCTTCTTTCTCTCTGCATTGTTGGGAAGGGCCTGTAAATTAGCATTTCACTGTTAGTCCACACCCGTTGTTTACGAATCGTGTGACAAGTACAATTTTATTGGATTTGAATTAATTTGTACTGTTTGTCTTTTCAAGACCTATGTTGATTACATCCGCAACCTACCCATCGCAGCGGAACCTGGCGTGTTTGGACTCCACAGCAATGCTGACATCACCAAGGACAACCAGGAGACCAATCAGCTGCTGGATGGAGTGCTGCTTACACTGCCCAGGCAGACTGGAGGCGGGGCTAAATCCCCTCAGGTTAGTTGGACAGTGGACACTAGGGTTGAATGGCGGGAACCCGGTTACTGAGATTTACCAGGATATACTGTCCAAAACCACTCCCTTTTCCCAGGATAAAAAACTGTGAGAAACCAGTAAATTAAAAATTATCTATATGAACAGTGAAATGGAACTGTTAAATTATATGCGATGTCTAAATCTGGTTTCTCTATGGTCTCTGCATGATAAATCACCAACACTCAGGGTGGGGAAAGACAGCGCATCTCAGTATGGAACATAGTTCACAATACATATAGACCTATGGTAATTTTCTTGTGACAGTTAACCTCTCAGGGATTGCTGAGGCGCTAGCGCCCCAATCCCGACACTACCAGGTGAAATGTAAGGCACCAAATTCAAAATCCAAAAGTTGAATTATTAAACATCCACCAATATACAAGTGTTCCATACTCATCAAAAGCTCTGTTTCTTGGCAATATCACAGCATTGTCAGATTTCAAAAAGGCTTTACGGCGAAAGCAGCACATTTCATTGTTTGAGGGTAGCATCTCACATATTTTTCCCATAGCCATGAATCGATTATCCATCACGGCACACACATAACACATTTCACAGTGAAAACAAATCAATTACCTGTTGAAGAACTTCTGCTGAGGTCATCCTAAGTGTCCAACGAAGACAATCCATGGTTCTTTTGTTAGAAAAAGTAATGTATTTTATCCATAAATCTCCTTTTGGTTCGTGCGTTATAATCAGAAACGACAGCTTCCACTCCTCCATTGAAACGTGACGCAAACTCGTTCATCTTATAACTATAAACTTGTCCAAGAACAATCAAACATAGTTTTAAATGTATCTTTAGGAACACTTTTACGTATATTTACTATTATAAATCAACCGGAATATAAACTGATCGATAAAGACGGTAAAAAAGACACTGCGCGCCTTGTCGGGAACGCGCACTGGGTACTGTTGACATAAAAAGTACACTTCCTGGTTTGCTCTTATTCTCTTGTCTAATTCATCCAAATTGAAAATTGACACTGTCTCGAGACTGTTGACATCTAAAGGAAGCAATGGGTACTGCATTCATATGCCCTTATATGGTCATTTTCATGAGGGAGGGGTTCCAAATGAGCAATGTGTCAAAATCACTTTTTCCAGGACAGAAATTCCTCGGGTTTTCGCCTGCCATATGCGTTCTGTTTCACTCACAGACAAATGGTTAACACTTTTGGAAAATTCAGAGTGTTTCCTATCCAATGGTACTAAATATGTGCATATCCTATTTTCTGGGCCTGAATCGGAGGCATTTTACTTTGGGCACGCCAGGCTCTCCAAAACCGACCCCTCAGCTGCCACTCCCTAACAAGTTAAACCTACATTTGCTGCAGCAAAGCCTATATTACAGAAATATAAAGACTGAATGCGCGTCTAATTTACCCACCTCCGCCTGGCGTTCGGGGTCACCTTATTTCTTAATTGTAAAGATAATTTTTTTAAATTGAAGCTGCAGAGTTTTTAAACAGCCTAACACTTGAATATTGTTGCTATAAATCAGTGCAAGCACAAGCATGGCCGATTAATTAGGGTCGATTTCAAGTTTTCATAACAATCGGTAATCAGCATTTTTGGACGCCGATTATGGCCAATTACATTGCACTCCACGAAGAGACTGCGTGGCAGGCTGACCACCTGTTACGCGAGTGCAGCAAGGAGCTAAGGTAAGTTGCTAGCTAGCATTAAACGTATCTTATAAAAAACAATCAATCTTAACATAATCACTAGTTAACTACACATGGTTGATGATATTACTAGTTATTCTAGCTTGTCCTGCGTTGCATATAATCAATGCAGTGCCTGTTAATTTATCATCGAATCACAGCCTACTTCACCAAACGGGTGATGATTTAACAAGCGCATTCGCGAAAAAAGTACTGTCGTTGCACCAATGTGTACCTAACCATAAACATCAATCCCTTTCTTAAAATCAACACAAAATAAAAAAATAATAAACCTGCATATTTAGTTAATATTGCCTGCTAACATGAATTTCTTTTAACTAGGGAAATTGTGTCACTTCTCTTGCGTTCTGTGCAAAGCAGAGTCAGGGTATATGCAGCAGTTTGGGCCGCCTGGCTCGTTGCAAACTGTGTGAAGATCATTTCTTCCTAACAAAGACCGTAATTAATTTGCCAGAATTTTACATTATTATGACATAACATTGAAGGTTGTGCAATGTAACAGCAATATTTAGACTTAGGGTTGCTGCCCGTTCGATAAAATTCGTAACGGTTCTATATTTCACTGAAAGAATAAACGTTTTGTTTTCGAAATTATAGTTTCCTGATTTGACCATATTAATGACCTAAGGCTCGTATTTCTGTGTGTTTATTATAATTAAGTCTATGATTTGATATTTGATAGAGCAGTCTGACTGAGCGGTGGTAGGCAGCAGGCTTGTAAGCATTCATTAAAACAGCACTTTCCTGAATTTTCCTGCAGCTCTTCGCAGTGCCTCAAGCATTGCGCTGTTTATGACTTCAAGCCTATCAACTCCTGAGATTAGGCTGGCAATACTATAGTGGCTATAAGAACATCCAATAGTCAAAGGTATATGAAATACAAATGGTATAGAGAAAAATAGTCCTATAATTCCTATAATAACTACAACCTAAAATGTCTTAACTTTCATATGGCCAGGTCGCAGTTGTAAATGAGAACTTGTTCTCAACTTGCCTACCTGGTTAAATAAAGGTTAAATGAATAAAATATGTTCTCATGTTCTGAGCAAGGAACTTAAACGTTAGCTTTTTTACATGGCACATATTGCACTTTTACTTTCTTCTCAAACACTGTGTTTTTGCATTATTTAAACCAAATTGAACATGTTTGATTATTTGAGATTAAATTGATTTAATGTATTATATTAAGTTAAAATAAGTGTTCATTCAGTATTGTTGTAATTGTCATAATTACACATACATACACATATATACAGTGGGGAAAAAAAGTATTTAGTCAGCCACCAATTGTGCAAGTTCTCTCACTTAAAAAGATGAGAGAGGCCTGTAATTTTCATCATAGGTACACTTCAACTATGACAGACAAAATGAGGAAAAAAAGATTTTTTATGAATTTATTTGCAAATTATGGTGGAAAATAAGTATTTGGTCACATACAAACAAGCAAGATTTCTGGCTCTCACAGACCTGTAACTTCTTCTTTAAGAGGCTCCTCTGTCCTCCACTCATTACCTGTATTAATGGCACCTGTTTGAACTTGTTATCAGTATAAAAGACACCTGTCCACAACCTCACAGTCACACTCCAAACGCCACTATGGCCAAGACCAAAGAGCTGTCAAAGGACACCAGAAACAAAATTGTAGACCTGCACCAGGTTGGGAAGACTGAATCTGCAATAGGTAAGCAGCTTGGTTTGAAGAAATCAACTGTGGGAGCAATTATTAGGAAATGGAAGACATACAAGACCACTGATAATCTTCCTTGATCTGGGGCTCCACGCAAGATCTCACCCCGTGGGGTCAAAATGATCACAAGAACGGTGAGCAAAAATCCCAGAACCACACGGGGGGACCTAGTGAATGACCTGCTGGGACCAAAGCTGGGACCAAAGTAACAAAGCCTACCATCAGTAACACACTACGCCGCCAGGGACTCAAATCCTGCAGTGCCAGACGTGTCCCCCTGCTTAAGCCAGTACATGTTCAGGCAAGTCTAAAGTTTGCTAGAGAGCATTTGGATGATCCAGATGAGGATTGGGAGAATGTCAGATGAAACCAAAATAGAACTTTTTGGTAAAAACTCAACTCGTCGTGTTTGGAGGACAAAGAATGCTGAGTTGCATCCAAAGAACACCATACCTACTGTGAAGCATGGGGGTGGAAACATCATGCTTTGGGGCTGTTTTTCTGCAAAGGGACCAGGACGACTGATCCGTGTAAAGGAAAGAATGAATGGGGCCATGTATCGTGAGATTTTGAGTGAAAACCTCCTTCCATCAGCAAGGGCATTGAAGATGAAACGTGGCTGGGTCTTTCAGCATGACAATGATCCCAAACACACCGCCGGCAACGAAGGAGTGGCTTCAGAAGAAGCATTTCAAGGTCCTGGAGTGGCCTAGCCAGTCTCCAGATCTCAACCCCATAGAAAATCTTTGAGAGGAGTTGAAAGTCCGTGTTGCCCAGCGACAGCCCCAAAACATCACTGCTCTAGAGGAGATCTGCATGGAGGAATGGGCCAAAATACCAGCAACAGTGTGTGAAAGCCTTGTGAAGACTTACAGAAAACGTTTGACCTCTGTCATTGCCAACAAAGGGTATATAACAAAGTATTGAGATAAACTTTTGTTATTGACCAAATACTTATTTTCCACCATAATTTGCAAATAAATTCATAAAAAATCCTACAATGTGATTTTCTGGTTTTTTTTCCTCATTTTGTCTGTCATAGTTGAAGTGTACCTATGATGAAAATTACAGGCCTCTCTCATCTTTTTAAGTGAGAGAACTTGCACAATTGGTGGCTGACTAAATACTTTTTTTCCCCACTGTATATATAAAAATTGGCCAATTAATCTGTATCGGCTTTTTTTGGTCCTCCAATAATCAGAATCGGCGTTGAAAAATCATATTCGGTTGACCTCTACTATATACAGTTGAAGTCGGAAGTTTACATACACCTTAGCCAAATACATTTAAACTCAGTTTTTCACAATTCCTGACGTTTAATCCTAGTAAAAATGTCCTGTCTCAGTTAGGATCACCACTTTATTTTAAGAATATAAAATGTCAGAATAAAAGCAGAGAATTATTTATTTCAGCTTTTATTTCTTTCATCACATTCCCAGTGGGTCAGAAGTTTACATACACTCAATTAGTATTTGGTAGCATTGCCTTTAAATTGTTTAACTTGGGTCAAACGTTTCAGGTAGCCTTCCACAAGCTTCTCACAATAAGTTGGGTGAATTTTGGCCATTCCTCCGGACAGAGCTGGTGTAACTAAGTCAGGTTGTAGGCCACGCCTTTTCAATTCTGCCCACAAATTTTCTATAGGATTGAGGTCAGGGCTTTGTGATGGCCACTCCAATACCTTGACCTTGTTGTCCTTAAGCCATTTTGCCACAACTTTGGAAGTATGCTTGGGGTCATTGTCCATTTGGAAGACCCATTTGCGACCAAGCTTTAACTTCCTGACTGATGTCTTAAAATGTTGCTTCAATATATCCACATAATTTTCCTCCCTCATGATGCCATCTATTTTGTGAAGTGCACCAGTCCCTCCTGCAGCAAAGCACCCCCACAGCATGATGCTGCCACCCCGGTGCTTCACGGTTGGGATGGTGTTCTTCGGCTTGCAAGCCTCCCCCTTTTTTCTCCAAACATAATGATGGTCATTATGGCCAAACAGTTCTATTTTTGTTTCATCAGACCAGAGGACATTTCTCCAAAAAGTACGATCTTTGTCCCCATGTGCAGTTGCAAACTGTAGTCTGGCTTTTTTATGGCGGTTTTGGAGCAGTGGCTTCTTCCTTGCTGAGCGGCCTTTCAGGTTATGTCGATATAGGACTTGTTTTACTGTGGATACTGTTTCCTCCAGCAACTTCACAAGGTGATTTGCTGTTGTTCTGAGATTGATTTGCCCTTTTCTCACCAAAGTATGTTAATCTCTAGGAGACAGAACGAGTCTCCTTCCTGAGCGCTATGATGGCTTCGTGGTCCCATGGTGTTTATACTTGCGTACTATTGTTTGTACAGATGAACATGGCACCTTCAGGTGTTTGGAAATTGCTCCCAAGGATGAACCAGACTTGTGGAGGTCTACAATTGTTTTTCTGAGGTCTTGGCTGATTTCCTTTGATTTTCCCATGATGTCAAGCAAAGAGGCACTGAGTTTGAAGGTAGAACTTGAAATACATCCACAGGTACACCTCCAATTGACTCAAATGATGTCAATTAGCCTATCAGAAGCTTCTAAAGCCATTACATATTTTTCAGGAATTTTCCAAGCTTTTTGAAGGCGCAGTCAACTTAGTGTATGTAAACTTCTGACCCACTGGAATTGTGATACCGTGAAATAATCTGTCTGTAAACAATTGTTGGAAAATTACTTGTGTCATGCACAAAGTAGATGTCCTAACCGACTTGCCAAAACTGTAGTTTGTTACAAGAAATCTGTGGAGTGGTTGAAAAATGAGTTTTAATGACCTAAGTGTATGTAAACTTCCGACTTCAACTGTATTGGTGTCCTAGCCTACCTCTTTCAGGTAATACATTCAATGCAGTATTACCCTTATATTCAGCTAATTAATGATGGGTTATGCATAATAAGCTAACTTGTGTCTCTTGCGCAATACGCACGCACCTGTGCTCCGCTGGCCTCTCTTTTTAAAAAACACTCCTTAGCTCTTGGAGTCCCATGCAGGAAAAGCTAGACTAGAATAGCTTGCTGGACATGACTTTTTCTAGCATTTCTTATATCAATAGACTATTCGAAGAGGGACAGAAGCTCGTTTGCTGACGGCACAATCATTTGCGATTTTCTGAGTTTGGGATTATTAAATGTCTAATGTAGGGCTCATAAAAAGGATTTAATGTATAACTCATCAGTCTCCGGTAGCATCAGGGTTGCATTTTTTTCTATCAAAGCTGTGTATCAAATCCAGAGAGAGGCTTATTTCTATGCTTTATAACACGTTTTAATGACACTTCCGGTTTTGGCGTGAAATACTACCTGGGAGTAAAGTGATTTATTCTCCGGATGGAACATTGAAAAATACAGGGAAAATATTCAATGCTAGTGGACACTTCTTTGTGTGATCAAAACCTGTACATTCTCACAGACCGGCACTTTATGTGGATAAGAAGTTGTGATGCCTCAGAACAAGCCTTGATATGTCAGCTCTGTACAAAAGCTTCAATTGTTTTGAATTTATTATACTGGTAGTTATATCTCTTTGATTATTACAGGAAGTGGTTGATGAGCTTGCAGAAGACATCCTGTCCAAGCTGCCAGCAGACTTTGACATCCAGATGGTGATTAACAAATACCCAGTGATGTATGAGGAGTCCATGAACACTGTGCTGAGACAGGAACTGATCCGCTTCAACAGGTAAATATCATGATCTGGAATAAAGAAACGTAGTCAGGAAGTGTAGCGTTTCAAACTGATACAATGAATGCACTCATAAAATGCTTACTCTACATCTGGCCATGGCAATTGGAGTCTTATGGTCAATTGATTAAAAGCAAAGTAAAATGTTTTAGGTATATTACTGGTAACGTTCAAGGATTTTATAGACTTTATCACATGGCATCTAGTGGCCTTTTTGGATGCTTCAGATTATCACAGGTGTCTGTAATTATCTCTCTGTGTGGCCTTATGTCTCACTATTGTTTGTGGAGATATGCTCTGATGAAGGTCGACTGACCGAAAGCTCAGCCTCTATTCAAATAAATGGGCATCTGACTGTTTCTCCAGTTTAGCATTTTGCCTCCTTCACTAATTGGTTTTGGGTGTGCAGTATTTTCTGCCTATTATCTACATGGAATTTTCATCACATGTAATATATATAAAATATGATTTTAAAATAAAAAAAATAGAATGACAAAGCTGTAAAACATTATCCTAAATTTAACCCATCAACTCAGTCGATACCATTGGTGTTTAATAAAAAGGGTTTCAGCATGAAATATCCTTTACATTTTTATACACTTATTTATACACTTATTTTACTATGTCAATTTGTCTTTGTTGTAAATATTTTGGCGACAAACTGGTGGCAGTTGTGAAAAAAGTCTATAGTTGGTAGTGTTTCATTGTTGATTAGACGTTTTTTTCATTTATTAAGCTATTTTCTCTTGAACCATATGGTCTATCCACTAGAAGTTATTTAAGTATAAATTACCAACGTTGCCATAGATTACAATAGATTCGGTAAATTAGCTGTAGTTTTACAACACTAGTCCCACATTTAATGACCACTATAAGCAGTTCATTTGTACTCTGTGTACAGGCAGTCATTACTACACAATCATTACATGCCTTTATGGCTATGGGGCAATTATGTGTTCATAACATGCTGATCATGATGCTTTGACCCCCTCAGGTTAACTCAGGTGGTACGCATCAGTCTGATAAACATTGGAAAGGCTCTCAAGGGCCAGGTGGTGATGTCTTCTGAGCTGGAGAACGTCTTCAACAGTATGGTGGTTGGCAAGGTGCCAACCATGTGGTCGGCCAAGTCCTACCCGTCTCTGAAGCCTCTGGGCAGCTACGTGTCCGACCTCCTCGCCAGGCTAAAGTTTCTACAGGTCAGTTATGATCGTCAAGAGTAAGGGTCCTGAGCTGCTCAACCCCAACAATACACATTCAAATGTGTTCGTATGTTCAATTAAAGTTGTTTTGAGGACAGGGATTTTGTTTCCTGTGAAACTGATACTCTTGAAAGACAAATACTGATGCATGGGAGTTGGGCTGTGTGTTTGACAGGACTGGATCAACAATGGGCCACCACCAGTCTTTTGGCTCTCTGGGTTCTACTTTACTCAGTCCTTCCTCACGGGAGTATCTCAGAACTTTGCCCGAAAGTATACCGTCCCCATCGACTTCATTGGCTTTGAATTTGAGGTAAGGGAGTACAATGTAAACCTCATCTTGTGTCCAGTGAATGCATGGCATGACTTCCCTGTCTCGATCAGGTGACCAAGCAAGAGACTCACATGGAGAACAAGCCAGATGATGGGGCCTACGTGAAGGGGTTCTTCCTGGAGGGGGCACGCTGGGACCGGGAGAAGATGGTCATAGGAGAGTCCCTCCCCAAGATCCTCTTCGACCCCCTGCCCATCATCTGGCTCAGGCCAGGGGAGATGTCAAAGTTCCTGCATGAGAACATCTACGTGTGTCCCGTGTACAAAACCAGCGCCCGGCGCGGAACCCTGTCCACCACGGGCCACTCCACCAACTACGTAATGCCTATCGAGCTTCCCTCTGACCGGCCGCAGAAACATTGGATCAACCGCGGGGTGGCCTGTCTGTGCCAGCTGGATGACTAGGCACATCTTGCAGGATGTTAGATATGAAAGACAGACAACCAACTCACTTCTTTTAAATAGATATTAAAGGCAGAATTGTATGCTGGATATTTTCAACTCAATTTCTTGATATTTTTGAAGATTGCACAGGCTGTCATATAACCTGGGTACCAGTCTCTTTAGCTAACATTCCACTCCTTGACATTGCCAAAGAGACTGGCCTCACGGTAATCTCAATGTTCAATATGCAGCCAGATTTACAGCACAGTTCCTGGTTGGTTGTTGGAAACATTAATATTTTCCATGACAATGTTATGGAACATGGGGAAAATCTGGTACAGTATAGAATTAAAATTTATTAACAGCAACAAACAAAACCGTTACGACCTGCTGCGGTAATTCCCTGGTGAAAAGCAGTGTCAATGCAAGATCATGTTGTTCAAATTGGCTAGAGAGGACTCCATAATCAGAGTGAATTGATGATACGTAAAATATTAGCCTACAAGAGTCAATCGAGCTATGTTTGCTTCAGTTGCATCCCATTAATGAGAGGAAAGAAACGCAAAACTGGCACCTGTCGTCATTACTCGCACATATGCTGATCATCATGAAATTGCTTACATTTTAACAATTTGTTATGCTCGTTGCAACCTGGTCTCAGAGCATTTTGTATTATTCTGTATGTAAATCCGAGACACTCATATACTAAATAGTTACGTTTTAGATGGTAGGTATTAATTCGTGGATGTCCATTACCCATTTCATACGATGTGTTACCAATTACAATTCGTATTATATGTTATGATTTTGCTAAATGTACAATGTGTTACGAATATGCAAAATATGACAATATGTTAAGAATTTGCTAAACGTTTAATATGTTACGAATTCTAGCTAGGTGGCTAATATTAGCTAGGTTAGGGTTAAGTTTAGGAGTAAGGTTAAAGGGTTAGGGGAAGGGTTACCTAACATGCAAAGTAGTTACAAAGTAGCAAGTAGTTGCTAATTAGCTAAAATGCTAAAGTTGTCCGTGATGAAATTCAAACTCGCAACCTTTGGGTTGCTAGACGTTCACGCAATATACCCACCCATCCACACTGACCAACCACCCTCCTTTTATTTTTGTCTTAACCTTCTGTCTTATGAAACCGTACCAAACATAACATACTTACTAAATGGAGTGTCTCGGATTTATATGCAGAATAATAAGAAATGCTCTGAGACCAGGGTGCCATTTCAGTTATATTATTCGTCCCTCCTCTCATATTAATAAGAGATGGAGCCAAGATGGGATACTTTAGGAAACTTTCTGAATGGACATAGTGAGAATTAGCGAACTCAAACACACACACACACCCTAAAAGGACCAATCAATCAAAGCCACCAGCGCAACTCGGACACAAACAAATCGCATTTCTAATTTCCTAAAAATGTATTAAAAACCTAGGCTCACCTTCAAATCTTGGCAGTAGTCAATCAGAAAGTAGGCCTATGCTACATTATAGCATAATGCTAAAATAATGTTGCCTTTCAAATTAATTGACAAGGAAAGTTTGAAGGGTGAGAGAGAGACAGCTATAGTATAACTAAAGACATTGGTTATGTAATTATTGTCCAAGCATGTGATGTGCTTATTCCAAAGGAAGATTTCCACGGAATTCCATCAATAAGGGATCATAGCTCAGTCTATGTCATAATGTTTTGTACAACCAGTGTAGTTTGGTCACTTATTTTGAGCAATTAAAAAGAATATACACGACCGTTCAAAAGTTTGGAGTCACTTAGAAATGTCCTTGTTTTTGAAAGAAAAACATTTTTTGTCCGCTGATTTTTTTTATCGAATATCTACATAGGCGTACAGAGGCCCATTATCAGCAACCATCATTCCTGTGTTCCAATGACACGTTGTGTTAGCTAATCCAAGTTTATCATTTTAAAAGGCTAATTGATCGTTAGAAAACCCTTTTGCAATTATGTTAGCACAGCTGAAAACTTGGCAGGTGTTGTTACACGTGGTCTGCCACTGCGAGGACGATCAGCTGCCCATCCTGTCTCCCTGTCTTAGGTGTCTCACAGGACGGACATTGCAATGTATTGCCCTGGCCACATCTGCAGGCCTCCTTGCCGCATGCCTAAGGCACGTTCACGCAGATGAGCAGGGACCCTGGGCATCTTTCTTTTGGTGTTTTTCAGTCAGTAGAAAGGTATCTTTAGTGTCCCTAAGTTTTCATAACTGTGACCTTAATTGCTTACCGTCTGTAAGCTGTTAGTGTCTTAACGACCGTTCCACAGGTGCATGTTCATTAATTGTTTATGGGTCATTGGAAACAGTGTTTAAACCCTTTACAATGAAGATCTGTGAAGTTATTTGGATTTAAACGAATTATCTTTGAAAGACAGGGTCCTGGAAAAGGGACGTATCTTTTATATTAGACGAAAGAAGCACCTTGTTCTTGCTTGCTGGATATAAAATAGGCTACAGCGTTCACATTTAACTGGCAGGGAAGTTTGAAGGGCGAGAACTTCTCTGGTATAATGTGATTACATTAGGGCTGGTGGTAAAAATGCAATAAACGGGAATCCTTTGTTCTCCCCGTGCCCAATGTTAGTTAAAGACACGTACCAGGCTAACGGTCAGAGATGGATCCCCTTCCGTAGCGGTGCGTGGGTAAAGTCACTGGGGAAGCCAAGCCAGAAAAAAGCCACATTACAACCTGTGTTGTGATAAGTGCGTTGTTTGCTCTATAACCTGTTCGTTCATATGCCTTGTCACCGTGAAATATAGGCCTAAGGCTGAGACAATAAGACAGTGGCAGAATAAATTGAACCACACCTTTGTTTCATCACAAAGTCGGAGAACAACCTCTGTCGGGTGAAGTCAACAAAGCATATTGCATGTAACAAACAATTACATGACCCAAAGCATGGTCAAGCAAGTTAACATTTCCAACATTTTCGGAGTACTAAAACAACTATTGATTTAGAACCACAGAGATAACGCTCGTGTGTGTGCAAGTAGAAAAAACATGTTGACTCACCCGACTTGTAGACAAACACAAATGCCATGTTGACAAAACCGTCTATCACTCTCATACAGTACACGCTTTTAGTTTTGGTTGTCCTAGGCTACCTGGCTAAAATGCTTGCTCGCTAGCCTAACTTCCTTTCATGGGCAACGATTAACCAACTAGTTAACATTAGCCTACTACTTCTAGCTACATATTGAACTTCCATCCTCTCAGGCCAGGGATGCTTTCTCCAGTGAGATACATTCAGCCTTTTGCGAATTGAAGGACAATTATGAAACAGAGACGAAAGATAAATTGTGTTTTATTCTTGGACAAATTTTGGGGTAAGCATGGTTTACTCAGTTACAAAAACCATAGAGGGTTGGTGGTGTGTTTACATACACTACATGACCAAAATTATGTGGACACCTGCTCGTTGAACATATTCCAAAATTATGGGCATTAATAAGGAGTTGGTCCCCCCTTTGCTGCTATAACAGCCTCCATCCACTCTCCTGGGAAGGCTTTCCACTAAATGTTGGAACATTGCTGCAGGGACTTGCTTTCATTCAGCCACAAGAGCATTGGTGAGGTCAGGCACTGGTGTTGGGCAATTAGGCCTGGCTCGCAGTCGGCGTTCCAATTCATCCCAAAGGTGTTTCGATGGGGTTGAGGTCAGGGCTCTGTGCAGGCCAGTCAAGTTATTCCACACCGATCACAACAAACCATTTCTGTATGGACCTCGCTTTGTGCACTGGGGCATTGTTATGCTGAAATAGTTAAGGGCCTTCCCCAAACTGTTGCCACAAAGTTGGAAGCACAGAATCATCTAGAATGTAATTGTATGCTGTAGCATTAAGATTTCCATTCACTAAGGGTGGCCTAGCCCGAACCATGAAAAACAGCCCCAGACCATTATTCCTCCTCCACTAAACTTCACAGTTGCCACCATTGCATTGGGGCAGGTAGAGTTCTCCTGGCATCCGTCAAAGCCAGATTAGTCAGTCGGACTGCCAGATGGTGAAGCGTGATTCATCACTCCAGAGAACGCGTTTCCACTGCTCCAGAGTCCAATAGCCGACGCTTGGCATTGCGCATGGTGAGCTTAGGCTTGTGTGCGGCTGCTCAGCCATGGAAACCCATTTCATGAAGCACCCAACGAACAGTTCTTGTGCTGACGTTGCTTCCAGAGGCAGTTTGGAACTCGGTAGTGAGTGTTGCAACCAAGGACAGAAAGTATTTTTGTTGTGGTTGCACATGAAATCTAATCAGTTTTACCTTTAAAACTGGAAAGCCACTAAAAATCTGGCTTTTCTTTTAAGAGAGTAGCCTACTAATCTTTAACTGGTTATAGTAAGACATTGTTCCGATCAGTTAAATCTAACAGTTGATCAACTGAAGGAAAGGTGGTGGTAAATGAATAAAACCTTGTGTGTATGCACTAATGCACTTTACTCAATAAATCCTTAACTCTATTTTTCAACCCGACAGAGTTCATCTGACTTTTTAGTAAATCCTTGAAAGAATGAATGCAGAGGAGTGGTGCTTTTCAAAACTCAATTCATTGAAACGATAAATGTATTCAAAATAGTATCATAAATCTTTATGGCTACTTATCTTACAGGACATACAATGCTGACATCCACATAACAGCTCTTGTCAGGAATCACATGCATAAATATACTTGGTACAGTATAATGTTGCATAGATGTCATGGATTGGATGCTACAGTGCAGTTTACAATGCAATGTGCTTAATGAACAATGGAAATAAATGACTTTTTTCTCCAATATATAAGATGGATTTTCAACTCAACTCCTGAGATCAGCCAGTGACTCTCCACCTGTCCTTGGTAAACATAAACCCTTCACAAGAATATAGAGTTCATCTAGTATCAGCTGTAGTATCAGCTGTCCTCATGTGACTAAGTAAACTGGCTTGGCCTGCTTCCTCATGTGTTGCTGTGCTTTCAGCTTCCTGCCTTTCTGGGTTGCCAGTCCCATTAAAGGCAGGTAGATCTGCAATGAAGGGTATAGAACCGAAATAAAACCATTACATTAGATAATAGTGAAATTGCACAATATTGCCTGTGATATCTAAATATTTATTCTGGTTTAGATGTCTGTCACTTACAGGTCTTGGATAGGGATTCCTGTAATGAAGACCTGCAAAACAGAATGGGGAAAAACATCACTCAGATTCTCACACCAAAGCATTTAAGTGTGAACTCTTAAAACATGTCTGATTTGTCCAGAGATTATTACTAAATGAAAGACTTTGAAAATGTCAACCAGGCTTTTCTTGACACTCACCAATTTCTATCCTTGCCTCACATTCTGCTAAGCACTTCTTTATTGATTCCTGATCTGTCAACTGAAAGGGATACACAGAACAGCAGATGAATCAAACAGATAAAGATGATACCAAGCTACACAGACAAACTTAGGGTCTGTCTTTTTACCTGTTGGTTTCGTCTGAAGAGGGTCTGAGCCTCCTGGACAATGTACCTTCTGTCGCTCTCAGTGTCTTGTGGGAGTGTGGACTGCGCCCCAGGCGATCCGAAATACCCTCATATACTGTGACAGGACCTGATTACGTGTGGCTGTCGTCATTTGGTCTAAAAACAATACAAAGCAGGGAATAGAAAACATATATGCAAGGAGTAAGTTGCCCTATATAATTAACACCAGACTCAACCAAAGGATCCAGAGTACCGCAAAAGACTGGGGGCCCCGTTTGTATTGATATCATCTCTGATCAAACATCATTGGATAGGTGAAAACATATACATTTAGAATTTATACAGCAGTTGGTGAAAGTAAAGATTCCATTACATTGCTTTGAATGATTACTTAAACAGAGGTAGGTTTAGTGTTGGAAATGTGGGTAAATAATACACAGAGACTAGATCGTTTTTATTATAAACTGACAGCAGTGGTATATCAGACTGAATGCCACGGGTATGACAAAACATTTATTTTTACTACTCTAATTCTGTTGGTAACCAGTTCATAATAGCAATAAGGCACCTCGGGGGTTTGTGATATATGGCCAATATACCACGGCTAAGGGCACTCCGCGTTGCGCATAAGAACAGCCCTTAGCCGTGGTATATTGGCCATATACCACACCTCCTCTGGCCTTACTGCTTAATTGTGGACTAGTGGACAGTGGACTAAATAGCTACTTGCTTCTTCTACAACTACAGCCCTTCACTGGTTTCCACAAATACAAAGTAAGGGAAAGGAAAGGGGGATACCTAGTCAGCTGTACAACTGAATGCCTTTAACTGAAATGTGTCTTCTGCATTTAACCCAACCTTCTGAATCAGAGAGGTGCGGGGGCTGCCATAATCGACATCCAAGTCCTTAACATAGGCTATAATACAAAAATTTATGAAAACAAAAATGTGCTTTTTGGTCTTAATTTAAGGTTAGCGTTAGGCTTAAGGTTAGCAGTGTGGTTAAGGTTATGGTTAGGTTTAAAATCACATTTTAAAAAGATGAATTGTAGGGTTAATGATTTTTGTGGCTGTGGTAACTAGTGACGACTATTCCCCGGTGACTGGTTAAAAATCAAATCAAGTTTATTTATAAAGAGCTTTTTACATCAGCAGATGTCACAAAGTGCTTATACAGAATCCCAAACTATAACCCCAAACAGCAAGCAATACAGATGTAGAAGCTGTCTTATGTAGACTAGAATTATGCTGCGTTGAAAACAACCGGGAACTCGGAATCTCTGACTTCAGTTTGTTCAAGACAACTGGGAACTCTGGAAAAAAACGAGCTCCGCCTAGGAAAAATCGTTTGGAACGGTCATCCAACTATTAATTCCAACTCAGGAACTCTGGCCTCTATCTAGAGCTCCGACTTTCCGACCTGAAGATCACTGATGTCATGATTTGACCTAGTATTTTTCCAGAGTTCCCAGTTGTCTTCAAAGCACCATTCAACCTCAGGAGGCTGAAGAAATGTGGCTTGTCAGCTAAAACCCTCACAAACTTTTACAGATGCACAATTGAAAGCATCCTGTCAGGCTCCCCACCTGGTACAGCAAGTGCACCATCCACAACCGCAGGGCTTTCCAGAGGGTGGTGCGGTCTGCACAACGCATCACTGGGGGCAAACTACCTGCCCTCCAGGACATCTACAGCACCCGTTGTCACAGGAAGGCCAAAAAAATCATCAAGGACAACAACCACCCGAGCCACACCCTGCTACCATCCAGATGGCGAGGTCAATATAGGTGCATCAAAGCTGGGACGGAGAGACTGAAAAATAGCTTCTATCTCAAGGCCATCAGACTGTTTGACAGCCATCACTAACACAGAGAGGCTGCTGCCTACATACAGACTTGAAATCATTGGCCTCTTTAATAAATGGATCACTAGTCACTTTAATAATGACACTTTAATAATGCTTACATATCTTGCATTACTCATCTCACCATCTATTGCATCTTGCCTATGCCGCTCGGTCATTGCTCATCCATATATTTATATATTCTTATTCCATTCCTTTACTTAGATGTGTGTGTATTAAAATTAATACATTTTAAATCGAATTCCTAGTTGTTTTGAACGCGGCATATATAGCTAGTTAGTTATCTAATGCATGTTCAAAACAACTGGGAGCTCGGAACTCCGAAATGTCAAATTTCAGTGCGTTCAAAATATCTGGAAAATACGAGCTCCGACTGGAAAAAACATCGATTTGAACAGTCATTCATCTTTCTAGAAGTCACTCTATCCGACCTGAAGTTCAATGACGTGATGATTTTCCGAGTTCCCAGTTGTTTTGAACGCGGCATATTGGCGTCTGTGCGTCACACTTATGAATATGGGCTAACGTGAGCTAGCAGGGTAACAAGGCAAAGTACCTGGCAAATGACAGCTTATCGTTCATTTAATACGAACGTCTATGGTAGGAATATCGAACGCTGTGTGTTTACATTGCAATAACACCATGTCACAATGCTGACTTATCGAATAGTAGTATTATCTGGCAATTATTACTTGGACCAACCTACTGTGCTGTTAGCTTTTTTTGACAACATGTCGCATCGAAATGACGATTCAATTGACGTAATTTGAGAGGTGTGTTCGCAGCAATCGGCGTTGCAAAGTCGCTGCGAAACAATTAAATAGTCAATTTTTCATTCACTTTTCAAAGCCCTTCAAGTTCAACCCCAAAGACGATTTCACCAAATATTATGTTAATGTTGATTCATGTTCGTTGGGTTTTTAGCTTTATTAGTCAGGTTACCAGCTACTACAATTTTTAACTAAATCTAAACAGGGGACCCCATACAGATCAGTGGATGGTATCGTTGCTAGCTGTCTAACTGGTGCTCTGTTGGGAGGAAGTGATGCAGGGAAAATCCAGTCAATGACTAAAGGGGAAACACAAAGAAACTGTAAGCTTTTCGTACTGGTTCATCCGACTTTTTTTAATTAGTCAATTTAAAGTAAAAGCCAGTCGTCTAGGGCTGTTGTTTGCAAACCAGGTGCGTTCTTATCGGGCAAAAGCCAACTTAAACGCTCGTTTTTGTTTATGGTGCTGACTAGCTACCTACTAGCATTAGCTGGCTAGCTTTTTTTTTTTTTTTAGCTAAGTGTCGTTGTGTCCTAAGTTCGCTATTTGTTTTACTGATGTTATTGGAGTGATGTACGTGATTTTCTCGACAATCAACTATTTTGAAGAGGTGACGTTACTTCTTGTTCGTGTTCTAATTTAGTTTATATTTTTATGGCATACTAGATTGCTAACTTTACAGATAGCTAGCTAGCTACATGATGACGTGCTAACTAGCCAGTCGGCAGCTAGGTATGATGATGGCGAAGTGTAACCAGCCACAAACGAGGCTATATTATTACCAGGGAACTTAGCTGCTGTAGTTGTTAGACAGTCAAGTTGATTAGGTTACCATGTTAGCTGGTCAAACAAAGAAACCAATATGTTAGCCAACGTTCAGATGCTAACTAGAACTGCACAGCTGAGCTAGCTACCAAGTTAAGATTATTGTTGGCAGTGTTATTTTGATAAAAAAGGTTGCTAACTAAATAGTTAAGTAGCTAACTTAGCTAGATATTCCCCACAGTATATACATGCCGATGTGTTCCTAGTCCGCTAACTACAACAATAAAGTCCATCATATTAGAATGGGGTGAACGTGGTTGAAAGCACTGCAGGCTTTCCAGGAGGTGTTTTGCCTGTACATGTCCACGGAAGTTTCAATAAATGTGATCAGGGGCTGTTCGCTTGTTGCTAAGTGTTTCATCAAATCATGAAAGACAGGCAAAAACACCAACTAGTTGAACAAGAATGTTAGTACAGTAGTTGGTTTATGAATCTTGCAACAGCTCGAAGCCATCATGAATTCCTCATTGAGTAACAGAATATTTCAAGGTCTCTAACAAAGGAAAGGGCTGAGGCGTATTTAGCTCTATAGTCTCCTGCTTTCATTGGTGGAAAAATGTACCCAATTGGCATACTTGAGTAATAGTAAAGGTACCTTAATAGAAAATGACTCCAATAAAAGTCTGAGAGTAAAATACTACTTGTCTAAAAGTATTTGGTTTTAAATATACTGAAGTATCATAAGTAAATGTAATTGCTAAAATATACTTACGTTTCAAAAGTAAAAGTATACTTTTCAAGTTCCTCATATTAAGCAAACCAGGCGGCACCATTTTCTTAGATTTTTTAAATTTTATTTACCAATAGCCAGAGACATGCTCCAACACTCAAACAATTTACAAATGAAGCTTGCGTTTAGTGAGTCCGCCAGATCAGAGGCAGTAGGGATGACCAGACACCCCAAAAAACTAAAGTAGTACTTTCAAGTATTTTTACTTAAGTGCTTTACACCACTGGCTGCTTTCAATTAAAGTAGTTAATGTGGAAATGCATGTAGTAAATGACTGCTTTCTCAATCTGAAATTACAAATTCACAGCAAGTTCATACACTGAATCTACATGTGAGTGAACGATACCCCTGTATCACATTATGCTTATGGTGACAAGATGCTGTGTGTCTTTCAGCATTGCTGATGTTAAGGTCACCACGATGGAGCAGAAAAAGATGACACCTTCATCTAGATTGATAAAGGCATTCTGAGGAAGTGTCTGTAAGTACTTATTATCAGAACCAACCCATTTCTTAGCTATCGCTGAGCTATTTTGATAGCGTTTTGTGCAGGCTAGTAGTATGTATGATACGGACCACTTACATTTCAATTTTAGTGTTTGTCTGGATGTTGTATCTTCTGGTTTTTAAGGTAACCAACATCTTGTTGTAGCTGTAAGTATTTTAGTCAGTTTTATGGTAACCCATGCTGCATTATGCTCTTCTCTATAAGTAGTTATTCAGCCCTCTAGTTTGATATGAACCCTCCTCTCCATGGTACAGTACCAGCTTCTATGGTAACTGGGCCAGGCTTAAAACTGCCACACACTTCACCCTTTTTCGTTGGTGATGTAGCCTACTTGTATGGTCTTCATATGATTTCCTTATTTTAGCATTTAGCAGTTGTCTTCTCTTGTAATTATTACCTCAGTGTTGTGGCTTTTGACCCTTTGTGACTAACGGGTTTGTTGATTCAGTGACTCATTGTCACTGTTGTTGTTGACCCTGTGTGACTGTGTTGGACTCCTCCTCTGTTCCAGGGCCCAAGGGCATGTTGAGACGTCTCACCAGGCCAGAGCAGAGGCGTCTTGGTGGGGTAGACGGGGCCTGAAGGAGGGGAGGACAGACCGGGAGGACCAGTGAGAGAGACATGGGCCAGTGCGTCACCAAGTGTAAGAACCCATCGTCCTCGCTCGGTAGCAAGAGTGGCGACAAGGAGCAGGGGTCCAGGTCCCACCACAAGAAAGGCGGGGGCATGGGAGGCGGCGGGGCAGGAGGGCACAAAGAGGAGCCTGGCACTGTGTGCAGAAAGGCCTCCAGCGAGCACATGTTCAACGGCACCAAGACCGGCATGGAGGTTACCGTGGAGACCACTGTGATCCCTGCGTCGGCCATGCTGGGGGACCTGAGGAAGGAGGACCGCTTGGTGGCGGATAGGGAGGGGCCGTCCTTGCAGCGCATCGAGGAGCTCTTCTGCTGCTACAAGGACCCGCATGACGATGCCATCTTGGAGGAGGGCATGGAGAGGTTCTGCAACGACCTGTGCGTGGACCCCGCCGAGTTCCGCGTGCTGGTCCTTGCCTGGAAGTTCCAGGCGGCCACCATGTGCAAATTTACAAGGTGAGAGACGGGTTGGGGATTGGATCGGAAGGAGTAGGGATGAGACAGACGATGCTTCATCAATATGTTTTAGCCTGATATTCAGAAAACATGTTCTGAGAAGATTCTTCAAGTCATTTATTGGTCCAAAAGAGACCATATTAGCCTGTAATATTGATTAGCATGGCTGATTCAGTGGCTGATGTTAGACATCTGACCAAATTTCTAAAATGGCTACTGCTGCCCTGTACTGTATGTTTTAGGCTAGCTTCCCCTCTCGCTGTGCAGTGTTTCATTTAACATTTGTCTGGCTGGCCACCCCACCCCCACTTCTCTCAGCTTTCTGCAGCTCACTTGCTAGCTGACAGGTAGGGGGCACACAGGAAATCGAATCAGGCTCTGACACTGCACTCTGTAATGAGTAGGGAGTAGACAGTGTCTTTCTCTGATTGTCTATTGCTCAGATGATTTTGTCTTCTCAATTTTCATGTAATCTTGTGCCTAGTCTGAAGACTGTACCTATTACCATCATTTGACCTATTAACAAATGTTTTCATCTGAGCTACCTAGAGCCAGAAACTTGAAAGGTTTACTGTTGCTTTGCTGTTCACACCAAGTCTGATTTCAGTCTGCTGTATTAAAGGGGGTGCAAAAGCAATGTGTATCAGGGGACATATCTGGCCAGGGACTCATGCTGAAGTGACAGCAGAACAATGTGACAGGATGTGGTTAAGTTAATAGAATCCAATGTTATTCGCCACATGCTTCGTAAACAACAGGTGTGGACTTACAGTGAAATGCTAGTTTAAAGGCCCTTCCCAACAATGCAGAGAGAAAGAAGATGGGGTAATAATAGAAACACAATGATAACATGGCTATATACAAGGGGGTACCAGAACCAAGTCGATGTGCAGGGGTACGAAGCAATTGAGATAGATATGTACGTGTAACTAGTAATAAAGTGACAGATAGTAAAGAGTAGCAGCGGTGTATGTGATGTCAAGAGTTAGTGCAAAAAGGGTCAATGCAGATAACCAGGCTAACTATTAAACGTTTTAGCAGTCTTATGGCTTGGGGGTAAAAAGATGGTCAGGGTCCTGTTGGTTCCAGACTTGGTGCATCGGTACCGCTTGCCGTGCGGTAGCAGAGAGAACAGTCTATGACTTGGGTGGCTGGAGTCTTTGACACATTTTAGGTCTATCCTCTGACACTGCCTGGTATAGAGGTCCTGGATGGCAGGGAGCTCGGCCCCAATGATATACTTGGCCGTACGCACTACCCTCTGTAGCGCTTTGTGGTTCGATGCTAAGCAGTTGCCATGAAAAGCGGTGATGCAGCCAGTCAAGATGCTCTCAATATGTAGCTGTGTAACTTTTTTTCCGGATCTGAGGGACAATGCCAAGTCTTTTCAGCCTCCTGAGGGGGAAGAGGCATTGTTGTGCTCTCTTCGAGACTGTGTTGGTGTTTTTGGACTCTCGACCCGCTGTTCAGCCCTTTGTTTCCTGTAGTCCACGATCAGCTCCTGGGCACAGGGACGATGGTGGTCTGCTTGAAACATGTAGGTATTACGGACTGGGTCAGGGAGAGGTTGGAAATGTCAGTGAAGAATTTTGCCAGCTGGTCAGCGCATGCTCTGATAACGTGCCCTGGTAATCCTGCGGCCTTGTGAATGTTGGCCTGTTTTAAGGTCTTACTCACATCGGCTACGGAGAGCGTGATCACACAGTTGTCCGGTGTAGTAGGATTCAATCTTAGTCCTGTATTGACGCTATGCCTGTTTGATGGTTGGGCGTAGCGGGATTTCTTATAAGCATCCGGGTTAGTGTCCCGCTCCTTGAAAGCGGCAGCTCTATCTTTTAGCTTAGTGTGGATGTTGCCTGTAATCCATGGCTTCTGGTTGGGGTATGTACGTACGGTCACTTTTGGGACAAAGTCATCGATGCACTTATTAATGAAGCTGGTGACTGATGTGGTAAACTCCTCAATGCCATCGGATGAGTCCCGGAACATATTCCAGACTTTAATAGGGTGATTCTCACGAAATCTTGGTTTCAAACATGAAATCTTTAAAAAAGACTTGCATCAACAAATTTAATTTTAAGGCTGAAGTGTTTGTGAGCATTAATTTAAAACATTTACTGACAATTTAACACCTTTTTGAACATATTTTCCAAAACAAGTCCTTAAAAATCTAATTTCCGAAATGGTCTGAAAACATCAAGACCATTAGGAAAGCTAATACATTTTAAAATGTTCATGCAGTCATGCACAGTTACTTGAAACTCTGAAATAATATATTTTTAAATAAAAACATCAATTTGATTTTGACTGATTTCTCTCATTACCGCAACACCTTCTGCAATGTACAACCTAATATTTTTTATATTTCATTGGAACCTGACATATTTTCAAAATTTGTGGCAAGGCTGCATTTAAAAGCAAACTACTATTTTTCCTTTCATTAAATTAACATAAAATGAACACCTGTAACGATGCATATGTTTCGGAAATAAGGTTGATGATTTCGGTAATGATAATAAGTATACTAAGACTGAGGTATGGTTAAAACATAAAATGTTATGTAGAAAACAAATGAGATGATATTGGCACAATCATGGATTCAAGTTCAATCAATTTAATTTTGCAGTGTTTCAACAGTAAGCTAAAAACAGAGAACACATAAAAACAACACATACAAAAACATTAGAACACTACACACACTGGCCTGTACAGTGTCCCTTGGATGATGTTTCTATGACCCCAAGCTGGTGCAGCTTCTTATCTTCAAGCCAAAGTTTTCATGCATTTTGCAAGCACATGTTTCTCTGTCTGTGACCCTTCGCTGGCCAATCCAAAATGGCTTAAGTTTAAAGAATTGAGCCTTGGAAAGGTTGTGCCTTGAGTTCTCAGACAGAAATATTCTATGAAGATTTGCCATAGTGTCCGTTAAGGCTCTCTTACGGAGTATCTGGCCCTTTTCCCGAATTTCTCTGGATTTCCCATTTATTACAGTGGAGACTTCATCTTGATGAAGGAAGCGGCTGGAAAGGAAAGGAAGCATGACATGAAATGAGCATGTCTCAAAACATGGGGAAAATCTTACTGTTATGGACACGTAGGGACTGAATGGCTTACTGACTGTGTATGTTTGTGTGTGTGCATCCTACTGTAGGGACTGAATGGCTTACAGACTGTGTGTGTGTGTGTACACATATAGTAGGGACTGAATGGCTTACACTTACAGACTTTGTGTGGACATCCTGTAGTATAAACTAAATGGCTTACTGATTGTGTGTGTGTGAGCGCGTGTGTCTGGTGGATGTGTGCGCACGCATGTGTAGACTTCCTAACACTGTAGGGTATTGACTTCCTATAGACACTGTATGAGGGCCTAGGCTTCCTATAGACTATATATATATATATGCTCATTATGCTTGCTGTAACCTCTCCAACCCCTAACCTCTCTCTCTCTTCTTCTTTCTGTACTCTTCCAGCAGTTCTGGGTTGGTGTGAACTTTTTCTCTACATTTTGTCAGCCTAGCCTTCGCTAAAGCTTTCTTTTTCTCACTTGCTGACTGTCTGCATTTAAACAGGACATAAAGCAAAATATCAAGTTAGTAAATAATATTTAATAGTTCATCATTTTTTTTAAATATAGTCTGTATGATTAAATTATTTTTACCGAAACAACAGAAGTTCTCTCTACTGCAACTGGCCTTAAATTGCAGCGGTAAGTGAGAATGGTGTTGTGAAGGATGAGGAACCTTAGCATGTTTTGCTAACAATAGAGAAGACATGATGACTAAGCAAATTTTTACTCAATGTACATAATTAGACATTAATGTAGTATATTTTCATAGAAATCTTTAAATCAAACGTTTTTCTAAATGTGGAAAACTACTTGTATCGGTCATGATAATCAATACTGTTGTGTATGCAGTCTGACAAGAGAATGTTTAACTTTTTAACTGGATAAATATAAAGAGATCTGCTTACCTGGTAGCCATCTTGAAGGTACTGGCAGATGTGTTGTTTCATTCAAAATTTATTTAAAATTCTCTGTGTGTAAACAGTCCTTCAAAAATGTGGCAGAGGATGAGAACATCAGTCATGGACACTTTATTTTTCATTATTATTATACATGAATATTCAGTTAATAATTTTTCTGTTATTTGAAAACATCTGGTAGAACATCAATTTATTTTTTTCAGAATATTTTCATTTTACTCTGTTTTAAATTACAACAACATACATTCCGAGAGAGCTGGATGCGTTGCGGTAATGAGAATTTCAGTAGAAAATGCAATAAAATAACAAAATAATTATTTCCTATGTTGAAATTTCTCTTAATTATGACATTTTGTTATATTACTAAATTACATTGTTTTATATTTAAAATCATTACTGCCATGGTATTTTAATGGTTTCAAGAGAATGACCCAATAGGGAAACAGTCCTGTAGTTTAGCATCCGCTTCATTGGACCACATCCGCGTGTCACTGGTACTTCCTGTTCTGAGTTTTTGCTTGTAAGCAGGAGTCAGGAGGATCGAGGTATGGTCAGATTTGCCTAAAGAACGGTAATAGAGCTTTGTATGCATCTCTGTGTGTGGAGTAAAGGTGATCTGGTTACACAGGTGACATGCTGGTAGAAATAAGGTCAGACCGATTTCAGTTTTCCTGCATTAAAATTACTGGCCACTAGGAGCACCACCTGGGTGAGTATTTTCTTGTTTGCTTAAAGCCCCGTACAGCTCGTTGAGTGCGGTCTTAGTGCCAGCATCAGTTTGTGGTGGTAAATAGACAGCTACAAAAAAATATAGATGAAACCCCCACCCCTTGAGCTTACCCGACGCTGCTGTTCTGTCCTGCCGATGCATAGAAAACCAGCTAGAATGTTATCCATTTCCTTGTTCAGCCAAGTTTCCTTGAAGCGTAGGATATTACAGTTCTTCCGGCCCTGTTGATAGGATAGTCTATCGTAGCTCGTCCAGTTGGTTCTCCTTTGATTGTATATTCGCCAGTAGAACAGCGGGTAGAGGCGGCTTATTCACTCGCTGCCATAATTTCATCAGGGTGCCTGCACGTCGGCCTCTATATCGCCCGTCTCTTTCTCTTCCGCATGTCGGGGATTCAGGCCTGGCCCGGGGTGAGCAGGTGCCTGTATAACGGCCGCTATACATTCCAGCGTGCTTCTCCTTATCAGAGACTTTAAAAGGCACAGTTATTTCCTTTTTTACTTTACTTGACTTCTTTATGTTGAGTCCCATGTGATGTTCATCAGTTAGCTTAGTTGGGAAACTCTTACCTTCTAACTACTTAAAGTTGCCCAAGTTGTCTTTGTTGACAAAAATGTAAGAAACTGACAGGTTTTGCTCCCTATGGCTCATTGCCCTGAATCAAAGGTTGATATTATGTTGCGTTCTATAATGCAGCCCTGTTTCTCCCCGCCTGTCTGTAGGAAGGAGTTTGTGGACGGATGCAGGGCGATCCAGGCGGACAGTCTGGAGGGCATCTGCTCCCGGTTCACCTGCATGCTGCTGGAGGCGCAAGGCGAGGAGAGCTTCAAGGACCTGTACCGCTTCACCTTCCAGTTCGGCCTGGATGCCGAGGAGGGCCAGCGCTCGCTTCAGCGCGACATCGCCATCGCTCTGTGGCGCCTGGTCTTCACGCAGGACACGCCGGCTATCCTTGAGCACTGGCTGGACTTCCTCGGCGAGAACCCGTCGGGCGTGCGGGGCATCTCGCGGGACACCTGGAACATGTTCCTCAACTTCACACAGGCCATCGGGCCAGAGCTGAGCAACTACAGCGAGGACGAGGCCTGGCCCAGCCTCTTCGACACCTTCGTGGAGTGGGAGATGGAGCGCAGGAAAAAGGAGGAGCAGGAGGAGCAGTTGAAGAGGGCAACAGAGGAGGAGAGGGGATGCACTGAGACCGAGGGCTCTCCCTCCAGCACAGACGGACTTGAAACAGAGGGCGGATGGGGCTCACAGAACTGGGTGGGCCACTGACTATGGAATTCTGGGAAGGAAGGAAGGTCGGGTTGGTGGGTTTCTGACCTATAAGTGAACTGTATGTCTGTGAATCATTGGATGACAAATTAGTATTAACATTACCATTATTCCTCTCGCTCCTTTTCTGTTGCAGTGGGACAGGGTTCCCTTGCACCCTGCTTTATTTCTGGTTATTGAAAGGGCTCTAAGAACTGTTGTTTTTAAGCACTTCTATTTAAGTTATTTGTTTTATTTGTCTTTAATGTGTTTTTTTTAAAATATGATTTGGACATGTGGTCCATTTTAATCTTTCCCAACTCACAAAGAAAGCTCAGTATATAGGGTTGCTTTTAAAACCAGGTGCCAGAAAGCCATACCAGTTCCCAAGTCTCATTTTCCAGCTCGCATTGACCTGGAAACACTGGTGACTGGACCACTCACCCAAAGACGTAGGCTTATTAAATCCTCATATTGCATTAAGAAGAAGGGAAATTGGGACAATCTATTTGTCCTCAAATAACTCCTTATTACCAGAGACTGAGCTTTACTTTTATGGGGTCAGTGAAATCAACATGATTGAAATTGTTTTATTTTGGAACAACATTTGAGTGTGGATAAATTGGCTTTCATTTTGAAATGTGGACTATTTAAAGGGTTGGCTTATCTATTGCCTGTAGTTGTGATGGCCAACCAAGATTTGTTCAAGACGTGGTCGTACTCGAGTGTGCATAATGTCCTAAAGTAAAAATTGAAGTGAAGTGACAGTGAAAATACCTTGTTACTATTTTTATTCTATTTATCTAAATAAAAAATTTGTTGAAGCTATATACCAATAAGTCCTTTAAATTTCAAGTTGATTTCTTTGAAAATAATCACACCCTTTTTTTTCTCTCTTCTGCAGTGTAATTTATGAAAAAGTTGTTGAGTGCTCTAGACCGCGGTAGTGTCTTAGCTTATTCTAACTACCAGGGCTTGGTTCCATTTTGATCCCTAGCCCCTGTCCCTTTAGTGTTCACAGATCCCAAAGGACTGGACACATGTAAGCAATATGGTTTTGGCCACCACCCCACCAAGCCATCCGATGGACTGTGGACTTCTACCTGAAGTTATAGCTTGCACATATGTAGTTATTTCAGATCTGTCAACAGGACAGAAGGTGACTGTACCTGGGCTACATTCAGGACGGTTGTGTTAAGTCATTACAATGCTTTTCTCCCTACCCACCTATCCCTCCATGGAATGTCAAACTCATTCCATGGAGGGCCTGAGTATCTGCAGGTTTTCGCTATTCTCTTGTACTTGATAGATGAATCAAGGTCACAAATGAGTAAAGAACAACCCTCACCTGGTTGTCTAGGTCTTGAAAGGAAAAAACAAAAACCCACAGACACTAGACCCTCCATGGAATGAGTTTGACACCCTTGCTTTAGGGACTATGTTGTTAGTTAGAATAAGCTAAGACCTTACCATGTTTGCAACAATCTTACACCATTGGACAGCTATTCACTCTAGTTTTGTGGGCATGTCAAGAATGTGTGTCGGCTGCTAGTGACTGTTGTGTTAAGTGCACAAAACACAATGGCCCTCCTAGTCACCATGCTTGTAATGCTCTCATTCATGTATGCAGCTTCTAAACCATTCACAACTGTTGAATTATAATGAAACAGAGCCCAGGCCTTTTGGTGACAGTGGATCATTGTTAACCAGGTGTATTGGCTCATTGAGTGTCTGAAACTGAGTCCAGTGTGGTCAGGGGGTGCCCTTGTGAGGTTTACATTTTCCTTTGCCCTTTTTATATAAAATGCATTGATTTATAATGAATAAAACCATGTTCCAACTTTTGACAGTGGACCACGAAATGCATGTGGGGAGTTTATTTTTGTTTTGGTGGTGTCATTGTCCTGCTCTGATGGAGGGTTTGCAGAATGGCTTTTGAGGACATTTGAACACGACTCGGCCATCTGATCAGACAAATGCATGCTGTTTTCTAATACGTCCCAGGATGCTCCTTGCCCTGGTTTCTACTTTTTAAACAAAATCTTTATTTCTTTAGAAATATTACTTTTTATTGATACCCTTGTGAAGTTGGAGGAAATTGCAAAAATTGTAGCTCTAAATATGGCCATAGTAGAATATAATCTATTATGGTTAGTAGGGGTTGCTGGGCAAAGTACAGTATTTCTCGCTCTGCTGTTGTGTGTTTGCTGTAGGCAGGCAGTGTACACACAACATGGTCCTCCTCCTCAGGGGTGTGTCCAACACATAGGGGCTTTCGCTATTGGTGGATGTTTCTCCTGGTAACCAGCATCCACTGTTATCAACAACACCGGACACATGAGATTCGGAAACTTCATCTGATATCGAAAAACAGCGTTAAAATACCCGTGAAAATATATATATGTATTGTGAGTATTTTAAACATTGAATCAAAGTGTATCTTGTCTAAAAACAGCAAGTTGATAAAATGAGTGATAAACTACCTTAGCCTAGTCATTCGTTAGCTTAGCTGGCTAGTTTAGCCCCAGTTTATTCCTGCAGCCAGCAACATCAGCTAACTAGCGCCGACTTGCTAGCTGCTTACTAGCCTGCACAAATAAAGCTGATTATCTAGCTAGCTATGTTTCTTAATTGACCGAGTGAGCTAACTTCAACATCTGGAGTGCATTGTTGAAATGTATGTGAAATGCAAAAAAAACTGCTGTTGTAACAATGACCAAGAATGTAGCCAGGGCCAGAATTTTAGCAGCGGCGTGCAGTTTTTGCTTATGCGGGAAAAATATATTTCGGGTGCGGCAACATTGCTGTCGGACGGTCCTCATAAAAAGGTCATCATCTCGGTTCATTTTTATTTCCTTGCTACAGAGTTGAATTTAGAAAATCGTCGTGGATAGACATCCTCTCAAAATGTGGAATTAGTGCTATGTGAAAACCAGTGTCTGTGATCCCAGAATGGATAAAGTGGTGAGTAACGTTTTATTTTATATTCAAATAATTGGAGAACACAGTAGCTGAGGTCATGTGGATAGACGTCCACTACAAAAAGGGATGGCATTGCGTCTCACTGCCATGAAGCTTGATTTATTTTTCCTACTCCCCACCTCTTGAGGTGGAGGATTTTATTACATTTTGAGCCTTGTAAAGGAGATGCATATCCTGACAAATATTAAAATGATGAATACAAGTTTTTACGTTTGTTAATGTCATGTCTGTGCCTCTTTACCACATTATTTTTTATGATTTGATTACCTACGTTGTGAAAAGAAACTCGAGCGCATTTAGTATTTTGGGTATTTTATTATGATCCCCATTCTTGTAGCCTATGCTCGTTCAATAATGTGGTTTATGGATTTCAATTGATTTGATGTTTGGTGCATACAAGGATGCCAGTGTGGTGGAGTTTTTCTTTAATTCAAATGTTTTATTATATGGATCTGGAATTACATAAGGTGTGCAAATAACTCTATTTTCAATAGATTGCCTACATGGTCACTTGCCTGAGTCAGTATTGCACCTGTTATAACATAGTCATATATGAACCAGAATCTGGCTTTATGGTGAATCTCCTTTTAAGCCCTGGAAGCAGCTATTCAATTTGCCATTCATATGCTTTTCAAGCTTAATAATGTTAAAATGCATTCATTACTTACCAAATATGGAGTTTCAATTACCAACTATAGTCATGTATTGCCACCACAGCAGGTATGTAGTTCCAAAAAAGGTTTAAATAAAAATGTATACACCTCCAATCGCTCACATTCCAAGGATCTCGGATTGCTACAACATCTCAACTAATACATTGGAGGTGTAGAAGAAGCATTCTATTTCGGTTGCATGCAACTTTTTACTTAGACCTTTTATGGAAGTACATCCATCCGTGGCGGCAGTAGTAAATTAGGATAGTTGCTAATCGAAACACCATATTTGGTCAGTAACAAACTTATTTTGACATTATTAAGCTTGAAAAGCTGTTGAATGGCCGCTGCCTCCTGGGTTTAAAGGAGATTCGCCATATCAACATCTCCTGCGAGGCCAGATTCTGGTCATGTAGTGCATCTATTCTGCTGTTCTCTTTTCTTCCTTCACCTTTCCCCTTCCTCCTCCAGTGCTCCTGCAGATGTTTAAGCCTAGTTGGCTGCTAGACTTATGTAAGAGAGCTAGTGATTTCATTCTCTTCGGGTGATTCCATGCCAGCATAGGCCAAAAATATCTTTGGTGTCTCCAATTGTTCTGGCAGATCTTACATCAACACTTCATTGGAATTAAGAATGTTTGACATGCTTTTTACATTTGTATCACAAATCTGTGAACCATACATGATACAGACAACATAGAGTGTGCTCTTAAATATGGAGTATGTCTAGATTCTTAAGGGGAAAAAATCACATTAATTTATTCAACATAAAGAATAGTAATACTGTATCTCAAAAGTACCCTTTTTGATTTTTCATATTTTTAGACACATTGTTCGGAACAATATAGGCTACTCTTCAAACACGTTACATTTCCAGAGTGGGCTCTCTGGTACTTTTAATGATATGACCCATTTTATACATAGAAATATCAACTATAGGTCATTAACCAATCACAGCCCTCCTTTAGGATTGAACATTCGGCAAATTACCAGCAGGGAGAGTTCTTTTTTTAATCAATTTTCCCGTTCAGTGTGAGGTGCTCATAAAATGTATCTTAACTTCAGAATGAGCAGAGAGCCCACTCTGGAAATGTGATGTTCTTGTAGGGTATTTCGTTCCAAACAATGTCTTTAAATTCTCAAAATCCAAAAGGGGTACTTTTGAGGGTAATATTGTTATTAATATTTATAATGTTGAATAAATTAATGTGAAAATGTGTATTTCAGAATCGAGACATACTCCATATTTGAGAACACACTATAAGGAGTATAATGAGACCAAGAGGTCTCATGTACAGTTCATGGATCATAAGGTCATGTATAGGTCTAAAATGGGCACTTTAATCATGATTTCCCCAAAAAATGGTTTATGAGACAAATATAAAAAGCATGTCAAACATCCTTCCTCGCAATGAAGTTTCTATGTGAGAATTGATAGAACAATCTGAAATAACCCAAAACGTTCGGCCTACGCTGGCGTGGAATCGCCCTTTCACAACCTGCATGATCCTGTGAATTTGCTAGCGTGGTTATATTTGAATGTCTTGCTATTGTCAATACTCAAACCAGAATACACTCCTCATAGCCTATGCTAAACATACTCCCATTCAAAATGGTTGAAGTTATCTTATCATTTGACACTCTGTTTTTGTTTTTCTCATCACATTTCAACTTCAGTAGACTGAGCGCATGACTATAGAGTTCACACTACATTTGCTACCAGAACATCCTTTCTGTCTTTCAATGTTATGTCTGTGGTAAGTAAATGTATTGCAGTATTTTAGTGTTTGTTGTGTAACGCATGAGTCTTACAATAAACCAATTGAATTTAGGGCCTATCTCTTAATTAACTCCATGCTAATGATGAGTATAAAGTCATTTTTATGGTCTTTTAACCAAAGTAAGAATTTGTGGATTTCCATATGGATAACCAAAGATTACACCCACACTATTTGTCAAAATTTCAACGTGTCATCTCAACCTTGGGTCGTATTTCCTCAATTTGAAGGCTGGTCACCTAGGCTATGACGATAAACAGGGTTAATGATTCAGCTTGATTCAAGACTCTGCACCTCTTCTCAAAATAATCACTGCAGCATGACCCAGTGTATTGTGATACTGTACGTGTTCCCGTGGCTTTTCTGTCTGACACTGCTTCCTGTTGTTGTCTACCTATCTGTGAAGGAGAACCAGAGGTGTCAGGGAGGCTTGGCTGCTGAAGAGATACTGGATGAATATTTAATCGCCCTTCAGCACAAAAACAGGTGAACTGTGAGGCAGGCACGGGCCTCTGGGAGAGGCAGCTCCGGTTACGCAGAGAGGACACAGTAGCTGACTGTCAATAGGCTTATACTCACACATATAGAGTAGACTTTGGTTGGTTCCTCGTGCTGAGAGATTGAATGACACCAATGATGTATGAGTGATGCCGACATGCAAACGGAGGGCAATTTGGTATCCATGGAGTAGGCTTCGCTCATTTGACCTGCTTGCATATATAATATAATGCTCTCTCACACGCATACAAAAACAATGAAAACGGACTTAAAACATGTTTTTTCATCTCATTTTCAAGTGTAGATTCACAAACCACTTTTATATGAAAATGTGTGTATTTCCTAGTGACGAGTTGACCTTTGACCCATAGGATCTTAAAGAGGCTGAAAACTAAAGAGCCCAAGGAGATCGAGCTAGAGCGCCTGGAGCAGGGCTTCTCCATCTATCTGAACGGCGCTAATGCTAGCAAGCAGACCAAGAGACCCTGCCAGAAGTCTGTCACCTCGCCGCCGCCTGCTCTGAGAGCTACACACACTGCTGGTACGCAGCATGCAGGACTAAAATAGACCCGCCAACAACTTAGCACTAAAATACACTATTTCAGTGTCCCATCAACAACTGAGTATAGACTACAACCCATCTCTGCTACAGTACTACGTCCTTGTTAGGCTATTGTAGATTCTGTCCCTGTTTGTCACTACTTTATGACTAAGCTAATGTTCGTGGCATCCCTGAACACCGACCCCGCCCCTCAGTTAGCATTTAGCATAGTATAATCCTATGCCCACGGCCGTTGAACAAATGATAATAAGTGACAGTCGTAAAACCAGTGGCCATTTTCCCCTCCTCTGTGTGTTATGGAACCATCGGTGTCTGGTTCTCCTCTTCCTCTGAGGGCGGACTTGACTGCTCATGTGCAGTGTCTGTGTTCTCGCTCTCTCTGGCTCATCACCAGATGCCTCCAGAAGGGGTTTGCAGCTAGCAGAGGAGGAGACCCACAATCTGGAGGGGAACAGCAGCAAGAGGAGCCACACCGCCCCGGGAAAAGTGCAGAGGAGAGAATGGGTTCAGGTACCGCCATTCTAGTTAGTCTACACCTTTTGAAAGAGAATGTCTACTCATTCTATTTCTATAGTATTTGGTCATTCTACGTCTTAACGGGGGACGCCGCCAACCCTGTTGTGGTTGAATAGGTTTAGCGAACGAATCAACGATCATAGACATAGGTTGTCACAAATGGAATAGAATGTAGTGTATGTGTTTTGAACAATGTTCTATTTTTCGTCTTGGCAGAAGTCTGTCAATATTCGAACAGAACAAGGACCCTGTTTGCGGATCTCTCCAGAGAGACGGTACTCTGAAGACTTTGAACCCTACGACAGTATAGAGATGGAGGTACAGTAGGAAGAGAACAGCGGTCCTTTGTAGCTCAGCTGCCTAGCGCTTGTAGCATTCAATTCCCGGGACCACCCATACCTATCATGTATGACCGCATGACTGTCAGTTGCTTTGGATAAAAGCGTCTGCTAAATGGTATATGTTATATTATGTAGAATTCCCACCAGGCTCATGCGTGCGTGGGTGTGCACTGTTCTTCAGCGTATTGCGACGGTGTGTGTCAGCGTCTGTGTGTGTCAAATACAGCAGTCAGTCTGCGTTTGCATGATTTGCATGTCTCTGCTCTGTCTTCACCCTGTGCCTCTCCAGCGGTCGAGTCCATGTTCTCCTCGTAGCCCCCCACGAGACTCCTGTAAGGTGTCACGTTCCTCTGGCTCCAGGGCTGATGGCCGAGGGGTTAGCCAGACGGAGCCTGAACATCAAAGCGAACGGGTCCTACTCAACATCGACGAGGTCAAGGTGAGAGGTCAACTGTTTTTCTCTCCCTCCTCCGCGCCCTCCTCTCCCTCTTCTCGCTTTCCTTTGTCTCTCCTCTTCTCTCTCCCTAAGATACTGTAGCATATTCAAGACACTGATCCAGGCTACCAAAGTGCAAGAAATACAGCCATCTTCACCATTTCCGTCTCACCAGATTGTCGCAGTAAATCATTGAATTCTATCCAGAGAGTGCTGACTTAATTTACAACTTTTTTCATTTCCTCTTACGCCAAGCAGACATTCCCTTCAGAGCAATATAAATCAAGGCACATAAAATGTATATCTGCCCTGTTTCTTCCTCCTGCGTTATGGCTCAGTGTTAACCTTGTTTGTATTACATATGGTGCAGTGGCGTGAGGGTGAGAGCTGAGTAGTTTTCATTTTGGTCACAAAACCTGGATGAAAACATTTTGAAACTGAGGAGGAAAGGCCTGTGGTTGTCTGATAAGAAGACCAGTTTCATTTCCATTTCAACTCAATTGAACACACCCTTGGTGGTTTTTGGTGCTCAGGTGCTTCGACGGAGCCTGGAGGTGAGCGTGCTGAGGAGCAGCGGCAGCCGGGGGTCGGCGGGGGAGGAGTCGGACGAGGAGTGGGTGGAGGAGCAGATTGAGAGGGAGGAGAGCACGGAGAGCCTGGAGGAGCTAGGCCTGCCTCCTTCCTCCTCCAACAAAACATCTACTAACACGAATCACCCTCGAGTAACTGTGCCCAAAGGCTGCCTTCACGACCCTGCAGAGCTCATGGTGTTGGACTTTGGGCCCTCTCCTAAAGGTACTCCCAGCAATACGGATTACGATATAGTCATAGTTATTCAGCCAGGGAGGCATCTTAACATTCAACTATAGTGGCTTCCTTTCCTCGTCCCCCCTTAATTTGCACTGATCTTAAATGATAGGATAGGTGAAAGCAATATGTTGGATGCCTGCTGAGGATTTACCCATCCAGATGTTTGATATCATTGTAGTTGAAAGGAAGAAGACATGTAGAAGACGTCTGTTAAGAGACTTTATTGAGACGCAGCCCGGAATTTGCTTCAGGTTGTCTCTATTCCTTTACTTTTCTTAGACCTTTCTTCCATTATGTTGCAGGCCGTAAGATCGAGCGTTCGCTGTCGGCCAAGAGGAAAGACAACATGGAAGCCTACTTCCCCACCAAGCCTCTGCTGGTGAAGAGCAAAACTCTGGACAGACCCTCTTCAAATGAGTGCAGGGATGGCAGAGATCCTCAACGTATGTTCTGTTCTTCCCTGTATGCGTGTCATTCATAAACCTAAGAGGCCTCGAGTATGACTCTCTTTCCCTCCCTCTCCCCCCTCTCTTTCTCTCTCTCTCAGGGCCGAAGAGTCGCGTAGAGCGCCCCCTGTCTGCAGCGAGGAAGGCCTCCCAAGAGGAGCGCGACTCGGAGGAGACGGCGTGCAGGGTGCTCCAGGCCCTGCAGATCGAGAACAGCCCACTGCAGAGCCCCGAGCCCAGGGCCTTCAGCCGCACCCCGGTAGGATAGATAACAACCATAGAATGTAATTCTAAATCTATAGGCACAATCAGGGGTGTGCTGTTCTGGGTCCACTAGTGGGTTGTGTTCTGTTCTTCTAATTTGTCTGCTGTAATGATTCATGTTTTACATCCTAGTCTATCCCTATCTCTCTTATTTTCTAATCTTTTCTACTTTTAGTTTAACCTAGTTAGGCTACCACCCTCTCTTAAGTCTATCTCCGTTGTGCTCCTCCATTCTAAATCCACAGGTGAGAGGACACCAGATGATGAACGGCTCGCTGTGTGACGACGATGACAAAGATGAAAGTGGGGTTACCAGAGCCATGCAGAGAATTACCCTCATGGGTCCCAGGTAGTGTATTGCAACGTTTCACGCTAGTGTCATTGCACACTATGCGTTAGGTGTTGATCCTTAACCACTATATGGAGAGGAAAAGGGAGGTTACTATCTAAGTCTATACCAGGGGTGTCAAACTCATTTTGCCCCGCGGGCCGCATTCGGTCTTCACCGAAGTCCGTAGAGCAGCACTGGAAATATGTTAAATTTTCTCAAAATGTGCAAAAAATAGCCCCTCGTTTTTTGTTTTTTTTCAACGCTCCCCTGACTATTCAGCTTTCGTTTAGGTGATTCTTAGCAACATGGAAAGAGGGTAGAGACTTTATAAATGTAAGTCCAATATAATTTCTACATAGTTACGGTTTGGTTTGAGTCAGTGAGTTGAGAAAGAAACCATCTACAAGGTATGGATATCGGGATGCGGCCAAACGTAGTCTTGTCTGGTGACAGTTTAGAATGACGCTGGCATCGCTAACTCCCTCGTGCCTGTGTACTATGTGCTTTCCCTTGCTGGGATGAGAACGCCATGTACAGACTGTGCAGTACAGTAAAAAAAACGTGTGGTAATGCAGTACGTCTTGGATGGCCGGCGCAGGAGCACCAGTCATTGTATACTTCCGTCCGAGGCTCTCTAACAATCAGAAACGTGTCAGTGGTAACCTAACCTCTCTGACCTTGAAGCGGGTTTAGTCAACAAAGCTGTAGGGAGTCTTCAATAACTGGCAGTGGCCATGCATACATTTCCGTAGATGATCACCAAGAGCAAGGTCAAAGACTATTGATGTGGTGAAAGACACAATACAATTGATGACTAATAGTTTTCTTCCAGGCAACAGCAGAGACTACTTAAGGCGTTGGAGAAACTGGAGGCAGGCACAAACTTTGACAGCCCTCAGACAGTGAAGACAGACAATAGCAAACCACCGGTGAGTCACTCCATCAAATACCAGGGCTAGGAATGACTAAGCATAAAACAACTAGGTGAGACAAATAGTGAGGCTAAACATAGAGAGAGAGAGAGACACAAAGAGATCTACCAGCGTTCAAATTCTATTTTTGTGACGCTAAGAATACACTGTATGAAGTGACGGCTGGACTCGACTCATGAAGTTCTGTTGTTGTCATGGTGGCAGAAGAGGCGCGTCTCGGCCGAGGCACCGCCCACCGTATACGTCACCATGGAGATCCTAAGTAACTGGGGGAACAGGGGCCAGGTGGGGCTGACGGAGATGCAGTTCTTCGGCCCAGGGAACAAGAAGCTGTACGTGTCGCCACACGACCTGGACATCCGGAACGCCGACTACCCCGGGAACCTTGGAGCGCTGGTCAACGGGAAAGCTAAGGTGAGTTGAGCTCTGCCCCCAAGCCTTTCTGATAACACTAATTGAACTATTTGGAAAGGTTTTGATGCATTGTATTTACTATTTATGCATCATTTTAGAGGGATTTTTGCTGACACTTCCTATGAGTAGATACCATCTTCGTAATCCATTATAAAGGCATTAGAACACTGCTTCATAAGGAATCATTATACAGCTTATGAGCTGTTATTAGCCTATGATAAACATTTTGCATTGGTGATATAAATACGCTTTATACCCATTAAGCGCTGATCATAGTCCAAAATGTGTATGTCCTCACACCAATGTTCTAGAATATTGGACCTTGTCGTGCTTTTCGAACTCTCAGCGCAGCTCAAGCTATTTCTCCAACCGTCACCCCATTCAAATGAATAGAAGACGCGTACGAGGAGCCACGTTGGTTGGGAATCTTGGGAAGGTGCGCGGTCGTCCCCCGCGGACGGTGTCTCGGTAGTTATAAATAAAAAAGAAATAGCTATGTCACAATGGGCCGCCGGACTATCGTGGCTTGGGACTCTGAATTATACTTTGGGAAGAGGGTCTTCAAAGTGTTACCGGATTATATTGGGTCTCTGGTCTTTTTAAGGGAATGTATTCATCTATTTTCTGACTTAAACTGGCTGTTTTTCTCTATATGTTGTTGTGTATTGTTTTGACCACCAGACGACAAAGGAGCGTCATATGTGGACCTGTCCTTTCCATCCTCCGGTCCAGCTCTACTTCATCATCAGGAACACGGAGCGCTCTCCGGACTTTGAGATATCCCGGATCAAGATCTGGAACTACAACAAGAGCATCAATGTAAGAGACCAGACTGACAGGTTGAGTATGAAATGGCACCCTATTTCTCCTTATGTAGTGCACTACTTTTGGCCTGAGCCTTTGCAATAGAGGTTGCCGGTAGGTTGCCAGTTATAGTGAAAAGGGTTGCGTTAGGTGAAGATTTGAATGGAATCTGATAGAAATGGTACTTAAGTTGTTGGCACGTACTGTATCAGCAACCCTTACATATGCAGCCTCTGATTGGTTCATCACGCCAGTCCTAGTTCAGGGGTTACAAAATACACTCCATTTGATAACAGATACTCATAAATCCAGCTTGCTTCAGCCAGCCCCAGTCATTCTAGAGGGTGACCACCATATTGGCAGCAGGCTTTAGGAGGGAGGGTTGTTGTGTTTAACCAGTGGCTGTGTGAGCTGCCAGTCAGTCCAAATGTGGAACAGTGAGAGATTAACCCTGGAGGATTAGTGAAGGGACGCCCGGGTTACTGCTCCTGTCTCCCGCCCTGCTGCTGTCACAAACGGGACTGACGGGGCACAAAGCCCAGGCAACCATGGGTCTGTCTGGAACTGTGGATGTTATGGGTTGATATTAACAGTGTCTCTGTTCATTGAGTCCGTTGTTAGGAACGGGTGTTGTGTTTTGAGCTACGAGGTAAGGAGCAGTGTGATACAGTTTTATCTAGTGGGTGGAGATGCACTGATTTAATGAGCAGGGATTGAGGAGATTTGAGTCTGGTTTTAGCCATTTAGCCATCCTCTATGTCTGTCTGTGTGTTGGTAAGAAGGCTACTTACGGTTAGCTTCACAGTTGACTATGTCTGCAAGGTTAGCTTAATTTCCCCCCAGGTATGTATGAACATTGGGGCCTACAACTAGGAAGCTCCTTGGTTAAAAGTACGGTATAATTTTCAGTTTCAATGTTGAACTAGCGATGTCATGTTAACTTGAATATTCCAGCTCTTTGACGTTTCCCTGTTCACCTCTGCATTTTTTACATTTAAATGTATTTGACTTGGAGTTCGTTTTAATGTGTATTTTCTTACATGGTCTAACGATATCAATGCATTAACTAAATATTGCCCTGCGTAGAGCCTGAAATAGCCGTACTGTTCTTTTTCAGGACCTGGACATTGGCGCCCGGCATGTGAATCTTTACCTCAACAGCACGCTGGTGTTCGAAGGCGAGCTGGACAAGGGCTGTGGCAACCAGGTCTTTGACTACAGCACCAGCATTGCCCTCAAGGCACTCCAAGTCCCAGAATCCTTCTCTCCCAGCCCCATGGCGTCCGGACACAGTCTCTGTGGCGCCAGCCCACAGCGCCATTATGATAGGAGCGTGGAGGGGAACAGCGGAGGGCACGATCGTGACCCCAACCACGGACTCTCTCTCGCTGAGGGGCTAGCCCAGGTCAGAATAGACTTGCAGGATAAAACGCACAACCCCGTCGCCCCCACGTCTACACGCCGTCCCCTACAGAAGGACCCCTTTGACATGGACCCACCGGAACTGGACCTCCCCCAACCCCCTGTGAAACAGCAGCTGGAGCAGTCGGGTCAACCCACAGAGCCCACAGTCACCACCCAGCCTTCCTCCTCCAGGACTCCCCAGTGGCTACAGCCCCTGGCCCGGAGCGCTCCCGAGGGCTGCGAGGCTGGGAGGGAGAGGCCCCTCTGGCTAGTTCCCCAGCAATCTGTGGAGTCCAAACCTCACTTCCCCCAATCCTCCTCCACCTCGGTGCTCCCGGAGCTGGGCTGTAACCCGGGGAGGGTGTGTCGGGGGGTGGAGAGGACGGTGAACGGGGGCCAGGGGAGTGCAGACTCTCTGGACCTGGGAGGTGACCTGCTGGAGGAGCTGAGTGACCAGCAGCGCCAGGACCAGCCTGTTAGTGGACGTAGGAGCTCAGCCAGGCACAATAACACTAGTAGTACCAGCAGCAAACCAGCAGTGGAGCACCAGCATGGAGCCATTGGACTGTCCATAGGTAGCTAACCCAGTGTGTATGCTATGTGCTCGTACGGTCCTAGGACCTGTTGTGAGCCATTCCATACCTTTCCATACTTTTGCAGCTCTTTTATCTACTCTGCATACTGAGCTGTGCAGGAAAGAGACGAGACGTTCATTTGATTTCATGTAACCGTCTTAAGATCAGAGACAGAATAATCTCTAGTGGGAGCCTGTTTGTCTACTTGCTTTAGTTTTGCAGCTCAATAATGATTCCCCCCACCCCCCTCTGGATCTGACATTAGTTTCCCAATGTTCTTGTCAACGGCAGACCAGACATATCTTTGTTTGTCCCTAAATAAGATTATAGAGCAGACAGATTGCTGCATCACATCAAATCTACATCCTATAATAATCTCTCTTTATCTCCCTGACAACAGACTCCCAGCCAGACCCTCTAGATATGGGTCATTTTCCCCCCCAATCTGGAAGCACACAGGGCACATGCCAGATGGCTCTGACAATATCTACTGTGGACATGTCACCCTGAAGTGGGTCAAAGACTCTTTGACCAGCATCACACCAGCTGTCCTAGCTGGGCTATTCTGTGTGAAATTGACTTCAACATTACCATGACTTTTATATTCTACATACCTGGAATATGTAAAATAATATATATATATATATATATGATTATTGCGAGCCATAACTTTAGTAGTAGAAATCCTACTCTCAAAAAAATATAGAGTAGTACTACAATGTATAAAATGGGCCCAAAATTATCTTGCTTTCTTCCCTATTGCTCTTAACTACACTTTTATTATGTACACTGCACTGTCTTTGAGGTAACATGAGAGTGTGTGTGTTTCCACAGAGGAGCCAGGTTCAGTATCGGGCAGCAGCAACCGGAGGCAGCAGCGTACCCCCCGGGCCCATCTCCGCAGCCAGCAGGACCATGACGACACCCTCATGGAGTCCTGGGACTCCCTCACCAAGTTCAACCAGTGCCAGCGTGGTCGCATCTCCAACATGAGCTTCGAGGGCGACATATTTGACGAGTTCCTCCAGCGTTCCTCCAGAGCCTCCACTATTGCCATAATCCCCTCCTCCGGCCCAGGAGCCTCCCCCTGCAGCCCCGTCCCCCACTCCACACACCTCTCCTCCCCGGCCCCTCAAGGGGGCCTCTGTGATGACCCAGAGGATGACCTTTCCGCTGAGCCAGAGCGCGAGGAGGAGTTTGAAATTCCGGTCCTCCCACGTGGTCAACGTCTGGTCATTAACATCTTGTCCACGTGGGGCGATCGCCACTATGTGGGCCTCAACGGTCTCGAAGTCTTCAGTTCCAGCGGTCAGCCCCTCCTTCCCACCCGCATCCGCGCCGACCCGCCTGATATCAACGTGCTGCCTGCCTACGGAAAGGACCCGCGTGTGGTCACCAACCTGATCGATGGCGTCAACCTCACACAGGACGACATGCACCTGTGGCTGGCACCGTTCACCCAGGGGAGGAGTCACGTGATATACTTGGAGTTCGCCGGGCCGTGTCAGGTGGCCATGATAAGAGTGTGGAACTACAACAAGTCCAGGATCCACTCGTTCAGGGGGGTGAAGGAAGCTGAAATGCTACTGGACGGGAGGTGCATCTTCAGGGGAGAGATCGCCAAGGCATCAGGGACTCTGTCTGGAGGTAGGGGAGCATTAGTGAGGGACAGGCTCTCTCCTATGACACCCACATGGGTAGTTCTATTTCATTTCAGCAAGCCATGACACCCACCATCTCAGATTGCTCTGAAATTGTTTTTTTAGTTAGTAACAGATAAGATAAGCACTCTTGCAACATTATATTTGAACTCTGAGAAATTCAACTAATTGATCACACCCAAATTGGCCATTTCAATTTATAGGATTCATATAATATTCAATAAATATAGTACCCAACATCCGATTTGGACCAAACCTCTTAACAATGATTAAGCCACCCACTGACCCCCCAAACCCAGGTCCAAGCCCACCCCAACATCCAGTATACAGCATCAGTTCTCTATGTTTGACAAGTAGTATGAAGCTGTGGCTTGGAGTATTGTTTATTCATACTGTGTAATGTATTCTCAGTGAATTTTGTGATTCCCCCCCTTTAGAGAAATTATATGTTGAAGTCGCTTGCATTTCCCCCCATAAATGTGTGTTAAAGTACCAGGTTTTGCCCACTAGATGCCACTGTTTATTCTACTGCCACACCCTTTTATCCATGTTGCTGGTCTCTTGTATTTATTAAATGGATCACAACATTGTCTGCAACTTTGGGTAGAAAACCAATAGCTTTTGCTCATGATGACAATAAATGGTGTGGTCATCCGCACAATTCAAGCCAGTCCTCCATGAAAGCAATTAATTTTGTCCTTCCATTAGTCTTAATCTGTGTCCAGGAAACAGCCCCCTCTGTGTGTAGTTAATTCCCTTCAAAAAAGGTCTGTATTAGACCATTCCTGGTGAACTGAATTGCTTTCATGGAGGACTGGCTTGACTTGTGAGGATGACCACACAATTTATTTAAATCACCAAAATGCAATCTGGGAATGACAAGAACATTAGAACTATTACATTAGATTATAGAACTAGAGCATTTGTTTGGTGACAAAATAGGTTTAGTGTCATTTGTTGCCCAAGCATGAAAACATGTTTGCCTCTAACATGCTGAATTCTACCTCCACTAGGGATTATTCATGCCTATCCCTAACCTCCACTGCTCTCATCTTAGGTCTGGACCAGTTCGGGGACACCATCTTGTTCACCACGGACGATGAGATCCTGGAGGCCATGTCGCGCTACGATGAGACGTTCTGCGGGGAGGCAAAGGGCTCCGAGGGCCTGGTTGGATACGAGGAGGAGCTGCAGAGGCCCCGCACGGCCGACGGAGAGGGGGAGGAGAGACCTTTCACCCAGGCTGGCTTCAGACCCGAGGACGACCTCACTGTGAGTCTGACCGGACTGACTTGGACTATACAGTGTAAACGTAGAACGCCTTGATTGATACAGGATGTGCAGGTTTTGTTCCAGCCCAACACTAACATTTCTGATTTCTATTCACTGCCATTTTCAGTTAAACCTCCATCTGAACCCTACTGTTGGTCAGTCTGAGGAGACCCTGGAGCAGATCCCAGGAATGTACAATGGAAAGTGTGAGTATTCCCTTCTAAATTAGTGTTATTCATGATCAACTCACACATTTTACACACAGGACTAGCTTTTAATGTCTGTAAAATATAGCTAGCTCAGCTTGTTCCACACTGACTCTCCAAGCTCTCTCTCTCTCCCCCATCCCTCTTTCCAGGCCTTAGGATAGAGTTGAGTATGACGTGGGGAGACTCCCACTATGTGGGCCTGACGGGGTTAGAGGTGGTGGGGAAGGAGGGGGACAGCCTGCCTCTGGACCTGACCATGTTGGACGCCTCACCACGGGACCTCAACGACCTGCCTGAGTACGGCCAGGACACACGCACCCTCGACAAGTCAGTACTGTGTGTGTGTGTCTGACCTCACAACGCTGACAATGTAGATGGATCTAACTGCATACCCTCTGAGGATGTATTTTAAGACATGAAACGCCAAAGTGATCTAGTTAATTTGTCAACAACAACAGCGTTGCAAGGGATTTTATTCAACTGACTCCAACGTGTTTATCATGTCAATGTTTATTACAGCTTTGTTACGATATATAGCAGTGGTCATCCACCCTTCCGTGGTAGGCAGGCACACTTTAGACAGTCAGTAAAACAGTCATGGGTTGCTGGTAGGCCCTCAATCTATGAATCCCATCGAAACTTCACCTCTACCCTTTCCTACTCCCTCAACCAGTCCTCCTCCCTCCATTTTGAAATGCCAGACTGGAGTAGGCCCCTACCCTCTTCTGGCCCCTCTCCCCGGGGCCCCTCACCAGTCCAGACCGATGAGCAAGCAGCTCCTCTCCTTCTGGCTCTCGTTTTTCAGGTCGGAAGAAATAGTGCTGGTCCGTGTTCATCTGGAGCATGTTGGCACTCATTAGGTTGATGATGGACAGGCAGTGGTCCCAGAAGATGTCCCTGGAGCTCTCCACCAGGAAGGGTCTCACTGGGTAAGAGATATCGTTGCCCATGTAGGAGCAGGTCAGGTAGAGGCAAGTGATCACCACGTCCTGCAGCTGGTGCTCCGTACCCGCCTCAGAGGAGACCACCTTTCCGTATAGTTAAACGCCATGTTGGCCAGGGTGAGGGTGCTCTGGTTCCCCCAGCCGTGGTCGAGCAGGAAGCGGTCCACGCTCTGATGCTGGAGCCCTGGGTCGTTGGGGGACAGGTTCTATAGCCGGTAGCAGTGCTGGCACAGGAACTCACCCAGGCAGCGCAGCAGCTCGCCAGGGAAGGCCTTGACCATCACCCTAGTGGGCATGTCGGGGGCCGTGTTGGAGTTGGTCAGGGGGCCTTCTCGACCGGCGAGGCAGCGTTGTCGGAGCACTCGATGAGGTCTGGGGGTCCTGGGTGAGGGTGGACAGGTTGGTGCATGACTGAGGCTTCTCCAGGTTCTCGTTGTTGTGGTGGGTCGCGCTGTTCTCTTTGGGCTGCACCTTCTTGGAGCCCTCCTTCCACTTCTTGTTGATAAGCGAGTGTCGCTTCAGGTTCTTGTCTTTGGCGATGTTGTAGTTCTGAACGGCCGTGTCGTGGCCCACCGTGAATGGCCCATCTCCGGCCGCCTTCTGATAGCTGGGCGAGAAAGACTGCACATTTCTCAGGAGTTGGATCAGGATGGATCAGGCGGCAGTCTGAGCAGATTATGTCATCAGAAGGGTCAGTAGTGACTGTGGAAAACGAAATGGAAACTTTTTAGCCAGTTGAAATGCATGGCAAAGCCAGGCTACATTTTCCCACTCAGTCAACAGCATTGTGCATCGATCAACATTAGGTTTATCAAGTTATGTCGAAATCCAAAGAATTTAAAAATAGTTTTTTTGTTGATTTGAAATATAAAGATGCTTTGTTTAGCCGTAGTCTTTGGTTTCAAGGCGGTTATGATTGTGTACATCGGCTGCCGTTCAAGGTTCTGAAATGGATTGTCCGCGTCGCAGTAAAGGGGCATGTCATAGAAGCGATGCTATGAAAGGTGAAGTGTGATGTTCGCCATTGTGGCTAACGTTGTAAACAAAATAAATTAACTTGTCGGTGGCTGCTAGTGCTAGCAAACCTATAGTGTTGCAATTCAACCCATCAATGGGTGGATAAAATGTTTTCTGACAAGTTCTTGTATTGATCTGGGTCAGTGGAACCCCCGTTAGCATCGCGCCTGCTCCGTTAATGCGCTACTAAAGTAAATTGCCTTTTCATGTAAAATGCAACATGAGGGAAAATGAAAACTTTGTGCGTCCTCAGAACTGAGGGGTATAATACAAAACGTGATCAAGGCGTTAGCCAGCCAACTTGCCTAAATATTCTGGTATAACTTTTTATTTTGTAGAAAGATGAGCTTGAAATGGAAATGGTCTAGTTAGTTTAACAAACAAAAATACATACTATATCTAAGTTTAGCTTTTTTTAGTAACCATGAAATTCATAGTTTTTTCGGATTGCTTATCAAAGTTGATTCTGGTTTGTAGTATACCCCTCTGTAGGTGCAAAAACAGTGCACAACAAAACCGCCACTGAAAAACGTTAACAATGTCACATGGCGTTTGAAGCAGCAGCTCAATGCACCATCATAAAAACTAAATTTTAAATGTTTTTTTTAATGTATTTCAAATATCATGCTATATCCATGCATGGAACAATTATGCATTTCAAAAATGTTTTTTTTCCTTCTAAAATACACACTAAAAACAAAAGAAAAAAGTTTTAGGGCTCTTTACACTGAAGTGAAAACGTACTCCTACTGCAAGGATAGGAAGCAGTCTAAAGTGTCCCAAGTATAAAAGTGTCTCATAAATACTAGGTTTTCATGTCCATTATGCTGCAGAATGACATGTACATAACCAGTGAGGTGTCTCTCTCTCCTCTGTCCAGACTCATTGACGGTCACAACATCACCACTGAGGACCAGCACATGTGGCTGATCCCGTTCTTCTGTGGCCAGCACCACACCCTGACAGTGAACTTTGACAAGGCCCATACGGTGGCTGGCCTCCGCATCTGGAACTACAACAAGACCCCAGAGGACTCCTACAGAGGGGTGAGAGAGAGTCACTTGATGAATCACTGGGATGGAGAACTTCCTGCCTTTAGTATTCTGGTGGAAGTGTCAATTGAAATAGAAATATCTGGGCCCTGTAGGTTGCCTTTGTATTTCGGAGTTGTCATTAAATGTGCGGAGCATTGTAGTTTTTCAAATCTATACGATGCCCCATAAGAGTGCATATACAATATATGCAATAACTGTCATAGATCTTTAAACATCTCTGAATATTGACTGAATCCCTATTCCCCACAAAAACAGAATTCTAACCATGATACACATTTTTGTTAAGATACCCATTTCTTATTGTCCCTATTCCTGTATTCCTCAGGTAAAGGTGATCCATGTGTCTCTGGACAATACACTCATCTCTCCAGCAGAGGGCTTCCTCATCAGGAAGGGACCAGGGAACTGTCACTTTGACTTTGCTCAGGAGATCCTCTTCATCGACTTTCTCCAGAACCCCACCACTGGTCTGGTCAACAGCAAGACTACAGCAGAGGCCTCGGCCTACACACTGAAGTGAGTACTTGTAGGCTAGTCTGATCCCAGATCTGTTTGTTCCATCTTGCCAATGACCAAAAGAGTTGGCAAAACAGCACAAACAGATCTAGGATCAGGCTAGTTATAGGCCACCTCCCAGTAAGAAGGTGTTTAAATTAATGGCTCTGTTGTGATTTCATCAGACTGTTTTAAGGCGCCCGCATGCTTCCCAGACGAAACAGTTCGGTAGAGTTGGTGTATATATTATGACAACATTTAGTGACGTTTTTGTTCGTTTTGGACTCCGGTGAGGGTTTTTTCGGCTGTTCGGGCACACTACATTTTATTCTGGAGGCGAGCCGAAGTTCGGAGCCGAAGTCTACGCCCCTTCGTCTGTGATTGGTTAACAGTGGAGATTCTAAAATAAAGTCTTTGTTGTCATTCAACAAGAGACGACTAGTTTAAAAAATGTTATTGAAAAATACTGCACCAAACATCTTAATGTAAAATTGCGCGACTAATATCTGACAGATTTCTTGAGTTATCTTAGATTATTTTGAGAAAGTGTATACCGGCTAGGGCGCCTCAAAATGGACAAACAGTACTATTGGCGCTTTTCTTACTCCTTTTTGAAGCGAAGGTCTTTCAAGGGAGTATTCAAGCACACTCGTTCTGTTCTCCCAGCCAAACTGAAGCATGCTGATGCCTTTAGCGTATCGTAAAATAGCATTTTGTCCATTATCCGCACTATGCCAAAAACACTTAGTCATGCGTCAAAAGTATGACTAATTCAAATGATAATTCATATGGAGTGGCTACAGATGCCCGGGCTAAAAGTACTAATGTTTTTTTACGCAGCTGAGTGCCCACTCTGCTGCCTACGTAGCTGCTGTGCTGAGTGCCCACTCTGCTGCCTACGTAGCTGCTGTGCTGAGTGCCCACTCTGCTGCCTACGTAGCTGCTGTGCTGAGTGCCCACTCTGCTGCCTACGTAGCTGCTGTGCTGAGTGCCCACTCTGCTGCCTACGTAGCTGCTGTGCTGAGTGCTTCGCTGCCACTCCCCCCTCCTCGATCGCTTTTGTCTGGTCACTGACTGGTGCAGTGGCAATTTTAGCATGTAAATCTTGGTGGGGCAAAAAAAAAAAATTGCATGCCAGAAAAGCAACACTAAACAATACATTAATTGCACTATAACGGTGACAAACGGTGCCCACAAACTGCCTACTTAAATCTGTCCCAACAGAGATTTTTTTTCAGCACCATGAATCCTTACAACCGCTACACCTGGCTATCAGCAGAGCCTTGTCTGGCAGCGAAACAGTTCATTCAGCCTCATGTACTTCCTTTTTAAAAACATAGCTGATATGGCGAACTTGCTTAAACAAATGTGGTTTCTACTGACAACGGAGATGTGCCTTGCCAACTCAATCGTCACGTTTGCAGACGACACAACAGTAGTGGGCTTGATTACCAACAACGACGAGACGGCCTACAGGTAGGAGGTGAGGGCCCTCGGAGTGTGGTGTCAGGAAAATAACCTCACACTCAACGTCAACAAAACAAAGGAGATGATCGTGGACTTCAGGAAACAGCAGAGGGAGCACCCCCCTATCCACATCGACGGGACAGTAGTGGAAAAGGTGGAAAGTTTTAAGTTCCTTGGCGTACACATCACGGACAAACTGAAATGGTCCACCCACACAGACAGCGTGGTGAAGAAGGCGCAACAGCGCCTCTTAAACCTCAGGAGGCTGAAGAAATTTGGCTTGTCACCAAAAACACTCACAAATTTTTACAGATGCACAATCGAGAGCATCCTGTCGCGCTGTATCACATCGCCTGGTACGGCAACTGCTATGCCCACAACCGTAAGGCTCTCCAGAGGGTAGTGAGGTCTGCACAACGCATCACCGGGGGTAAACTACCTGCCCTCCAGGACACCTACACCACCCGATGTGACAGGAAGGCCAAACAGATCATCAAGGACAACAACCACCCGAGCCACTGCCTGTTCACCCCACTATCATCCAGAAGGCGAGGTCAGTCCAGGTGCATCAAAGCTGGGACCGAGAGACTGAAAAACAGCTTCTATCTCAAGGCCATCAGACTGTTAAACAGCCATCACTAACATTGAGTGACTGCTGCCAACATACAGATTCAAATCTCTAGCCACTTTAGTAATGATGTAATAAATGTATCACTAGTCACTTAAACAATGCCACTTTATATAATGTTGACACCCTACATTACTCATCTCATATGTACAGTGAGGGGAAAAAAGTATTTGATCCCCTGCTGATTTTGTACGTTTGCCCACTGACAAAGAAATGTAGCAAACAAAACATTTTCTCATACCCCACAATAGTAATGTTGCGGCTTAATGATACAACGAGCACACAGTGTGAAAAGGCAAGCAAAACATATCCATTTCCCACAATAACATATTCTCAAACCTAACAGCAGCAACTATAAAGATGACACAAAATGTGTCCAAAGTGTATGGACTGAGTCCTGCTTGTGCAACTGGATATGTTACAAAAGACCGGCAAAGATTGTAACTTTCATAATATATATTCGTTGAAATCGCCTCAGGGTTTTTATTTCAGCTGTTCAGAAATATGAGGCAGAGATATCGGCTACATCATCATAACGAAACGTGAAGGTAGGGGGAGTGTGAGCAGCAGCTACGTTAGAAAAACTAATGTGTGCATAAATAACACGAGCAGAACGTGATCCGGATCCTTACCTTTTAAACGAATATGTTTCGGGCGGGCGTGGGCCTATTTCATATTCTCAACTACAGTACTGCTATACAATATGAGATATAATCTTAAGGTTTGTGTCTTGTGTGGTTTCCAGAGCTGGTTCAAAAAGACAGGAGCACGCCAGCATGGACTACGAGGCCCTCATCATGCCTTGTGGATGTATCCTTCCTCCTGCTGCTCACAAGAAATAGTCCCACAGAATTCAGTATGCCTTTACTAACATAACATATCACCTTACATAGTCACCTTACATGGACATGCAGAAATAATGCGACCAGTGGATAGAATTGACCCCAATAAATAAATCACCTTATTGTGGATAAAATTGACAAATATATATAATTATTGTTTTTATTTGTTTTGCTTTTCGTGAATGTCATTACAACCAGTTTGCCTGCTGGGATACTGTGATCTGGACAATCACTAAATTACTTGATGACTGCCAAAGTCCTGAGTGTGTACATGGCGCCACGTCTCTCTTCCTTAACCCTTGACCCACCAGTCATCTTCCAGCTGCAGCTGCTGACCACCTGGGGTGACCCCTACTACATCGGTATGAACGGCCTGGAGTTCTATGACCAGAACGACGAGAAGATCCCCCTCAGTGACAACAGTATCCTACCTACAATGTAAACACCACAAACACACACACATACTGAGAACCATCACTGCTGCAATCTGCACTTGGTGGTCGTTAGTCTCACTAGACCTGACTGGCTGAGCTTCACTATATACAAAAGTATGTGGACACCCCTTCAAATTAGTGGATTTGGCAATTTTAGCCACACCCGTTTCTGACAGGTGTAATAAATCGAGCACACCGCCATGCAATCTCCATAGACAAACATTGGCAGTAGAATGGCCTTACTGAAGAGGTCCGTGACTTTCAACGGGGAACCGTCATAGGATGCCACCTTTCCAACAAGTCAGTTTGTCAAATTTCTGCCTTGGTGCTGTGAAGTGGAAACGTCTAGGAGCAACAACGGCTCAGCCGTGAAGTGGTAGGCCACACAAGCTCACAAAACGGGACCACCGAGTGCTGAAGCACTTAAAAATCATCTGTCCTCTGTTGCAACACTCACTACCGTGTTCCAAACTGCCTCTGGAAGCAACGTCAGCACAATAACTGTTCGTGGGGAGCTTCATGAAATGGGTTTCCATGGTTGAGCAGCCGCACATAATCCTAAAATCACCATACGCAATGCCAAGCGTCGGCTGCAGTGGTGTAAAGCTCGCCGCCATTGGACTCTGGAGCAGTGGAAGCGCGTTCTCTGGAGTGATGAATCACGCTTCACCATCTGGCAGTCCGATGGACGAATCTGGGTTTGGCGGATGCCAGGATAACGCTACCTGCCCCAATGGGTAGTGCCAACTGTAAAGTTTGGTCGATAAGGAATAATGGTCTGGGGCTGTTTTACATGGTTCTTAGTTCCAGTGAAGTGAGATCTTAATGCTACAGCATACAATGACATTCTAGACGATTCTGTGCTTCCAACTTTGTGGCAACAGTTTGAGGAAGGCCCTTTCCTGTTTCAGCATGACAATGCCCCCGTGGACAGAGCGAGGTCCATACAGAAATGATTTGTCGAGATCGGTCCTCTAGTGGAGGAAATGGAAATGGCAGGAGTAAAGCCATGGTAGCCAACACAGTTTGGCTGAGTCCATTCTTTAACAGTGCTTCTCCTAGATATTGCTGCGTTCCCAGACAGTGTGAATGTCCTGGACAGTGTGAACGGTGATGTGAGGACTCCAGATAAGCTGGTAGATGGCACTCATGATGGCAGACACATGTGGCTAGCACCGGTGCTCCCCGGACTGGTGAATCGCGTGTATCTCATATTTGACCAGCCAGTGACCGTGTCCATGATCAAACTGTGGAACTACTCCAAGACACCACAGAGGGGGGTAAAGGAGTTTGGGGTAAGTCAGTCTTCTGTTCTCTCTCCTCCTTAGTACGGTAACACTGACCATGTTCATCAGAGACCCAGAATTTAGGACTTGGGAACAGAGCAGAATAATAATAATTTCTGACAACAATGGACTAATAAAGTACTATTATTATTATTATTACTACTATAAACTCTTCCCTAGATCTTTCATGTAAACAATAATATGTTCTGTTTTAACTTTCTGGGTGAAAAATCAAAGCGAATAAATGAATGACTTACTGTTAGAACCAATAGGAACGTCTGTCCTTGAAAAGGCACGAGAGTTCCTCCACTGTGCTTCCCACAGTCTCCTGTGGGTAGCGTAATGGACGCCTGTTAGCCTTCCTTGTGTGTTCCTTTGTGTAGCTGTTAGTTGATGACCTCTTGGTGTATAACGGCGTCTTGGACAGCGTGAGCCAGGCGGCGCGGGGCATCCTGCCCACCTGTGACCCAGTGTTGCCCTACCACACCATCCTCTTCACCAACAACGCCCGCATCGCCCACCGTGAAAGGAACACTGTAATCAGGTAACCCAGCATGGGATTGGCTGCTGTAGCCTGATATAAGCAAATGATTTGCTCTGCTGCCTGTCCATCAAAATTCACACGTGCAGATTGGTTTGGCTGCTTGGCCAACAATTTGCATACATGCTTATTGGTTCTTCTGTCCAGCTGCTGTCAACGTGTTCATAGTGGCAGAGTATGTGAAGTCATTTACCATATTCATATGTTGTTTACGAAGCATGTGACAAATCAAATTTGATTTAAATTAGTTGTTTCAAATGGCAGGAGACTGTGTAGCATAGTGGAGGAACTGTCATGTTTTTACAAGGACAGACATTTCTATTAGTTCTAACAGTGAGTGATTGGCACTGAAGTCTTTTTATTTGTTAAACGGAGATGTGCTCTTTCTACTCCAGCTCCCGCAGTAGTAGCAGACATCATGATCTGAAACAGTGAGTAACAGAGTCCCAGATTAGCCTTGTGTCACTCAGCCCTCCCTCAGGTTGCGTTCATATCCCCAAGTCACCCCAGTCATCCCAACCTCCAACCCACAGTTTAGCTTGTGATGCCAAGTCCTTCAAGTTCCAACAGACCTCCTAGTCCCTTGTCACTCCACCTCTCTGTAGCTTCTTTGTAGGACATAAGACTTGGACCTTCAAGCTTGCTTGTCTGTCCGTCCTCCATTTTGTGTCTTCCTCGGCTCCTGTGCTCCAGCCTTTCATATTCCTGGCCAGATTATGCACAGGTAGAAATGAAACTGGTTTGTTTTCCCCTCCTTGTTTTGTTTTGCAGCAACTATGTGGAGGACCAAGATGTGAAGATGACCAATGAGAATCAGATAGTCCATCACAACAAGAAGAAACAAACAGCTGATCCAGGTAGCCAATGCAATTCAGTCGGAGTTTCTTTGTTCAGTAAATATACATTTCAAAATGCCACGTGTAATACAATAAACAGTGAGAAGCAAATTAAACAAAAAGCTATAACTACCTTGTAACATTATCAATATTGTTAGAGGTGATATTTCTACACTATTATTGACCCAGATGTTTCAGTGTCGTACCAAATACAACAAAACGTCTGTGTGAATGTCCCCCCTGCCTGCTGAAATGCAAGGGGAGAAAATACATTTAAAAAACGAACATGGAATTTTTGATGTTTTATCTATTTTTGTGTGTGAACAGCCCTTAACTTTTTTGGACACTATAATTAACCAAAACCATATTTGGTTTCCCATCTTGCAGCGCTTCGGCCTAAGACCTGCATGACAGACACTGGAAAGCTGGGGAAAAGGAGGTACTGACAGACGGACAGACAGACAGATGATCAGAAAGACAGATGGTGGTTGGTGTCCCACTGGTTAATTGTAGGGAACAGTAAGGAAGGGATGAAGGTTTACTGACTATCTGCACTATCCCACGCGGGGGACTTTTAACACAAAGCCTTGACCAGCCGAAAAGAAAACAATTCCCATTGTCTTCCATCAGTCATTGCATTCGAGTGTTGCCTAGTGACAGCTCTTGTGTGTGGGGTGGGTCTACTTTTGAAGAGGCTTGTACAGAACACATTGGGTTTGTATCCATCCACCCACAGGATTGGCCTTCCACTTTCTGGTTGGATTGGTTCTCTTGTCACTCCGATCTCTCTAGACTCCTACAGATGTATAGTACCTGTGTAATACTATATCAGATTAATAGTACCTTTGTAGTACTACATCAGATGTATAGTACTTGTGTAGTGATAACATTACATCTGATTAATAGTCCCTGTGTAGTACTACTACATCACATAATAACTGTGTAGTACTACATCATATGTATAGTACCTGTGTAGTACTACGTCAGTACTGCATCACATACGTAGAACCTTTTGTAGTAACTCCAGTTGTGATTGTCCTTTTTACAGTGTCAGAGTGAACCTATATTAGGCTGCTATGTCGGCCATCTTTGTGCCTGGTTATGTTACTACTCCTGTCTGTCGCTGCTCCTCTTGATGTTGTGCTGCGTTCTCCTGCTGCTCGTGGTGCATAGCTACTCAAGGATGAACTCCGTGGCAACAAGTACGCTCTTAATAGATGGGATCCAAATCCTACATTTCTAAATGAGTTGTGTTCATGAAAAGCCTAGTTTAATAGCCCCTAACCTAGTGGCATAACACATGACAATTGAGCAATGCACCTGCAATGTGCACCAACCCCATCTGAATGCTATGCAGTAAACCAGTTAATATTTTCTCTAGTCTAATATCTCACAGTCTAATGATTTTTTTCTAGGTGTCTGTGGTGTCTGCTGTTGTATAAAGTAGAATCAGGCATCGGTACTGAGTATTGGTCACATTGAAGCAATAGGTCAGATACAAGTTTTAAGCCATCCTAGGCCGCTGCATTTGCTTAACACAAAAACAGTACACTTGCTTAGATATACATTTTGCAATCCTGAATATATTAATATATAATATTTTTGATTAAGTAATATGTTGGTGAAACTATAGACGTTCAGCACTATGTATTGCAAAGACATGTTTGAAAACTAAGTGACCTTTATTGAAGTTGTTTGATATGAAAACAATTATTTGAGACACCCATTTGTAGCAATAGTTGTAGGCTAAAATATTGTTATTTCCAAAAGTTTAGATATATTATCAAGATATACATTGTTGTGTAAACAACATTTTGGCCTTTAGTTGAAAAACACCTAAGAATATGTAACCATATGTAACCAGAAATATTTAATATGCAAACACTGAAAACATACCTCAAATAGGTCAAATGTGATCTTTACAAAGGGATGGATCTTTGCTGAAATCTTGTTTTATCTTAAATGTTTTGAGTATAATCTATAGTTGGCGTGGTATACCTTATACCCAGTAGTATTTTGTTGCATGGACAAGTTACCACAGTTGTGGCTTCGGTTACACATTTAAAAAAAGTAGACCCTTGTATTTTTTAAATAATTTGCTGCTTAATTGAGCCACAATATAGACTATTTCTTACTAAATACTCTTGTATATGATAGAGGTGTTACATGTTTGTTTTTTTATGCAGTTTTATGTATTTTATTTTAAAATGTCAGTCTGGGTATAGGCTTCACACTGCACCTCAGTCATACTTTGAGTGACGGTCTTATTACTGTAAGTGTGACATTCCATGTTGAAATATTTTTATTATTTTTTTAATCTTGTTCAAATAAGTGTATTTTATTTGAATAAATAAAATGAAATCCTTTTAAAACAAGTTACAGAGTGGGTCTTGGTGTCATGATGTCATCTAATGCTACTTCTCTTCAATGCCAACAAAAATATATAGGGACTCTTCAGTTTGATAAATATCGCCTGAGACACTTTAATGCAGAATCTGCAATACAATTATTCTCTTTGATAAGGAATGACTACAGTATTCAGTTATACTCTGCTCACATTCAAGAGGAGCAGTGGACGACCGACCTGGAGTCCTACTACTCATACAAACATATTGCCATGAAGTACACTTCTTTGGAGATGCCATTCAAATTTTCCCTGGGAAGGTCCCCTCCTCCCTCTGGTCGTCCCATTTCTGGATCTGGGGGGACAAACGGGTAAAATAAACATTTACTTGACAGACCAGACCGGTTAAAACCCCTACATGTTGACGTAGTTGTAACAGACCAATTATCCTGCATGATTTTTATTAGATTTGCGAAAGGTCAATGAACTCTGAGAGGAATCATATGTTTTGAATATTAACTCTGCTGACTAAAGATTATGGCTAATTGAAAAAGGCCAGAGCTTTTTTCTCCAATAATGCTTACTGTTTGTTGTACCAGCAATAGTTGAAGATAGATCCCTTCAAATGATGTCTATACCCCTTTGAACCCAGTCACCTTTTTAATAAAAATTAAAAAAGCCTGCTTGAAATTGAAAAGTGTAGCAAATCACACAATGTACCATAAGAGCCTGTTTTGCTTTTTAAGTGAAGAAAAATGTGTAACAGGATGAACAATGGGCACATGACCTCAAATGACCTCAATGTACTTCTAGACCAGTCAGTCAACCCACAGTTTGTGTTATCAATACTGTAGGTCTACTTCATAAATCCTTTCCAATTCACTTAAGGACTTTTAGCTAATGAAAAATAATATCTTAAAAGCATTACCCAGGAAATGGGGCACAGTGATTTGTAGACCCTCTTATACCAGTCACACGGGGCAGTGTCGACTCCTTTGGCGTCCAGGGATTTTTGGCATCGATGATAATCTATAAATATAGCAACAACAATGGGGATGTTAGGAGAAAATGTGCACGTCAATGAGTTCGGGGCAAGGGTTGTGGTCTTGTCAGTGGTCTTGTGTAAATATACAAAATTGGATTACAGTCCTCTAAAAAGGTTAAGGTCAGGGTCTTTAATTTTAACCCTTATTTTACCAGGAAAGTTAATCACCTTTTTGACACACATTCTAAAATAGAAGTTTTCCACAAGGACATGGCTCTGTCCCAAATAATTAATTGGCACACACTAAACACATTCACAATTAACAAAAGCACTGGATACATAAAGGATTTATCTGTACTTGCCTACGTGACTGGTATGACTACAGGACCAGAGTCCTAGACTTTGACCTTGGAGTCTAGACTTACCCAGATAGTTGTAGAAGCAGTTCCTTGTCTGATTTTGATTGGGGAATCTGGCATCGAAGGGAGCAGTGCGGTAGTTCTGGAGCTTAGTCGCAATATCCTCTGCCATTTTTAGTTCTGTCGGGAAACAGAATGAGAATGAGAATGATGAGGATGCAAGAAAATGGAATGGAATAACCTCTGTCAAAAGCCTACAATGACGCTATCAATTGAAGGCAGGGCCGACCCCAGGCATAAGCGACATAAGCAGTTGCTTAGGGCTCCCGGCTGCTAGGGGGCCCTCGACCAAAAAATATATGTATGTATGTATATACATACATACATATATACACACACACACTATATATATTCTGTGTGTGTATATTATATATGTGTGTGTGTGTTTTTATTATACATTTTTGGCAACTCAGTCATGTTCTCTCCTTATTGAGAGTAAGAATAATAGAATACAGCAGGTGCAATTTTGAAATTTGGTTGTGCAACAGCAGTTTTTCTCTTGTTATGTCAGTCGCTAACAGTCACTCAATTAGCCATGTCAGCTGACAATTTTTTGATTGGTAGTTAGTTTAGCCAGCTATCTAAACTTGTAATAATCATGGCTGAAAACCGACCGGATACGCAGGGCACGTGTCCATGGGCCCTAACCTCCAGGGGGCCCATTTTGATTTTGTTAGTCATTCTCACTCAGATAGCATATTAACATTGCATAAGTCACTGCAAAATGTTTGTAATTGCAGGAAATTAGCTTAAAACTGCAAAATGTCTATCCACCCCATGGCAAAATGGGTAAAATTGCAGGAAATTCGCTGTAAAATTGCTAAATGTTTCTCTCTGCCCCATGGCAAAATTTGTAAAATTGCAGGAAATATACTTTAAAACTTGAATGTTTCTCTTTATCACCAAGAGGTGCCCCCCCCCCAAACTAAATCTCGCTTAGGGCCCCCAAAAGGCTAGGGCTGGCCCTGAGTGAAGGTGACTAAAAAGCTTAGCAGGTATGATGAGGCTATGTTTAGGCTACACCACAGACAAAATAGTCAAATTTCAATTGTCTACGACCTAAGTGTCGATTTTTAAGGAAAAGTACCAATGAACATTTATGTGGTTACAGACCAAATGTTGCCACTGAGGATAGAAGTGGGGCGCCACAAGCCTAATAAAATGGCCACTTTTCTACATTACAGAACTTAATTAGACTTGGTTAGACTTAGAATTGGTATTTAGGTTCAATAATACAGAAATACAATAAGCTAATAGGAACGCCAATACACTGTTCTTAAGCATAATCACCCATATCTAAGAAGTAGCCTTCTTAATCAATATGAATTTGTCCTAATTACGTTTTTTTGTCTGTTAATTGATAGTGTTGTATACGATAAATAAGTCACTCGCAAGCAAATGAGGAAACAAAATAACTAGGCTAATGATCGACTTGGTTTCATTTTCAGAAGCTTCCCACGTTAATTAAAACACTATATTCGTGTTGCATAAAATATGGTGTTGGTCTAATATAGGCAGATTTTATTTAGGTCTATACTAAAAATGTAACAAATGTTTACCTTTGTAGCAAGTGCTGCGTTGTTCAAAGTGACTATTGTACTAACGATGATGATACCCGAACACCACGCATAGGTTCACTTGGCTGAAGACTGGAGTGCGCCCTTGCGCGCGCGCTGGTCTTGTGGATGTTGTAGCCGTGCAGTCCTATCAAAACGGTATGGCGGACGCAGGTCACATTGGAATGACTGAGATAGTTTAACCATGTGCAAGATCGATCACATACAACTAAGGATAAATCCCTAGAAATCTTTAAATTTTACCCAAAATATGGTAATTGCCATCATTTGTGTGATATGATAGATGTATGACAAAACATGATAGTCTACATTTTGCAGTCGAGGAAGTGGCAGTTTAACAGGAATTCTGTCCGCCTGTTACTAGTAGATAATTGATATAGGCCTGGCCTAATGCCAAAATAGGTTAGATAAGACAGAAAAAAGTTTGTGTTTGTAAAAAAATAACTGTAATTTGGACCGTATGTTACACTGATACCTTTTGGTGAATGAATTTAATAAAGATAGGCTAGGTTGAATGAGTTGAATTTATTTTATTTTGTAAGAACTATAGCCAGCTGTATTTTGGGTCCCATTTTGCAAATCCATAGCCATGTTAAAGTCACAATTGATGCTATCCAGATGCGCCTATTGATCAATCGATGGATATAGATGGACAGACATCCATCAACACATGCGCGCTATCATTCGTATGTCTGAGCTGGTTTCATCGCTCTGTCGGTTTGTAAAACAATAACCCTTCCCTACACTATAAAGATATTTTTCAAATGAACCCAAACAAATGTCGAGACAACCGTCACTGCGCAACAGTCTCCACCTCTTCAGACATTGAACTTTCCCTTTTCTAGGCGAGTCTGCTCTAGACCAGAGTGGCGCAGCAGTCTAAGGCGTCACTGCAGTCCCTGGTTCGAATCCAGGCTGCATCACATCCGGCCGTGATTGGGAGTTGCATAGGGCAGCGCACAATTGGCCCAGCGTCGTCCGGGTTTGGCCGGGGTAGGCCGTCATTGTAAATAAGAATTTGTTCTTAACTGACTTGCCTAGTTAAATAAAGGTTCAATAATAATAAATAGAATGCAACATAATGTCGAACCGCTTCGCTCTTTGCCACCCCTATAGGACACTGGGCTCCAGTTACATTCTCCTCCTCAAAAAAGGAACGGAAAAAGGATCGGATATCTGTATCCAAATGCCTATACCCAATGCAAGTCATGGGGAAACATATCATGCCAACAGACACAACCGGGGTGAGACGTGACCGAGCGCTCGTTCTCCCTCCCAGCATCATGCGTAAAGATTATTCTGCGCATGCCAGTACTCTGCTCAGCGCGGAAACTATAGCATACAGTATAGCATTGGGCGCGTAGGTATAGCATTTGGGCGCGTTTGAGTGGTAAACCGAAAGTAGCCGACTGTAGACGGAATTCGAGTAGTAAATTCATATGCAAGGACAGCAAGTCAGACAACTTCTTCTGTTCGAGGAAACCTGACAGTTGCAGACATTCGCCTTTGTTATTGTGGATGATATCAAAATTCCACTTCTCCTACATGAAGCTGAACGTGATCAACAGGAAATTAGATACCAGCCCAAGCTCTTTCTAACATCCACAACACGTTTGTATTTTTGTAATGTTTTTTTCAATATATAACCAGGTAGGGAATGCATAGGCTACTAGAATGAGAACATGTGTTTTTGCAGCATATGGGATATGCTCTGTTGATTTCCATTATTTCATGCCATTATTTGTACCTTCCTCATTAGTATTTGTGAATTGTAACCAGTCTGATTAGATGGAGTCCATAAAGATTCTTACTGTGTGGTAATTGATTGCATGTCAGCATCACTACAGGCTGGAGTGTAAGTTCTTTAATTCTCAACCTTCATGCTGCTTTTGTCAGTAAGCATGTAAATAACATACTTTTATTCAATCACATGAAGGACAAAACACTCACTGTACAGAAACAGATTAGACTATACATGCACATCAGCTCTCATACTGGGTAAACAATATGACAAGGATTAGACTATATGTATATCAGTTCACATAAATTACTGGGTAAACAATATGCTAAGCAGATAAATGCACTTGGTATTGACCCACGAGAGGTGTCTGGGCGTACTTAAGGGGCTCATTAAGGTCCAGTTTCCCGGACACATATTAAGGCTCTAAAATTGCTAGTGTCGAAATCCCCTACAATAACCCATGTGTAGTTTACAATATGTTTACTGAACAAAAATATAAACACAACATGCAACAATTTCAAAGATTTTACTGAGTTACAGTTCATATAAGGAAATTAGTCAATTGAAATAAATTCATTAGACCCTAATCTATGGATTTCCCATGACTGGGCAGGGGCGCAGCGATGGGTGGGCCTTGGAGGGAATAGGCCCACCCACTTGGCAGCCAGGCCCAGCCAATCAGAATGAGTTGTTTCCCACAATATGGCTTTATTACAGACAGAAATACTCCTCAGCACCCGACCCCCCTTAGACGATCCCGCAGGTGAAGAACCCGGATGTGGAGGTCCTAGGCTGGCGTGGTTACACGTGGTCTGAGGTTATGAGGCCGGTTGGACGTACTGCCAAATTCTCTAAAACAATGTTGGAGACAGCTTATGGTGGAGAAATTAACATTAAATTCTCTGGCAACAGCTCTGGTGGACATTCCTGCAGTCGGCATGCCAATTGCACGCTCCCTCAAAACTTGAGACATGTGGCATTGTGTTGTGTGACAAAACTGAACATTTTAGAATGGCCTTTTATTGTCCCCAGCATAAGGTGCACCTGTGTAATGATCATGTTTAATCAGCTTCTTGATATGCCACACCTGTCAGTTGGATGGATTATCTTGGCAAAGGAGAAATGCTCACTAACAGTGATGTAAACAAATTTGTGCACAACGTTTGAGAGAAATACACTTTTTGTGTGTATGGAACATTTCAGAGATTTTTTATTTCAGCTCATGTAACCAAGGCTTTACATGTTGCGTTTATATTTTTGTTCAGTATTCCATTTTATTAACACACTTAATAGACGATCAAGACATTTGAATTTGTTTGGTGAAAGCAATATTACAGACAAGACAAATTGTAGGCTATAACATTGGACACAACATACAGTAACATCTAGATAAATACATTAGCTATATTGTCACGAGTAGGATATTTAATTTATTTACACTAGAAATTTGGATCACATGTATATGCCTATGTAATTCAATTGGAAGGATAAAAATGTATTTAAATGCTCAATAGTCATCCACCCAGAAAAGTAAACATGCATTGATAATAACCAATGATAGGTGGCAACATCAACCATTTATGAGCATGTAGTGCCTTTTGCTTCCAAGAAAACAGAAAAAGGTTGTCTCCCACAAAGCTTTGGTTCTGCAGAGAAACTGCAGATATTTCCAGTCGACTGCAGTCGAACGTGCATGACCTTTGATCACGATTGTTGTAGTCGCAAGTCTGACCATTTTTATACCCATTATGCAACACACTTTGAACGGCGTTGGTCAACGTCTTGACAAAAGTGATCCACTCGAACATTGATTAAGTAATAAAGCTTACCGACCCCTAATCAACCCATGTAGATTAGTGGGTTTGCTGTAACCAGTGGCAGTTCTAGACCATTTCAACTGGGGGGGGCTAAGCTGGGGCCAGTTGTACTGTTAGATGGGCCAGTTACATTAGACATTATTGTTGTCATATCGTTTTCTTCACTGCATTGCAGGCATTAGCATGCAAAATACCATGTCCCTCTAGTAAATGTGTGGGTTTAATTAGCGTTCCGCGTTGCCACTGTCTAATAACAGATGTAAAAAAAGAACGATAGCAAAAATGTGTTATGCTAAAATTATTTCATACTCCACATTTAGGGGGGCCACAAGGGGGTCCAAAATTGTTGTCACAGGGGCACTGGCCCCCCCAGCCCCAGAACCGCCGGTGGCTGTAACATTTCCGTACTTCCCTTTCTTTAACATGCATTTTTATATTGGGAGGAAAGGATTATGCTATAGACCAAACTATACACTGCCATTGTGTATAGTAACTAATATTTATCCTATTTTCAAACTCGTTAAGCTTGCCACCATAACACAGCTTCATTCATGAAGTATTTTTTCTAATTCAATTTATTTTATAATATTTGAAATTACAACATAATTTAGGCCTAGATTCAAATCGGATCAAGCATTAACCGGCAATAGCAGACACCCCAATAGATGATGTTTTGACGGTGTAGGAGGTGTAACGGAGCTGGAGCTTTCAAATCCGTCTGCAGCTTCTCTTGTGATCTGTCATGAAGCCACAACCATCCCACTCGTGTTAATGGTACGATATGCAGAAATCACTCCGCCATTTCCTGGTTGCTAAAATTCTTAATTCACCTAAAACCACATTTTTGTTTATGTAACAAAACAAGCAAGTATAGCGTGGAGAATCATTGCACCATCTAAACCGCTGTGAAATATATTTTCAGCTGTTAGAAGCTGGTGTACAACACCAATAATTAGAATACGCAAAAACGAAATTTAAGAACGGGAAGCATAGAAATATCACATATAGAACAGCTTCTTAGACTTTCTTTCAATGAGGATGACAGATGACCAAATTAATAGAAATGTGAGTTGTGTCACCCACAAAGTTACATATTGCAGCTTTAAAAGTTCCAAACGAGATATATATAAAAATAATGATGCTCAAATTGAAAATCATTAAACAAAATCAGGTTTTCTATCAGCCTAATCAAGGTGTAAATTACAAATCACATTCCAGTGTTCGAACTTGCAAACAATGCTGCATGGGATTTGTCTTAACGTGACTCCCTTTCCATGCAGCCAATAGAGTACCACAGTAGGAGTCATAATACCCATAAAACCTAGTGGTCAACACATTATAATGAATAGAAGACACATACCGGGAGACGCGTTGGTTGGGCATTGTGGGGAGGTGCGCGTTCGGGCTGTGCGCCCCCTGCGGATGGTGGTCTCAGAGACATGTAGCTATGTTAATGGGACGCAGAATTATCGCGTCCTAGCGCTATGATTTATGCTTTAGCCAATGTCCGCTATAGATATATGTTGCGTTCAAAACAAATTGGAACTCTCCGACTTCCGAGCGTCCAAGACAACTGGGAACTCACATTTTTTTGTTGCTGACTGGGAAAATTGTTTTGAACGGTCAGCCAACTCGGAATTTCAATTCGGGAACTCGGGCCCCTTTCTGGAGGTCTGACTTAACAACCTGAAGATCACCGACATCCAGTGGTGTAAAGTAACTAAATAAAAAAAATAAGAGGTCAAATCATGACTTCAGTGATCTTTAGGGTCAGAAAGTCAGAGCTCTAGAATGAGGCCAGAGTTCCAGAGTTGGAATGACCATTCAAATCGATTTTCCCCCAGTCTGAGCTTGTTTTTTTAAGAGTTAAGTTGTTTAGAATGCACTGAAGTTGGAGATTTCCGAGTTCCCAGTTGTTTTGAACGTGGCACCAGTTATGCTTGGAGCAGTTTGCGGATTTAACAGCTCATGCAGTTCCACCTAGTCTGGCTGATACTCAACTACACAGCAAATTGTGACTAAAGTCAGGAATTTTGAGAGCTGGGGAAGGGGGGTATACTACAAAATAGGATCAATGAGTTAGCCAGCTAACTTGCCTAAATATTCTGATGTAACTTTTTTGTTGTTGAAAGATAAGCTTGAAATGGGCATGGTCTAATTGATTAAACAAACAAAAACATAAGTTTAGCTTTTTTAATGAACCAGAAAATCAAGTTATTTCTGGTTGCAGATAGAAATGTAAAGGTCCTTTCCGATTGAGCCGACATGTAGCGTTTACCGTAAATGCAGTTTCCGCTAAAGCGCGAACATTGCCTTTACATTTCAATCACACTGTAAAGCTGAACGTCTGTGATACTGATTGAATAGAAACCCAAGTTCCACCTCCAACATCGCAAAAACAACAGCTATGCGGGTGTCGGCTAGCGCATATCTGAAAAATGTTTTTAGAGATTAATACATAAGTCAAACGAGAAGGAAAAAACAGCTAAAAAAGAAGCCTGTTCTACAGGTTCAATATATTAATGTATAAGGCAAACTATAAAACCCTCATTCCCATACAAGATCACTTTAAAGCATAAATGTTTTTTTAAAAAGATAGGGGGAGCAAAAGCATTATTGTATCATGTGCTATGTAGGTAGCCCATAAGAATGTTCTCAAGCTTTCCTTTTCCCTGTCATCTTTTGCCTGATTTGAATGTCAACACACAGATCACCAGAAACATTCAACTTTCAAGGCTTGAGTCCCTCATACAGGGCCTACAGCTCTGTCAACGCGTTTAAAAGACCCTAATTTACAGCAACTTGGAATAGAACAGTACCTGCTACTAGTTTCATCTGATTGTCATCTACCACAGTACCTCTGGCTACAATATAAGGCTATGACTTGTCATTTTATATGGAAGCAGTACCCTTAAGATATTTCAACTAACCACAGGGTTGCCCATGCAGCTCTTTGGGGCTTTCAGTGCCTCGTTTTGTTGCATAACATAAACGCTTAGTCACTTTAGCCACCTTTACAGAGGCTGAAGTTGCTACAGCAAAGTAGCTGAAGTTGCTCTCACACAGTGGCCTACTAGTTGTGCATAAATTAATTAAGATACAGTACCTCATAATACCATATTGCCTGGTTGGTATGCCGTGGCAGTCTTCTGTGTTTAGTGCAGTTGTTAGTTGCATAGACCCAAAGCTAAGTCTGACTCTACCTTGCCTATTTCCGAGCTAAGAAAATTAAGCTAAACAAATCTAAATGTTATGATGGGACAGTCAAAATACAAGGTCAGCAGAAGAAGGTTTAGTAGTCAGCTTTAAGGTAACCATAGCTACACAGTTTGGTTGATTGTCAGCAGTAACGGTTGTCATATCTATTGTAACACAGTTTCGATATCAGCAGCAGTGTTGTCACGGTAACAGTGGCCTGTCACTCGTCGCTGAAGCGCAGTCTCTGGAAGGCCTCTTTGATGTCCTCGTTAGTGTCTTTGCTGCTTATGGAGCCCAGGCGGAGGACCCGGCTGTCAGTGACGTCCTGTTTCAGTTTGCGCTTGCTAAGGACCACCGTGCCCTCGGCCCCTTCCCCCTCGGGCCCCGTCAACATGATGTAGCAGGCGTGGCGCCCCCGCTCCAACAGGGTGGCTAGGACAGGCAGGAAACACATTGACAACAAGTCACAGGAAACACATGGACAACAAGTCATGTAGGCTTAGAGAATAGTCATTATCCTCAAGTACAGTAGACTAAAGCTGTGTCTGAAAACGTTACTAGCCGTCAAATCCTTGCATCCCAAGTCCTTATTCCCCTCAATTCCTCACCTCCCTCTCAAAGTGCATTGGAGGAGAAGATCCAAGGTCCCTCCTCCTCCCTGAGAGGGCGGTGCGGTAATAACGTTTTTCAGACAGCCGAGCTATTGAGACAGTTCACTGGTCCCGCATAATGACATTGTTTTACTCAATCATGTAGCTCACCTTTAAATGCAATGATGTGGTCCATGACGTTGCTCTTCTCCAGGAGAACTGTGGAGTAGTGGGGATACAGCATGTAGGAGCGCCGCTCATCACTCAAATCCCTCTGGAGGAAAGCATTTCTTTAGAAACAGGTCAACGTGTCTAGACAGCACCACTATGACCGATGTGAATGGGATCGACCTAGGTTCGATCCCGGGTATTCTGCATGCCACAACCCTGTGCTAGCCCACTGAGCTGAATCCTAGGCATTAACTCGGGAAGCTAACGCAAGCCTTCAGATACTCAGGCTAAGGTTCCGTAAACACAGAGGAAGATGTAACGAGATGAAGATGAGTGAATGATCTGTTCTCATAGAGTCACTGTACTCACTGTGGCGTTGGCCTCGGAGGGCATCAGCCCCCAGAACATGAACACAGATAAGGAGTTGATGGTTTTGACTGAGGCTGGCTTGGGTGAGTTGGGGCTGGCCAGGAGGTTAACCTCCCACAGTGTGCCTCCAGTTTTTCCGTCCAGGATCACCACCTACAATGCACACAGAGCAGGGATAGATGTCGCATTCAATGCAAATGCAGCTAGGAGTGGAAAAACAAAAAGGGATGAAATACCAAGCAGGTAAGTTGGGTCTCTTCTACTGCTTCCAAGCTGGTCCCCACATACCCTTTTAATGCGGTTGCCAATGTCCTCCTCGATCACTATGTCAAGTGTGCCATCTTTGTTGAAGTGGCCAAAGGAAGGCTCGCTGAGGGGGAGAGGAGAAACGTACAGTACCAGTCAAAAGTTTGGACCAACTTACTCATTCAAGGGTTTTTCTTTATTTTCTACATTGTATTAGAATAATAGTGAAGACATAAAAACGATGAAATAACACATATGGAATCATGTAGTAACCAAAAAGTGTTAAACAAATCAAAATATATTTTATATTCTTCAAAGTAGCCACCCTTTGCTTGATGACAGCTTTGCACACTCTTGGCATTCTCTCAACCAGCTTCATGAGGTAGTCACCTGGAATGCACGTGACTGTTAATTGAAATGCATTTCAGGTGACTACTTCATGAAGCTGGTTGAGAGAACGCCAAGGCTAAGCGTGGCTACTTTGAAGAATCTCAAATATATTTTGATTTGTTTAACACTTTTTTTGGTTACTACATGATTCCATGTGTTATTTCATAGTTTTGATGTCTTTCATAGTTTTTATATATTTCTACAATGTAGAAAATAGTAAAAATAAAGAAAAACCCTTGAATGAGTAGGTGTGTCCATACTGTTGACTGGTACTGTACTTAAAACCTTCCCAGTCAGTACGACATTGGCCCAAATACCTTGGTTATCATAGTTGTCGTCACACACACACACTACACAGATGAGGAATTCAGAGCATGGCAATTTATTACAAATGTTAAGGAATACGAGGAGGTTGTTAGTCCTGATATGACCATTCAAAACTGTGTATTGAGTAAGCGACATGACAATGTTAACTAACTAATCAGTGTGTAGGGTGATGACGTTTTTTTACCTGAGGACTGTGCTAGTGTTGACTCTCCACAGTGAGTTCAGACTGTCGCCATCTATCAGCTCCACACTGCCCCCAGTAACCAGTAGCAGGTTGGAGGGAACCCCTTCCTTCCCTGTCCTCAACACGTATCTCAATGACCCAGACCTGCAGGGGAGGAACGGCCGTCAAAAGGAAAGCCTCCATGTTAGCATTAGCAATTAACTTCAGTCTATGGTCCGGGTTATTGAAAATAAGACATGAGAAATTATAATTTAACCACTTTTGGTATATTGGTGTTGTGTTTTGCCCCCAAGCTGTGACATTTTGAGGCATTGTGAGAATTGTGTATTAGTGTCTAGCTGCTGCTCCATCTTACTCATAGATTGATACAAGGCCAGAGGAGTCCTTGGCTTTGCGCTCCCAGTTCTCGTCCTTCTTGAGGCCTTTTTCCATGCCTGCCTTAGCCTGGGCTGCAATCCTCCACAGGGCCAGGCCATACAACCCCGAGTCTGGGGAGAGGGGACAAAGGGCAGTGACAACAGTCATATAACAATACACTGACATCAATATGCTGTGGGCTGTAGCCAACTGGCCATATAGGACCCTTAAACCAATATACTGGGATAGCTCACTGACCGTTGGACAAGGTCACATACAGTAGGACTGAAATCAATGTGTTCTATCACATAGAATGTTATGAGATCAATAGTTTGGTCAGTGAGTTATTGACAGCAGCTCTATAAATGAGCTCACTAGCAGGCTTTGGCAAATGGCTTGCTCACCTTTCTGGAGCAGTACATAGTTAGAGCCTTTCCCTGTGGAGTGGAGGAGATGCATGGCACACTCAGCGGTGTCAAGAACCACCTCTGAGCCAATCTGGACACCGGTCTTCCCTGAGAGGATCGCCAGCTGTGTCTAGAGCGCAACGAATAACAATAGAACAAACTGACTTGAGGTCTTCTGTTGAAAGGTACTGGCACAGAGTTTGCAATTTCATGTGTGAAGCACACATTTTCCTTCTGCATTATTGTCCTGCGTTTTAAAGCAGAGATATAAAACGGAAACAGTGAAAATCCTATAATATCGCATACTCTAGTCTGAGCGGCCGTCATACGGAACACAGCTGGTGAGAGCGACTAAACTGAGACATCGAGGACGCCTCTGAGGTTTACCTGCGTTGGGCTGGGGGCCACCAGAGCCACGTCGCTTACCCCGTCCCCATCCAGGTCTGACACACTGAGGACCGGTAAGGTACTCCTCAGGTTGGGAGGCTGGGGCTGTACCCAAGTCACCACTCCTGTACAGAAATACCAGGTATTCAGAATGCACTCACAGCTACAACCCCCCCTCCATCAGAAATAATGAACATTTTATTTGAAGTGAGTCTGGTTACAAAACAGTGATGAGACACAGACCAAACTATCATGCATTAGTGGGATAAGCAGGCACATATTTGCGATTTACAAAAGGCGTGAGGAGAGAAAGTATGAATGCTTGAAGTGTGACGCTCAACCACCATTGTGGTGGAAAAGGTGTGAAAACATGACTATATGTTCCTGCTCAGGTGTTGTTTGTGAGATAGTAGAGAGAGAAGTGAGCAAACGAGAGAGTTGTGAATCGGAGTCACTCACCAGTGTATTTGTCGATGGCAGCGAGCTGGTTGGAGTGGGACAGCAGGCAACCCCTGTTGCTTTCTCCAAGGCCGTCCAGACCACACTGGGCCCAGTGGAACTCAGGGGCCAAGGGCCGCTCCCACAGATTCTCCCCTTTGGTCCCTGCTACCGCCGACACAAACACACAAGGTGTGTCCAGACCTGGAAGTCATACAGCACACGTGAATCTCACAGACACTGCCAAGCTACAGATTTTACAATGACACAGCAGACAATATATTGGGTAGAACAATTACAGTAAGAATTAGAAAACAGTATTTCTGTATTGAGGGGACTTTAGCTTGTCTTCTGGGAATCTTTGTCTGGCAGCCTCTACTGGAATCTTAATGAAACCATTCTACAAAAGCAGCTACATACTCCTCATTATGTTTAAAACGCCCAATGCAGCCATTTTTTTTATTAACATCAAATTATTTCTAAGTAACAATTAAGGACCTAACTGTTATAGATTTACAATCAAATGTGCAAAAATACTTTTTTTAACAAAAACTTTCTCAATCAAGAATTCTGATAGGACTTTCTGGGAGTGGTCAGAATGTTTTATTTTTTATTTTATTTAACTAGAATGGGGATGTGTCCATGGAAAGCTGAAACTCCCACCCATGCAAACCAGCTGATTAGAAGGTTGTGTAGATTGTATTTTAAACTATCAAAATAAAGAAAGTCGAACACTCCATGTATAATCTCCCAGAAATGTAATGGGTATTTACCAACGTTTCGACATCACTGTGCCTTCCTCAAGGGTTCCTCATGTGTTTTTTTAATCTAGATTGTATTTTAAACCAGAAGCTATCAGGAAATAACAAAATATTTTTTCAACCTTTTACAGTGTTAGTTTCATCAGCTATCTACAATATGATACTTAAACACAGGAAAAACAGAACTTTGACTGCACTGGGCCTTTAGCAAGACAAAGCATGACGCATTTGCTGTAAGACCTGTATTCCTAGTACCTTCAGCAAAACAACTAACGTTCTGACTGCCCTCCTGGGCCTTCAGGACAAACAACACATCCATCACTTTGTCTTTGCTTGCATCCTCTATGGCCAGGAAATCATAGGTGGCTGTGAGAGAAAGGAAAGGAAGTAAGTTTAACCTTTTGGGTAAAGAAACAAAAACAGTACATCTATGGCTGTTTTCCCAGACAGTTAAAGTCTGGTCCTGTACTAAATGCTATTTCCATGGAGATTGAGACTTTTTCGTCCAGTCCATAGTGCAAAACAACACAGGGGTTAAATAACTTCTTAAATGGCCTTCTCTGGTCTATTGTGTCACTGTATCTCTTCCTCACCTGCTTGGGGGAAGGTGCGATTCCAGAAGGTGAGGTATTGCGGACGGACGGGACAGGGGATTATGAAAGAGAAGGCGAAGACGATGATGAGGCAGAGGAAGAGGGAGAGGAAGAAGGCAGCCGTCCTCCAGTGGGATAACTTGGCCAGACCCAAACTCTTCTTCTTGGTCTGCGCTGGTGGTGCCGTTCTACCACCCTCAACCCCATCCTCCTCCCTCCTCAGAGGGTGGGCTTCTGTGGCATGGTCTGTTGGCTCCATTATCTCTTCAGCAATGTGTCATAGCCCGAACAGACCTAAACACAGAGAAAACGTGATGGAAAGGACACAAACCTGTACCACCCTCTCAGCACTGACACAGTACCAAATGCATTCGGCAGACATTTTCAAGTTTGCCTCCAGAAATTTCTGAACAAAACAATAACATGCTTAACCCATGACCTTAGCTAGCTAGCTACCATGTAACAGCATACACTGATTATATCCTGAGGTACAATTTCAGTGTTTAATTCTAGCTACACACCCTGACTCCGTATTGGTTCTGCATTCACCACTTCAGTAAACAAAGAACTAACTAATCTCTCGTGAACATATTGTCGTGGACAGATGAAACAGTAAAAGAACCCTTCGGGTGGGAATTGTACTTCTGGGTAACCGAGATTAAGAATTAGCTAACGTTATTTGGCAGCGCTAATAATGCATACCATGTCAATTTAGCGAGTTCACTTCATTGAAAGCCTGGTCAAGAAACCACAACTCCTAGCTAGCTAGCTTAGATTACTAGCTAGTTAACGTTAGCATAACTAGCCAGCTACCGTTAGATAACGCGTTCAACACGTATTCGTTGGCATTCTCTCAGACTCGACTAGTTAGCGAACTATCCAGACAGTTTCACCATTCCATTTCGAGCCCTTAAATAAAATGTCTCGTTTATTTCAAGTAGTTGATTTCTTTCCTTCTTACTTTAGAAGCTACTCCTGTCCGTGTCTCCGTTTGATCGAGAACTGTCAATCCAACTTCACCTGCGCAAACAAGTCACACCTTGACAGGCCCTACTAGCCACCGTGAAATAGTCATAGCAATCTGGGATCATTGGGGCGAGCCAACCTTGCCCATGTTACGTTTCAGCTCCAACCGGGTTTTGCACGGACCATGGGGAAACCAGCTAATTTGAGCTCAAGTGGCTGTGATTGGTTAGTTATCAAGCCACTCCAATTGGCCAATTCTAGCACAGAGGAAGTGTCGTCATTTCCTTAACAAAGAAAGAAGGGGCTGACGAGATCGTTAAAGAAGCTTGTCCTGATAATAAAGATATTGCATTAGTAATATAGGATACCATAGATCGTGTAGCCGTCTGTTTTTGTGTGAGGCTTTGAATTGTTAACCCACAGCAATGTCGGCCCAAGCTCAAATGAGAGCTTTGCTCGATCAACTAATGGGGACATCGAGGGATGGTGAGTAGCACAGCCGCGGCGACTAGCTTGTTAGCTACGTTAGCTTGCTAGCTAAAAGATGGAGCCAGTCAGAGATACTTTTCTAAGGCTGCGTTTACACAGGCAGGCCAATTCGGATGTTTTTTTCAACTCATTTGTCTTTTTACCAATCACATGAGATATTTTCACATCAGATTGTTTTCAGAGCTTATCTGATTGGTCAAAATACAAATTAATTAATTAGTGAAAAACATCTGAATCTGTCTGCCTGTCTAAACGCAGCCTAATATGTGTGAGCCAGTGGCTTGCACTTAGCCTTCTAGTTGGCTATCTAGCTAACTAGGTTTTGGGACTTGTTTCAGTTGGACATGCCTTGAATGAATGGCGTACAAGAGGACGGCTGTATGACATAAAAGCAGCTCAATAATGATCTGTCCCCGGCCTAGTTGTTGTTTCGCGATTTAATGTTTGTATCCATAGCTAATGACGTCCACTGGCATTCATTGTTGATAGACCAGCTGGCTAGATAAGCAATGATCAACTAGACGCCCCTCTGGGGGACCCTGAGTTTTCAAGTGGTCCCTGAAAAAGCAGGGATAAAACTGTTATAACTAATACATTTCAATCGGGTTTATTTTTACCACACAAATCCACGTTCTTATGTTGTTCAGTTGGGTACATAGCTAGCCAGGGTTGGGGTCAATAACATTTACATTCCAGTAAATTAAGGAAGTACACAAATTTGCATTCCAATTCTCTTAAATGCTTTTCGATTGAATTCGAATTTGGTTTACTTTCTGAATTGACTGGAATTGAAACTGAATTGAACCCAACCCTGAAGCTAATTATATTTAGCAAGGCCTACACACAGTATAGGATAATAAAGCTAGCCTACCTTGTAAATACTAAATAGTCAGTAAGGATATCTGGAGAGTCTGCAAGTCCTTGACATGAGGTTAAAACAGTTAGTCATACAGTGCACAGTATCTAGTATTGTGTCGCATTTGTACAAGCACCACTTCCATAGTAAATGACGTATCTGGCTACAAGGATACTATCCCTACGAAGCTTGCCGTCACATATACAGTCAATAACAGTAAGTACAGTTATTTTAACAGTAGCCTTCTGTCTTAGGGCATTCTATAGTAACAGCCTGGAGATATGCACCCGACCCGTTGCTCTACCTGTATTTAGCAGCACGTGTCCCACGTTGGACGGTATCCGTAGACGGTTCTGATAGAAACTTTGTTTGCTTCACCGAGCAGTGCCCAAGAAAGTATTACATCCAATTGTTTGATGCTGCCTTCACCCCCTCCAATCTAATTCAAAGATGGATTCACGCTCTTGCTTCTAGACAGGTAAACGGACTGTCTGCAATCATACCACTTCCTGTCATGAGCACTAGCCCAACAAAACGGCCACGGTGCTGCCAACCTCTGCAGCGGCTGCGATACCCATTAATGTTGCCGGGCCGTGTTCGAGAGCATCAATCTTGATGTATCATGGGCAAATTCTGACCGACTGATCTACAAATAATAATGAGTCGTTATTTATGATGCAAGGGGATTTGTTGGTCAGTCGGCAGTCGCCTGCACTGTCGAACAAGACTGTTCTGTTGATCCGTGTGTGTGGCTGCACAGTGCCCATTTTGTTGTGCTTTCTGCTCAGTCTGTATTTACCTGTCTAGAGGCGAGAGTGCCATGCGAGTGCACAACTCGGGAAGCCGTCTTTTGAATTCGTTTGGAGGGGGTGGAGGTTGCGTCAAACAATTGGATGTAATAGTTTCTTGATCACCCCTCTGCGACACAAACAGCGTCTACTGTCTACCGAAACAGGTACAGCAATATCTCTCAAGCTGTCGCTATAGAATGCTATTAGACCCGGCTTATTAATAAATGAAAACATTTTAATAAAGGTGTCAAATTAGGCTACAAGGATACAAACATTGAAAACATAACAGCTGCCATTTAGTAAGGATGTCATGTCTACAATGGTGACATGTAAAGTCGGATAAACTGACTTAAGTCCATGGTTCTTTTTGGGGCTTAATCAGCCTAACAAATTGAGTTTGTGTCGTGAGTTTGTGTGTGTGTTGAGATGAATACAAATTCTTCCCGTACATATGTTGCATACAAACTGAACAATTGTGGCCCCTTTATTTTATTCATAAAGGTTCAGTGTATCTTTGCCAGCCTACATCAATCTGCAAAGGAGTTGCAGAAAAGCCTCATGTTCATCGAGCCGTGAGTCACACATGATTTTTAAAGCTGTTATGAATAATAATAATCCAAAACAATTGTTTGCTTTCCGGAAGTTGTACCTTTTTTTAGCATCACAACAATGGATATTAAAATCTTCAATGACACTTTGAATTACAATTTGGAAGTAGTTGCAGCTTGAATTAAGACGTTGCCTGGTTGCGTTGAAAGCCACGTTTATTGTCAAGCAGAGACAATATTAGCCATCGAAAAGCTTTGCACAGATCTTTACAATCTTACTTGTGTATCATTCCACACTTCCTTACTACAGGTTTGGGCAAGAACTGTTCCCATTTATACTTTTCTACAGCGGGTTTAAAATTCTGCAGCTGAGGTCTTGGAGAATGCAGATGGGTACAGTATGTTGCAGCTCGCAGTGTGTATAAAACTAACATACTTTTCTTGGTTTTCTTTCAATGTTCCATTTGTGTCAGGGACTTCGTTGGCGCCAACTATAGGCTAGACCTGAATCTATTTTAAATGGTCTCATTTTGTTGAAGTTAGGAGATCTAGCTGACACAGTAACAGCTGTTGCAGTTACACAGCCCCGTTAAGCTGAGCGACAATGTCATGAGACCAAGGGAGCCTCATGAGCCTGTCAATCATTAAAAACACCCATACAGTAGGCTTACAACCATATGGCTGTTGATTTTCTATAGGCCTATATTCTTTAGTTGAACAGGTGCTTTCAGAATGCCATGACGAGAGTGGCAAGTCAGTCTTAGCACAACCATATTCTAAATGTGTATCGAGGCTCTGGTAAGGTAAGCCTCTAAGTTACAGCAGAAAATACAGCAAGCTGTAAGTGACACACCACTCTGGTCCCAATGCAGGCCCCATTGTTTACCAGATAAAACGCTGACTGGTGAACCTGGGTCAGGTTTAAGATTACCTAAGGTTCAGCTTTAAACAGGTAAAAGTGTTTTTACAAAGCCACATTTTGGGATATCTTAAGACAAAGTGGATGTCGTTGAATACTGTCCAAAAGCACACATTCTGTCAGTTGATGCATTCTAGCTGAATATATCTATGTTCATTTCACCCCAATGAAGAGAATCCCAAGATGCAATTGTAAAAATTGTCAAATCTTTGCCCCTTTACCCTAATATGGGTATAAAGCATTGGATACCTCGCTCTAGTGGACTAATAGCTATGTGAGATATTTCTGACTGTTGGTTTTGCATGTTTCAGGGGATGAGACGCGGCAGAGGGTCAAGTTCACTGACGAGCGGGTCTGCAAAAGCCATCTCCTGAACTGCTGTCCCCACGACATCCTCTCTGGAACTGTGAGCAGACTAAGCACTGCGTCCTTCCATATGATTTATTGAATCAGCAGTTCAAGTCTAGTCAGTAATATTGGTTGATCGATTCTGAATATTTAATGCAGTGACCGTAAACTGCTTTGTAAAGTAGTTCGCTGCAGACTATGCAGGAACTATGGCTGCGTCTTGACTAAGCTGACTGATTTCATCGACAGCGTATGGATCTGGGAGACTGTGCGAAGACCCACGACCTGGCGCTCCGGGCCGACTATGAAATCGCCTCCAAGGAGAGAGAACTCTTCTTTGAGCTTGACGTAAGTGATGTCCACAGTCAGTTCAATGAAATAAAACTTCATTCATCCCTTCCGTGCCAAATAATTTGTACTTGTTCAGTACTGAACAAAGATGTAAACACAACAAACACAATTCCTAAGGTTTTACTGAGTTAGTTCATACAAGAAATACAGATATGCATCTGTTGGTCACAGATACCTTAAAGGTTAGGGTCGTAGATAAGAAACCAGTCAGTATCTGGTGTGACCGCCATTTGCTTCATGCAGCACGACACATCTCCTTCGCATGGAGTTGTTCAGGCTGTTGATTGTGGCCTGTTGAATGTTGTCCCACTCCTCTTCAATGGCTGTGCAGAGTCGCTGGATTTTGGCGGGAACTGGAACATGCTGTCATACACGTAGATCCAGAGCATCCTAAACATGCTCTGGTGAGTATGCAGGCCATGGAAGAACTGGGACATTTTCAGCTTCCAGGAATTGTGTACAGAGTCTTGCGACATGGAGCTGTGTGTTATCATGCCGAAACATGAGGTGATGGTGACTGATGAATGGCATGACAATGGGCCTCAGGATCTCGTTACGGTATCTCTGTGCACTCAAATTGCCATTGTTGTCCGTAGCTTATGCTTGCCCATACCACAACCCCACCACCACCATGGGGCACTCTGTTCACAACGTTGACATCAGCAAACTGCTCGCCCACACAACGCTATACATGTGGTATGCGGTTGTGAGGCCGGTTGGACATACTCTGCTTATGGTTGAGAAATGAACATGACATTCTCTGGCAACCGCTCTGGTGGACATTCCAGCAGCCAGCATGCCAATTGCATGCTTCTTTAAAACTTGAGACATCTGTGGCATTGTGTTTTGTAACAACTTCACATTTTAGTGGCCTTGTATTAACCCCAGCACAAAGTGCACCTGTGTAATGATCATGCTGTTTAATTAGCTTCTCAATATGCCACAACTGTCAGGTGGATGAATTATATTAGCGAAATGCTCACGAACAGGGATGCAAACAAATTTGTGCACAAAATGAGAGAAATATGCTTTTTGTGCTTATGGGAAAATTTCTGGGATCTTCTATTTCAGTTCATGAAACATGGGACCAACACTTTACATGTTGCGTTTTTATATTTTGTTTCAGTGTTGTACATTTTACCTGTGCACCTGTCCGTGTTCCATTGACTTGTATGGAGTTGACTTTTCTGTGGTTGACTGTAGGCTGTGGATCACCTGGAGTCTTTCATCGCTGATTGCGACCGTAGAACAGAGTTGGCCAAGAAACGACTGGTGGAGACTCAAGATGAGATCAGTGCGGAGGTGGCTGCAAAGGTAAGAGAGCAAGATGAACCTTGTTGTGGAATGTAAGGACATGTTGTTGGAAACGCTCTGATCCAGAGTGATTGATTGATGTTGTTGTGTGTGTGTGTGTGATTCTCCAGGCAGAGACTGTCCACGAGCTGAACGAAGAGATTGGGAAGCTCCTGGCCAAGGCAGAGCAGCTGGGAGCCGAGGGGAACGTTGATGAGGCCCAGCTGGTCCTACAGGAAGTGGAGAAGGTCCGCAGCAGGAAGAGGGATGCCGAGGTGAGGGGTTGTTTTCCTCACAACGCGTCTAGTTTCCATTTAACTCATCCTGACTATAAACTTGGGCCGTGTTCAGCAGGGCACACCTTAGCAAAAACATTTTGCAATGGAAAATTAAAATGTTCTTATTGGACAAGTTTAGGGGGAACCATCCGGTTTCACTTCATTTTCACCGTACTGAACTCGACCCCATTCTTTCCTTTGCTGACTCATTCTCTTTTGTATTTTCTGTTCTCTGCTTCTCAGGAGGAGTACAGGAACTCCATGCCTGCCTCCAGTTTCCAGCAGCAGAAGCTCCGTGTCTGCGAGGTATGCTCGGCCTACCTGGGTCTCCACGACAACGACCGTCGCCTGGCCGACCACTTTGGCGGGAAGCTGCACCTGGGCTTCATCCAGATCAGGGAGAAACTGGAAGCCCTGAAGGTATGCTCTGAACCATCCCAGACCACATAGGTTGCTGAATACACCTGGCGAGATGTTTGTTCTACTGATTTCCCATTTTTAAGATTATGCAAGGACATTGTTTGGGATTAAAAGCACTGCCAATGTCTGTCTTTTGGGATTCCTTTGAATTTTGCAGTAAGGACTTTTTTGACATTAGAATTTGTTAATACGAGAACAAATTGATAAGACTTAGGCTAATGCCATTGCTCACTTTTGGTTTTTTAAATCAGAAAACCGTAATCGACAAGCAGGAGAAGAGGAACCAGGATCGTCTCAAGAGGAGAGAAGAGAGAGAGAAGGAAGAGAGGATGAAGAAGAGGTGGGTACAGGACTTTTCAGAAGTAATTAAATTGACATGGGCACATGGTTTATAAACATGTTGGTGGTGATGGCAGAACTTCCTGGGGAAAAACATCTAGATTTATGTACTTTTATGGAGGTAAATTGAAATTTTCACAGAGGCATCTTAATTGTTTTCTGTCATTTTTATAGGACCAAATCACGGAGCAGGGAACGGAGCAGGGAACATAGGTTAGTATGGGTTCCCCAGCCATCTGCTGCCATGTGCACTATATCAGTTACACAATATCATAGTTTATTACTGTATATAGGACTTTTCTGTGTCTGTGCTGCAGGTCCCGCTCTCGCGAACGTAGGAGACGGCGTTCCCGTTCCTCGTCTCGGGAGAGGCGGCGTTCCTCCCGCTCGCGCTCTAGGGACCGGGAGAGGAGGAGACGCCACCGCAGCCGCTCCCGATCCTGCAGCAAGGGCCGCCGCCACGAGCCCAGCACCAGACACAAGTAGGAGAACACACACACACGTCATCTCATTACTTAGACATGTACACAATAATACAAGTTATTCTCATAATAAATGCCCGTTAGATTGTGTGTAACAAGACTGTGTGGAACTGTTCCAGGTCGTCCAGGGATCGAGAGCGCTCATCCAGAGACCATTCACGGGAGCGAAGCAGGAAGAGGGGATCCTCCGAGCGGCGGCAGGACAGCAGGGATCAGAACGGGAGGACGGACTCCCGCCGGGGGCAGGACAGGGACAGAGACACCGGGGACCTCTGAGGGCTCTCGCTATCCATCCATCCTCAAAACACAACCTCCTTTTCTCTCTTTCATACCTGTCCACATATCTATAAGGACTCTCTTCACAGCAATGTCCAGAGACGTTTTGCTTTGACAGATATTCCAACCAACCCACTGTGTTCCAAATAAATAGAGCTTATATGACCACAAAGGTGTGTGAATGTCGTATATTGCGCATATATATACAGTACCAGTTTGGACACTTACTCATTCAAGGGTTTTCTTTATTTTTTCTATTTTCTACATTGTAGAATAATAATGAAGACATCAATATGATGAAATAACACATGGAATCATGTAGTAACCAAAAAAAGTGTTAAACAAATCTAAATACATTTGAGATTCTTCAAAGTAGCCACCCTTTGCCTTGACGACAGCATGTCTTGGTATTCTCTCAACCAGCTTCATGAGGTAGTCACCTGGAATGCATTTCAATTAACAGGTGTAATTTGTTGTATTTCTTTCCTTAATATGTTTGATACAATTAGTTGTGTTGTGGCTTTTTGACTGGTACTGTATATATTTCAAGCATTCAAATATATCCTGGGGTAAGAGTGTGGGGGATGGTAGTTGTTGAACGTTGTGGGGGTGCACAAAGTCCTGCCAGCATATGTTTTAAGTGATGGCTGTTGATTGCAATACATTTGATTTGATATATATATTCTATGAAACGATCTTAAATATACATTTTAAGTGGTAGCTATAGAAAGGATAAATGAATGACCATTGAATGAACCATAAACTTAAAGAATAGAGCATTTAAATGTTTCTGTGTTTTTATACTGTTATTGCTGTGCGATTGAGACACTGCTTAATCATACTCCCTGTATACTGTCCTGGGTCATGTTCATTAGGCACCAAATGGAAGAAACCTGACTGAAACAGGGAGGGGTCATCTGGATATGTCCAAAAAGAAAAGCACATTTTTTGCTTTCTCGTAAAAACGTAGGGAAAGGTTTTCAATTAGTGCCCTAATGAACACGACTCGGCATACTACCTTAGATTGGCTTCTCTCTGCAAGGCTTTCTTCCCTTCCTAGAGGCTATTTCACAATGCTGGTCGCAGTAATTTGCCATTTAAACATGCAAAAAATATTTAACATACCAGTAATCATAGGTCAGATATGTGCAGAACAGATTCTAAGGTTGATCAGCTAAGACAATATTGTTGTTTGACTGGATCAGGACATTTGGAAATACAAAAGGAATTTGGTCAGTTGTGAACATTAGTGAGCTCATTTCTGTCAGCTTGTGAAATACCCTTTGCTTCTATAGTTGTGGCCTAGACTGACTGACGGGACATTTATATCTGGAGAGATTGTAGCAATTCGATTGAATATGTCATAATACGGACAGGGTTTTCTTACACTTTAGATTTTATTGTCCTTTGTGTTCACAAATTAAGTCTTTTTTTTAGAGAGAGAATTTTGTTCCAAGTTTTCATGTCATGTGAAGTCTGCATTTGTGTGTCTGACTTTGCATGTCTCCAATGGATTGAGAATGACTGTTCCAGGCTTACTGTATGTGACCCTAGAAGTCAGCTACGTTACCCAGGTAGTCAGCTACGTTACCCTGGTTTTGGACTATGACGCTTGGTGCTGGGAACAATATCCTAAGTACCTGCTTATGTTCATTTTACTTTCCAATATTTTGATGCTGGATCCGCAGCTTGTACGTCTTCTGGATATGTTGGTTCAGGTATGTCAGTCACTTGAAATTGGATGCAAACACAAAGGAATGCATCACTTTTCCTAATGGGTGCCAACTCTAGTATTGGTCAGGTCTGTTTGTGTTATTTAGCTAGAAGGTGATTTTGACTGAAGCCTGAATTAAAAATCTCAGAATTGTATTAATCTATTTGCCTGAGATCTTTTCTCAGGGCCTAAGTGTAAAGTTTATGTTCTATTCAAGAAAATGATTTATCTTCTAATATATTGTGTGAGTGTATAAATAACAGACATAAACAAGACGAGTAGATACAGTATACATTCAGTTAGTCTGCAAATAGCAGGTGTAATTGGTACAATCCACAAATGATTTTAAGTCAACATAGAAAGAGAATATTCTAGAATATAGCAAAGATTACGGATTCATTGTACATTGGCTTAACAGAGGACAATTTATCCTAAAACGTTTAACTGAAGCAAGCATTTGCAACAAAAAGCAAAGCCTTGATTCAACAGCGACCATAAAATTAATATTTGCATAATGTTGCATCTGACAGTTTTTGAATGTTTGTTAGTTAGAATCAAGCCAGTGTGCGGGCTTTTTTCTCTTTTAGCTGGAGTCTTTTCCTTTTGGGGGAGTGACACATGATGTCTGAAACGTGGGTCTTATAGTGTGCTACTCTCCAGCTTCAGATCCATCTTCATCTTCTGTTTTTCCATCACCGCCTCCAGCTCTGTGGCCTTCCGGGCGTCCTGGGAGAACAGAACTTCAAATTAGTTCAAAACATGGAAAGACGACACAACAGGGACATTATGGATATAAAACTGCGGACGACTGGAGTAAAACTGTTGGGGGATATACAACTGCGAACGACTGGAGTAAAACTGTTGGGAAATGTTGTATTAGTCTTATGTGTAAGATAATGCTGAGGAACACTGCAATCATCATAGGTTGCCTACTAAAGAATTCCCACGTGTATTAACCAACAATAGGCTGAGCAGTACCTCCAACAGTGCTTTCTGCACAGTGAGCTGGCTGTACACTCTGGCGCCCTCGTCTGGTAGGACTTGTCGTAGGTCCTCCTTGTTCAGAGAGAAGAGCAGGGCTCCTGTCAGCTTTCCCAGTAATGTCACCGTCCTAAAGGGGGGGAGACACACAGCTAGTCAGTAACCTTATTCAGACATTACCCTTCAATTTACCTGTCCCATTCAGTCCTCCATGAACAATTCAGTCATCTCTGTATAGGAACTAGACAGATCGACTTAGTCGCAAGGTTACTGAGTCCAGATCATGAGGACTATTTCAGGTTCAACCAATTACAATTCATTAGTTAGAAATGAAATGAATATCTGCATATTGCGACAAATGCCTTTGAACAGATCAGTAAGCAATATGTAAGCGGTACCTAAATCTTGGAGTTACTGTAAGTCCACTACACACGAGAAGTACCCATGACCAGAATAGGTCCCTGATTGGAATGTGATCAGTATTGAGTTTGTGGTTGGTGGGGGTCACATCAAACTCACGTCTCACTGAAGCCCTTCCCCCTGAGCCATTGCTCCACCTCCTCGGGGGGTGAGTTGTAGTCCAGGGGGACCAAGGTGTCCGACGAGCGAGGGATGACTAGTGGCTTGTTCAGGTTGGCCTTCCCATTGGTCAGTCTCTGGAGCAGTTCGTCATTCACCATCATGACTGAGGAGGAGAGTTTTTTACAATGCGTTAAAGTGTTTTCTATTTTTTGGTCTGGCCTATCTTGCTAAAACAGAGCAGTCAGAAGACTTTCCTGTCATAAGAATGTAACCAAAAGGTTGCAGGTTCGAATCCCTGAGCTGACTTGGTGAAAAATCTGTCGACGTGCTCTTGAGCAAGCCTTTTAACCCTAGTTGTTCTGGATAAGAGTGTCTGATAAATGACTAAAATGTAAAAAAAAACAATAATAATAAAGAGCTGAAAGCATGTTCTCTCCTGTTTTTATGTCATTTACACAGTGCAAACAAAAAAACACTTCCCCCCTCTCTGGAGCCTCCTTCACACACAATTGCGCGTGGATACAGACACAAACACACACAGTCTCTGTGTAGTGCAGTGCCTGAGTCTCTCCTCTGACATACGCAGACACATACAAACACACACAGTGCAGAAATAGACTGTACATCCTCTCAGTATAGTGTGATACCTTTGTCTGTGTCATCTCCGGCTGGAATGTGTTGGCTGTATTGGTTGTATGATAGTGGGCGAGGGCGGTGGTGCGCTGAGGGGGCTAGGAGTCAAGGAGTTAGGGTTAAAGGCTGGAGGGCTGGGAGGAATGTGAGTCTTGGTCAGGGCAGGTGAGACCGGAGGCTAGACCAGAGCAGAGGGGAAAGGAAAGACAGAGGGAACAACATTGAAAACACTGATATGGAATATCGAATCACTGAAATGAATACCAGTACCAGTATCTGGGTGTGGGTAAAGGAATGGGTGTTGTTTGTGTGTGTGTTTGTATTACATTGGGCTGTTACCTTAGGTTCTCTCATGGTGACAGGGCTGTCTATGTGAGCCACTGGCTCCAGGATGTTGAATGGGACAAAGCCCACCTCGTTGAAGCGATTACGACACTTCCACCAGCGTTTGGAAGACTCCACCACCTGACACAGTAAAGGAAAGGAGCCAATGTTTATTCAGAGAATAATTAAGGAAGAATAAAACAAGTGATGTATTTAATAGTGTAGTATTACACAACTCACAATTTCCTATCTCTAGAAGTGATAACTGTTGCCAAGGTAACAACCAGTACGTATGTACAGTATGCCTAGAATCTGGCAAGGACAAAGTGTACCTGTGCTATGCATCAATATTTCTTTCCTATGTTTTTTAACTCTAGCCTTAGTAATGCTTGATTGAGGATACATTTATTTTAGAACTGGAGTTTGAACAGTATCACCAATATTGCCGGATTGTGTACTGGATTTTTCTCATTTACAGATGTAGGATCTTAATTCGATCACCCTGTTGCAGGAGAACTCTTCCTGCAATGCAGCAAATGTAAAACTTTGATACTACTGCATGGTCGGAACTAGAAGCACAAGCATTTCGCTACACTCGCATTAACATCTGCTAACCATGTGTATGTGACAAATAAAAATTTGATTTGATTTGAAACGGATTCTGATTATAACCAACATAATAATTCCCATTTCCTGTTGCTGCAGGATTATTTTCCTGCTCAAGCAAACTGGCTCAAATTAACATCCTATATCTGTACCAACCATGTGTCTTACCATTAAAAGAGAGCCAAGCCCTAGAAGACTAGCTACCAGGCGTGTGTTGTTCAAGAACGCTCCTGAATCTGTCTGTGTAATATTACCTAATGTCACTTAAGGACTTTTCAGATGTTTACCTCCAGTGTATCTCCCTGTTGTACTGACAGCTCACTGTTGTTGCGGGCCACAAAGTCATAGCTGCAACTGTACATCCTCTCTCCCTCGGGGGGTAGGACACTGCTATCCCTGAGAGGAAATTAGTGTATTATTGATATAACTGCAAAATAAAAGTAAACAATACAAAAAAAATAATAAATAATAATTGACTTGAAAACGTACATTTCATTGCTCATAGGGGTGACTGGAGGTCCAACTGGCTGAATAGGCTGCAACTGAATTAGAGCGAGAGAGCGAGAGTGAGCGAGAGAGAGAGAGAGCGAGAGAGAGAGAGAGAGAGAAAGAGAGAGAGAGGGGGGTGAGGAAGAGGTCAGGACAGTAAAGAGCACATTCCTATGATTTTACACTCTTTGTCAACTCCTCAATGTACATGATGTACATGGATGTACATCTCTCATATTACAAACCTCTTGTTTTTCCCTCAGGGCTTCATGTTTGTGTTGTGACTCAACCGGATCCTCATAAACCTGCCTGTCTGCCCTGGAGGCCTCTGGCTTCCACCCATCCAGGAACACAGGAGTGTATGGGGCCACTGGCCCTTTGAGCTTGGAGCTAAGAGGAGAGAGAGAAATTGCTGACCTTTAACAAACAAATATTTGAATGAATAGCATAGCCAGTGTAGACATCGCCTAGAAAGGAATTTGGTCATCTCTCTCCACAGTAGAAATACTGTACTATTTCAGTGTCTGGCTGAATAAATATTGACATTGTCATATCATGCTGTGTCATCATGTCATGTTGCTCCAATGTCACAGACCAAAAGCCACAGAGTCAAAGGAGATCCTTATGAGTCTGGCACACTGGCACATGACCTGAGACAACAGACTGCCACACTCAATACCCCAATCATACGGGTCTATAGGGGCATCAAAGGTTCTGTAGCTGTCAATACTGACCGTGGAAGTGTCCAGTGGGGCCCCAGAGCCGTCCATAGCAGCCTCTCCTCCTCAGACAGGTTGTCTTGAAGCAGGGTTACGGCTGAGTTGGTCAGGGCAGGACTGGTCACTGAGGCCCCTAGAGCAGGGCCCCCGGTAGTCCTCACCAGCTGGGGCCACAGAGTAAAGATACCATAGTTTAGATCAGGATCATTGGAAATAATGGGTTGACGGAACAATTGGCAACAGTAGATTCATTATGAAGGGCAATCTAGGCCTAATGAACTCTTAAGGGCCGGTTTTCCCAGACACAGATTAAAGTGCTGGACTAAAAATTATTTTCAATTGAGATTGAAAAGCGTTTTTCAATCCGGGACTAGGCTTAATCTGTGTCCGGGAAACAGGCCTTATAATATATTGCCAATCACTGACTGGTATTACCCAATATGTAAGTGTTATTACATGTCCTTATATATCACCATAGTGAAAACATTGTTCAATATGGGTCATGTGCGGTTTCAGCCTCCCATCCCTCTCAGCCGACAGAATGCTACAGATAAACAAGCCGTCACACCTCTCTTGGTTTCTCCCTGTTTCCATGAAGGTGTGCCAGGATACACACACCTAAGCTGCCCGTTTTTCCAATTCCACCCTCTATTCTTTCATGTAGTGATACATTGTTTTATAGGCAGGCAGTTCTTACCCTGTGCCAACCCTCTCTGAGTACCTGGCACACCTGAACATATTTCCTGTGCGTATCTTTACCATCTTCCATTGCACTTGAATTTAAACACTTTTACTTCACAGTCATATGACACTTGTGGGTTCTGTTGTGTCTTAATGAGTCGGTTTATAATGTTTTTGCTAACAAATACAACCTTATTTATGTGACCAAAGTCAAAATATGTGATAACACACTGGGCACTACCTTGTGCAAATATTGAACAGCACTCAAAATATCTAACGTTTTTTTCCAGCAACACTACCTGTGATGTCATGTTGATTTGTGACTTCCTTGTTCAATTGTTTCCACACAATACATACTTGTGTAGCAATACACACTATATGCGGACAAACATACTGTACGTACAAATAGACAGAGCCTGCATATAGTCTACGTACAATAGCCTAGTAAGTATACAACAAAAGGAAGTCACAAATCAACATGACATCATTATAAGCGTGCACAGCCATTCAGGCCAGATTGTTCTTCAACAATCTAATTCCACAATTGAGTAGACATAACAAGGATACTTATTATTATGTAAAAGCATTTTTTTTTTATGATACTACCTACTTTTAGTCCGCCCCTTCCAGATTTAAATATATCATTCTGTGTTGACAGCAATAGCAACGTGTGTCGTCCCCATAGTTCTCTCCCTCCAGGCCTCTCATAACCAGCGCATAAGCAGTGGGCATAAAGGTTATCATTGTTGACTCACCATATCTAGAGGTTTGAACACATGGTGGAGCAGCTCTTCTGAGGATGGGTTGGAGATGGAAGACTTGAGACGAGCCTGGGAAGAAAGATGATGAGTGGGTACACAATATCTAAGCTGTTTTGTTGACATAACAAAAGCTTGAAAGATATGTGGTGTAGTCATGGCAATGTTCCCTCCACTCACCAGTAGGCTGAAGCAGTATTTCAATTTTTGGAAGATGTCCATGAATTCTTCTTCAGGTGGAGGGCGAGCTTTTGCAGTAAGCAAGTCCTCTATATTTGAGAGAAAAGACACAGAGAAAAAAAGACATCTGAAAAAGATCAGCGATCTCAGCTTTGAACGGCATCTTGAGTTGAACCAGTTTAGGAGGTCACTTGGCCAGCAAACCTGAACTTTCTTAACATTGAGCCTATAAGGTGTGTGAGTTGCTCATCCCTCTTACCCTCTGCTGTTTGCTTGCGACTTTTCTTCTTCTTGTTCCTCTGGCTTAAAACTGAGGCAGCTTCTGCAGTCTGTTGGAGCTTTGCCATGAAGACCTCAATGTCATCGAAACAATGATTAAGGATCCCCTGAAATGTAGACGCATGAGAAAAGAGTTAACCCCACAGTAAAATTGCGATTAAAACATATCGTATTGGAATTTTAAAGCATATAATGGTCTGATTACGTACCACTTCTTTCTCAGCTCGTAGAAAAGAGATATCAGGTTGTTGCCCGCTGCTGACGCCATTCGCTGTTGAGGACATAAAAGAAAATTCAGAGCGTCCTTTTCCATTCATTACCTTAGTTGGAATTTCCTGCATTTAGAATTCCTGGCCCCCTCTAACTCCCGACACACCTTCCCCCAACACACACAATGCAACCTCTGTACTCATGTGAACCTTTCACCTTAAAGGGGCAATCTGCAGTGCTACATTCTTTTTTGGAATGATACATGTATGATATGTACTCATTGATTTGATATCATGGAGGGTCTGTCCTTGCATCCTTAACTCTGTCTATGAATTTGAGAGTGGTTACATCTCTCCAGCCCCATCCCTTTGTTATTGTTTCAATTGTTGATTGCCGGTTGAAATACCCCTACCGGTGCTTCAATTCTCCCTTCCCTCCCTCCCTCCCCCCCTCCCTCCCTCCCTCCCTCCCTCTCTTTTCCCCACTCTTCCCGTCCTAAACAATTTGGTTCAAATAATTTCATTGACTTGGCAAAGATGTCAATTGCCAGAGCATGCACAAACAAGATGGTTCCTGTCTTCTTGCCTCTGATTCCTGGGTAGGGTGGAGGGTTGGCAGGCGGGGCATTTGGAGCATGTGGAATGGGGGGACTCGGAATTCCGTAGGGGTCTATCATCGCTGCTTTGGTATTTTTGGGAAGAACAGGGTCTATCGGAGGAAGTCTAGAGGAAAAGGATAGAGATTTTTTGGCAATCAAGACACATGCTATATCATGGACCTTTCTACCTTCCAGGATAGTTTTTGTAAAGCAACTTTCGCATTTGACTTCATAGCTGGAATTCAGCTCATAAAACACAAATTAAGCTATAGTCAGTAAGGTCAATATGCTAACTTGCAACAAAGGCCTGTCATTATCATGAATATGATTCATGCAAAAATGTCAATGCTGTTCTTAGGTCATCATGACTGTTGCTGATAACAACCATTCATTCAACACCATGAGATACGCCCTTCACTAAAGGCATATGAAACATATTGAATCTCCTTGGTAAAAAATGATCGACATATGGAGTCAAATGTGCACAATCCGGTATCTATAGGTCATCTGATAAACTGAAAAGAAAGCTCAAACAATCTCTATCTGTGCTAATCTAATTAAACTTTTTTAAACATAAAATGTCCAATTTAACAAGCAGAGGTCCTCAGATTAGTTCTCATGTGAATATCAACGTAGGCCCACTGTGACTAACACACGTTAACTCACATATACAACTTTCAATAGCTAAAATGACAAACAAATTGGCACAAAAGATTTAAACAAACAAAGAGTTCTGTCACATTTGTCACATTTATAGATCGAGACGCTGTTTGACATTGGTCTGTTTGCTAACCCTCGAAGACAAACATACTGTACACAAAGTAACACCTACTCAATAGTACGCATTTCAATGCGGTGCGGCAATTCAGAAATATACCCCACGTAGCATCTTAATTATAGCTTACCTTTTCTGTGTGCCCTTTAAATGTGGTTTAACTGTGTGTTTCAAAGCATTCCTGAGTTTAGGCCTGCATCAGTGAACCAGCTAGCACCGTTCGCTCTCTCCTCTCCTCCCTACCACAATGGCCTTGTTCTCTCTGTCACACCTTCTTAAGTTATGTAGAAACCAGTCAAACAAGTCTGTCCTCCCTCGTTCTCAGCTGCTCATTCTCTTCACTCTACCTCTCTCTCTCTTTCACTCATATAGAAACTCAGAGTGGATGGTACAATCTTAGAAAAAAGGGTTCCAAAAGGGTTCTTTGGCTGTCCCCATAGGAGAACCCTTTTAGGTTCCAGGGAGAACTCTTTTGGGTTCCATGTAGAACCCTCTGCAGAAATGGTTCTACCTGGAACCCAAATGGGTTCTACATGGAACCCAAAGCATTCTACCTGCAACCAAAAATATTTCTTCAAAGGGTTATCCTATTGGAACAGCCGAAGAACCCTTTAAGGTTCTAGATAGCACTTTTTTTCATAAGAGTGTAAACAACAGAAGTCAGTCATGGCCGTGGGACATTTCTACATCTTTTACATCTATCTCTGTGCCCCTCTCGCTCTCTCTGTCTTTCTCTCCGCCATGAAGGACAATAACATTCACAATACCTGAGGGCCTCTGGGCACTTCTTGGACCTTGATGAGTAACCTGACACTGCCCTTGTGATGTCATCACGAATTTGCTCTGCCTGCGAACACAACCATCATTAAGAGACAACACTGTTGTCCGGTTGAACCTGAACTACAGTGACAGTTCATTTACATTAAGAATGCGTACCATATCAGGTAATCACAGGACAGGCTCATATAGTTTAAAAAAGCATGTTATGCAGATGTAGGATCTTATTTTGACCATCCTGCATTGAGGTTTAAAAAGTTTTTAAAAAGTATGTAATTTCCACTTTAAAATTTCAGACTTGTTTTTCCCTTGTGATTGTTTTCCTGCTATAGCAAACTGACTCAAATTAAGATCCTTCATCTATAACTAGGGTCAGGAGTTTTTCCTGGTCTGATCTCCCAGGACCCAGACTTTTCTGAAGCGTCCTTAAAACACCCATACTGGTGCACTCACCCTTACTGTCTCACAGTTGAAGAAGAGAACGTCAGGCTTTTTCTGAGGTGCACTTTGGCAAACGAGTAAGAGAAGGGATGGAAATCGTTTCTCAGTGAGGATGGCGTCACAGCGATGGATAGATGAAACTGGATATTTCTCCAACTCGTCCTGCATTAATACAACACAATAAACATTTCAAATGACTGGAACTGCAACGCCTCACATATAACCATAGCTAATGTCAATTAGAAAACAAGGTATGAAGACTAAAGTGCTTTTAAATCAGTAGCATCATCAAGGTCATATGTACAAGCCTTAACTGAAATGTAACTTGTCTTTGTTAATTAATAAGGCATTGTCCTACTGTTCACGCATCTCAAATAAAGCAACTTTTTATTCTAACCCCCCATGTTGGAGTCCTCTATTCCTCTGTCCACAGTCCCTACATATATATATCATGCCACATGTATTGGTAGGGAGATGTACAAAGCATTATGGGTACTGTAGTAGATCATGCTACACAACCCACCTGGCTCTGTGTGTCTCTGAGTTGGAGGGCCTCGGGGCTGACCTCCAGAACTATCTGCTGGCTCCACAGCTTCTCCGCCCGGGCCAGGAGGGACAGACGAGACTGGGCCTCATCCACACTCTTCACCTCCCCATCCTGCAGGGAGAACGTCACCAGGTGCTGCACAGGGAAGTGAAATAAAGAAAAAAGATCTTCCTAGGTCTGTATGTTAACTACATGGGTATAAAACTTGAAAAGTTCTGATATAATACAACTTAAATAATGTTCAAAACACTTACGTTGATAAGATATCGTGAGACATCTGTCATCATGTGACTGTTTACTTGATAGATGTCTGGGTTTTCCTGGAGGCAGAGTAAACCGGTCTGAGGAAAACTCTTACTTGGTAAAGATGAAGATCATTGTAAGAATGATCTCTCATTCATAAACGATTTAGAACTGTATTACAGAGGGTGTAGTCAAAAGAACTTTGGTCTATGATGGGTGTCGCTCATGTGGTATTGTCAGTCATCAATGAGTCTTAGAATCCAACTGCTTTGATTTGAGCAATTAACTGTCCTGAGTATACTGTCCTCTCACCATAGATGATGTCACCCGGATGACCCAAGAGGAAACTGAAAGTCCTCACCTAGAGTCCCTGTGTCAGTGTCGAGCTGTCCCTCACTCACTGACCTGTGACTTACCCACCCAACCAGTTTGACCACAGTACTGTAGTGCCACGTGCTATATCTCAGTCATTGATCTGCCTGACAACTCAAGTGACTCCCCCAATCACATTCCGGAAAAGTCTGAGTAACTCTCATGCATAAAATCCATTCATACTCGATGACTTGTTTAATGTTCCGCAAAAATCTTTTAACATCTTAAGACTGTTCCCATCAGCAGTCAGGAATATAATAATAATAATAACGTGGTCTATTTCTCATGTAAGACTCCATAATGACCCTGAACATTCCGTTTCTCTGCACATGTTTTCATACCAAAAAATGTAATTAGCATATATCATAGTAATAGTAAATATATAGCCTAAGACCTGATGTTGAAATGTACACTAGGTGCCATGATGTACAGATCTCACATATTGTCAAGAACATTTCTGAAATCAATACCACTAGAGTGAAATTTCATACAATCTTTCTGTAGCTACCAGAGCATCTTATTTCCATCTCATGGATGTTGGGGTTAATCTTATTGTGAGAGTGCATGACAATGCTTCCGAAAGGAGAATAAATACATTGGTTTTACAGCACAATGGTTGTTGTATTGAATCTGTGAATGCATGTTATGTGCGTTCTAATCACTTACCTCCAATCCTTGACCTGAAATCCACTGGTTCCCAAACAAAAGGTAAACAAACAAAATCAGGAAAAAGTTAGTGGCCTCTGATTTAGCCTTCTATTAGATATATGTCTTATTTTAGTCAATCAAAAAGTCCAAAATATTTATACCAAAGTTGAGAAATGTGTCTCATTCAGTGTGGCAGCAGCGTTCTTAATCCTGTTCCTCCTCTCTCTGTATTTTACAGTAAGGCAAGGATTTCCAGTGGTACGTCACCTAACACAGCCCAGCCCAGCCGACTCCACTTCAAACATTTACACACACACACGCCTCAAAGGAATGCTATTTATGTCTAGATACATTTAAGGTGGGCCTTTTTGGATAATCAACAAAGTGAGGGAGCGCCTCTTTACTGGAGTTTCAGGTAACAGAATATTGAGGACCCTTGCAGAAAAACCACATGAATTTCACATGTGAACACTTGAACACATGTGATCACGTGATTTGATGTGAGGGGTTTTGGGGATATGAAATCACGTGATCACATGAGATCACACAAGATCACGTCTTCACGTGAAATTCATGTAATTTTTCCACAAGGGTACTGCAGTGGGTACTGTAGCTTTTTTGTTGCAGAGGTTTTGCGTAGTAACACAACTTTTGTTCTTTTTGTGGCGTGATAACACACATATTGTTATTTTATGGGCATTTTTTGGAACAGTTCACATTTGTTAAATTTCACGTGAAATCGTGTGCAAGTGAAATTTCACATGTGAAAAAATGGGGAGGATGTTTCCATGTGTTTATGTCATTCCATTAGCTCCGTTCCTGCCATTATTATAAGCCGTCCTCCCCTCAGAAGCCTCCACTGGTCCCAAACCATACCAAACCATTATAGGTAAGGTAATAGCATGGTGGTTTTTAAATAAGTAGTACACGGTTCAGCTAAAATATTCACCCCACAGCCTCACCTGGGATTTGAACTCAAAACCTCTGGATTTGAAGTGTGCTGATCTTTCCGTTGTATCACATTCATTACATATAATACAGCTCTACACTTAGTGGGTCATTTGTCATCTGCACTGCTATTTTAGCTATCAGTTAATCTGACTTTTCTCGCATCATTGATTTCATTAACTTATTTCAGCAATTTGAGGGTTGTCTGTATAGTTTTCTAACGTTGGTGGGGTATATTATTTTGTTTCAATGTAACTCCTGAATAACTACGATAGATAAAATAGTTTTTTAACTTTTGAAGTCCAAAGTGTAGAACTACATGAGAAATCAGCCATTGACATAGAGGTGATGGCGTAACAGAAAGAACGTTGTGAACCAAGACGTTGTGTGTTCAAAACCCGGGATAGGACATGTTGAATAAGAATGACTGAATAGATATATGGAATCTAAGTCTCTCATATATGTGTGTGTATTGTAACCACTCACTTTTGTTGTCACGTGAAGTGCTCCAAAAACACGTTTTTCACATGATTTCACATATTCCCCTTGAGTGCTACAGAAATCAAATACTATTTGAAGCTGAATACTGTATGTCATAAGATACATTTGTGCATTTGTTTTTCTTTTTTGCTGGTGGCTCACTCTCTGATGATTAGCCTAGTATAGATCTACAAATGTCTACAGGATTAAATACTATAGCCATGATAATTCAGAGGCATCACGGACGCTATTGTCAAAAGCTTGCCGGCTGTAGAAAAGAGCCCATGTCTCTCAATGAGAATGGTGATTTGGCCAAGTTCCAAGTTATGGCCCATGGTTAAATCCACAAAATCTTCTGATTGGAATGTTATTCATATGGGTGGGTCTTCAGCTTGAACTCTACCAATAATGAATAGATAGGCGGAGCCCGTTTAAATTGATTGACAGTACACGGTGCCCTTGCCTGGAACAGTGGAAAATGGCAGAAGCGGATGTTCTGTTTGAACCAAAAGGCGTGTCGAATGGAGGTGAGAGTGAGAATAACTGGTTTACAGTGGCGAATGTAAAAGTAAATAAGAGAAGTAAAGTGGTAGTGAAAACTAGTAAATCCAAACCTAGTTCTGAGTCTTTTTTTGGTTGTTACATTCACATTTTAAATGTTTTTTTGACATTTTTGCAAATGTATGAAACATAAAAAACCCGTTGCTATGAGACTTGAACTCTGTTTCCATTGATCATCCTTGAGATGTTTCTACAACTTGATTGGAGTCCACCTGTGGTAAATTCAATTGATTGGACATGATTTGGAAAGGCAGAAACCTGTCTATATAAGGTTGACAGTGCATGTCAGAGTAAAAACCAAGCCATGAGGTCGAAGGAAATGTCCATAAAGCTCCGAGATAGGATATTGTTGAGGCACATATCTGGGGATGGGTACCAAAAAATGTCTGCAGCATTGAAGGTCCCCAAGAACACAGTGTCCTCTATCATTCTTGAATGGAAGTTTGGAGAGATCCTTGATGAAAACCTGCTCCAGAGCGCTGAGGACCTTAGACTGGGGCAAAGGTTCACCTTCCAAAAGGACAACAACCCTAAGCACACAGCCAAGACAATGCAAGAGTGGCTTCGGGACAAGTCTCTGAATGTCCTTGAGTGGCCCAGCCAGAGCCTGAACTTGAACATTCCCGGAGAGACCTGAAAATAGCTGTGCAGCGACGCTCCCCATCCAACCTGACAGAGCTTCAGAGGATCTGCAGAGAAGAATGGGAGACTCCCCGAGAATCATATGCCAGCTGATCCTTTGTGGCTCAGTTGGTAGAGCAAGGTGCTTGCAATGCTAGGGGTGTGGGTTTGATTCCCATGAGGGACTAAAACAGAGAATATATGCACTTGCTATCTTTGGTCACTATGAATAAGAGCCTATGCTAATTTTCTAAAATGTTAACTGTGATATGAGGTGGCTATTATTACTATCTAACTGCGTTTGTTTGGGAATGTTTCATAGCCTTTGTTTTGTTACGTTTCAGAAGTAAATTAACTTGGCAAGCTTAGCGTTAGACAGAGAGCTGGCCAAAAGTTGGCTTACATTAGCTATCGATGATGGAACCATCGGCCAAACGATTCAAGAATGATATTCTGACGTTTTTTCAGTGCAATGCGAGTTGTATTAGTCATTATGTCAATGTAACGTTATTGATCTGTCAGTTTCCCTAGCTAATTCCCTACTTTTCACACTGACACAGTAATAAACGGCTCTAAAGTTACAGGCTTTACTGTCAAAGTGCACAGTAGAGGTCTGCGCAGGACCTATTTCTTCATCCCGCTCCTTCCGAGACCCGCTGGCTTTCTGTCTGACTCCCTCCTGCTACCGCTAGAACTGGTCCCAAACCGAACCACAGTCCCGCAATGTTATTTTAGGCGTATGTGACGCAGATCACCGGCCAGCCAAGGTCCCAGCAATTGTGAGCCCTATAGACAATGTAAAATGTGCAAAAATAACTTAAGAAATAAGTTGAACTACCAGAGACTGTCACATGGCCCTTACATTGTATTACTTTGCTGTATCAGCCAATATGCCAGATGTAGTTTGAAGAGAGCAGAGTTGGAGAGACTTTCTCTATTTTTATTGCCTACCTTTTAGGAGTGGGAAGATTTTCAGACAGAGAAATGGGTGATCTATATTTAAAATAGCCTATTACTAGGCAATGTAGTAAATTATAGCCTAATCATAGGCCTATTTAGGAAGTACATTCCCTTGGAAAGAGAACTGTCCCGTGCTTCTCCGCCCATGTATACATAGGCTATGGCCTACTTCATGTATTTGAGACCACACGTGCAGCTAATCTCGCAGGTATGGCTAGTGAACTGGAAGCAACAAGAATGATGACAGCGACACCTGCTACGTTTTGCACAGTCCCATAGGATATAGCCTATCTTTTGGGAGGACGATTTGCAGGCAGAGACAAATAAATGGGCAATCCATACTTATTGAAAATAAAAAGGCACAACGCTCGCTCACCATAGTAGCCTAACCTATGTGCGCGTTGTGCCTTTTCCTTTTCAATCATGGTTACATTTTTTGATTGCATTTCGACTCATGTTGTTCGAGTGCCATCCACTTCTTTTCATTATAAATATTTATTTACAGACTCCGTAGTAAACTATAGTCTAATCATATTTAAGTGAATTTCATATTCAAGTTAAATGCCACGTGATTCTCCGCCCATGTAGGCAGCCTACTCTATTTCAGTGAGACCCCACATACTAGGCGCAGTAAGTACACAACACTATGCTCATCATGTCTTTGCAGGATCAGATGGTGACAGGGGTCCCAGCAGGATCAGACAACCAGCGAAGACCAGTCTACGGAGCTCAGGGGAATGTTACAGTATATTCAGTAATTGATACAAAGTTCCATCTTGAATTGATGGGTAGACTTACAGTAGCTACAGGACAGCAGCTTAAAGCTACAGTCTGGGATCTGGGAATAATGGTAATTTCAATTATTGAACCATTGGATAATGTAATGTATAAATAAATGTACACCGAGGTAATTCTTTCATGCCTCATTTTAGGAGGATCAGATGGTGACAGGGATCTCAGCATGGTCAGGCAGCCAGGGAAGACCAGTCTGGGACGGAGGGGAGGTGAATTTTTGTAGATACAACACTTTATTCTCTCTGTCCAGCAAACACTGGACAAGCCAGATGCTATTTTAAGGTAGTCTGACAAACCTAAGTTGATTTCCACACGGTATCAAGGGTTGATAGAGGCTTTTCTCTATGAAAACATGCTAAACAAAAATGTGAGGAAGACCTGGGAGATGCTACTGATGATGATGATGATGATGATGATGATGATGATGATGATGATGATGAATGGATACAGTCATGTTAGAATGCCCAGTCATGTTCAAATTAAATATATAAATGACTGCATTTTAAGACCATCCATAGAATGTACTATATGTCAGTGAAACTGAATATCAAGCACTCAGAAACTAAATTATTTTTGCTGGAGGTGTAAAACACAAAAGGGGACATATTTGCATATGTTGTGGTCTTGAGAAGCCTTGCTGAATTCTGGCTAAGAGTATGTTATTTTATCTCAGCATGTCTACAGATTCTCCCTTCTCTATGTTTGCTTGGAAATGCTGATTCTGGAGACTATCAGAAGAGAATGTGTAACCTAGCATTTATAGTTACTAATAAATCCATTACCATTAATTGGAAGGTTGGTTATCCTCCCACAATATATGGAATACATTTCAAGTTATGTACTGTATCACTAGATTTGTTTTAAGATTTGCAACTTTCATAAGTTCTGGATGCCTTATATGGAATACTGTATTACAAAAGGAGTCTGTATTGAAAACATGCCCACGTCAGGGGAGATTTAGGCAATCCCTTGCTGCTGGGCAGCTCAGTCCTGGCCCTGGGGGTCTGCTTTACTGTTGTCACTCTGGCCTTGGCCTAAAACACCTTAAACCAATAATGAATGTTTCACTAAGATCCTAAAGCTGAGTGGGGTGTGTTGGGTTAGAGCGCTACAGGGCCGTGGACCCCTAGGGGCAGAACGGCGTGACCCAGCTATATTGTGTGCAAGTAAAAATAGTTCTACAGTACTATTAGGCCTATGATGTGAATTATATAGAGGGTGTACTGTTTCTGTCTGTTAATGTGTGTTTTCATTCAACTTTTGTTTTCCAAACCTTTCCCTTGAGACATTAAGAAAAGATGGTAAGGAAGTTGTGTTGGGGAGAGAGTTGAGTCGTTAACTAGACTGCTGGGGGTCGGGTGTGTGGGGGGCTCTACTGGCTGGGCGGTTTGGCTGAAGTTTGATATAGAGGATTTCTTAAAGACAATAAAAAGTTGTCTTTGCACTTTATTTGTAAGAGTTGTTCATTTGTTAGGCTTTTGGTTAAAGGTGCAACACAATATTGATTATTTAATTATCATGGATGTAGTTCAGTCTTATCAATCACTTAAACATTTAATAATCTCTTTCCTATCTTAATGGCGTTGGGCATTTTTGCTTACTTTTTGTTGTTCTAATTGGGACGACTAGTAGGGTCATGGGTCATAGTCAATCGATCAATAATATAATAATAGTCTTAGCAAAAATGTTTACTTTTTATTTACAATATGTCGAATATATGGGAATAGAAAGGTTCAGAACTTTTGTTAAACATCCCATCACAGATGAAAAAAATATATGGCAAATAGAATCAAAACTGGACAAAAGGAATAACTACAAAAGGAACTGTTCACTCATGAGTGCATGGCCAGACACGACTCCAACACCATCATTAAGTTTGTTGATGACACTACATTTGTTGGCCTGATCACCAACAACGACACCCTATAGGGGGGATCTCCCTTGTCTTGATCTCCCTCAATGTGATCAAGACAAAGGAGATGATTGTGGGCTACAGGAAAAGGAGGACCGAGCATGTCCCCATTCTCATCGACGGGGCTGTAGTGGAGCAGGTTGAGAGCTTCCAGTTCCTTGGTGTCCACATCACCAACAAACTAACATGGTCCACGCACACTAAGACAGTCGCGAAGAGGGCGCAACGAAACCTATTCCCCTTCAGGAGACTGAAAAGATTTGGCATGGGTCCTCAGATTCTCAAAAGGTTCTACAGCTGCACCATCGAGAGCATCCTGACTGGTTGCATCACTGTCTGGTACGGCAACTGCTCGGCCTCCGACAGCAAGGCATTACAGAGGGTAGTGCGTACGGCCCAGTACCTCACTGGGGCCAAGCTTTCTGCCATCCAGGACCTCTATACCAGGTGGTGTCAGAGGAAGGCCCTAAAAATTGTCAAAGACTCCAGCCACCCTAGTCATAGACTGTTCTCTCTGCTACCGCACGGCAAACGGTACCGGAGCACCAACTCTAGGTCCAAGAGGCTTCTAAACAACTTCTACCCCCCAAGCCATAAGACTCCTTAACATCTAATCAAATGGCTAACCAGACTATTTGCATTGCCCCCGCCCCCCTCTTTTACTCTGCTGCTACTCTCTGTTTATGATCTATGCATAGTCACTTTAATAACTCTACGCACATTGACTCTGTACCGGTACCTCCTGTATATAGCCTCGCTATTTTACTGCTGCTCTTTAATTAATTGTTACTTTTATTTTTTGATATTTTTTCTTAACTTTATTGTTGGTTAGGGGCTTGGAATTAAGCATTTCACTGTACGGTCTACACCTGGTGTATTTGGCGCATGTGACAAATAAAATTTGATTTGATTTCAGAGATAGATGGGAGGGGTTGAGTGGAGCTGAAGGATGTTGTCCATTAGTTTACTACAATTAGGAGAGGGATGGCAGGGTTAGGGGAAAATAATAAAATATATTTACAAATATATATATATTTACCAAAATATTGGAAATGATGCGAAAAGTACACTGATGGAAGCTAAAATCAATTGGGCGGCAGAGCGTTGGGCTAGTAACTGAAAGGTTGCAAAATCGAATCGTTCTGCTCCTGAACAAGGCAGTTAACCCACTGTTCCTAGGCCGTCATTGAAAATTAGAATTTGTGCTTAACTCACTTGCCCCCACTTCTAAAACCAAAGTTGCGCCAGCGTTGCAGCTGAGTCATTACAAGGAATCCTGTCGATTAATGCTTCGTCCTCACCGGCACCTGAGCATGTGTTAGGGATGTGACTGAAGGAGGTGGTTATGATTTATTTTTGTATTATCTTATTTCAATATCCCTTACAGTAGGTGGCGGCATACACCAGTCTGCCGTAAAACTTTAAAGAAGAAGAACGTATCAACGTGGCGTTTGTGTCAAACTTGATGAAACTGAGGACTTTTTTTTAAAGTTAAGAGAAAGAACTATTCTGTTACGCCAAGGTATTTATAGTCATTAATTTAAAGCATATCATATTGTGCTGCATTATTGCTTTGATTTGAGAATAAAAACAATGCATTTGTAAAGTGGAACAGACAGACTGTTTAGATGGCGTAAAATATATGGTTTTCGATGTGCATGTTTTTACCTCTTTAAATAACATGAGAAATGGCGAGCATGTTCACTACTCTTCCAACGAAAGTATTTTTTTATACTATTTCGAACTTGTGCCTTTAGCACATCATTTTGGGGGGGTTGCATTGTTGGGCTTGGACGCCGCTGATTTGAAAACCCCAAGTTGTTACATCAGATTCTTCAGTTTAGCCTGCTTTCCAAATTAGACTAGTTTGAGTAGTGTTATAATATCCACCTGGAATGATGAAGTCGTCATTCAAATTTGTTTTCAAGTAACTATCAAGTAGGCCTAGTATAAACTCTAAACTATGTAATAGAATTCTAAATAAAAAACAAGACATAAAGGACAACAGTGGAAGTGAGACCGCATACGCGGAAAGTTGCAACGTGGTATAGGTAGGTATTTTCCATTCCATGGGAAAAGGGAATGTGGGTGGACAGCAGCAGTCACAACAAATTACTTGGGTTACAAACCATTATATAAGGTCTATGACTCTGGTTTAAATAGCAGTGGCATCATTATGGGGGTATCATACCAAATGCTATTTACATTGTTTTGTCTAATATATACTTTTTTTTAAACGACTGGCTTGTGGTTTATAAATATTTGAACGTGTTCGGTTATATTATTGTGCAACGTTTACATGTATCACAAAATATAGTTGATTCACATCAATACCACCTTAGGCAGATGAGTATTTATTTTAACCCAACAATAGTTGGCCTAGTAAAGCCATCGTCCAAGTGACAGAAAAAATAAGGTTAATATTATTATTATTACATTTTTGTGTTAATATTTCTAATGAAATTATGACAGAAATAAAGGAAAAATATATCATGTTTATGGATGGATTTGTTGAAGCTGATTGAGTGGTTTCAAACATAAACCGACAAAATGATCACATTCAGTACAGAATAATTTTGTTGCGCCTAAGAATAATTGTAGCCCCTGTCCCCATAACACGCGGCAGTGAAGGTAAACACGCCCACAAAAATAACCCGCGTGCTTTCTTTGAGGTCCAGTATGAATTTGGTTAATATCGTTTAATCTATACTAGATCTATTGTTGGAACCATAATGACTTTTTATGTGAATTTGTAAGCGATTGCTCACATATTTTGATACCTCTGCTAGCTACTTCTCTGGTTGTAGCGGAATTGTTGGATTGGGTGGGTGCCACATGTTTCGTTACTATTGTTAGCTAGCTAACGTTAGCTAGCTTGGAGTTTGTTCTTTTTACGTCGATGACGGTCCTTGCCCACGGTTCCTACACTGGAAATATTGAATTGACATACAAGAGGTCAGGTGAGTCTTTTTCAACATGAAGACATGGCATTTTAGACAAATGGGAATTGAAGTGAGTGGTGTGTTGCGCTTAGCGGGTGCAAACGGGTCATTTCACCCATCGTTGTCAATGTCTTGTATGTCCTATTACTATAGCAGGCCACCTGTAATGTTTCATAAAAATAAGTTTGATACTTCTACATGTAAAGGACTGGCGATTATCTGGTGGCTACAGCAAATAAAATAAAAATAAAAAACAGGTGTTAATGTCACGTTTTGGATGAGACAATTAAGTCTTATGTTGTCACGTGGTGAATGCCCCTCTTTCCTAATTGTCTGTGTGTTGTACAGTGCTTTGTTACAGTGGGAACTGGCTACATAATAGAGCCCCTAACACAAAATAAATTATATTTAGCTGTGGGGTCGTTCCATTTGATTTCAATCACTTTTAGACTGCACCCCTTTTCATTGGTCATATGACACGAAAATGATTGTCTTCGGCCACTGAAGTATAAAACCGCTACCCTAACCATTACTTTTAACAATTTTAAATGTAAACTTCAATGCGGTAGGGCCGTCTCGAGGATCCATGATAACATGGACCAAAAATAACGTCTCTACCTACGAACGGGATCCTTGGGACTTCCCAAATCTGACGTCACCCCATTGATGTTGACATTTTTTAAATGGTTAAGGTTAACAGCATCATGAACAAGTACCAGGGGCAGCATTTATAAACATTACCTACGCACAAAACATGCATGCACCAGTTTTCACGTAAAAGTTAACATTTATAAAAAACCTACTTCATGTGAGAAAGTGCCTATCCTACTGCAAACTGAAGACCATGTGTAGGTAGGCACAGTTTCTAGTGTTGAAGTGTTGCAGTGCAAGAAGTAGCCTTGTGCAAATGGGGAATATATGATGACACTTATATTCATTAAAAAAAAGCGGCCGCTAAATATAACATTATGTAATCATTTGCTATTAAAATCGATTAACTTTGCTTTCTAAAATAATTAGAAAATGGGCATTTACTGTTATTTCATTGATTTCTATGATTGCAGAATAAATTTCTCACCTTTTCTGGCCGTGATGAGTTCATATTCCCAAAGTACTCATACAACAAGCATGCCCATCTCTCGTTTAATTGTGCCTATTATGGGAGGGTGCTGAAGTATTGAAAACAGGGGTTCCAATCATTTTGACTCTTAGTTATTATTTTATTACTTCTCAAACAATCTTTTTTTTAAACAATTATTAGTATACAAAAATGTAATGTTCAATACAAGAAAGCTCAGTATTTGTATTTATTTTAGTATTTTTTGCTTATCTTTGTCAAGGAATCCAAGAATTCCAGCCCCACTGTATTGGCCCATGGTAGAAGCTTATTTGTAAGCTTTTAAATAATTCCAACTCAATTGTTTATATTTTCCAGTGATGAAGACATGGATGTTTCATGGTAGGGTGGAGTATGCAAAATGTGGAGCCCCTCTATCTCCTAAATGTTTTGGCATTCAGGTACAAAAAGTAATTTTCTGACCACTTCTACCATGGGCAAATATGTATCAAAGGTTTTATTCAAATCCAAAGGGGTGCGGTCAAAGTGATTGAAATCAAATGGAACAACCCTGTAGCTAGGGTTGCACATTTTGGGGAATATTCAGAGTTGGAAACTTTCCGTGGGAATAATGGGAATTAACGGAAATGAATGCAAATGAATATTTATACCATTTTAAATGTAGATGTTTTTTGCATTGGATATATTTACCATATAATTTGGAGACAAACATAAACCTTTTACCTTATCATAAGTAGACATAATTGCAAATTATTAAATCCTTCCAATAGAAAAAAAACTATTGAGTTATGAATTGAACTTTAATTAAATGATTTGACTCTTCACATGGGATGATTTCACTGAACAACAAAAGGGAATATTGAATGTCCCCAATTATCTGTAAAATGATAGTCTAGAAACTAAAGCTTTGCTTGTCTTCCTCTCAGGCTTCCATGTCTTCTCCCTGGACCTCTTCAATGTCCACCTCTTGAACATCAGACTCTGAGGCCTCATCTTCACTGTCACTTTCCAACCTTGTTGAGGTTAGCTCGTTGTCAGGCTCAAAAAGCCTCAAATTTGCCCGGATGGCAACCACTTTTTCAACCCTTGTATTGGTCAGCCTTTTGCGTACTTTGGTGTGTGTTCCCAAACAAGGACCAGTTGCACTCTGAGGCGGCTGATGTTGGTGGGATTTGGAGGATGATGGAGGCAACAGATCCACAAAGTCCCTTCCACCAGGTGGCTGATGAGATATGTTGGCACGACTACCATATTGCATCTCCATCCCAAAGCACTTGCTTGGAAGTGTACTTCGCCAGACTGCCAAGAACCTTGCCTTCATCCAGGCCAAGGTGGCGAGACACAGTAGTGATGACACCATAGGCCTTGTTGATCTCTGCACCAGACAGGATGCTCTTGCCAGCATACTTGGGTCCAACATTTACATTGTTGCGTGTATGGGCTTCAGGCAGAAGTCTTCACGCTTTTTGATGTATTTCAGAACTGCAGTTTCCTCTGCTTGGAGCGACAGTGAAGTGGGAAGGGCAGTATGGATTTATTCTCTTACGTCTGCAAGCAGAGTCTGAACATCAGACAGGATGGCATTGTCTTCCTCAATCCGTGCAATGGCTATTGCTGTAGGTTTCAGGTGTTTCAGGCTGCTTACCAGTCTCTCCCAAAATAAATCATCCAGGAGGATCCTTTTGATGGGGCTGTCCATATTGGCAGACTGTGATATGTTAATTTCTTGGAGAGACTTCCAACAGACTGTCAAACATGATGACAACACCACCCCAACGGGTGTTGCTGGGCAGCTTCAATGTGGTGCTCTTATTCTTCTCACTTTGCTTGGTTAGGTAGATTGCTGCTATAACTTGATGACCCTTCACATACCTAACCATTTCCTTGGCTCTCTTGTAGAGTGTATCCATTGTTTTCAGTGCCATGATGTCCTTGAGGAGAAGATTCAATGCATGAGCAGCACAGCCAATGGGTGTGTTGTGTGGGTAGGACTCCTCCACTTTAGACCAAGCAGCCTTCATGTTCGCAGCATTGTCTGTCACCAGTGCAAATACCTTCTGTGGTCCAAGGTCATTGATGACTGCCTTCAGCTCATCTGCAATGTAGAGACTGGTGTGTCTGTTGTCCCTTGTCTGTGCTCTTGTAGAATACTGGTTGAGGGGTGGAGATGATGTAGTTAATTATTCCTTGCCCACGTACATTCTACCACCCATCAGAGATGATTGCAATACAGTCTGCTTTCTCTATGATTTGCTTGACCTTCACTTGAACTGTTGAACTCTGCATCCAGCAAATTAGTAGATAAAGCATGTCTGGTTGGAGGGGTGTATGCTGGGAGAACATTCAAATCTCTTCCAATACACATTGCCTGTGAGCGTCAGAGGCATACACAGCTCCAGCAAAAGTTGTATATGACTACGTTCCTCCATTGAGTCCAAATAAATTCTGATTCCTGTAGGACCATGAGGTGTTTCTATCGATAAGGTGTCTGATTCATAATTTTCACCTCGAATAGAAGTAGAGGGACTTTTGTCAGAGGTTGCTTGTTGTGAGCGCTGAGGGAACTTTATGCACTTGGCCAGATGATTCTGCATCTTTGTTGCATTCTTCATATATGATTTGGCACTGTATTTGCAAATGTACACAGCTTTTCCTTCTACATTAGCTGCAGTGAAATGTCTCCACACATAGTACCCGTGGCATTTCCCCCCCCAAAACAAATACAATTCCATATACAGATAAATAGTTAAGCACTTAGATTAAACAACTCCTTTGTAAGATAAATGTTTTTAAATGAAATGTATGGAAACAGGTGAATTAACACTCCTCAGTTAGCAGGCTCAAGTAAGCTAAAACCCACATGGTAGCAAACACTAACTAGCAGAAATTGTTAACAAGTTAAAAATGATTTAAACACTTTGCTATAGGCTACTATTTACAAGTTAACAAAAAATCATGTATGTCATAACAAATGTATTCACCCCACCGTATTGTAATCCAAACTTACCAGAAAGCATGTAGTCCTTGGCTCACAGTGTAGTAGTGTGGGCTCAATAGCATCTCATTAGTGTGCAAGATCTTGAGAATCAGCTGTACATGTGATGGAAGAATGCACTGTGCATGCAGAGGGTTGCAATTCCATTGACTTGGGGATAGTTTAACCAAAATATGCCACAAGACCTAGAATTGCCTTATGTGTATCCCACAAAAAAAAAGGTTTGCTGTTATAAGCTAACTTTATTGATGAATTTAAGCAAAATTACCCAAATTCCCAGGCTTAACCTCTTCTGGCTAGGGGGCAGTGTTGGGAAGTACAGAGAGTCTGACGTGCCCAAAGTAACTGCCTGTTACTCAGGCCCAGAAGCTAGGATATGCATATAATTGGTAGTATTGAATAGAAAACACTGAAGTTTCTAAAACGGTTAAAATAATGTCTGTGAGTATAACAGAACTGATATGGCAAGTGACAACCTGAGCAATATCCATCCGGAAAATGTGTTTTTTTGACGTCAGTTTTTCCATTGACTTGCTATTGTCTATAGAGGGAATTAGCTCCCAGATTGCAGTTCCTATGGCTTCCACTAGATGTCAAGTCTTTAGACATTGTTTCAGGCTTGTTTTTTTTGAACAACGAAATAGAAGTTCTGTGGCTGTTAACACTACTGTTTAGTGCATGTGACTGTGTGCGCACTCTTCGTTATTTTTCTTTCCTATTGAACATACTATTCTCCATCTGAAATATTATAGTTTATTTAGATATTTGACGACCTGAGGATTAATTAGAAACATCGTTTGACTTGTTTGGACAAACTTTACTGGTACTTTGGGGATTTCTTTGTCTGCATGTTGAATGACTGGATTTCAGAACTCCGTGGCGCCAACTAAACTGACCTTTTGGGATATAAAGAAGGACTTTAACGACCATTCTTTGTGTTCCTGGGACCCTTGTGATTGCAAACAGAGGAAGATCTTCAAAGGTAAGTAATTTATTTTATCGCTATATATGATTTTGTAACACCGGATGTTGTCGCAGGTGGCAGTCAACCGATCTCTACGAAGTTAACCTCCCAACGAAAATATCAGGAAAAATTCCAGACATTTACTGGAAGGTTTCTGACCCTTTGCAACCCTACCTGTAGCTAAATGCTGGCACAGTGAAACACAGAACAGTTTTATGAACTTGGTGAATTCGTGACAATGGGAGGAGGGGGTGGGGGGAGGCTACTACAAATAGGGTAAATCGATTTGAATTTGAATCACTTTTTGACAGCACCCCTTTTTTGACTTGAACGAAACCTTCCACACATTTCCCTATTGTAGACGTGCTTAGACAATGACTTTTTGGGCGTAAATGCCAAATCATTCAAAAGATAAAGGTACTTAAAGTTGACCCATTTTGCATACCATGAGACATCCATGTCTTCGTCACTGGAAAAGATAAACGTTGCTGATTTGATAGCAGCTTACAAACAGGGTTGTCAAACTATTTAATCATTTATGAAAAAAAAAAAAACGTTTTTTCACTAAATTGTAACGTAAACTCTGATTTAATTTAATATTTGCTTATGTTGTAGCTTAGACCCTATTTTACATCGTCTAAGGTTTTTTGTGTTGTGCTTGCCATCGGTTGAAACACAACATGCTCTTGAATACAGGGTGGATGTCAAGTTTTGGCTGACTGAAAATGTTTGATGCAAGAAACCATTTTACAAAATAAAATGCCTTATTATTATTCCCATACCATTATTACAGAGAATCAGACAAACTATACTACGTCCGCCTATTGGCTACTTCGCTTATTCAAGCCTGTCTCAAAATGCAATACTGCCCCTTTAAGAAAGAAAAAAAGCTCTTTACCTGACTCGCTTTTCAAAGATGTCTAGAAATGTAAATGTTTTGTGCTAAGTAATCACTCCCCCATTGCTGACACAATTATCAATAACTGGGCTAGTAACTCACTAACTAGCAAAGGATATGAACAAAATGTGCACACGTGGCTACATGCAGCTCTTGCTTTGATCTCAAAACAAGCACGTCTACTCATGACCATAACTGTAAACACAGTCCAGTTCAAAGTAAATGGCACAGATCCATATATGGCAATGGTCTATTTGCGTATAGTCCTACTGCAGCTCTGATAGGCTATGCCGCACTGGTCTGTGTAGAGTACTGGCTGAGTCATGCGCAATAGAATACCTATGCGTTCTGCCTACAACATCTCTTGCATAGTTAGTTGTTTTCGGTATGTTGTATTGAAAGTGGCTAATATTGCATTGATTCGATCACAATTGCCACAGTAAAGGGCAACTTTGATAGTGTTAACTAACAGGGAAAACAAAAGTTGGGTGAAGTTCAATCTCGTGCTTCTCTTCTGCTCTCAGTCCCAGGGAGCTGCGTGGCAGTCTCTGGGTAGGTGCCCGCAGTTCAGAGAACATTGCTGTCAATCCTCCATAGGAACCTATTGAAATCATAAAGATAATAGAATAGACATTACCATTTAAGTTGACATTCGACGGTGGGTGGACCAGCAGTCATCTTTGTGGTAATACATTTTAAGTAAAAATTTCAATTTCAGTGATGTACCAGCTAAATTGCAGTGGTCTGAAAGGATAGGTCCTTCTATGAATTCTGTTTCTATGATTGCAATGACACCCACCTTGTTTTCAAGAGCATGTTGTCTGAACCGATGGCGGGCACAACACAAAAACCTCAGAAGTGAAATAGGGTCTAAGCTACACAGAGTGACTTCAGAAAGTATTCATACACCTTGACTTATTCCACATTTTGTTGAGCTACAGCCTGAGCGAGTCTTTCTGGGTAAGTCTCTATGAACTTTAAAACACATATTTGCATTTGAATTATAAAAACAATTCTTCAAACCCTGTCAAGTTGGTTGTTGGTCATTGCTAACCAGCCTTTTTCAAGTCTTGCAATAAATTGTTCAAGCCAATTTACACTACATGACCAAAAGTATGTGGACACCCGCTCATTTGAACATGTCATTCCAAAATCATTAATGTGAAGTTAGTACTCCTTTGCTGCTATAACAGTTTCCACTCTTCTGGGAAGGCTTTCCATTCGATGTTGGGGACTTGCTGATATTCAGCACTGAGCATTAGTGAAATCAGGCACTGATGTTGGGCGATTAGGCCTGGCTCGCAGTCGGCGTTCCAATTCATCCCAAAGGTTTTCAATGGAGTTGAGGTCAGGGCTCTGTGCAAGCCAGTCAAGTTCTTCAACACAGATCTCGACAAACCATTTTTGTATGGACTTTGCTTTGTGCACGGGAGCAATGTCATGCAGAAACAGGAAAGGGCCTTCCCCAAAGTTGCATTGTATGCTGAAGATTACCCTTCACTGGAACTAAGGGGCCTAGCCAAAACCATGGAAAAAACAGCTCCAGACCATTATGCCTCCTCCAACAAAATTTGCAGTTGGCACTATGCATTGGGGCAGAAAGCGTTCTCCTGGCATCTGCCAAACCCAGCCAGATTTGTCCGTCGGACTGCCAGATGGTGAAGCGTGATTCGTCACTCCAGAAAACGCGGCCAATGGCGGCGAGTCCAATGGCGGCGAGCTTTACACCACTCCAGCCGACCCTTGGCATTGCGCATGGTGATCTTAGGCTTGTATGTGGCTGCTCGGCCATGGAAACCCATTTTCATGATTCTCCCGACGGAACGTTCTTGTGCTGACATTGCTTCCAGAGGCAGTTTGTAAAGGATTTTACGCGCTTCAGCACTCTGCGGTCCCATTCTGTGAGCTTGTGTGGCCTACCACTTTGTGGCTGAGCTGTTGTTGCTCCTAGAGGTTTCCACTAAACAATAACAGCACTTACAGTTGACCAGGGCAGAAATGTGATGAACTGACTTGTTAGAAAGGTGGCGTCCTATGACGGTGCCACGTTGAAAGCCACTGAGCTCTTCAGTGATTCCATTCTACTGCCAATGTTTGTCTATGGAGATTTGTGTACATTTGGCCTTGTGTTTTCGGTTATTGTCCTGCTGAAGGGGACAATTATCTCCCAGTGTCTGGTGGGAAGCCGACTGAACCAGGCTTTCCTCTAGGATTTTGCTATTTTCTTTTCCAGTGATGAAGACATGGTTGTCTCATGGTATGGTAGGTCAACTTTAAGCACCATTATCTCTTGAAGGTTTTGGCATTCAGGTCTAAAAAGTCACTTTCTGACCCCTTCTTTCATGGGTAAACGTGTGGAAATTTTTCAATCAAAAGGGATGCTGTCATAGTGATTCAAATGGATTTACCCAATATACTTTTTGCTTGGTGTGCCCACTTTCGATTCACCCCATGCATGTAGTAGCCTAGATGCATGTGGCATATTACTAGCCACACTTCCATGGCAAAAATTGATCCAGATTGATCCAGATACACATTTAATCTTTGTTTCCAACATTAGGGCTGTTTTCTTAAAGAATTTAAATCTGATTCGTGTCTGATTTCCTTGCCATGATACTGAGTGTCTCGATACTGGTATTGTCCCTGCCCTACTAAATTATATTGTTTCCATCTTTTCTTAGATGGAGAAGCCTCCCCTGCCCAATGACGATGACACAGCGGTGACACCAGAAGCTCAGCTGGGCAGCTTGGCTGGCGAGGATAGTCAGCAGGGTATAGTGGAGCCCCCCGCCCGGGATGGGTGGGACAGTAAAGTGGAGTATTTCCTGGCTCAGGTGGGGTTCAGCGTTGGCTTGGGCAACGTGTGGAGGTTCCCCTACCTCTGCCATCAAAATGGAGGAGGTGAGGATGGTGTCAATATCAGTGTGTTTTTAAATTTGAGTCATTTAGCAGCCACTCTTATCCTGAGTGACTTACAGTAGTGAGTACATACATTTTCGTATTTGTTTTCTCACCTGGGCCCGTAATGCGTCTCGGATTAATTTTCCTGGTCTAGGATCAGTTTAGCCTTTTTAGATCATAATGAAAAAGATTACATGGATAAGTGAGACCTGATCCTCTGAGACACGTTATAAATACTGGCAAAGGTCTGAGGCGGCAAACTACTTGAACATTGTCCTCTAATCTTTGCTGTGAATGCATTTGTCTTGGAAAACAATAACTTGGAATGCCCTTTTAGTGCGTCTTCAAATGTCCTAATGGATTTGCCAATATGATTAAATTACTATCCTCACTGTCATATTAACTAACACTTGGCACAAGGCCAGTTTTGTTTTTAGGCCTCATGAACACTTCAATCTTTTTCTCCCTCCCACAGGGGCCTTTCTCCTCTTGTACGTGCTGCTCATGATCCTGGTGGGCATTCCCCTGTTCTTCCTGGAGCTGGCGGCTGGTCAGTCCATCCGGCAGGGCAGCATCGGGGTGTGGAAGCACATCTCTCCCAAGCTGGCGGGGATCGGCTACTCCAGCTGTGTGGTGAGAGATTTAACAAAGTAGCTGCCCGCTAGTCATACAAACGCGGTCACCTGGGGTGGATTCATTGAGCCAAATCTGTTACAAAGACGTTCTTAAATGAAACCGGGAGGATTTACCTGAATTTGTCCCATAGTAAACAGAGCAAAGGAGTTTCTATCGTTTTGGTCTTTATATGGATTCCGTAATGAATACACCCCTAACCTGACCACACACGGCCCAAGGTCAAGGATTAGCAATGCTTCAGTTTGAGCACGAGATTTGAAATCCTATGGGCGCATTGCATTTGACATTACATAACTTGACTGGAGAACGTTCTTATAGAGTTCAAAGTTGTATGTATAAATATCAGAGTGTCGAATGAACATGAAATGCCTGGTAGGAGATCCTATCACCATCTTGAGGGAGACAAAAATGTGTTACTGACCCATGTGAACTTTTCTCCTTTTCAGGTGTGTTTTTTTGTTGCTCTCTACTACAACGTGATCATTGGCTGGAGCCTTTTCTACTTAGGAAACTCATTTCAGTATCCGCTACCTTGGGAAAAGTGTCCTGAACACGGTAACATAACTGGTAAGTAAACACTCCCATGGCAATGACCCATTAGCTGGCTGCTAGACTTACTAATTTTTGTTTTGCTGACATGAGCTAATTGAGTTACTGTCAGTGACTGACATAACAATTGAAAAACTGCTGATGTGCAACCACATTTCGGAATTGAACCTGCTGTGTTCTGTCAACAAACATTAAGTTGAGACCCCAACCGAGTTCCCCAAAATATATACTGTAAATCTTTTTTGTGTGGAAATTGATCCTCGGGGGCCACCAGTTGCCCATCCCTGCCCTATATAGTGCACTACTTTTGAGCAAGGTGGCCCATAAAGTGTACTATATAAGGAATAGGTTGTCATTTCGGATGCAACAATCTTCTTCAATATTCTTTGTCTAACATTTTCACCTGACCATTGCTTTGTTTCTTAATCTCAGTGAAGGAATGTGTGGCCAGCGGTCCTACCACCTACTTCTGGTTCCGGAAGGCTCTTAACATCACCAACTCCATCAACGAGACGGGCGAGTTTAACCCTGTCATCACCTGCTGCCTGCTGGCCGCCTGGACCATTGTCTGCTTGGGCATGTTCAAGGGCATCAAATCCTCTGCCAAGGTACTAAATGTTCCGCTTAAAGGGGAAGTTTGTCCAAAATCCAGAAACTCCCAAGTGATTCCATACATTGAATCTAGTTCAGGGGAGTTTGCCCTCTCCCCCCAAATGTCACTGTTGTCCGATAAAAGATCCAGAGAGATTAAGACTGTTAGTAGCAACTAGAAATAGTAAATATGACGTAAATACTCTCGCTGCGTATGTGTGTAGCAAGCACTTAAGCGATGATGCATATGAATGAGATCCGCAATCTGAAATGATGGGGACAGAAAACCGAAGGATACTTAGTTACAGCTGTTGCTACCTGTACTTCCATGGACGGGATCTGGCGCAGTGCCAACATACAAAAGGCGTGTTTTGATAAGTGAAAGCGACAACGCAAGCGTGCGGCGCTATGTAGCCCGGTTCTTGGCGTTCAAGGTGTTCTTATTGTGTTATTACCATTGCACCATGTTCTGTAGACATATAGGCCTAGGTACTCTACAAGGTAGAGCATATGACCGGGGTTGAGAGACAATTAGACATTGTGTCACCTTACATTGCAGATTAGAATATCCCAAAACACATTGTGATAAATAAACATAGGCGATATAGTGGTTTGGGATAATGTGAAAACATAAACCCACTAACGGTCCCGCTCATAGAGGTTTATGATAAGCGATCATTCAGTTAAGTTTATCAACTTACGCGTTAGATTATTGTCCGTTTGGCCCAGGTGGAACAGGAAATCAGAATCAACCCACCCAAGCAAGGACTTCTATACCCCCAGCTTCAGTCTGATGAAATGACTGAATCTGTAACTTTGTGTGTGAACTGAGTCAGACTCCGATAAGGGCATATTTGCTGTGTACAAAAACATTTTGTAGATTTTAGTATGGCCATAGGCCTGTCTGTGTAAATGTTTAAAATGTTCCCCATTCGGAAGTATCCCACTGACGTCGAACTTCATGGAAGCCTTTAAATTCCTTCGGTACTAAAGAATTTCTCTAGATGGAGAACCACAATCAAAATGACATAACATATGTAATCAGTCTCTTGGTTGACTAACTCGATGGAGATTCAAGAGATCCTTATAACAGGGATGCAAACTAGTCACTTTTCGGCGCAATTCGCAGTTTTGAATCCAAAATAGGTGACCTACGTAATTCGTGTAGATCGATGAGTAAAGTTGGGGGCTTTGGATGACTACTGGCTTTATGTGAATGACTGGTTCGCCTTTGGAGCAATACAGACTGTATCCAAGGCTCAGCCAATCGTTCACATAACAACAGAATGCAGCACGCGACTGAAGAGAGAGAAGACAATCAACTTGCTAGATACAGCATCACCTTGCCAAGTTATATCACGTTAGTTGCTTACTGGACCCTGGCAAAATATGAAATGTTAAGTAGCTAACAAACTAACTACTGTCTGTGAACTAATGTTTTCCCTCTACAGTATGTGGTTAATTTTCAGAATGAGAGAATTAGGTGAAAATGAGGCGTTGCTTGTTAAACAAGTGGATTCAGGGATCAAGTGTAGCTGGAGCTGGGCCTGGCTTAAGCTGGATGCCACTATAGAGGTGAAGGGAACACCACACACTTTCCCACTCTCACCTTTTTTTCAATACAGTGGATACGAAGGGGTATGCGAGGCGTACTCTGTGCCTGAAAGAGATCAATTATGCCAACAATGGGTATCATGCTCTGCTGGCACATTGTAGAACAGAAGAAAAGATGTCCACAGGCAGAAAGTGTACAATGCAATAATGTGCAGTGTAGCCCAAAGATATTTATTTTGTTGTGTTGAACTTGACAGTAACACGTGAGTGTGTGTGAGTGAGGGGGGATTATTACATTTGTTTACTCGGTGAACTTATCTTTGCACGTATGTAGCCTTGTGCATATGTGATCGACGTCTACTATAGTGGCCACTGTAATAGAGCAAAAATAGAATGCCTGTTTGTTTCATTCTATTTCTATGTAAGATGTTTTTTTCCCAAGTGTAATATTTAGACGTGTGTGGTCACAAGCGTTCTATTATAAAGGATGTCATGGCTAACTGCAATATTAGTGTATTGTTTTTTTCTCAAGACTTGAGTGTCATTTGCAGTAAAGTTTAGGCAACAAATAACACTGGATGGCTTTCTTTACATTTTTTAGCTGTGAGTTAGGTTCACATTTATTTTACACACAGAGACTGATCATGTAGATAATATTCTTTGTTGTTTAATTAGTTAACCTGCAGAGATTTTCTGTGTTTCAGTGAGGGGAAGGAAAAAAAAAAAAGTGTCACATTTTTGGGCCCTCACCAGTTTGCATCCCTGTTATAAATAAACGTTTTCCCTGCTGTAAGCCTTATCTACCCCTCCTTCTCTTCTCGTCCAAGGTGATGTATTTCTCCTCGATCTTCCCCTACGTGGTGCTGCTGTGTTTCCTCATCAGAGGGCTGATGCTGGAAGGGGCTGCGGAGGGCCTCAAGTACATGTTCTACCCTAAGGTATTGTTGGGTTCGAAATTTTGAACATTGAGATATTAAATAAATGATAAGCATAGAATCAAAGGAGAAAGTTAAGGGTTCTCTGTAGAAAGCCAGAAGGCTTTGGAATGTGTTTGATGGAGGAGAGGAGAGCGACGTGTTGATATAGGGAAGACATATGGATATCTGTGGATTAGGTGAAGGAGCGGTTGAAGTCAGGAAATGAGGGGTGAGGTCAGTTCCCCTTAACCTGTTTGAGCTAGGGGGCAGTATTTTGAAGTTCGGATGAAAAACGTGCCCAAAGTAAACTGCCTGTTACTCAGGCCCAGACTCTAGGATATGCATATAATTAGTAGCTTTGGATAGGAAACACTCTGAAGTTTATAAAACTGTTAAAATAATGTCTGTGAGTATAACAGAACTGATATGGCAGGCGAAAATCTGAGCAAAATCCATCCATGAAGTGGGATTTTGAGGTGACCAGTTTTCAGTTGATGACCTATTTGTTATATAGGGGAATAGCTCCCAGATTGCAGTTCCTATGGCTTCCACTAGATGTCAACAGTGTTTAGAAAAAGGTTTCAAGCTTTTATCTTGAAAAACCAAGGAAATAGAGAAGTTCTTCCTGAGGTCACGTCAAGTCTCCTATTATGGATTTTGCGTGTAACAGTCAGCGCGCTCTTAGCTATTTTTCTCTTCTACTTAGGGAGAAGCGGCGCGTTAGCGGGTGAAATGTAAGGCGCCAAATTCAAAATCCAAAAGTTTAATTATTAAACATTCATCAGTATACAAGTGTTGCATAGTCATCAAAAGCTCTGATTCTTGGCAATATCACAGCGTTGTCAGATTTCAAAAAGGCTTTACGGTGAAAGCACAACATTTGATTGTTTGAGGATAGCACCTCTAATATTTATGCATTAGCATCAATTCATATCCAGCGCAAAACCCATATAAGAGCTAAAATAAATCAATTACCTTTCGAAGAACTTCTGCTGAGGGCATCCAATGGTTCTTTTGTTAGAAAAAGTCATTTATTATATCCATTATATCCATCTCTGTTTGGTTGGCGCTTTATGTTCAGAAAATCCACCGTCGAGTCGCCCATTGAACCGTGAATAGAACGCGTTCAAATTATGCCTATCAACTTTCTCCAAACAAATCAAACATCATTTTTAATGTATCCTTAGGTATCCTTTTATGTATATTTACTATAATATTTTACACAGATGATAACCTAAACGTTATAAAAGGAAAATAAAGTGTGGCGCGCTCACGTTCTCGTGCCCGGAAAATGTTATTGACTTTTCTGCTTCCTGCAGTAATTCTTCTTCTGTATGGTTCTATTCAGTGCTAAAGCCTCCAAACACTGTCCAGAGACTGACATCTAGTGGAAGCCATAGGTACTGCAATCTAGGAGCTAAACTCATGTAATTTCAATAGGAAGCCTATCAAACTGAGCAAATGTCACACAAAAAAAGATTCTGGACAGAAATTCCTCGGTTTTCGCCTGCTATATCAGTTCTGTTATACTCACAGACATAATTTTAACAGTTTTAGAAACTTCAGAGTGTTTCCTATCCAATAGTACTAATTATGTGCATATCCTACTGAATTTTACTTTGGGCACGTCAGACAGGCGAAAATTCAGAAAATGGGACCCTAGCCCTAAGGAGTTAACTATTTTCCTGTTAAACCATAAGAAGGATTGGAGAGGAGTGTCTTAAGTGGGATATACAGTGGGGGGAAAAAAAGTATTTAGTCAGCCACCAATTGTGCAAGTTCTCTCACTTAAAAAGATGAGAGAGGCCTGTAATTTTCATCATAAGTACACTTCAACTATGACAGACAAAAGGAGGAAAAAAAATCCAGAAAATCACATTGTAGGATTTTTTATGAATTTATTTGCAAATTATGGTGGAAAATAAGTATTTGGTCACATACAAACAAGCAAGATTTCTGGCTCTCACAGACCTGTAACTTCTTCTTTAAGAGGCTCCTCTGTCCTCCACTCATTACCTGTATTAATGGCACCTATTTGAACTTGTTATCAGTATAAAAGACACCTGTCCACAACCTCAAACAGTCACACTCCAAACTCCACTATGGCCAAGACCAAAGAGCTGTCAAAGGACACCAGAAACAAAATTGTAGACCTGCACCAGGTTGTGAAGACTGAATCTGCAATAGGTAAGTAGCTTGGTTTGAAGAAATCAACTGTGGGAGCAATTATTAGGAAATGGAAGACATACAAGACCACTGATAATCTTCCTCGATCTGGGGCTCCACGCAAGATCTCACCCGTGGGGTCAAAATGATCACAAGAACGGTGAGCAAAAATCCAAGAACCACACGGGGACCTAGTGAATGACCTGCAGAGAGCTGGGACCAAAGTAACAAAGCCTACCATCAGTAACACACTACGCCGCCAGGGACTCAAATCCTGCAGTGCCAGGCGTGTCCCCCTGCTTAAGCCAGTACATGTTCAGGCCCGTCTAAAGTTTGCTAGAGAGCATTTGGATGATCCAGATGAGGATTGGGAGAATGTCAGATGAAACCAAAATAGAACTTTTTGGTAAAAACTTAACTCGTTGTGTTTGGAGGACAAAGAATGCTGAGTTGCATCCAAATAACACCATACCTACTGTGAAGCATGGGGGTGGAAACATCATGCTTTGGGGCTGTTTTTCTGCAAAGGGACCAGGACGACTGATCCGTGTAAAGGAAAGAATGAATGGGGCCATGTATCGTGAGATTTTGAGTGAAAACCTCCTTCCATCAGCAAGGGCATTGAAGATGAAACGTGGCTGGGTCTTTCAGCATGACAATGATCCCAAACACACCGCCCGGGCAACGAAGGAGTGGCTTCGTAAGAAGCATTTCAAGGTCCTGGAGTGGGCTAGCAAGTCTCCAGATCTCAACCCCATAGAAAATCTTTGGAGGGAGTTGAAAGTCCGTGTTGCACCGCGACATCCCCAAAACATCACTGCTCTAGAGGAGATCTGCATGGAGGAATGGGCCAAAATACCAGCAATAGTGTGTGAAAACCTTGTGAAGACTTACAGAAAGCATTTCACCTCTGTCATTGCCAACAAAGGGTATATAACAAAGTATTGAGATAAACTTTTGTTATTGACCAAATACTTATTTTCCACCATCATTTGCAAATAAATTCATAAAAAAATCCTACAATGTGATTTTCTGGATTTTGTTTCCTCATTTTGTCTGTCATAGTTGAAGTGTACCTATGATGAAAATTACAGGCCTCTCTCATCTTTTTAAGTGAGAGAACTTGCACAATTGGTGGCTGACTAAATACTTTTTTTCCCCACTGTGTGTGTATATATAGATATATATATATCTATCTGAGTGGGACAAATGTTGAGTTGTCTGATTACAGCTGTACAGAACCTTTTGGGAAGAGTTAAACTTGGTTAAAGCTTCGCTAGTGTCCCTGAGTTATTTACTCTGAAAAATAAGAACCTAACAGTGTCATCATCATCCACCCAGCACACTGCTTGCATGAACGATAGTTATAAGGGAAAATAGAGGGTCTGGAAAGCCGGAACCTGGCTAATACTAATCCATACAGCCTGCTTAAGCACACACTTATAACAAATCCTGTTAGTATGTTTTGTAACTTGTACTTCTGATTTGCTCCAAAGGGGTATGTGGTTCAGAATCTTTGCTTTTGAAACCATGGCAATTAACAAATTAGATGCACTACATGACCAAAAGTATGTGGACACCTCCTCATTGAACATCTCATTCCAAAATCATGGACATTAATATGGAAGACTTTCCATTAGACGTTTGAACATTGCTGTGGGGACTTGCTTCCAGAGGCAGTTTGGAACTCGGTAGCAAGTGTTGCAACCGAGGACAGACGTATTTTACACGCTTCAGCGCTCGGCGGTCTCGTTCTGTGAGCTTGTGTGGCCTACTACTTCGCGTCTGAGCCGGTGTTGCTCCTAGACTTTTCCACTTCATAGTAACAGCTCTTACAGTTGACCGGGGCAGAAATCTAGCAGGGTTAACTGACTGTGTTTCTCTACTGACTCTCCCCCTCACTCCAGCTGGAGATCTGGGGTGAGGTGCAGGTGTGGCGCCAGGCGGCAACGCAGGTTTTCTTCGCCCTGGGCCTGGGCTTTGGCTCGGTCATTGCCTATTCCTCCTACAACCCACGCAGCAACAACTGCCACCGCGACGCCCTCACTGTCTCCACCATCAACTTTCTCACCTCTGTCCTCGCCACGCTGGTGGTGTTCGCCGTGCTGGGCATCCGCGCCAGAGAAGTCGCCATGCGCTGCGTGACTCAGTGAGTTTTTTTTTTTATTTATTTTTTGCTCCGAACTTGGGGGGGCAAAATAAAATCACCCACAGGCCACCTGTTGGAGTAATCTGTTAAATGTCATACCTACTCCGTCAGAACTCTGGGCTGTTGCTAAAATGTACAATGAACTGACTGCTGGTTCTCCACCCTCCCCTCTCTCAGTAATTTGGAGAAGCTGTCGGAGCAGTTCTCAGTGGGCCCTCTGGACCGGGACCTGCTGCCCGTGTTCAACATCTCTGACCCCAGCTCGGTCTCCCTGGAGGCCTACAGGTACTGGTTAAAGGTTAACGGAACCAAGGTCCCTGGCAACTTCACCGACTGCAGCCTGGAGGACGAGATGAACAAGGTAAACGGTTGATCTTTCATTCAAGCCTGCCTCTTCTTTTACTGTATCTTACTCTCTATGTTCTTTGAGTTACAGCTTTTGCCTCTATTTGGAAACTAACCTGCCTGTTTGTTGCTCCTCCCACTCATAATGAATGAACTAATTACAAAGTTTGGATCTGTTGAGATGCTATGTCAGGACAAATGTAAATCTCTCTCTCTCTCCCCCTTCCCTTTCTCCTTATCGTTCCTCTCTCGCAGGGTGTGGAGGGCACAGGGCTGGCGTTCATAGCCTTCACAGAGGCCATGACTCTGTTCCCGGGCAGTCCCTTCTGGTCAGCCCTGTTCTTCCTCATGCTGCTCAACCTGGGTCTTAGCACCATGTTCGGCACCATGGAGGGCATCCTCACACCCCTCACCGACAACTTCAAAGTGCTGAAGCGCCACAAGACCATGCTCACAGGTAAAGAGTGTCTCGTGACTCAGTCAGGCAGCCTAACGTGAGTTTCTGACCCCAAGTTTGTGAATAGGGTTTCATTATTTTGTTTTATCTACCAATTTTCCTTCACAAGAAAATGTATAGATTCCCGTTCAAAACGGAACTGCAATTTAGAATCATATAATTCCAGCGCAAAAAAATCTGACATGACTATACCACTGTAAATTGAGAAATATACACATTGATCAAACTGTTTGATGTACAGTGCATTGGGAAAGTATTCAGACCCCTTTACTTTTTCCACATTTTGTTACGCTACAGCCTTAATCTAAAATTGACTAAATAGTTTTTTTCCCTCATCAATTTACATACACTATCTCATAATGACAAAGCAAAAACAGGTTTTTAGAAATTGAAATATGACATTTACATAAGTATTCAGACCCTATACGCAGTACTTTGTTGAAGCACCTTTGGTGCTGCACAAGCAGTGTGCAGACATTTTTTGGTACCCTTCCCCAGATCTGTGCCTCGACATAATCCTGTCTCTGAGCTCTACGGACAATTCTGTCTACTTCATGGCTTGATTTTTGCTTTGACTTGCACTGTCAACTGTGGGACCTTGTATAGACAAGTGTGTGCCTTTCCAAATCATGTCCAATCAATTGCATTTACGTCAGGTGGGTTCCAATCAAGTTGTAAAAACATCTCAAGGATGATCAATGGAAACAGGATGCACCTAAGCTCAATTTCGAGTCTCATAGCAAAGGGTCTGAATACTTATTTACATAAGGTATCTTATTTTATTTTTTTATACATTTGAAAACATTTCTAAAAACCTGTTTTCGCGTTGTCATTATGGGGTATTTTGTGTAGATTAATGAGGTAAAAAAAATATTTAAATAAGGCTGTAACGTAACAATGTGGAAAAAGAGAAGGGAATACTCTGTATTTGTTCCAATTTAATCCAAGTCACCACCATATTTCGTTGATGTAGCCTAGTATTTTTGTAGGCCTATGAAGCACTGTTGGGCAACTGGTAAAATGGAGGTTATTACAGCCTAGTGAAATTGGCTGTTTTTACATTATGGCAACCTGCTTATAGACTTTGACAGGGAACATATCAGATTCTCCTCTATTTGGCATATCTTGTTGCTTGCTAGCTACTCTGTTGACAGTTCTTACAAGAACATGTAGTATCTAACTAGCTTGTTAATTGTTTACAAATTATTGAATGTGCTAGAAAGCTAAACGGCTACCTAGCTAGCTATACTTAACAGAAATATATAAACTCAACTGAAGTGTTCGTCCCATGTTTCATGAGCTGAAATAAGAGATCCCAGAAATGTTCCATACTAACAAAAAGCACATTTCTATGGAATGTTGTGCACAAATTTGTTTAGGTTCCTGTTAGTGAGCATTTCTCCTTTGCCAAGATAATCCATCCACCGGACAGGTGTGTCATATCAAGAAGCTGATTAAACGGCATGATCATTACACAGGTGCACCTTGTGCTGGGGACAAAAGGACACTAAAATGTGCAGATTTATCACAACACAATGCCACAGAAGTTTTGAAGGAGGGTGCATATTATCCTTTGAGGCTGTAAAAGTGTTCTTACATTATTATTATTTTGAACATTTAAAGAAACTGGGTAACGTCCATGGCAGCCTACATAATTTCTGAGTGAGAAGCATGAGCACCACTGTTAAGTTCATGTTTTAAGTATCCCTTTATTTCTGTTATCACGGGGCTATCACTCTGTTATTAGTGCGCCTGCGCAGCAGTCTCGTTGATGAACCTGGCCTGGGTGCAATGGCAACCACGTAGTGTGCTAGTACGGTTTAGTAAACGTTGTTAAACTGGAACCTTGTCGTTGTCATTTCGAGTTAACATTGGTAGTAGAGGATGGTTCATAACTACAATGTGCCACCTCGGTTCGACGAGAAGAGGTCTTATGAAAGTTGGAAAAATTAACTTGGAATCTGGACACGGGTTACTAATTTGGAAGAGAAAAAGCAAGCGCTTGCGGTGGTATTATCGCTCGAGGAAAGAGCGAGAGATACAGCAATGGAAATGTCCGTTGAGGATTTGAACAAGGATGACTGTATGGGAACTTTGGTTAGAGCACTGGATTCTGTGTTTCTTAAAGAAGAGAAAGACTGTGCCTGCGAGGCATATTCAAACTTTGACCGTGTTACTAGAGATATTTCGGTTGCAATGACGGACTACAGGTTTCATTGTTCTCCCAGATGCAGTGTTAGCTTTCAAGTTGCTAGATACTGCCTGTCTGGATGGTAGGGAGAAACGGTTGGGTTTGACTGCTTGTACTGTGCTGACTTTTGCGTCAATGAAGTCGGCACTATAAATACTTTTTGGTGAAAAGACGTCTGTCGCGCCAATGACAGATGGAGTGCAAGTAAATGACACTGAGCAGCAGAGAAAAGGCGCCAACAAGTCACGTACTCAAGACAACCAGAAGAGGGCGCCATTGTCCTGCACAAATCCACTAGACTAATATGGAAGGAGATCAAAATGTGCTATTTGTCAAAGCACTTACCATTGGTTTAAAGACTGTCCTCATAAAAATAAACAAGTTAAACTAACAGAGGAAAATGTAAACACACAGAGAGAGAGCATTGTAACATTACACTATTTTCAAACTAATCTAACCCAATCTAACTACCTCATCCCCATACTGTTTTTATTTACTTTTCTGCTCTTTTGCACACCAGTATCTCTACTTGCACATCATCATCTGCTAAACTGTAATTTACTTTGCTACTATAGCCTATTTATTGCCTACCTCCCCACGCCATTTGCACACACTGCATATAGACTTAAAAAAAAAAAAAATCTATTGTGTTATTGACTGTACGCATGTTTATTCCATGTGTAACTCTGTTGTTGTTTATGTCGCACTGCTTTGCTTTATCTTGGCCAGGTCGCAGTTGTATATGAGAACTTGTTCTCAACTAGCCTACCTGGTTAAATAAAAAATCTGATACTGAGATCTGTATAGTTGAATCCTTAGGATCCGCTGTGATTGATACTGCATGTACACGCACAGTGTGTGGCGCAAAATGGCTTGATGGCCATGTCAGTGAACTAAATATGAAAGAAGTACAAAATATGATTGACACACTGCGCATCAGAGCTTTCAAATTTGGAGATGGGAGAATCGTCCATTCTACCAAGAGTCAAGATACCAGTAAAAAATGGATCAGACTAAGAGTCACATTGAAACAGAGGTGGTCCCTGCAGATATCCCCTTACTATTAACCAAAGCTTCCCTGAAGAAGGCAGGGGCTGTACTAGACATAAAAATGACAAGGCAGTGATGTTTAAACAAGCAGTGACCCTTGAACTTACTACTTCAGGCCACTATTGTGTAAACATTTTAAACAAAAACATCACACGGAGTCTGAAATTTGATTCTGACGGCCACAGAGCACATGGAGATTCTGACAGTCACAGAGAACGTGAACACAAAGGAAAAACACAAAGTATTGTTAACTTCACAAACAGTTTGGACATGCTACAGTTGACAGACTTCAGAAATTACTCAGCAGTTCAGGGAATAATGATGAGAGTATTTCCATTTTACAGCAGATAGTTAACAGTTGTGAGACATGTCAGAAACACAGCTAACCTAAGCCCAGACCAGCTGTTGGTTTGCCATTGACTTCCAAGTACAATGAAACAGTGGCCATAGAGCTACATGAGCTGGGACCAAGTGTGTGGTACCTTCACACGCTTCAGTGCTGGAAGCATTGTGAATACAAAGAAACCCAGTGAAATCGTCAAGCACTTAATTCATTCCTGGATAAGTGTGCATGGCCCGCCCCAGAAATTGTACAGTGATGGAGGAGAATTCAAATAATAATGAAATAAGGGAAATGGCTGAGAAATTCAACATGGAAGTAAAGAAACTGCTGCATACAGTCCTTGGAGCAATGGACTCCTGGAGAGACATAATCAAACACTCAGAGATTATGCTGAAAGGGAAGCAAGACAATGGATGTGACTGGAAAACAGCCCTAGATTGGGATTTGATGGCAAAAAACTCAATGCACAATGTTCATGGCTACAGCCCATACCAACTAGTGTTCGGGCAGAACCCTAATCTTCCCTCTGTACTGGTTGACAAGCCACCAGCACGAGAAAGTACCAGTGTGAGTGCATGGGTGGGACAGCACCTTTCAGCACTACATGCAGCGAGAAAGACCTTCACTGAAGCAGAGTGTTCAGAGAGAATTCGCAGGGCTCTGCGGAAACAGCTTCGACTCACCGATGAGAAGTACGAGACTGGAAACAAAGTGTACTACAAACGAGTTGACTGTCAACAGTGGAAAGAACCGGGAATAGTCATTGGCCAAGAGGGTGTGGTGGTATTTGTGAGGCACCATTGTCAGGGTGCATCACTCAAGATTGAGGAAAGTAAATGATCAACAAGATGGAGGGGCTGTTGCTGAGAATCAGCCTCCTAATGAAAAAGACACATTAACAGACACAGACCTACCAGATGTTGCGACCAATGATATGGACACTGAAACTGACACAGGAAATGGAGCAGACACCTTCAATAAGACAACATGGTTGTTCCAATCTGAAAACTGGACATACTGTTAAATACATGGACAGAGAAAGTGGTATTCCACATACAGCAACGAGCAGGACAACACCAGAACTGGTACAACTTGCAGAACTCTGAACGAGATACACTTTCTGGTACAACAGGGTCAGCGGATCTGTCACTTGTAGATCATCTCAGAATTGAACCAATGGAAAATCGAGAAAAACAGTGACGTGCAAAATGTATTTTATTTCACCTTTATTTAACCAGGTAGGCCAGTTGAGAACAAGTTCTCATTTACAACTGCGACCTGGCCAAGATAAAGCAAAGCAGTGCGACACAAACAACAACAGTTACACATGGAATAAACAAGCGTACAGTCAATAACACAATAGAAAAAAAATATATACAGTGTGCGCAAATGAGGTAAGATAAGGGAGGTAAGGCAATAAATAGGCCATAGTGGCGAAGTAGTTCAAATTTAGAAATTAAACACTGGAGTGATAGATGTGCAGAAGATGAATGTGCAAGTAGAAATACTGGTGTGCAAAGGAGCAAAAAAATAAATGACAATATGGGGATGAGGTAGTTGGATGGGCTGTTTACAGATGGGCTATGTACAGGTGCAATGATCTGTGAGCTGCTCTGACAGCTGATGCTTAAAGTTAGTGAGGGAGATATAAGTCTCCAGCTTCAGTGATTTTTGCAATTTGTTCCAGGCATTGGCAGCAGAGAACTGGAAGGGAAGGCGACCAAAGGAGGAATTGGCTTTGGGGGTGACCAGTGAGCTGAGATAAGGCGGGGCTTTACCTAGCAAAGACTTTTATAGATGACCTGGAGCCAGTGGGTTTGGCGTATAGATCGCAGTGGTGGGTAGTATATGGGACTTTGGTGACAAAACCGATGACACTGTGAACGACTGCATCCAATTTGCTGAGTAGAGTGTTGGAGGCTAATTTGTAAATGACATTGCCGAAGTCAAGGATCGGTAGGATAGTCTGTTTTACGAGGGTATGTTTGGCAGCATGAGTGAAGGATGCTTTGTTGCGAAATAGGAAGCCGATTCTAGATTTAATTTTGGATTGGAGATGCTTAATGTGAGTCTGGAAGGAGAGTTTACAGTCTAACCAGACACCTAGGTATTTGTAGTTGTCCACATAGTCTAATTCAGAACCGTCCAGAGTAGTAATGCTGGACGGGCGGGCGGGTGCGGGCAGCGATTGGTTGAAGAGCATGCGTTTAGTTTTACTTGCATTTAAGAGCAGTTGGAGGCCACGGAAGGAGGGTTGAGTTGATGATGTACTTGAAACAAAAGACGTGTCATTTGACTCAGCTAAGCTAGATGAGCTCAGTAATTGGAGGAAAAATTGAGTGTTTGAATAAGTCAAAGTCATTGGCCAAAAATGTGTCTCAACAAGGTGGGTGTGTACCCTTAAAGAATCCTTACCTGGAATAGTGCCAAAAGCACATCTGGTGGCTAGAGGTTTTGAGGAGCTGGCTGCTAAACAACTCCCAGAAGACTCACCGACATGCGCCTCAGTCACTATGATTGCTGATGAGTGATCTGCCAGAAAAAAATGAACCTTCATTCCATAGACATCAAATCTGCATTTTTTTGCAGGGAACAGAGCTGTCAAGGGACATTCACAGGCGACCTCCGCCTGAAGCTAAGAGCGAAGGAACACTGTGGAAACTAAAAAGGTGTGTGTATGGCCTGGCAGATGCATCACTCTACTGGTACAACAAAGTCAAGGCAACAATGCTGAGTACAGGTGGAAACGGGTCACAAGTGGATCCTGCAGTCTTCTATTAGCTTGATCAAGACTGCAATGTGACTGGAGTACTTGCCTGCCATGTTGATGACTTCATCTGGGGTGTCTCACAGACCTTTGCTACAACTGTGATTCCACACCTCAAAGCTGTTTTCCAGGTTGGCCGTGAGGAGCGTGATAATTTTTATGTTGGCATAGTTTATTTCAGTTGATGGAACAATACTGATGCAACAGGAGAGCTATATCAAGAATCTTCAACCCATCCACGTGGATTCTTCAAGAGCTGTACAAAGGAATTCCCCTCTCTGTGGAATTGAAGCGGATCAATTGAGGTAAAATTCTATGGGTTGCTAGACAGTAGACCTGATGTAATGTTTGATGGCTGCAACTTGGCATCCAACAGAACACGCCACTGTACAAACCATTGAGGCAAACAAAGTTTTTCGTAAACTAAAATCCCAACTATTGACTCTAAAGTTTCAGGATGTTGGAAAAGATGACTCTCTGAAACTAGTTGTCTTCAGTGAGGGAACCTTACAGATGGAGGCACACAAGGTGGACATCTAATCGTGTTAATAGGTGAGAATCTCCCTCCTTCACCCATCTGTTGGCAGTCAAAAAGGATCAGAAGGGTTGTCCGAAGCACACTTGCTGGAGAAACACTTGCTCTTGCGGATGGAATTGACAATGCCATCTTTCTTGCAACTGTTCTCAGAGCTTACCACTGGTGAGACAAAACGACACATTCTACCTGTAGTTTGTAGCTGACAACCACTCCTTAGTTGATGCTGTGAAGTCAACCAAGTCTGTCACACAGAAAATACTTAGTCAAGGAACTTATTCAAACAGAGAATCCAGCAGATTCTGTGGTCGACCACAAAGGAACAGCTTTGACTGTCTGACTAAAAAGGGAGCATCCAGTCTTGTGCTCCTACAGGCTCTCAGTAATGGAAAGTGGCAGCTTGAGTAATACAAATAAAAACTTTGTCACACAACCCATTTGTAATGGGGGACTTGAATAAAACTTGGACATTTAATTATGTTGATTTATTTCTTTAAAGAAAGGTGAGATTGTTAAGTATCCCTATATTTCTGTTATCACGGGGCTATCACTATTATTAGTGCGCCTGCGCAGCAGTCTTGTTGATGAACCTGGCCTGAGTGCAATGGCAACCACGTAGTGTGCTAGTACGGTTTAGTAAACGTTGCTAAACTGGAACCTTGTCGTTGTCATTTCGAGTTAACAACCACCACTCAGCCTACACTACTGTGCACACGCCTGTTGTTACTATGACAACTAGTGTAGCCGTGTCAGCAAATGACTGCTGTCTGAACAAACACACATCCAATTTGGTAACTTGTAATTGGTGTTTAGAAAAGGGATTTGAAAAACAGTCGACGTTCGGTAGCCCGAAGTCTACGCCCTTTCGTCGGTGATTGGTCAACAGTACTTACTACTCCTAGTAGGAGTAAGACCTATGGACGGGATTCTTCAAGAAGTGTTTGTATTTTAACGAGAGAGGACTAGTTTCCATGCAATTTTTTTTCACTTGAGAAATACTACACCAAACATCTTAGTTAGGTGTAAATTTGCGTGACTAAGGCCTGCTTGGTAAAAACATAAATGAATTACAGATTTCTTGGATTTGTCTATTTTGAGGAAGTATCCTGGCTAAGTTGTTGCTACGGCGTCTCAAGAAGGACAAACATTGCAATTTTTCCCCTTGTTTTTCAAGCAAAGGTCTTTTCAGAGAGTATGCGATGCACAGACGTTCGCGTTGCCTAGCCCTGCTAGGAGCAAACCACATTTTTAGTATGCGGTCACTTTTATAAGATGGCATCATAATGGGGCCTGATTGTTACTCCTGACTCCTCTTTAGTAAATATGCCAAGTGTCTGTGTGGGGTCTGTAATGTTCTCCCTCTATCTCCCAGTGTGTAGCTGCATCATCGGCTTCCTGATTGGCATGCTGTTCACGCAGCGCTGTGGGAACTACTTTGTGATGATGTTTGACGACTACTCCGCCACCCTGCCCCTCATCATCGTGGTGGTGTTTGAGTGTTTCAGCGTGTCCTGGGTGTACGGCGCTGACCGGTAAGAACCTATTAGCTACAGTGACTGCATAAACCACATGGCACACCTCAGAAATGAGATGAGACAATTTATTTCACCAAAGAGGATTATTCATTAAAGACATCCTCCGGTACTTTGGCGACTAGTAAGTATTTTTTGAAACCTCCCCCTTTGTAGTGATGCGTCAATGTGTAGTTCATACATGCATAATCTATGAGCAGATTACCTAAATTAGCCACGAAGTCCCTAGTTTTAAAGCACTTGTTTATTGAAAGATGTGCGGTGCCATTTTCCCTACATTTACCCCCACATGGGCCAGCCCCCTAGCAATTTGAGTTTCAGCCAATGAGCTTCAGCCCCTCGCCATTTGAGTGACAGCTAGCAAGACGCACACATAGTTGAGCCAGAGAGAGCTATGACGTGGTGCACATATCTGCAATTTTCAGGGAACACTTTTGGCTCGTGGACGCTACTTTCAGAACTACTGGCTAAAAAGTATACAAAAGTACTGGAGAATATCTTTAATGAAGAAATGTAATCATACTTGAATTATTCAAGGTAGAACGAAAGTGGTTCCAAATGTGGATTTAAAACATTGATCCTTCAGGTTGACTCGCTGTGTCTGTCTGTCTGTTCCCTCTGGTCTCACTAATCATTGCCCTGTATATTTCTGAATGTTCAGGTTCCTTGATGACATAGAGAAGATGCTGAACTGGCGCCCTCCTGTGGTCTATAAATACCTGTGGAAGTATGTGTGTCTGCTGGCCATGCTGGGACTGCTGGGAGCCAGCTTGCTAAAGATGTGCTTCAAACGGCCCACCTACACTGCCTGGAACAGAGAAACGGTTAGGCGACACTAGGCTGCTCACCCCCGCCCCCAACTCAAAAGCGACTTTACCATGGTCAATATATGATCAATTCACGAGTTTAGGGACCAGACATTGAAATGGGTTTAGAAAATTGAATGGGATGTGAGAAGGATGCAGGAGGGGAATGAGAATGGGCCGGATAAAGCCAAAGGCTGCAGATGAAGGATCCAGGGCAGACTCTATAGAGTTTGGCTTGGAGTCTCAGGTAGACAGTCAGGCTGTGGTAGTTAGGCTTTTGTGATGATGGCAATCCCCCCCCCCCATTGTCTGCCTATTGTCCCCTCACTTTGGATCGTATTATATTTAACCAATAAGGCCAGAGGGGGTGTGGTATATGGCCAATATACGACGGCTAAGGGCTGTTCTTATGCATGATGCAACGCGGAGTGCCTGGACACAGCCTTAGCCATGGCATATTGGCCATATAATCACAAACCCCTGAGGTGCCTTATTCATATTATTTACAAATGTAATAAGAGCAGTTAAAATAAGTATTTTGTCGTACCTGTGGTATACGGTCTAATATACCTTGGCTGTCAACCAATCAGCATTCAGGGCTCGAACCACCCAGTTAATAATGGTATTTAATCATCTCGGTCTCTCCCTCAGGCCTCAGAGATGACACTGGACTACCCTGACTGGGCCCTGGGCGTCTTGGCTATTTTGATCATATTCGCCACATTGCCTGTTCCCCTGGGCTACATCCACTCCACCCTGAGGAACAGAACTAGACGCAACTCCATAGGAAGTGGCCTGGGAACCGACACGGGGGGCGTATACACTAAGTGCAGCACCGTGGAGTGTGACACCCCCGTAGCCGCCCTATTGGACGAACACCTGGAAAGGAATAGAATACCTAAGGATTCTCCCTCGCCATTGGCCGAGGAGAACCTCCGGCTCCTCCCACAGAGGGAAGGGGCAGAAGATATAGAGGATTCAACCAGCGTGTGAGGGGGAGGAAACAAGGAGAAAACAGAAGGACTAAAAGAGGGAAATATGAGCTGCTGGCTTGTCATATATGTTACATCATGGTACCATGAAATAATGTATATTGACGTATACATTGAAAAATATATTTTAAAGATAAAATTACTAGTTTTAAAAGAGCCTCTGCTTTCAGATGTTCTCTATTTTAAATAATATGAATGCAGCTATGTTGGGTTACATTGCATTTTTTATGCTGTTTTCCAGAGAGGTGAAAAACTGCTTTGTCAGTAAAATCCTTAAGGCTCAAACTGTTGTTCATAAGTGAGGAGATATGTGTTGCCTCAAATGTTCAAACCTGCAACCCACCTAAGGTGTTTTTCCACACCACTTTACTTGGTTACTTACAGATAATGCTCAAAAGGGGCGGTAAAGAACTCTTAAGGACTGGAATATTCCCTTCCACCACAGGTTGGGTGGAAAAGTATAGTTCCACTGTACGAATGTGTTTCAAAGTGAAAGCAGGAAAAGTTACACAGACCGCCCCTGTAACATGTCCTGCAAATATGTGTTGAGGTAACTTGGTAAGTGCAGATGCAAAAGGGGTGACAGAATATTTTCCTGTTTGCCATCAGTAATAATTCCCCTGCAGAACAGAAGTCATCCACGCACTTGAAAAATAGCAATTGTTTTTTTGTTTTGGCCTAAATGTTAACGATCCTTGCCAAATTGTATATTGTGCCACTTTGTTGGTAATACGTACTTTTTTCCTGTTTTTCACTTGAAACACAATCAATGGAACAATACTTTTCTGCCCAATCTGTGGTGGAAGGGAATATTCCAGTCCTTAAAAACAAGTCCTTAAAAACAACAGTTTGAGCCTTAGAGATTTTGACAAAGCACAGTTGGTAGTAAGGCACCAGTACCAATGTATCAATTTGATCAGTATAGGAGCATGAGCACCTGTTTGTGAAGTTGGAAAATGAATCTCCGCACACTCAGGATCAATGCACAATTTCCCATTTCTTTAAGGCTGCGCTTTCGGTTGTCATTCATCAGAGCATGAATGATTTCTTTACACAAATGGTCACAATTTAGCTTCCTTTTACTTGAGCCTATTGGTTTCGATTCAGTTTAATGTAAGTGAAATGTTTTCGAAGTGGCGCCGTTTCCTCAATGCTGTATTTTGTCTGTTGATGAGGATATGAGCCATGAACTTGACTTAGTGAGGTCCAATAGTATTTGGACAGTGACAGTTTTGTTGTTTTGGCTCTGTACTCCAGTGCTTTGAAAATGTCTGGGGTTAAAGTGCAGACTGTCGGATTTAATTTGATCCATATCGGGTGAACCGTTTTTGTACATAGCCCCCATTTTAGGAAGCCAAAGTACGGTGACAAATCCACTTGTGTATTATAGTCAAACTTTAAATATTTGGTTCCATATTCCTAGCATGCAATGACTACATCAAGCTTGTGACTACAAACTTGCTGGATGCATTTGCAGTTTGTTTTGGTTGTGTTTCAGATTATTTTGTGCCCAATATAAATGAATGGTAAATAATGTGGTGTCACTTGTGTAAATTAGAATATGTTTCTGAACACTTCTACATGAATCAGTCCCTCCAGGATTTAGTGGGTCTGAAATGCTACTGTCCAAATACTTTTGAACCTCGCTGTACATTCCACTTTAATTTTAGATGGAATTTGATGTTAAGTATTTTTTATTTTACATTATTCACATACACTTTCTCAAAGTACTATTTATACACGTGTAATATAATGCAAGTACTACTTAATGTTTCTGCCATACTTTAAAAAAAATATCATTAGTGTATGTATTTATTTTTTAAATTACAAAAAGAAAAGCATCAAGCTAGAATTATGGTAGACTTTTCTGACTTGTGCTTGTATTCGAAATGTTTGTTGCCTTAAAGCACAGGTGTCAAACTCATTCCACGGAGGGCTGAGTGTTTGCAGGTTTTTGCTCCTTCCTTGTATTTGATTGATGAATTAAGGAACTCTCCACACCTGGTTGTGTAGGGCTTAATTGAAAGGAACAACCAAAAACCTGCAGACACTAGGCCCTCCAAGGGTTGAGTTTGACACCCCTGCCTTAGTGTCTATCTGCAGTTGCCACAAATGTTGGGATTTAATAAATGACTAACTTGGGTTCTAACTTGAAATATACTTATTCCTGTTACCATATTAGAACGTATTGATTAAAATAAATTTATATGTAGGGGTGAATAGAAAGTGAGACAAGGGGAAGTACGGGAGGTTTGTTTGTTCAAACATGTTTTTGCTGAATATCAATATTTATAAGAAAGGAGGTAAATAGCAATTGTTCAGTTTCAGTTCCTGATTAAGGCAGGCCAGTTCCTGTGAAACTAGGACCAGTAGGGATGTGGAACTCAACTCGAGGTAAGTTCAACAGTTGAAGATAGAAGCACTTCCATGTCTATGAATGTTCTAAACTTAGGCAGGGCCATGACAATACCAGGAAGAGGAACACTCTGTTCCTTACCAGCAACAGATTGATTCTTAGACCAGGGGTTCCCAAACTTTTTTTGCCCACTTCCCAACCATGTGAAAATGTTTTAATTGACAGCCAATGTTTACTTTACTTTGGTGCTATGGCAGTCAATTGACAAACATTCTAACAGTAGGCTGTTTCACCATCGCATTCTTTTAATGTGGGGCTATGATAATCAATTGCACAGTCTAACATGTCCTTTATCTCACCCCCACTAATGAGGTGGGTGTGCTTGATGCATGTCGCGTCAGGGGACGTGGTCGACAGTGCGCACCTTCTCTGCTGTCACATCCAACCTGGATTGAAATGTGGTTTTAATGCAGACGAGAGCACTGAATGGTGCTTTCAAGACGACTGGGAACTCTGAAAAATACGAGGTTAAATCATGACGCCAGTGATCTTCAGGTTGGAAAGTCGAGTTGGTTGACAGTTTTTTTTTTTCCCAGTCGGAGGTAGTTTTTTCCGAGGTCCCAGAACACTCGGAAGTCGGAGATTTCCGAGTTCCCAGTTGTTTTGAACGCGGCATTAATTCTCAGAAGGAGACTAGGATATTGCGTTTGAGTCAGGAACCAAAACTCCTCCATAATGACCCGTGATTGCGTTGTCTGCAGCATTCAGTCCAATGACAGCTCGATCAGCTGTTCGATTTCATATACCGGTGTTGTGGCGAAAATCTCCCCAACCCCCCTGCGTTCTTCATTGCTGCGACTTGCTTGCCAGTTGAGATTCCTGCTCTTCACTCCGTTGTCAGTTTTGCCAACATTTGACTGATCTTAGTAGCAGAAAGCATTTTTGTCTGCAGTTTCCGATTTGGCTATTTGTTTCAATACGTACCTATATCCACTACTGTTTTTGTATTAGTCTATAAATACATTTCTTTGCCAAAATTCGTCATCTCTCCCATGTCTTATTCGACTAGTATTTTTGAAAGTGTAAGGATAATAATTCAGCCATAGTCGTTCTGAAATGTTTATTGCTTGCCAACATTTTACTCCTTCCTCTGTTTAATATAACACACATACATTAATTATTAATTTCAGTTGCCTATCCTGACGTGAAGATTGTTCTATAGAAATTATGACTAGCCACACAATTAAGGAAATTAGAAGGGGGGGGGGATTCTGGCAGGGGGGAGATCAGAACAACACCGGCGTGTCAATTTAGCCAGGATCAACATCAAATGGATTAAGTAGTTCCCAAAGTGCTCTTCCAAGTGTTGGAGGTGAGCAGTCATCCCTCGTGTGGGACATTTACTGGTGCTGTTTTCTGTTAGAAACATACACAGCCGAGGGAAGGGGGCATGGTTCTCTTTTGAAAGACTCCAGTAAGAATTATTTTCTCTGAATCCACTGATTCGGTCAATCATCTGTAGAATGTTTTTGTTTTTCCCCTGCATGCTCGCGTTCAGTTTCCCCATTCTGTTACATAGGCAAGGAGACATTTTACTTTCATTACACAGAAAGTCAACCAAGTCATTTGTTTTACATCCATTGTGAATGACAACAGTTCCTCTCTCAATGCGAAAAGTCTGTCCAACACTCCCCCCTCGATAACCACTAAGCGTCGGTGTGAAATAGAACATTGTCATGCTCTGATCCCATATCTCCACATATTTTTGCTAACAGGCGTGCGTGCAGAGGATGTGGTTTGATGCACAGTACATAGTTTACAATCAGGGTTGGGGAGTAGCGGATTACATATCATCCGTTACATGTAAGGGATTACAAAAATGGTAACTAACCCGTTACGTTACCAGCAAAAGTAGTGTAATCAGATTAGATATTATTGAAAAACTAGATTACTTCGAGGATTACTTTAAAATTCCGAAACCATGTTTGCGAAAAAAAAAAATCTGACACTTCTGTTTTCTCAATGACATTCAAAGGCATTTGTTCCACCTTAAATTTGTTCCATCCAAGCTGTATCACATCCATCCGTGATTGGGAGTCCCATAGGGCGGCGCACAATTGGCCCAGCGTCGTCCGGGTTTGGCTGGGGTAGGCCATCATTGTAAAATAAGAATTTCTTCTTAACTGACTTGCCTAGTTAAATAAAAAGTCTGACTACAACTCAGAGACCACTATGATGACACACCAAATGGGTTTTATGGATCGCGGGAAAAGAGTAGGAATGGGCTTTTGTAGGCTTACAGTCCAGCCTATGGAATAAAAGTGGGGCTAATAAAAAAATCCACTCTCAAACTCGCACACTTGCTAAATTTAAAGGGGCAGTCTGTAGTTGCTACATCAATTTTTGGACTTAAGATATATATATATACACACACACACACATACAGTACCAGTCAAATGTTTGGACACACCTACTTTTCTACATTGTAGAATAATATTGAAGACATCAAAACTACAAAATAACACATATGGAATCATGTAGTAACCAAAAAAAAATGGAAAACAAATAAAAAAATATTTTAGATTTTAGATTCTTCAAAGTAGCCATCCTTTGCCTTGACAGCTTTGTACACTCTGGGCATTCTCTCAACATCCCCTTTGAGTGCTTAACTGCTTGTCTGCCTCTTGGTTTTGTACTACTACACATGACACACTCCTCCACCTACAGTGTTGTTACACAACCAAAACCTAATATTAGATAAAGCAAACCTGAGTTTACAAATAACAAACAAAAGTATACTTATTTTACTTCATTAACAAAGTTATGCAACACCCAATTCCACTGTGTGAAAAAGTAATTTCCCCCTTACACTCAATAACTGGTTGCGTCACCTTTAGCTGCAATGACTACAACTAAATGCTTCTTGTAGTTGTTGATCAGTCTCTCACATCGCTGTGGAGGCATTTTGGCCCACTTGCATGCAGAACAGCTTTAACTCAGCAACATTTGTGTGTTTTCAAGCATGACATTATAGGACACATCTCATACAAAATTTGACTCAAGTTTGCCAAAAAGCAACTGGAAGATCAAGACTCTTGGAAGAATGTTCTAAGGACATATTAGTTAAAAGTAAAACTTTTTGGATGACATGGGTCCCATTTTGCCTGTCAAATACCAAACACTGCATTTCACAGTAAGAATCTTATACCAATGTCCAAGCGTGGTGATGGTAGTGTGATGGTTTGGGGATGCTTTGCTGCCTCAGGACCTGGATGACTTGCTTGAGGAGGAGAATCGGGATCTTAAAAGTAAGGCATGTGATATCAAAAATTGTGTACTAGAATTATTGACAACCTAAAATATTGTCATGTAATTATAAATACAGTTTATACGTTGTATACATTTTTTCTGTATAAATAGCCTCTAAAATACAGTGCCTTCAAGCCTGAGTCAATACATGATAGAATCACCATTGGCAGCGATTACAGATGTAAGTCTTTCTGGGTATATCTCTAAGAGCTTTCCACACCTGGATTGTGCAATATTTGGCATTATTCTTTTCAAAATTCTTCAAGCTCTGTCAAATTGGTTTTTGAACATTGCTAGACAACAATTTCTAGGTCTTGTCATAGATTTTCAAGCAGATTTAAGTCAAAACTGTAACTCGGCCACTCAGGAACATTCACTGTCTTCTTGGTAAGCAACTCCACTGTAAATTTGGACTTGTGTTTTAGGTTTTTGCAGTAGCAGTGCGTGGGTAAAATCACTAAGAAAGCCAAGCCAGAAAAAAACAACTTACAGTGAGGGAAAAAGTATTTGATCCCCTGCTGATTTTGTACGTTTGCCCACTGACAAAGAAATTATCAGTCTATAATTTGAATGGTAGGTTTATTTGAACAGTGAGAGAGAGGATAACAACAAAATAATCCAGAAAAACGCATGTCAAAAATGTTATAAATTGATTTGCATTTTAATGAGGTAAATAAGTATTTGACCCCCTCTCAATCAGAAAGATTTCTGGCTCCCAGGTGTCTTTTATACAGGTAACGAGCTGAGATTAGGAGCACACTCTTAAAGGGAGTGCTCCTAATCTCAGTTTGTTACCTGTATAAAAGACACCTGTCCACAGAAGCAATCAATCAATCAGATTCCAAACTCTCCACCATGGCCAAGACCAAAGAGCTCTCCAAGGATGTCAGGGACAAGATTGTAGACCTACACAAGGCTGGAATGGGCTACAAGACCATCGCAAAGCAGCTTGGTGAGAAGGTGACAACAGTTGGTGCGATTATTCGCAAATGGAAGAAACTGTCAATCTCCCTTGGCCTGGGGCTCCATGCAAGATCTCACCTCGTGGAGTTGCAATGATCATGAGAACGGTGAGGAATCAGCCCAGAACTACACAGGAGGATCTTGTCAATGATCTCAAGGCAGCTGGGACCATAGTCACCAAGAAAACAATTGGTAACACACTACGCCGTGAAGGACTGAAATCCTGCAGCGCCCGCAAGGTCCCCCTGCTCAAGAAAGCACATATACATGCCCGTCTGAAGTTTGCCAATGAACATCTGAATGATTCGGAGGACATCTGGGTGAAAGTGTTGTGGTCAAATGAGACCAAAATTGAGCTCTTTGGCATCAACTCAACTCGCCGTGTTTGGAGGAGGAGGAATGCTGCCTATGACCCCAAGAACACCATCCCCACCGTCAAACATGGAGGTGGAAACATTATGCTTTGGGGGTGTTTTTCTGCTAAGGGGACAGGACAACTTCACGCATCAAAGGGGCGATGGACGGGGCCATGTACCGTCAAATCTTGGGTGAGAACCTCCTTCCCTCAGCCAGGGCATTGAAAATGGGTCGTGGATGGGTATTCCAGCATGACAATAACCCAAAACACATGGCCAAGGCAACAAAGGAGTGAATCAAGAAGAAGCACATTAAGGTCCTAGAGTGGCCTAGCCAGTCTCCAGACCTTAATCCCATAGAAAATCTGTGGAGGGAGCTGAAGGTTCGAGTTGCCAAACGTCAGCCTCGAAACCTTAATGACTTGGAGAAGATCTGCAAAGAGTAGTGGGACAAAATCCCTCCTGAGATGTGTGCAAACCTGGTGGCCAACTACAAGAAATGTCTGACTTCTGTGATTGCCAACAAGGGTTTTGCCACCAAGTACTAAGTCATGTTTTGCAGAGGAGTCAAATACTTATTTCCCTCATTAAAATGCAATTCCATTCATAACATTTTTCACATGCGTTTTTCTGGATTGTTTTGTTGTTATTCTGTCTCTCACTGTTCAAATAAACCTACCATTAAAATTATAGACTGATCATTTCTTTGTCAGTGGGCAAACGTACAAAATCAGCAGGGGATCAAATACTTTTTTCCCTCACTGTATGTATTATGATAATTGCGTTGTTACTCCATAACCTGCTAGTTCAAATCAAACCTACAAATCAGCTGGGCTAGACAATCTGGAACCTTTCTTTCTAAAATTATCTGCCGAAATTGTTGCAACCCCTATTACTCGCCTGTTCAACCTCTCTTTCGTGACGTCTGAGATTCACAAAGACTGGAAAGCAGCTGCGGTCATCCCCCTCTTCAAAGGGGGAGACACTCTTCACCAAAACTGCTACAGACCTATATCTATCCTACCCTGCCTTTCTAAGGTCTTTGAAAGCCAAGTTAACAAACAAATTACCAACCATTTCGAATCCCACCGTACCTTCTCCGCTATGCAATCTGGTTACAGAGCTGGTCATGGGTGCACCTCAGCCTACGCTCAAGGTCCTAAATGACATCATAACCATCATAAATCTAGAATTGGCTTCCTATTTTGCAACAAAGCATCCTTCACTCATGCTGCCAAACATACCCTCGTAAAACTGACCATCCTACCGATCCTCGTCTTCGATGATGTAATTTACAAAATAGCCTCCAATACTCTACTCAACAAATTGGATGCAGTCTATCACAGTGCCATCCGTTTTGTTACCAAAGCCCCATATACCACCCACCACTGCGACCTGTACGCTCTCGTTGGCTTGCCCTCGCTTTACACTCGTCGCCATACCCACTGGCTCCAGGTCATCTACAAGTCCCTGCTAGGTAAAGTACCGCCTTATCTCAGCTCGCTGGTCATCATAGCAGCACCAACCCGTAGCACGCGCTCCAGCAGGTACATCTCACTGGTCACCCCCAAAGCCAATTCCTCCTTTGCCCGACTCTCCTTCCAGTTCTCTGCTGCCAAAGACTGGAACGAACTACAAAAATCTCTGAAACTGGAGACACTTATCTCCCTCACCAGCTTTAAGCAAAAAAATATGCATTGCCACCGTGCTATATAGGCTTAAGGCCGAGACAATAAGAAGACACAATGTCAGAATAAATTAAACTACACCTTTGTTTCATCACAAAACCGGAGAGCAACATCTGTCCAGTGAAGTCCACAAAGGATATTGCATGTAACGAACAGTTACATTACCTAGTATAGCATGGTCAATCAAGTTAATGTTTCTGACATTTTCGGACACTTAACAACTCTTGATTTAGAACACTGGAGTGTTACCGCATGTCGCAAAGAAAACAGAAGCTGCCTCCACTATTCCACCACCATTTCAACATCATCAAATCACCTATGCTTAGTCTAATACAGTGACTAAAAGATTCCCACAATAATTTAGTCCAAGCAATGTAAGCTAAATATCATGTGGCTGTCCATAGGGGTACTTATTTCGGTGTGTGTGTGTGTGTTTTCTACTTGTTGACTCACCCTACTTGTAGAGAAACGCCAATGCCATCCTGCCCTCTTTCATTTAGCTGAAACGGTCTCTGGCTGTCATATCAAGCTTTTATTTTTACTGTCCTGGGCTACCTGGCTAAAATGCTTGCTCGCTAGCCTAACTTCCTTTTATGGGCAACGATTAGCCAGCTTGTTAACATTAGCCTACTACATCAAGCTACATTGAACTTCCATCCTCTCAGGCCAGGGGCACAATATATGAATTTATGGTTGGATAGTAAGAATAATTGGCCAGTACAGAGAATTAAGTATAACCACAAGTCCAAATCCCTATCTCCGTCCGTGGCTAATTTGGGAAAGGGACAATTTTAGCTAGCTAGCCACCGGAGGACAACAAGACAACGAGATGCAACATTTCAAGTATTTTTCTGTCAATGATGTGTGGCTTGATGTGATGTGATTGGTGTGAAGCAATAAGGAGATTCGGGATCTTTCCCCTATGCATTTCCATGGGGTTTCCATTGTTTTGGTCGTGTTCCATTGACCTCATATTCTTTTACTTTTGCAGGAAAATAAAAGTAAGGCATGTGATGTATCAGATATTGTATAATGGAATTATAGTCAACATAAAATAACATATCATTATAAACACAGTTTATATGGGTTTTATAAAACATTTCTGTATAAATAGCCTCTAAAATATATGTAAACAGACCATACATGTCAAATATTTTGCTGTGAGTGATATTATATGATACAATATCAGTACTTGTTGCATTTATAACTTGTCTAAGTCGTATCATCAACTGTTTTGAGCCAGTGTATGGCTGTGAATTGTCTGAATTGTTTAAATGTAATGTTGGCATACTAGCAGTTCATTTATTTTTTTATTGCCTTACCTCCTTACTTCATTTGCACACACTGTATACAGATTTTTCTATTGTGTTATTGACTGTACGTTTGTTTATCCCATGTGTAACTCTGTGTTGTTGTTTTTGTCGCACTGCTTTGCTTTATCTTGGCCAGGTCGCAGTTGTAAATGAGAACTTGTTCTCAACTGGGCTACCCAGGAAAATAAAGGTGAATTTTATATATATATATTTTTTTTTTGAAATATGAATAATCATTCCTCTAAAAATGTCTGGCTAACTAGGTCGCAGATCAATTCTTCACATACATTGTTTTACACAATATCTTATCAAAGCACTGGCAAAACCATGGTTGACCAACTCCCTAGCCAACATGGCTGACCTTTAGACCGTCATTAGCTTTCAAACTCTAGGCAGCATTCTCCCTTCTCCCTACAGTTTTCAGCCATTCGTTTCGCACACCACTGGCCTATGTGAACTACAATCCCGACGTTGGGTTTTAATGTTTAGAACCATTCATAATCATTGCTTGCGATATGACTTTCGAAGTGGCCCTTATCTTTCATCAGCGAGAAAGAATTCTTCAAATAAAAAAGATACTGTAGCAGTTTTGCACAGATCCATACAGCTATGACTGCCTCCATCTGCCTAAACTACATTCCGCTACACAGCATGCTAGAGCGCTAATTAGCACAGGTGGTCCGGCTGTTTCCGTAAACAAGCGCTGTAACATGGAGATATGGCCGTGTGGGAACACTAACCCTAACATGGTGTGTATCAATTTAACTGTTTTTCTTCCCCGCTGAAATGAAAGATAAGGTCCTTATGCTTCCAAAACCATACTGCAAGCCACGCGTGTTAACGTTCAGATTGAGCGTTGGGGCTCTGCACAAAACTCCCCTTACAGAAGACGCCTTCGTCCAATGACTTATGTGTAATCTAATGGAACTGAGAGTCATGATCAAGAACTAGTCCATCATAAGAAGGTTCATGTCCAGTCTAGTATTCTAAGGGCACATTTCACATATGAAATTCAGTACCATGGTTCGGTTTCCTGGAGCGTGTGAGAACTCTACAGAATAGGTTTTGCTTTCACAACACCTGAAAATAACAGTTTCAGGATCTGATTAGCAAGACGCACATTCTACATGATGTTAGCGAGCTACACTATATATACACAAAAGTATGTGGACACCCCTTCAAATTTGTTAATTTGACTATTTCAGCCACAAACGTTGCTGACAGGTGTACAAAATCAAGCAAACAGCCATGCAATCTCCATAGACAAACATTGGCAGTAGAATGGTCTTACTGAAGAGCTCTGTGACTTTCAACTTGGCACCGTCATAGGATGCCACCTTTCCAACAACTCAGTTCATCAAATTTCTGCTCTTCTAGAGCTTCCCAGGTCAACTGTAAGTGCTGTTATTGTGAAGTGGAAAAGTCTAGGTGCAACAACGACTCACCTGTAAAATGGTAAGCCAACAAAGTTTCACGCGACTCGCGGTGCCGTGTCTCAATACCTGGTACTCTGGTCTTGGATCTTGGACACGTACTCATGCAGGTCAAGGATTCGCTTCAGCCAGGGTTTGTTTGCATTTCACACATGCTTTATAGCGCGGATCAGGGTACCAAACGCTCCAGGATCCGGATCATAAGGGAATATGTGAAAGCACCCTAATTCTTAACTCTATGGGTTGAGTGTGTCAATTCATTAGTAAGCAAACGGAAGTGTCCCTCTCTCCTCCTCCTCCTCCTCCTCCTCCTCTTCTTCTTCTTTTTTTTTCTTCTTCAAGGGTATTAGGGATGTCCGCAAACAAGCGTTAGAGGTGCATGCCGCCACCTACTGTAGGAGTGGCAAACTATAGAAAAATATCCATTGTAGGAAAGAAAAAAATAGAAGAAAAAATGACATCATAAAAAATACATTAAAAAAAGCCCCAGTGATGATCCAAATCACATCCCTCTGGGGCGTTTTCACATATGAAATTCAGTACCCTGGTTCGGTTTCCTGGAGCGTGTGAGAACTCTACAGAATAGGTTTTGCTTTCACAACACCTGAAAATAACAGTTTCAGGGTCTGATTAGCAAGACGCACATTCTACATGATGTTAGCGAGCTACACTATATATACAAAAGTATGTGGACATCATAAAAGTATGTGACATCATAAAAAAATACATTAAAAAAAAGCCCCAGTGATGATCCAAATCACATCCCTCTGGGGCCTGTGTGGACGGAACATTAATTGACAGGATTCCTTGCCTCTGCTGTAAAATCCCTGAGTCCCAAAAAACATTCAGCCGCATTCACAACAATGCCTATTTTCTCTATTAGCGCTGTGCAGTTTATAACCAATGCAATTAACTATACCAAGTCCACCTTTTTAACATGCAACATGTCAGGATCCTGTTGGTGAGTAACATTTACTTATGTCTCTAATCCAACTAATATGGTTTCTTAAACATGACTTCCTTCTTCAAATAGGAGACATGCTGGACAGACCTTATTCTTGCCAGCTTGGTCTCTTTCCCCCTAATAGGGCACTTCCTGAATTTGGGTGCATGCTCACCACCACAATTGCAGCATTTTGCTCCAACTGGCATACAATATTCTTCCTGTCTACATACACTTGACACTTTTTTTGTGTTGTTTTCCCTTTATTTAACTAGGCCAGTTAGGTCAGTTAAGAACAAATTCTTATTTTCAATGACAGCCTAGGAACAGTGGGTTAACTGCCTTGTTCAGGGGCAGAACGTCAAATTTTTACCTTGTCAGCTCAGGGATTCAATCTTGCAACCTTTCAGTTACTAGTCCAACGCTCTAACCACTAGGCTACCTGCCGCCCCAAGTCCAAATAGTTTACATTTATCACACTGCAAATGTTTGGGGAAGAAGGCTCTTACAGAATATCTCACATAACCCAAATATACATATGACACTGCAAGGAGGAAAGAACAAAATAATGCATGGAGTTGGCTTCCTCACTCCATCCACCATACTGGTCAGTAGGCATGCACCACAGGCGCCCTGCTTCGCAGATCCACACACGACACATTCTAATCCAATATTTTTTTCAGGTGCAAAGCACTCTCCTTCTGCTCCTCGGACACACAAAAATAAACCAATTTCTTGTTATTTTCACTGTCGCCACCTCATCCAACTCATCTATGATTTTCATCGAGACTTCAAACGGATCTCCCAGGTATCTCGATCGATCCAAAATCCTCACTCTGACTAAAAGAGTCAGAACTAGGCTTGGATTTACTAGACTCCACAACCACTTTACTTCTCTTGTTTCCTTTTTTTGTTTGCCACTGTAATTCATTCCTTCTCATCTCCATTCGACGCGCCATCAATTTGAAACAAAACATCCGCCTCCGCCATCTTCCCCTCCTTGATAGCTCCTGAGTGGCGCAGCAGTCTAAGGCACTGCATCTCAGTGCTAGAGGTGTCACTAAAGACACTGGTTTGATCCCAGGCTGTATCACAACCAGCCGTGATCGGAAGTCCCATAGGGCGGCGCACAATTGACCCAGCGTTGTCCGGGTTTGGCCAGGGTAGGCCGTCATTGTAAAATAGGAATTTGTTCTTAACTGACTTGTCTGGTTAAATAAAAAAATATAAAAAAATTGCCGCAGCCACAAAGTCAGAATTTCCGCATAGTCCACCAATCAGATGGGGGAGTGTGATGACACGTATGCCGGCTCAGAAGGCCCGCCTACCCGACCAATTAGATGAGGGAGTGTGATGACGCAAATTTCGGTTCGTGGGAAACGCCTCATTTTCGTTTGATGGACAAATAACTAAATACGTTCGGGAAAAAATAATTGGCAACGTTACAAAAATTCACAACAGGTTTCCATCCAATTGGTGACAGATTTTCATGTGAATATTCTAAAATCAACATAAAAAAACAATATACCAATTTTCCAAGCAGGGATGTTTCCATCAAATCGACTTGTTGTAGACAAAAGACTGTGCGTGATGACGTAGTGCATATAAAAATACATTTTTTTACACCCAAAAAACAACAAAGTTAAATGGGTTTCCATCGTATTTTCAACTCTACTGATGGTTTTCTCACAAAAAATTGTGTTATATAGCGAATGTGTGCACTCTGGTATTGGCACGTGCGCTCTAGTCAACAGCGCTATCTACTTGCGGCTGGCTAGAGCGCATGTAGGCCTATAGTCTGATGAGATGATGTTGACTAGAGCACTAGTATAGCCTACATGATGAGATTATTTGTATTTGTCAAACGGCAGCCAAGCATCGATTATCATGTCACCAGAATAAAATATTTCTATGTATTGGGAAAGAGAATCAAGCTAGTCACCTTCCACTTTCACCACCCTGTGAAGTTCATCATTTATTTAATCTGTAACCAAATAAATTGTATGCTTTCCCGATGAGTCGTAGTGGGAGGACCACACAACATGTCATCACGTGACTCCAATTTTACTTCGATAGGATGGTTGTTAGGCTATATCAATATTTGCACATAAAAGCGTTCCCACCGATTTTTTTTGCATAATTAATTTTACCTACACAAAAAGATCCAATCTTGTCTAGCGTCTGTTTTGTCACATTTGGAAAGTTTACCGGAAAATGTTCTGTTTCCATCAGGCCTGTCATGAAATATTTTATCCGACATGTACTTTACTCGCATAAAAAGGTTGGATGGGAACCTGGTTAGTGAGAAAGGACAAACGTTTTGGCCAAAGGTTGAGTAGTCTTTTCTTTTTGAGATAACTAGTAGCTAACTTGCTACTCTCTAAAATGAGCTAGCTATCTAGCATAAGGGATTCCATTCAAACCACCCATTAGTTATTATATTTCATAGAGCAACGTTGTTAGGTTCTCTCCAAGCCTTTCATTCTACACTCTTAGAAAAAGGGTTCCTAAAGGGTTCTTCGGCTGTCCCCATAGGAGAACCCATTTTAGTTCCAGGTAGAACCCTTTTTGGTTCCAGTCAGAACCATTAAATGGGAGATTTTTACTATCCCAACTGATTTATTTTCTGCCATAGGCAGTTTATCAAGAATATTTTACCATTACACTCTAAGAAAAATCTAGAACCTAAAAGGTTTTTTTCAGCTGTCTCCATAGCAGAACCCTTTGAACAACCCTTTTAGGTTCCCTGTAGAACCCTTTCCCCGATCTCCCATTTAACGGTGTTCAGTTTCAAGTTGTGGACACAAAGACTTATGAATGAGTACCATTGTATGTGTAATGTGTATATCAAACTGTATTCCTATCATGTAATACTGTGTATAAATGTACCATGTACAGTTGAAGTCGGAAGTTTACATACACTTAGGTTGGAGTCATTAAAACTCGTTTTTCAACCACTCCACAAATGTCTTGTTAATTAACAAACTATAGTTTTGGCAAGTCGGTTAGGACATCTACTTAATGCATGAGACAAGTAATTTTTCCAACAATTGTACAGACAGATTATTTCAATTATAATTCACTGTACCACAATTCCAGTGGGTCAGAAGTTTACATACACTTAGTTGACTGTGCCTTTAAACAGCTTGGAAAATTCCAGAAAATTCTGTCATGGCTTTAGAAGCTTCTGATAGGCTAATTGACATCGTTTGAGTCAATTGGAGGTGTACCTGTGGATGTTTTTTAAGTCCTACCTTCAAACTCAGTGCCTCTTTGCTTGATATCATGGGAAAATCTAAAGAAATCAGCCTCCACAAGTCTGGTTCATCCTTGGGAGCAATTTCCAAAAGCCTGAAGGTACCACGTTCATCTGTACAAACAATAGTACGCAAGTTTAAACACCACGGGACCACGAAGCCGTCATACCGCTCAGTAAGTAGACGCGTTCTGGCTCCTAGAGATTAATGTACTTTGGTGCGAAAAGTGCAAATCAACAGTAAAGGACAACAGTAAAGGACCTTGTGAAGATGCTGGAGGAAACAGGTACAAAAGTATCTATATCCACAGTAAGACGAGTCCTATATCGACATAACCTGAAAAGCCACTCAGCAAGGAAGAAGTCACTGCTCCAAAACCGCCATAAAAAAGAAAGACTACGGTTGCAACTGCACATGGGGACAAAGATTGTACTTTTTGGAGAAATGTCTTCTGGTCTGATGAAAAAAAAATAGAACTGCAGCATCATGTTGTGGGGGTACTTTGCTGCAGGAGAGACTGGTGCACTTCACAAAATAGATGGCATCATGAGGCAGGAAAATTATGTGGATATATTGAAGCAACACCTCAAGACATCAGTCAGGAAGTTAAAGCTTGGTCGCAAATGGGTCTTCCAAATGGACAATGACCCCAAGCATACTTCCAAAGTTGTGGCAAAATGACTTAAGGAAAACAAAGTCAAGGTATTGGAGTGGCCGTCACAAAGCCCTGACCTCAATCCTATAGAACATTTGTGGGCAGAACTGAAAAAGTGTGTGCGAGCAAGGAGGGGCCAAAGTTCACCCAACTTATTGTGGGAAGCTTGTGGTAGGCTACCTGAAACGTTTGACCCAAGTTAAACAATTTAAAGGCAATGCTACCAAATACTAATTGAGTGTATGTAAACCTCTGACCCACTGGGAATGTGATGAAATAAATAAAAGCTGAAATAAATAATTCTCTCTACTATTATTCTGACATTTCACATTCTTAAAATAAAGTGGTGATCCTAACTGACCTAAGACAGGGCATTTTTACTAGGATTAAATGTCAGGAAATGTGGAAAAACTGAGTTTAAATGTATTTGGCAAGGTGTATGTAAACGTCCAACTTCAACTGTATGTAAAGTGTATGAATAATGTATATTTAACAAAGTATCTATTCAAAACGAAAATGTAAAAGTGAGTGAGTTTCCACTTACACTATGAAACAGTTACTTTTGTCCCCCGAAGAGGGGGGTGGATGGGCAAATAAAGTAAAAAATAGAGTATGTAAGTGAAGTTTGGGTGATGAGTTTCCACTTACACTATGAAGATCTTTGGGTGTCTAGAAAAGTGCCATGTGGGTCAAATCAATTATTATTATTATTCCATAGCTTGAAGACCATGCATTTGTACAGAGATGGAAACTGGTACAAAATACCAAAAAGATGGACTGCAAGGCTATGTTAAATTAAATAAATTACTATAGTAGGTGCCTAGGTACCAAATAAAGTTAGAGGGTTTGAGTTTTCATCTTAAATCAGCCAATTTCAAAATTGCAATTTCTGTGAACATTTCTTTGAAACTTTGAATGTTCTTCTTGCCATAAAAATGTACAGCAAAGTTGAAACTGTGAGATTGAAAAATGTTTAAAACCATGTCTAGAGAGAGACGAATACAGCAGATGCTGTTTTTATGAGTGAGTTCATGTTTAAGTTCTTACTCAGCACTGTCAACACTTTGTATTCAAATTGTATAAGCCATAAAATGTGTGTTCTTCCTATTTCCACAGCTACAACAAGCACTGCAGCAGTAATGCACGAGTAGGAAAGTGTATCTATAGCAGTGGCGGTCAGTGCCGTTTTAAGATGGAGGAGGATTTCTTTTGGATGAGCATGGCCTTGTTTCTATTACAGCATATTGAATGACTCTCAATCATATTCCATTCACCCAGTTCAATGTAACAGCGATAGGTTTAGGCTACTACATGATACTCTTTCTTTTCCCTATACCCATCATGAAGTTTCTACAACCAACATAGGTGCACACAGGTCGAGAGACAAATTTGAGGTCACAGACAGTGACACATGGACAGACAGTGACATTCAATACCGCCTTGCTTCCGTTTAAGAAACAATTTTCCACAGAATCAGTGGAATGAATACACCCCTGATCACGCGTGAACACAGTTCACTTTCATAGCAGCCACATTGTATTCCTTTTCACATCTATGCACTCTCCTCCTCTCACCTCTTCCCTTCACTTGTGGACTTCAATGCACAACACATCAGCTTTATGTGACCAGGCGAAAAAACGTTCCAAGCCAAACCGCTACACACAGCCTACATCGTTGTCACCATATTACCTAAAGTAACGTCATAGTCAGCATAGCTAATAGAACTAACGCGTTAGTAAACCCGCTACAATCATGCGGTAATGTTACAGTGTACAGTCAGTGAGCAGTTACACCGCCGGGCCCCGGTGGCAATAAATTAGTAATAGCAAAAGCTTACCTTGACTTGGAAGAGTTCCAGTGTTGTTGGAAAGTCATAGCCAGCTTGCTAACACAGCGTCCCTCTGTTTGGCTACTAGCTAGCTGCATTTGCTATCTAAGTAAACTGAAAGTGAAAAAAAAGGACAATCTCTCTCTTTCTGTTTCTCTCTGGCTTCTCCTTCATTTAGGAGGAAATTCATTTATTCAAAACTGTTCAACAATTGTCTTTCTCTGTCTTTGAGTCTACTCACCACATTATGTACACTGCAGTGCTAGCTAGCTGTTGCTTATGAATTCAGTACTATATTAATTCTCTGATCCTTTGATTTGGTGGACAACATGTCAGTTCATGCTGAAAGTGCTCTGATAGGCTAGAGGATGTCCTCCGGAAGTTGTCATAATTATTATATAAGTCTATGGAAGGGGATGAGAACCATGAGCCTCCTAGGTTTTGTATTGAAGTCAATGTACCAAGAGGAGGACGGAAGCTAGCTGTCCTACGGCTACACCATGGTGCTACCCTACAGAGTGCTGTTGAGGCTACTGTAGATCTTCTTTGCAAAATGGTGAGTTTTAATCAATTATTTGGTGACGTGATTATATTTAGTATAGTTTTATCTACAAAGGATAACTTTTGAAATGTTTTACAATTTCAATTTTTGTGAAATTCACTGAGAAGGATGGTCCTCCCCTTCCTCCTCTGGGGAGCCTCCACTGATCTATAGGCTTGCGTTGTTATTAATAGCGGCTTGGGTCTTTTTTAATATAGAGTAATGTTTCACTTTCTCTGTTCATAGGAGTAACAATATGAATTTGTGCATGAGGCAGAATCAGCTGGAAGATGGTGTCCCTTTTTGGTCAGTGTCAGTGGAGGAAAGGGAGAGCGGAAGAGCTGTTGAAAGGCAGACCCTCAGTCTGCTGGTCTCTCCCTCCACTGAGACTGACCATCAGAAGCAGACACCATCAGCCCAGTAAAATAAAAAGCAAATTATTTAAATGTATGCTCACTCAACTGTGCCTCACAAGTAATACAACAACAGATCTACTACCGGTGTGATCATATAGCCTACCTCAACTTTTGAAATACATATATTTTTAAATGGCCTGAACAACAATGCTGGGAAATTCAAGAAAAGCCAATATGCAGTGATAATGTATTTGGCCTATAGCTTACTGCACCAACTTAATTGCTACAGTACTGTTTTTAATTGGTTAATGTTGCATAGGCTTACATTTTCTAAGTCACATTAAAAAAATCTGAGCGGTAGATCTCGGCTTGCATTTGGACTCAGAAAGTAATTTTGACTCAGAAATGGTTGTTGACCACTTCTAGAGTTTCCCCAGTTAACACTATCAACGTTTCCCTTTACTTTGGCAATTGTGATTGAATCTACGAAATATTAGCCACTTTCAATGCAACACACCGAAACAAAACAAACTATGCAAGACATTTTGTTGCAGGCAGAACGCATCAGAGAAGGATTATTTTGGATTGACACGCACTACTCAGCTCGTACTCTACACAGACCGGTGTGGCAAAACCAATCAGAGCTGCAGTAGGCCTATATGAAAATTGACCATTGACATATATAGATCTGTGCCAATTACTTTGAACTGGACTGTGTTTACAGCCTGAGCGGTTGTGAGTAGATGCACTTGTTTTGAGATCAAAGCGAGTGCTACATGTAGCCATATGAGGACATTTTGTTCATATATTTTGCTAGTTAGGGAGTTATTAGCCCCGTTATAAATCATTTGGAGTCAGCATTATGGGAGTGATTGCTTCCTACAAGAACACCAAACGTGTACATTTCTAGACATCTTTGAAAAGCGAGTCAGGTAAAGAGCTTTTTTTTGTCTTAAAGGGTCAGTGTTGTATTTTGAGACAGGCTTGAATAAGTGATGTAGCCAATAGGCAGAGGGTAGCATAATTTGTCTGATTCTCTGTAATAATGGTATGGGAAAAATAATGCATTTTATTTTGAAAAAGTGGTTTCTTGCATCAAACAACACAACATTATCAGTCACCTCCTTGTCTGAAGAACTAGTGGATAAACAGTTAATGTCAAGCCCTGCAAGTTTTTTTCAAAAGTCTCATGGAATCTAGGCCTACATTGAGCACCACACATTGGCTGCTACTGTAGACTGAATGATAGAACAGCTATTTCCATGTGAAAATGTTATGGGATGCATTTTCTCCATTGTTTTTGATGGCATGTCACTCTGGTAGGCCTACATTATGATCAAATTGGCACAGTAGCCTACATGGCCACTGTTAAAACTGTAACTTAAAGTGGGATCAGCCTCAGTGTTCACAGTAGACCTGAAACATGCTTAGTGACCCCAAAAATTAGAGGGAACATTGGTTAAGACAAGTAACTATGGGTAAGGGCAAACATCATGATAAGCTTTCAAGCTTTGTTTGAGTAAGACTTCCGATTAACACCTTTTGTATTTAGAACAGTTGGATTTATTATAGCAAAAATCTACCAAGTCATTGATGGATCACTAGATAAAAGAAATGCATGTCTCTTTTCTGCCCCTGCAAACGGGTCGGCATACGTGTCATCACACTCCCTCATTTGATAGGTCGAGTAGGCGGGCTTTCTGACTTTGTGGCTGTGGTAACTAGTGACAACAAAGGTTACTCATCTGCGGAAGAGTTTTGAAATCTGACAGACCCCCTTTCAATCAGCTTTTGTTTTGTCAGAGGTTAAAAACATTCACACGTTTAAAAACAATATGCTACTTATTGCTCTATCTATAAATGTATTGCACAACTAACTTAATTTATTTTGGTCACTTTACACATTTATTTTGGGCAAGGGCGCAACTTTGGTTTTAGAAGTGGGAGGGACATATTTCTTTTGGGGGTAGATAAGCATTAATATTGCAAATAGATTGTGGCTTCCATCAATGTAATTGTCTGCATCATTTCCAATCCCCCATATATATTTTTGTAAATATATATGTAAAATATATTTTCCTTTATTAATCCCCTAAACCTACCATCCCTCCCCTAATTGGAGTAAACTAATGGATAACAACACTTTGGCTTCTACTTCCAGCTTATACATACTATACAATTTTTACTTGCCACAGTATATTTTACAATAGTTATGTTTTGTTTGTTTTTACTCTCATCCTTCAGCTCCACTCAACCCCTCCCATCTATCTCTGAACACCATCTAGTTTTGATTTCTATTTGCCATGCATTTTTTCAACTGTGCTGTGATGTTTAACAAAAGTTCTGATCCTTTCTATTCTCATAGATTCTACATATTGTAAATAAAATAAAAAATGTTGCTAAGAGTATTATTATATTAAGAGTATTATTATATTGTTGATTGAATGACTATGATCTTTTAAATCACCCAGCAGTGCTATTTGCAGAGGGGGGACATAACTTGGCAGGGGTTCTGGGGTCCTCCCAGGGGCATCTAAAGCACATTTCCTGCATTTCTACACAATCTAATATGACCCATGGCCGTTCTAGCCATCTCTATTCAGAACAACAAAAAGTAAGCAAGCATGCCCACAGTCAAGCTAGGTAAGAGATTATTAAATATGTTTAAGTGATTGATAAGGTCGAACGGGGGCGGCAGGTAGCCTAGTGGTTAGAGCGTTGGACTAGTAACCGAAAGGTTGCAAGATCGAATCCCTTAGCTGATAAGGTAAAAATCTGTCATTCTGCCCCTGAACAAGGCAGTTAACCCATTCAATATTGTGTTGCACCAATAGCCTAACATATTTACAAATAAAGCCAAAGTTGTATTGTCTTTAAGACATCCTCTATATCAAATTTCAGCCAGACCAGCCAGCCAAACCGAGCCACCTGACCCCTACCAGTCTAGTCAATAACTCAACTCTCTCCCCAAAACAACTTCCTTCCCATCTTTTTTTTATGTCTCAAGGGAAAACACACATACACCTACTCATTAACAGACAGAAACAGTACTCCCTCCATATAATTCACATCATAGGCCTAATAGTACTGTAGAACTTTTTTTACTTGCACACAATATAGCTGGGTCACGCCTTTCTGTCTCTAGGGGTCCACGGCCCTGTAGCGCTCTAACCCAACACACCCCACTCAAAAATCGAATCAAAATAAAATAAAATCACATTGGTCACATACACATGGTTAGCAGATATTAATGCGAGTGTAGCGAAATGCTTGTGCTTTTAGTTCCGACCATGCAGTAATATCTAACAAGTAATCTAACAATTTCACAACAACTATCTTATACATCCAATTTTAATTTTTAAAGTGACTAGAGATTTGAGTCAGTATGTTGGCAGCAGCCACTCAATGTTAGTGATGGCTGTTTATCAGTCTGATGGCCTTGAGATAGAAGCTGTTTCAGTCTCTCGGTCCCAGCTTTGATGCACCTGGACTGACATCGCCTTCTGGATGATAGCGGGGTGAGCAGGCAGTGGCTCGGGTGGTTGTTGTCCTTGATGATCTGTTTGGCCTTTCTGTGACATCGGGTGGTGTAGATGTCCTGGAGGGCAGGTAGTTTGCCCCCGATGATGCGTTGTGCAGACCTCACTACCCTCTGGAGAGCCTTACGGTTGTGGGCGGAGCAGTTGCCGTAACAGGCGGTGATACAGCCGGACAAGAAGCTCTCGATTGTGCATCTGTAAAAGTTTGTGAGTGTTTTTGGTGACAAGCCGAATTTCTTCAGCCTCCTGAGGTTGAAGAGGCGCTGTTGCGCTGTTGCGCCTTCTTCACCACGCTGTCTGTGTGGGCGGACCATTTCAGTTTGTCCGTGATGTGTACACCGAGGAACTTAAAACCTTCCACCTTCTCCACTACTGTCCCGTCGATGTGGATAGGGGGCTGCTCCCTCTTCTGTTTCCTGAAGTCCACGATCATCTCCTTTGTTTTGTTGATGTTTAGTGTGAGGTTATTTTCCTGACACCACACTCCGAGGGCCCTTACCTCCTCCCTGTAGGCCGTCTCGTCGTTGTCAGCTTTAGGATCTTATTGAAACATTAATTATTGGTTTCAGGCGTGTTAGGCCAGAGTGACAACAGTGCAGCAGACCCCCAGGGCCAGGACTGAGCTTCCCAGCAGCTAGGGATTGCCTAAATCTCCCCTGACATAGGCATGTTTTCAATACAGACTCCCTTTGTGTTACAATATTCCATATAAGGCATCCAGACCTTATGAAAGTTACACAGTAAACCCTTAATCTTAAAACAAATCTAGTGATACTGTACATAACTTGACATTTCTTCTATACATTGTGGGAGGATAACCAACCTTCCAATAAATGAAAAAAAGAAAAGTCCTCTCACTGTCAACTGCGTTTATTTTCAGCAAACTTAACATGTGTAAATATTTGTATGAACATGACAAGATTCAACAACTGAGACATTAACTGAACAAGTTCCACAGACGTGACTAACAGAAATTGAATAATGTGTCCCTGAACAAAGGGGTCAATATTAAAAAGTAACAGTCAGTATCTGGTGTGGCCACCAGCTGCATTAAGTACTGCAGTGCATCTCCTCCTCATGGACTGCACCAGATTTGCCAGTTCTTGCTTTGAGATGTTACCCCACTCTTCCACCAAGGCACCTGCAAGTTCCCGGACATTTCTGGGGGGAATGACCCTAGCCCTCACCCTCCGATCCAACAGGTACCAGACGTGCTCAATGAGACTGAGATCCGGGCTCTTTGCTGGCCATGGCAGAACACTGACATTCCTGTCTTGCAGGAAATCACACACAGAATGAGCAGTATGGCTGGTGGCATTGTCATGCTGGAGGGTCATGTCAGGATGAGCCTGCAGGAAGGGTACCACATGAGGGAGGAGGATATCTTCCCTGTAACGCACAGCATTGAGATTGCCTGCAATGACAACAAGCTCAGTCCGATGATGCTGTGACACACCGCCCCAGACCATGATGGACCCTCCATCTCCAAATCGATCCCGCTCCAGAGTGCAGACCTCGGTGTAACGCTCATTCCTTCGACGATAAACGCAAATCCGACCATCACCCCTGGTGAGACAAAACCGTGACTCGTCAGTGAAGAACACTTTTTGCCAGTCCTGCCTGTTCCAGCGACGGTGGGTTTGTTCCCATAGGCGACGTTGTTGCCGGTGATGTCTGGTTAGTGTCTTTAACAACCGTTCCACAGGTGCATGTTCATTAATTGTTTATGGTTCATTGGAAAAGCATGGGAAACAGTGTTTAAACGCTTTACAATGAAGATCTGTGAAGTTATTTGGATTTTTACGAATTATCTTTGAAAGACAGGGTCTTGAAAAAGGGACGTTTCTAATTTTGATGAGTTTATGAGCCACTATAAATGCTAGGTTACAGTTTCTTCTGATAAGTCTCCAGTATCAACATTTCCAAGCAAACAAAACCCGGGAGAAGGGAGAATCTGTAAACATACAGAGATAAAAGAACGCACTCTTAGCCAGAATTCAGCCAGCCTTCACAAGTCCACAACATATGCAAATATGTTCTCTTTTGTGTTTTACACCGCCAGCAGAATAATTTCGTTTCTGAGTGCATGCTATTCAGTTTCACTATCATATAGAATGTTCTATGGATGGTCTTAAACTGCAGCAATTTATGTCTGAGATTATATGAACATGACTGGGTATTCTAACATCTGTATCCATTCATCACCATCAATAGCGTCTCCCAGGTCTTCCTCACATTTTTGTTTTCCATGTTTTCCTCAGGAAAAGCCTCTATCAACCCTTGATACAGTTTGAAAATCGACTTTGGAGGTTTGTCAGACTGCCTTAAAATAGCATCTGGCTTGTCCAGTGTTTGCTGGTCAGAGAGAATAAAGTGTTGTATCTGCAAAAATTCACCTCACCTCTGTCACAGACTGGTCTTCCCTGGCTGCCTGACCATGCTGAGATCCCTGTCACCATCTGATCCTCCTAAACTGAGGCATGATAAAGAATTACCTCGGTGTACATTTATACATTATCCAAGAATATTATCCAATGGTTCAATAATTGAAATGACCGTTATTCCCAGATCCCAGACTGTAGCTTTAAGCTGCTGTCCTGTAGCTACTGTAGATCTACCCATCAATTCAAGATGGAACTTTGTATCAATTACTGAATATACTGCAAAATTCACCTGATCTCCGTAGACTGATCTTCCCTGGTTGTCTGATCCTGCTAGGACCCCTGTCACCATCTGCTCCTGCCAAGACACGATGAGCATAGCCTGCGTGTTCCATCAGAGATCATTGCAGTGCATGTTTTTTTTTTTGTCCCACAGATTATATTGAAACGGTCCTCTTTATGCTTTGTATGCATTAGCCTACCTATTTTATTAAAAACACATATTTTTCACATTATTCACATACTCAAAATTCGCTGCTTCAACTTCAGTAGCCTACCTCTTCTAGTGGGGCGTGAGAGTTCAATTGTGCCTAGTATGTGTGGTCTCATTGATATAGAGTAGGCTGCCTACATGGGCGGAGAATCACGTGGCAGTTATCTTGAATATGAAATTCACTTAAATATGATTAGACTGTAGTTTACTATGGAGTCTGTAAATAAATATAAATAAATATAAAAAAGTGGAGGGAACTCAACCAATGTGAGTCAAAATGCAATCCAAAAATTTTACCATGATTGAAAAGGAAAAGGCACAACGCGCACATAGGTTAGGCTACTATGGTGAGCCTAACCTATTGTGCCTTTTCATTTTCAATAAGAATGGATAGCCAATTTATTTGTCTCTGCCTGCAAATCGTCCTCCCAAAAGATAGGCTATATCCTATGGGACTGTGCAAATTGTTGCAGGTGTCGCTGTCATCATTCTTGCTGCTTCCAGTTCAGTAGCCATCCCTGCGAGATCAGGTGCGCGTGTGGTCTCAATTAAATAGAGTATGCTGTAGCCTATGTATACATGGGCGGAGAAGCACGGGACAGTTATCTTTCCAAGGGAGTGTACTTCCTAAATAGGCCTATGATTAGGCTATAGTTTACTACATTGCCTAGAATAGGCCTAAATATTGATCACCTATATTTCTCAGTCTGAAAATCTTCCCACTCCTTAAAGGTAGGCTATGAAAATAGCTCAAGAGAAAGTGCAAGTCTCTCCTACTCTGCTCTCTTCAAACTACATCTGGCATGTTGGCTGATATGGCCCAGTAATAGAATGTAAAGGCCATGCGAGAATCTCTGATAATTCAACATATTTCTTAAGTTATTTTTGATATTGCCTATAGGGGCGCAACATTTCTGGGACCATGGCTGACGAGTGAGCTGCATCACATACTCCTAAAATAACATTGCGGGACTGCGGTTGGGTTTGGGACCAGTTCTTGCGGTATTAGGTGGGAGTCAGACTGAAAGCCAGAGGGTCTGGGCGGGAGCGGGATGAAGAAATCGGTCCTGCACAGACCTCTACTGTGCACCATGACAGTGAAGCCTGTAACTTTAGAGCTGTTTATTACTGTGTCATAAAAAGTAGGGAATTAGCTAGGGAAACTGACAGATCAATAACGTTACAATGACATACTGACTAATACAACTCACATTGCACTGAAAAAACTTAGAATATAAATGTTGAATCGTTTGGCCGATGGTTTCATCGCTTGATTCAGGTCTAACTTGATTGAGGCAAAAATAACAGCTAATGTAAGCCAACATTTGGCCAGCTCTCTTTAACTGTACATCAACTGTCAAGCTTGGCAGGTTAATTTACTTCTGGAACATGACAAAACAAAGGCTACAACACATTTCCATACAAACAACTGCAGTTAGATAGTAATAATAGCCACCTCATATCACTATCTGACAGATAACTAGAGGCTAGAGCTGACCTGGCTGTGGTAGCTACTCACTAGCGTAGCTTATTCACCTTAGTCGAGAGGGGATGAACCATTTAGCTAACGTTACATGTCAGTTACAATACTAGCTCAGTACTGCGAATAAACACTAGTTTAGTTTTTTTTCTGTAAAGTTAAACAGCAGTTACCTTGCCAGCTACATTAGTCAACTAAAGAGTAACCAGTTTCTGTTTTGCTTCCTTTTACATCTCGGTGAAAGAGTACAACGCGTACACACTGTACTATGCTCAACTCTCCCGTGCTGGTCCAGCCAGCCTTCCAGAAGCTTTGCCTTCACACAGCCTGTCAGCCCCCTCTGTGGTGTCCGTGTAGTCCTAAATCCAGTCGGATAGACACTCCAACCTGACCGCTCTGAGGCATCCGCATGGTCCTAAAGCACACCGTTGCCTTGTTTTGTATCACATTCCAAGGTTGCGACCCTGATTTTGGGATCCACCCTTGTAAACGTAATTTGCATAATGACACGCAAGTGGAGAAGGACTGTTGAAACTGGGACTTGGAAAAATACGAGGTCAAATCATGACGTCAGTGATCTTCAGGTCGGAAAGTCGGAGCTCAAGGAAGAGGCCCGACTTGCCGAGTTGTAATTTCGATTTGGACGACCGTTCAAAAGATTTTTCCCAGTTGAGTTCCCAGTTGTCTTGAACGTAAGTTGCCTGAAGTCAGAGATTTCCCGAGGTCTTGAATTCCCAGTCTCATTTCAAGCAAGCGCATTTTCATCCACGTTCGCGCTTCTCACTGACTCCTACATTAACTTCGAACTTTTTCAAAAGCAGGCGAGAGAGAATGGAGGAGACAGAACGCTGGGAGTGAGCTAATCGAATTGATAAAAGGCCACAATAACGGTCGTTCGAGTGGGCGGGATTTAGCACAAAGAGGCACCTTTCCCAAGGCCATCCATGTGGCTATGGTTGTGCCAAAATTAAACCCCCATGTTTTCGTTCAAACTCTTATTTTTTCTCTCTCACAACATAAGCAGTGGGCGGCTTCTGTTATGAAAAAGCAGTGGCCCGGATCTGCAGTTGTTTTTCACAACAGAAGCCACCTACTGTTTTTGTTGTGAGAGTAAAAATAGAGTTTGAACTAATACATGGGGCTTTGCCCCCACCCCTACCCCATACAGAGCCTATCAGTCGATATAATCAAGAACTATCATCAGAAGTCACACAATATGAATCAGACAGAGGGGCTAAGCCTTACCCACTAGTTGGTCAGACTGGTCCAAATCCTATTAATATCATAATTTCAGAGTGCAATATGTTTACAGTAGGCAAAAAGCATCAACCACGGCTGTTATTACACCCCATACAAGTTAGTGGAGGTAATTACCATTTTTATACATTTTTGATTGTGCTGTAAGTAAAACTAGCTCTTCTGACTTCCTTTTTCTTCAAGGTTGAAGGTACCCAATCACATTGTTTTAAAAAGTGTGATTTACAATGCTAATGTAATAGATTTTAAAAAACAATTATACCGGGATAGCCCGCGAATATGACCCATGGTAGGGGATATAATTTGTTGAGTGCAATTTGATTTGAATAGGCCTATGATCGATTTCACATGATTTGAAATTTTTCATTAAGAGTATTTTTGACTTAAATTTCCTGGGCACGGTGTTATTTCCTGTTTTGGGTTCTAGGCTGCATCTAATTTCTCTAGCTGCGTCTCCTTTCTCTGGCTGTGTCTTAATTAGTTTCAAGTTTTAATGTCACATGCACAAGTACAGAGAAATGCCTTTCTTGCAAACTCAAAACCCAACAATGCAATAATCAATAACAATGTATTACTAAAAAACAACAACACAAGAAATAAGAATAGAAAATATGAAATACACAATAAAGTAAGTAAGTAAGTAAGCATACTATATACAGTAAATATTTCCAACACCATATTTACATGTGGAGGGATACTGGAGTGATGGAGGTAGATATGTATAGGGGTAAGGGGACTAGGCAAAGTGTGCATTAGTACACTTTCTCACATGGATTTAAACTCCCTCTAGCCAATGCTTACACCATTCCTACAGTTTTAAATCCATGAGGGAGTGTGCAAGTGCAAAAGCTGAAGAACAAACCCACATCCAAGTACTTTCCGCAGGTGCTGGAGTTGTAGGAATCTCATGGATTTTATTTATCACAACGTTTCGACCCTTAAGTCTTCATCAGGCATCCAGAATCAGGATGCACCCTTTGTCCTTAAGCCTGAAGTGCACTCTTGATCACTTGATCACTCGCTTCAATAATTGATAGTGGAAAATCCCCCTATCCCCTGTTTACACCAATCAAATCAGATGTTAATTGAGAATTAAGGAACAGATAGACAAAGCCATGATCTAATGTGGCTTAAATAGATAAACTAGGCCAGTGGTTCCCAACCAGGAACCAATATCCAAAGTGGGTACTTGGAAAGACTATTTTCATATGCCTACATGTAAAATGCATATGTGAGTGTACTTTTGGGGAATAACCGTCTTTAGATTCTCTCTAAGAAAATAATTGAGAGTGTAAGCAATGTACCTCCACTAGTCATGCATTATAGTTGATAACTATGTATCAGATCATTTAAATGTAATTAATATTATATCTGCATTTAGAATACGTCAAACATAGTTGTCATTGTCTTGTTTTTCTTTAAGAGATGCCATCTTTTAGAATAAAACGAGCAGCCCTGGTTTACAGAGACCTGACTAGAGGCAGGATAGCACGTACACCCCTGCCATCAACTTGGATCGGGGGTACAGGTTAGTCGAGGTAATTTGTACATGTAGGTAGGGGTGAAGTGACCATGCATAGATAATAAACAGAGAGTATCAGCAGTGTACAAAACAAATGGGGGGTCAGTGGAAATAGTCCGGTGGCCATTTGATTAATTGTTCAGCAATCTTATGGCTTGGGTGTAGAAGCTGTTAAGGAGCCTTTTTGTCCTGGACTTGGCGCACCAGTACCGCTTGCCGTGCGGTAGTAGAGAAAACAGTCCATGACTTGGGTGACTGGAGTCTCTGACAATGTTTTGGGCTTTCCTCTGACACCGCCTATTATATAGGTCCTGGATGGCAGGAAGCTTGGCCCCAGTGATGTACTGGGCCATACGCACTACCCTCTGTAGCGCCTTACTATCAGGTATGAAGGTAAGACCCAGATGCAGACCACATTGAATAAACAATAGTTTAATATCCCAACAGGGACAGGTAATAGACAGGTCAAAGCAGGTAGGGGTCAGTAAACCAGAGGTGGAGCAACAGTACCGGGCGGGAGGCAGGGTCAGGGTAAGGTAGAGGTCGGTAAATCCAGAGGGGGGCAAAGGTACAGGTCGGCAGGCAGGCTCAGGGAACCAATGAGACGGGGGAAAGGGGTGGGCCTGGAAACGGGAGACAAAGTGCTGTGAGACATGGGTTTGAGTCTGGACACTTGAAAGGTGGGATGTATACAAAGGGTACGGGGCAACAGAAGACGAACAGCAGAGTGATCTTGCATATGGGGAACGGGCCAATAAACCGGGGGGAGAGTTTGCGGGATTCCACCCGGAGGTGCAGATCCCGGGTGGATAGCCATACCTTCTGCCCGAGATGATACCGGGGAGCCGGGGTCCGATGGAGATCCACTTGTCGTTGATACCTGGAGGTCGTCTTGAGGAGGGCCGACCGGGCTCTCCTCCAGGTACGACGACAGCGGCGGACAAACATCTGGGCAGAAGGTATGCCAACCTCCTCTTCCTGCTCAGGGAAGAGTGGGGGCTGATACCCCAGGGAACACTCAAACGGTGATAGGCCCGTGGCAGAGCAGGGAAGGATTTTGCGGGTGTATTCCACCCACACCACCTGCTGGCTCCAGGTTGTGGGGTTGGCGGAGACCAGGCAGCACAGGGTGGTCTTGAGGTCCTGGTTGGCTCGCTCCGACTGGCCGTTAGACTGGGGGTGGAACCCGGAGGACAGGCTGGCCGACGACCCAATGAGGGTGCAGAACGCCTTCCCGAACCGGGACGAGAACTGAGGCCCGCGGTCGGAGACCATGTCCACGGGCAGTCCATGGATCCGGAAGACATGCTGCACCATGAGCTGGGATGTCTCCTTGGCAGAGGGTAACTTGGGGAGAGGAATGAAGTGGGTGGCCTTGGAAAAGCGATCCACCACGGTCAGGACGGCGGTGTTGCCATCAGACAAGGGGAGACCCCGGGACGATGAGGGATGGGCAGAGGTTGGAGGAGGCCAGCCGGAGCTTGTCGAGGGGTCTTGTTCCGTGCACAGACCGTGCAGGCGGCGACAAAGGCCCCGACGTCCAGAACCATGTTAGGCCACCAAAAGGCCAGGGTCCGCCGAGAGCCTGGGTGGCAGCCAAGCCTGGAGGAATGGGTTCACTCTAGGACCGTGGAGCGGACAGCATCAGGCATGAACATCCGGTTATCTGGGCCCCCCCCAGGGTTCGGCTGGGGCCGCTGCGCCTCCCGAAAATGTTTCCTGATACCCCAGCTGAGTGCCGTCGCCAGGCATGAGGTGGGAAGGATGGTCTCGGGCTCCGGGGTGGTAGCCGTGGGGTTATAGTGGCGAGACAGGGCATCCGACTTGATGTTCTTGGACCCTGGCTGGTAGGAGAGGGAAAAGTTGAACCGGGTAAACAGCAGGGCCCATCTCACCTGCCTGGAGTTGAGACGCTTGGCGGTGTGGAGATACTCCAGGTTTTTGTGGTCGGTCCACATAATGAACAGATTTTGAGCCATTGCCTCCATTCCTCCAATGCCATCTTCACTGTGAGAAGCTCCCGATTACCACATCATAATTCCTCTCCGTAGCGGTGAGGGGGTGGGAGAAGAAGACGCAGGGATGCAGCTTAAGGTCCAGGGCAGAACGCTGGGACAGAACAGCACCCACTCCGACATCCGAAGCATCGGCCTCCACAATGAACTGATAAGAATGGTCCAGATGAACCAGGATCGGAGCCGTGGTGAAGTGGTGTTTAAGGTCCCGGAACTTCTTAGGGCTAGGGTCCCATTTTCCGAATTTTCGCCTGTCTGACGTGCCCAAAGTTAAATGCCTGCCACTCAGGCCCAGAAACTAGGATATGCACATAATTAGTACTATTGGATAGGAAACACTCTGAAGTTTCTAAAACCGTTAAGATATAGTCTGTGGGTATAACAGAACAGATATAGCAGGCAAAAACCCGAGAAATTTTGCCCTTCTCTCACTTTGAATGCCTGGTAATATAAGTCAATGGGAGATATGACACAGGTTGCAGTACCTATGGCTTCCACTGGATGTCAACAGTCTCTGGACAGTGTCTGGAGGAAATAGCCCTGAGGAGATCCATATAGAAGAAGACAAACTGCAGGAAGGGAAAAAGGTAAACAAAAGTGACCGGTCACGAGAACGTGAACGGGCCAAGCTTTCTTTTCCTCTTATAACATTTCAGTTACCATCCGTGTAAAATATGATCGCTATTATTCATAAAAGGATACCTAAGGATTCATTATTAATGATATTTGATTTGTTTGTGAAAAGTTGAGAGGTATAACTTGAACGCGTTCTCTTCACTGTACAACGGGCGAGTAGACTGGCAATGCTTGGTGGAGTAGCTGAACATAACGTGCCAACCAAACTGAGATTTATGGATATAATAAATTACTTTTTCTAACAAAAGAACCATGGATTCTCTTGTTTGGACACTTGGGAAGCCCTCAGCAGAAGTTCTTTGAAAGGTAAGCGATTTATATTAGCTGTGATATGGACATTGTGAGAACCGCGCTGGATATGAATTCATGCTAATGTGGAAAATGTGAGGTGCTAGCCTCAAACAATCAAATGTAGTGCTTTCGCTGTGACAACGCAGTGATATTGCCAAGAAGCAGAGCTTTTGATGGCTATGCAACACTTGTATATTGATGAATGTTAAATATTACACATTTTTATTTTGAATTTGCCACGTTTTGTTTGCTCCGAAAACGGTCCCGCTAGCGGGATCCGATCCCTAAGAGGTTTTAAGGTCCCGGGAACACCCAGTCAGCGGCCGTGGACCTCGTGAACGGACCCTTGGTAGAGGTAAGGGCAGACAGGGGGGAGGCCAGTGTGCTGTAACCCCGGATAAAGCGTCGATAAAAGTTGGCGAACCCTAGGAAGCGTTGCAGCTGCACCCTGGACGTAGGCTGAGGCCAATCCATCACCGCTTTCACCTTCTCGGGATCTATCTTGAAGCTACCAGCAGAGATGATGTAGCCCAGAAAGGGAATGGTGGAGCGATGGAACTCGCACTTTTCCGCCTTAACGAACAACTGGTTCTCCAGAAGGCGCTGGAGAACCTGCCGGACATGGAGCACGTGTTCTTGGGAGGAGCGGGAGAAGACGAGAATGTCATCAATGTATACGAAGACGAACCGGTTCAGCATGTCGTGGAGAACGTCATTCATCAGAGCCTGGATCACGGCAGGGGTATGGTGAGGTCAAAGGGCATGACCAGATATTCGTAGTGGCCACTGGCTGTGTTGAATGCGGTATTCCACTCGTCCCCCTCTTGTATCCACACCAGGTGGTAGGCGTTATGTAGATCCAGCTTGGAAAACACAGTGTCTCCCTGGAGCGGCTCGAAGGCCGAGGAAATGAGTGGTAGCGGATAACGGTTCTTAACAGTGATGTCATTGAGTCCCCGGTAGTCAATGCACGGGCGCAGGGTCTTGTCCTTCTCCAAGAAGAAGAACCCTGCGCCAGCGGGAGAGGAAGAGGGATGGATAAATCCAGTAGCTAGGGAGTCCCTAATGTAGTTCTTCATAGCCTTGGTTTCAGGTCCCGACAGCGAGTACAGACGCCCCCAGTGCGTCGTGGTGCTAGGGAGAAGGTCAATCCCGAAGTCATAGGGGCGGTGCGGTGGAAGGGAAGTGGCCCAGGACTTGCTGAACACCTTCCGGAGATCCTGGTACTCCACGGGAATGGCAGGAAGACGTCCCGGGGCAGGTTGCACCGACTTCAGACAATGGGCGTGGCAGAACGGACTCCAGCCCATGATGGCACCCGTAGACCAGTTGATGAGTGGGTTGTGATGCTTGAGCCAGGAGAGTCCCAAAACCACTGGGATCTGGATGAGCAGGAACTGAATGGTCTCGCTGTGATTCCCTGACACCCGTAGGTTGATGGGAGTGGTGTTGTGGGTAACCCGACCTATAGAGCGCCTTTCCAATGCTCCAACATCCACCGGGAATGGAGAGGGGCTGAGTGGGGACGTTCAGCTCGGAAGCCAGAGTGACGTCCAAAAAACTCTCATTGGCCCCAGAAACAATGAGGACTCTGAGAGATTTGGACTGGTTTCCCCACAGCAGAATGACATGAAAAGGGGTTTAAGTAAGGGAAGCAGAAAAGTTCCCCATATGGCCCACCATAGTACTCGCTCCTACCGGTGAGCCTGGTCTTTTACTGGGCACAAGGACACAAAATGACCAAAAGTCCCACAGACAGCTTCTTGTGCTGATCCGGTCCTGCTGTTCCGCTGGGGACAGCCCAGCCCTGCCTAGTTGCATGGGCTCGGGAAACAGTACCTCTGCCCTCCTCGGTGACTCTCGAGGAAGGTCGGGAAATCTCGGGTGCTCTCGGCCACGAGACCATCGGGGACTTTGGGATGACTCGGAGGCGAGGTGGAATCCCTGGACGTGTGAGTGAAATCAAATGTTTTCCTCTCCATCCGTCATTCCCGCAATCTACCATCGATGTGGATGGTCAAAGCGATGAGGGAGTCAAAATCTGTGGGTAACTCCCGAGGCGCAAGCTCATCTTTAACCTCCTCCGAGACGCCGTGCAGGAACATGTCAAACAGTGCTTCCGGGTTCCACGCACTCTCCGCTGCCAACGTGCGGAAATCCACCACATAGTCGGCCACAGTGCGGGCGTACTGCCCGGAGTTGGATAAGCTTCCGGGCAGCTTCTCTCTCAGAGAATCTGGCATCAAAACCTTCCTCACCTCTCCCACAAACCCCTCCAGGCTTGCGCGTATGGCCGGCTGCTGTTCCCATACGGTGGTAGCCCAGGTGAGAGCCCTTCCAGACATCAGCGTGATAAGGTAGGCGTTTTTGGAGTGATCCGATGGGAAGGAGGAGGGCTGAAGCTCGAAAATGAGGGCACACAGAGCTAAAAACACCCGACAGGTGCTCGGCTCTCCATTAAAGCATTCCGAAGGAGGTAACCGGGGCTCCCGGGAAGGTGGAGTGGCCATTGGGGCGGCGCTGCTAACCGCCGAGTTGCTGAGGGGCGGTGGGGGGTTACCATTGTGGCAGGCTGCCCCCCAGATGACCCGCAAAATTGCTCCAGCAGCATGTCCAATGCCCGGTAATGGCGCTCAGCCAACTTTTGGACCCCCTCCATTAGCCCACGAAGTAATTCCTCGTGCCTATCAATGGCGGGCCCTTGGGAGGAGATGGCATTGCTCAGCTGGTCCGGGTCTGCTGGGTCAGGGTAAGGCAGAGGGTGGTAATCCAGAGGGGAGCAAAGGTACAGGTCGGCAGGCAGGCTCAGGGTCAGGGGCAGGCAAAGTGGTGGGATATGTACGTACGGTCACTGTGGGGACGACGTCATCGATGCACTTATTGATGAAGCCGATGACTGAGGTGGTATGCTCCTCAATGCCATTGGATGAATCCCGGGACGTATTCCAGTCTGTGCTAGCAAAACAGTCCTGTAGCGTAGCATCCGCTTCATCTGGCCACTTCCGTATTGAGCAAGTCACTGGTACTTCCTGCTTTAGTTTTTGCTTATAAGCAGGAATCAGGAGTATAGATTTATGGTCATATTTGCCAAATGGAGGGCGCTGGAGAGCTTTGTATGCATCTCTGTGTGTAGAGTAAAGGTGGTCTAGAGTTTTTTTTTCCTCTGGTTGCACATGTGACATGCTGGTAGAAATTAGGTAAAACGGATTTAAGTTTGCCTGCATTAAAGTCCCCGGCCACTAGGAGTGCCGCTTCTGGATGAACATTTTCTTGTTTGCTTATGGCCTTATAGAGTTGGTTGAGTGAGGTCTTAGTGCCAGCATCAGTCTGTGGTGGTAAATAGACGGCTATCTCTTGGTAGATAGTGTGGTCTACAGCTTATCATAAGGTATGCTACCTCAGGCAAGCAATACCTCAACTTCTTTAATATTAGACATCGCGCACCAGCTGTTATTGACAAAGGCACACACCCCCAACCCCTTGTCTTACCAGTCTTACCAGACCTTACTCTGTACTTCTTAGAAGCACCTTTGGCAGCGATTACAGCGTTGAGTCTTCTTGCAACGTCGCTGCAGCGTTGCAGCTATTTTCAGGTCTCTCCAGAGATATTCAATCGGGTTCAAGTCCAGGCTCTGGCTGGCCCACTCAAGGACATTCAGAGACTTGTCCCGAAGCCACTCCTGTGTTTTCTTGGCTGTGTGCTTAGGGTCGTTGTCCTTTTGGAAGGTGTACCTTCGCCCATGTCTGAGGTCCTGAGCGCTCTGGAGCAGATGTTCATCAAGTATCTCTCTGTACTTTGCTCCGTTCTTTCCCTCGATCCTGACTAGTCTCCCAGTCCCTGCCGCTGAAAACACCCCCACACTATGATGCTGCCACCTCCATGCTTCACCGTAGGGATGGTGCCAGGTTTCCTCCAGACGTGACACTTGGCATTCAGGCCAAAGAGTTCAATCTTGGTTTCATCCGACCAGAGAATCTTTTTTCTCATGGTCTGAGAGTCCTTTAGGTGCCTTTTGGCAAACTCTAAGCGGGCTGTCACGTGCCTTTTCCTGAGGAGTGGCTTCCGTCTGCCCATTCTACCATAAAGGCCTGATTGGTGGAGTGCTGCAGAGATGGTTGTCCTACTGGAAGGTTCTCCCATCTTCACAGAGGAACTCTGGAGCTTTGTCAAAGTGACCATCAGGTTCTTGGTCACCACCCTGACCAAGGCCCTTCTCCCCCGATTTCTCAGTTTGGCCGGGCTGCCAGCTCTAGGAAGAGTCTTGGTGGTTCCAAACTTCTTCCATATAAAGATTGATGGAGGCCACTGTGTTCTTGCGGACCTTCAATGCTGCAGAAAGTTTTTGGTACCCTTTCCCAGATCTGTGGCTTGACACAATCCTGTCAAGGGGTCTGAATGCTTTCCGAATGCACTGTACTTAATATACTGTAGTTATTTCACTGTGTTGTGCACATTACACTGTATTCCTGCGCAAATTACAACTTAGATTTTGATTTCATTTGATCTAGTTTACCATAACCCTGTTCACTCTATTGTTAGGATGAAAATATGTCATTTTGAAAGTTCTTAGAGACATGTATCTCACCAACACTGGTGTAATGTTTAGCAATGCAATCTAAGAAACGAAATGTCCTCATTTCAGAAAGAGCTCAAGATGTCTGGCTGCAGTTCTGCAGATGTGAGCTAGAACCTGTCACCCCAACCACTTACCTAGTCTGTCTGCATAAGCCACATTAGGTCATGGCTTTTTCTATCTGTTCCTTTCATCCCAATTGTCATCTCATTTGATTGGTGTAAACAAGGGGTTGGGGGACTTTTCACCAAAACGGTTATACCTGTCATTTAATATATTAATTTGAGTGATCAAGAGTGCACTTCAGGATTAAGGACACAGGTTGCATGCTGATTCTCTACCCTTTTTCAGAATTGCACACTTGCACCATCCCTGTCATGGATTTTTAAAGCATAGGAATGGTGTAAGTATTGGCTAGAGGGAGTTTAAATCCATGCGAGAAAGTGTACTAGTGCACACTTCGAGAGAAGCGTGGATAATTATGACTCAGCCAGAGAAATGAGATACAGCCAGTGGCGACCCGTCAGTGAGGACAGGTGGGTCAGAGCATGCTTTACATGTTATTTTGGCATTAATACGTGTCACATATTAGTTTGCAAACAATGAAGAAAACAACAACATTGAGTTAATTAAGCCGCATACTTACATGGTCTCTTTTTTTGCTTTCTTGAGTAAGACAGCTCCAAAATGCAAGTGTTTCAGCCTAGCTCAGTGCTTTCAGTGGTGGTGAGGCGGCCAGGGGGAAATACGGATCGTAAGGGTTGGTAATGTTCTCTAGTTGTGCCGTGATTGGCTCAGTGTTCTGTCACTCATGGGGACGCAAAATCTAAGGGAGAGCTTGAAAATTCAAGCCCCTTGGGTGCTGCCATAGATTTACATTAGTACTGCCCATCGAAGATAAAACGTATTGGTGCTCATCGGCCATTGGACATAAACATTACACAACAAGTTGGAAATCGCAAATTCAGTGGTTTGGAAGGAATCAGTGGCTAACTGCAAGCTTTGCAAAGCAATCACTAGCCTGCTATTCAGTGGATAGGGTGTGTGGTCCAAGTCTGGGTTTAAGGGTCTATTTTCCAAGCTTAAAAGGATAAACATTAACTCGCAACACATCATGGGCCAGAAAAGGTTGAATACGTTGGCCATGCTGTCAATCCAGCATAACTTCTGTCGTGTTCAAAATAACTTGAAACTTGGAACTGGGAAATCTCAGAGTTCAAGACAACTGGGAAAATACGTGCTAAGACTGGGAAAATGCGTTTCGAACGGTCATCCAACTCGGAATTCCAAGTCAGGAACTCAGACTTCTTTCTAGAGCTCCGACCTGAAGATCACTGATGTCATGATTCTACCTGGTTTTCTTTCCAAGTTCACAGTTGTCTTGAAAGCACCATAAATCCAGAGAATGCCAGACTTTGATGACAAAGTTTGATGACCAAATTTGCCCACAAGAAGGACCGCCGTGCCACCTTCCTGTTGATGTGAGCACAGCACAACAAAGTGAGTCCAAAAATGTATTGTATGCTGCTGCATAAATTATGTAATATGCAAGGGAGATAAGTTTTCTGTAGCTAATAAAGTATTACTAAGTGTATGTTGTGTAGTAAGCTGTTAGTAGCCCATGTGCTTCACCCTAATAATTTGGTCCCTTTTCCCCTCATAACTTAGCCTCCTGTTCTGATTTGGTGGTGTGCACATGTAGAGAAATGTAATCTTTTAATATTGTAAGAGCTTTCATTGTCTGCTTATATGCCCCCTTTATTTGTCCTACGGTTCTGACTTGGTGTACAGGGAGAATACTGTAAGAACGGCCCATGTTCTGAATTCTGTTGCTGTACATTTCAAAATTGCTGAACAAAAAATTATGTTTTTAGTTTGCCCCACAGAGATTACATGCTAAAATCGCCACTGGATACAGCCTAGCACCCAAAACAGGAAATTACATCATGTCATGGTTCCTGGGAAATTTAAGCCGGAAAAGACAGCTAATTCAAAATTGCAAATCATGTGAAATTGATAAAACATTATTCAGATCGAATTGCACTCATGAAAAGTTCTCCCCCACTAACTTGTACAGGGTGCAATAACAGCCATGGTTGATGCTTTTTGCCTACTGTAAACATTGCACTTGGAAATTATGGTATGAATATTTGATGTGAACCTTCTGACCAATTAGTGGGTGAGGCGGTGCCCCTCTGTCTGATTCGCTTCTTTCTTTTTCCCAACGCAGTTATGCCAAAACCACGCCCGTTATTCAGAGGGACGTTGTACTACGCTCCTATTGGCTAGCTAGCGTTCTCACTCACAGGCATTCCGCGCATAGACAGTGACCTTCCAAGGTAAGGATGGAAAGTGTAATTGAACAATTAGCTGCCTACCGTAATGCAGGCCTATTATTATCATGTTTGGTAACATTTGCCCATGTATTTATTTTCAGAGTTCCAATGAGTTGTAAAAATGTCTCAGAGAACTGCTGAATACCCTCAATTGAAGGTCAGCTAAATTAACCTAGGCTACTTAACGTTACTAACTCGGTATTTGAAGCGGTTATATTATCATTAGTAGTCTATTATCAGTTAAAGCATATGCTTATTATTCATAATTTCTCAAATATGTATTAGCTAATCATTCAGTCGAATTCGCTATGCTACAGCCATTCAATCTGTCTTTAAGCGTTAAGGGATGTTAATGGTTAACTCGGTCCACAACATTATGTTATTATATTTTTTTATCTTGAAATATAAGGGCAAATGTTAATCAGTGACTGAAATTTCGCGCCACATGATATTCACTTCCGGACTTGGAGAGCGCTCAAAGCGTTGTAGAACGCCCGTGGTTTTGGCTTTATCTGCGTTGGGAAGAAGAAAGATGCGACTGATTCATATCGCGTGATTTCTGATGATAGTTCTCGATAATAAAGTGACTGATTGAATCTGTATGGTGGCCATACAGAACCAACCTAAAAAGTGTTCGTTGAAATTATATTTTAACTCTCACCCAACACAAGCAGTGGGCGTCTTCTGTTGTGAAAAACAACTGCAGATCTTGACAGCCCGGATCCGTAGTTGCTTTTCACAACAGAAGCCGCTCCACTGCTTGTGTTGTGAGAGAGAAACAATTTAGTTTGAACGAAAACATGGGGGTTTGGCCCATCAATAGCCACAGGGCTGGTGTTGGGGAAAAGGTGCCTTATTTTTTAGGGAACCGATCAGCTATGAAATTAGAATATATAATTGGAGTAGTTTAACCGCCCTTTTTATTTCTTATATTTTTTGGTAGGTGGAAAACATAACAATTCTATATATGTATATATAACGTTTTTTCCGAATTGCACTGGACTCCAAGTGTATCGCCAATCATCCAATCACTCCAATCTTAATTCCAACACTCAGATGTCTCAGATGTCCATCAACCCATAACCCATCTTTCCAAGTACACTACCACTTGAATATTGCTATTTGTACCATTTCTACAGAGATTTCCCTAAAAATAAATACTTTACCTATACATTTTCCCATTGATTGAACATGGTTTTTCAAATATCATAACAGTACTGTTTGTAGATCCATCTGACCACAGACATTATGACTTAAGAACCACTCCTGGACATGACTTCAAAATCGAGCCACCGAAGGACAGTATCAAAACAGAGTATCTGTTGACTCTGTTTCCTTGTGGCAGAGTCTGCACATGGATGACTGTTCAATGCCCCATATGTTGAGCATTCTTTTTGTGGCGAGAATAGTTTAAATTGAAAAGAACGGAATGATGTTTTGTATATCAGTTCATAAACACAACGCCATGGTATTGGGACATAAAAGATCTGTTCCCAACTCTCTAGAATTTTATGCGGGAATAGTTGTCAAACCTCTCGACCTTAAGTGAAACATGCAATTTACGATTTATACTAGCTACTCATTTTAAGCCATGCATGGTTTTCATTGGAGGCAGAGAAAACAATTACTTCCTTTCTTTTTTGAGTAATTGCCTCTTCCATTTTTTGTGGCAAAGCTGCAATGAGTTGATTATACATTTGTATTGAGCATACATCTCCATAAACCCAGGGAAAAATAACCTTTTGAGGGAACCAATCGAAGCTCAATTAATTTCTGGATGAATGTTGCACCAACAAACGGACTCCTTTCCAGATCAGTGGGTCACAACTCTCCTTCACTGTGTACCACGTGGGTCACGTCAGACAAGAACGTTCAAGGCTACTTATGTTTATTCTTTTTGTTCTCAATCAATATGTACTGCAGTTTGACAATATGTACTCTATCTCTGTTTGTCCCTCTTTCTTTATCTCTTTGTCACCTTCTCTCTCTAAAATCTCCTGTTTTCTTCCACTGTTTTGTCAGAGTGATGAACAGAAAGAAAGAGGTGTGGAGGGCTGGTAATGGATCTCTCCTCTCTGACCCCCCATAATCTCTGTACCACCCATGCTGACCCCTCCTCCCGCTGCAGTGCCCTCCCCTCTTCCTCTCCTCTTACCCTCTCAGGACCATATCAGTTAGAAATCTGGAGAGAAGCTTCATCTTATATTAAATTACCAGTGACTGGCGACATATGAACCAGATAATTGGTAGGAGTTATACTCACCATACATTCTATATATATATAGTTTTTTAATTAACTAAAGTTGGTGCTGTTGAACACATAATGAATTTGACTCTCTACCTTTAACTGATGTTTACACTGTGCATTTTCTGTGATCCTATGGTTTTTGGAAGTTATGAAATTCAAGAACTGCATTTTTTTGTCTGCAGTACTATGGTCATAGATGAGTAGTCTACTGTAGATTACATGTCATGTCTTATTCCAGCCAGTAGGTGCTAGAACACCTAGCTACTGGGGATACTTGTGGTACTGTAGGGTTATTTTATGATAAAGACGTCAGTGATGGCAGGAATTAAAATATGAATAAGAATCTCATCTATTCAATCAAAACAAAATAGCCTAAAATAAAAGCCAATAGTACTACTGATAATATGTTTGTGGTCTTACAGTTATTATGACAACAAACAGAACTCAAACAGACACGGTATGTATGTCTACTTAAGTGAGTTAAGTGAGTTTACTGAAGATAGTGGTTATGCCTTTACTCACATCTAATCTCAGGCGACCACTCTGGCCCTAAATTACCTGTTTCTCCAGTAGGCTACATGTGTGTCAGTATAGACTAATCTAATGCCCGTCATTCAGTGTGGTACGAGAATAGCCAGACCACTTAGACGCCGGGCTTCTGGAAAGGAAGAGACTGACACTCGCTACACACAATCGGGCAGATTAGCCTTGAGGTCAGTAATCTGGTTTCAGCACCATGGATAGCGAAGGCAGCGCTCGATCATTCATTCGAGATAAACATTTGGATTTATTTGAGAAGTTATTTTTTAATTTCTAAGCACTGCTAAAACAACGTATTTTCTAACCTCGATTGTGTAAAATGTAGGCATGGGAAGTTTTTGTTATTTTTTCTTGAATTTCTACTCACGGCTCACTTTGAGTTGAATAAGGCTAAAATAATCACAAAAAGGAGGACCAGCATAGGGAGGACCAGCATAGGGGGTGGACCAGCAAGTTGATAAAGGGAAGCAAGGTTTAATGGTATGTGAGTGAGAGGTTAAGGGCGGAGAGAGAAGGTGATAGTGAATAGGGCTGCGCGCTCAAGCGGGAGTGCGCGCGGACAGCAAATCGGTCGGAGACTGGAGTCGCAAGGATGGAGATACGACCAGATAGGTTTAAAATCGTCGCGGGCCAGACCCTCGGAAAATTACACAAGTAAGTTAAAACAACAGCTTTATTACCTTTTCTGTGTGGCTTATTGGTGCAAATTGTGTAGCCTACTTTGTTAGCGTAGCGCGTGAAATCCAGATTAGCACCGTCTTGATTTTTTTTTTATTACAAAATAGTCACTTGCCATCCCGCCCGGCATAATTTAGAGTTTATATATAGTTTAAATATATGTATATTCAAGTAGCCTAGGCCTATTAAGCGTTGTAAAAGATCAATTATGACTTTTATCTGCACTTTTGGATAAAAAGGAACCGGTGGGCCGGCCGGCAAGACACATTTGGCTATAGGCCATGGAATCAAGATGCCCAAAGGCCTGAGCGGGGTTAGATGACCTGACGAAACATCTGTTTGCAATGATCAATTTGGTCTTTCAGTCAATTTAGTAAAACCAACATTTCTAAGTTTGAGGCAACTCTAACTGAGTAAGATGAAAGATAGGCATAGCCTACATTTTTATTTATGTTCAGGAATGTATTTTACGAGTAGCCAACTGTTTATCCTTCATGTTAAATTGTTAATTTCAAAAAGGAACCCTGACCTCTAATAGAAAATACTTGATTTCCATCGTGTGTAAATGTATAGCTTTTGTTCTATGTGAACTGTCAGAGCAAGGACATTGCAAGGGGGCACTTAGCTACCTCAATTACCTCGTGCCCCTGTGACAACAATTTTGGCCCCCTTTGTGGCCCCCCTAAATGTGGAGTATGACATTTTACTCGTTATTTGTATTTGTAATTCACTGTGTATTTAGTCCTCCTGTCACTAATTATTATTGTATTTTATTATGTATCTTTAACCTCATTGTTGGAAAATTACCCGTAAGTAAACATTTCACTCTTAGTGTACACCTGTTGTTTACGAAGCATATGACGAATACAATTTGATTTGTCCATTCTAAAGTCTATAGATAGGTCTACCTCAAATAGTTCCTAAAGGAACCACAGTATCTTCGAGTTCACGGACGTTTTCTGTAGGCCGAAACCAAATAAAGAAGTTAGCCTCAGCTCACCTGGGTGCGCAAAGCTCAGCTTGTGATGGGATGGATGGATGAAGAGGCCTAATAGCCTACATTAGTTTCTTCTAATTTGGCATGTAAATTATTTTATATAGATAGACCATGATGAGCCTTTATACACTCCGCATTGCATCATGCTTAGCCATTGAACACACCTCTTCAAATTCGTGGATTCGGGTATTTCAGCCACACCCGTTGATAACAGGTGTATAAAATCGAGCACACAGCCATGCAATCTCCATTGACAAGCATTGGCAGTAGAATGGCCCGTACTGAAGAGCTCAGGGACTTTCAATGTGGCACCGTCATAGAATGCCACCTTTCCAACAAGTCAGTTAGTCAAATTTCTGCCCTGCTAGAGCTGCCCCTGTCAACTGTAAGTGCTGTTGGAAAAGGCTAGGAGCAACAATGTCTCAGCCGCAAAGTGGTAGGCCACACAAGCTCACAGAACAGGACCACCGAGTGCTGAAGTGCTTAATGCGTATAAATCGTCTGTCCTCGGTTGCAACACTCACTACCGAGTTCCAAACCGCCTCTGGAAACAAAGTCAGCACAAAATTTCCATGGCCAAACAGCCACACACAAGCCTAAGATCACCATGCGCAATGCCAATAGTTGGCTGGAGTGTTGTAAAGCTCACCTCCATTACACTCTGGAGTAGTAGAAACACATTCTCTGGAGTGAGGAATGGAGTCACGTTTCCCCATCACAAATCTGAGTTGTGCAGATGCCAGGAGATCGCTACCTGCCCCAATGCATAGTGCCAACTGTAAAGTTTGGTGGAGGATAAATAATGGTCTGGGGGTGGTTTTCATGGTTCAGGCTAGGCCCTTAGTTCCAGTGAGTGGAAATCTTAACACTACAGCAGGGGTGGGAAACTCAAGTTATCGAGGGCTTGATTGGTGTCACACTTTTTCTCCATCTCTAGCAAACACATCTGATTAATCAAATTGCATTCTAAACTTAAGATCATGATTAGGTGATTATTGAAGTCAGGTATGTTAGCTGGGGATGGGGCAAAACTGTGACACCAATCAGGCCCTCAAGGACTGGAATTACCCACCCCTGCACTACAGCATACAATGACATTGTAGACGATTCTGTGCTTTCAACTTTGTGGCAACAGTTTGGGGAAGGCCCTTTCCTGTTTCAGCATGACAATGCCCCTGTGCACAAAGAGAGGTCCATGCAGAAATGATTTGTCGAGATCGGTGTTGAAGAACTTGACTGGCATGCACAGAACCCTGACCTCAACTCCATCTAACACCTTTGGGATGATTCGGAACTCCGACTGCGAGCCAAGCCTAATAGCCCAACATCAGTGCCCGACCTTACTAATGCTCTTGTGGCTGAATGGAAGAAAGTCCCCGCAGCAATGTTCCAACATCTAGTGGAAAGCCTTCCCAGAAGAGTGGATGGAGGCTGTTATAGCAGCAAAGAGGGGACCAACTCCTTATTAATGCCTATGATTTTGGAAGGAGATGTTCAATGAGCAAGTGTCCACATACTTTTGTAGTGTAGTAAATATATATATACACTACCGCTCAAAAGTTTGGGGTCACTTAGAAATGCCCTTGTTTTTGAAAGAAAAGCTATTTCTTTGTCCATTAAAATAACATCAAATTGATCAGAAATACTGAAAATCTCGTACAACGCTGTGTACTACTCCCTTCACAGAGCAGCGCAAACTGTCTCTAACCAGAATAGAAAGAGGAGTGGGAGGCCCCGGTGCACAACTAAGCAAGAGGACAAGTACATTGGAGTGTCCAGTTTGAGAAACAGACGCCTCACAAGTCCTCAACTGGCAGCTTCATTAAATAGTATCCGCAAAACACCAGTCTCAACGTCAACAGTGAAGAGGCAACTCCGGGATGCTGGCCTTACTACAAGATGAGACACTCTCTCTCCTTTCTAAAAGTTCTAAAAACAAAGATACTGTAGTTCTAGGCTATAGCCTCCATTTAATGCCACCTCTTTGTGTTTGAAACTTGCAGAGAGCAAAAGAGGTGGCATTAAATGGAGGCTATAGCCTAGAACTACTGTAATCCTATTAGAACTTTGCTTCTTTTTTAAGTCGTTGAAAGTGCAGTGATAGACATTTGGGTGACAAATCGGACATTGTTTTTCCATTGGAATTTGGTTGTGCTTTTAGATGGTTGAAAGCATACTGATAACACATTGGAAATTCAACTAACTTTTGGCTGTCTTTTTAAGTGGGCGAATATAGGTTGCAATCTCATTGATCAACATCTCAAACAAATATTATCCAATTATGTGTGCCCAGTCGAATTTCTCTCTGCAAGTTTCAAACATAAAGAGGTGGCATTAAATGGAGGCTATAGCCTAGAACTACAGTATCTTCGTTTGTAGAACGTTATGATGGACGAGACAGAAAGTTTCATCTAAGTTTATGCTTGGTTCATATTTTACCCCGCAATAATCATGGTTATTATACTGTAATGACATGATAACAAATCAAATTTGATTTGTCACACGCACCTAATACAACAGGTGTTGACCTTACCGTGGAAATGCTTACTTACAAGCCCTTATTAACCAACAATGCAGTTGAAAAAAAAATAATTATGAAAATATTTACTAAATAAACAAAAGTTCCCCAAAAAAGTAACACAATAAAATAACAATAACGAGGCTATGGACAGGGGGTACAACAAACTAAGTTGATGTGGCTTTGTGCCCAGAGTATGTATGCATTTTAGTTTTTTTGTGTGTGCAAAAGAATGGTATGCACTGAGTGTACAAAACATTAGGGACACCTTCCTAATATTGAGTTGCACCCCATTTTGCCCTCAGAACAGCTTCAATTCGTTGGGCCATTTGACTCTACAAGGTGTCAAAAGCGTTGCACAGGGATTCAAGTTGGCTGGATGTCCTTTGGGTGGTGGAACATTCTTAATACACACTGGAAACTGTTGAGTGTAAAAAACTAAAAACAGCAGCTTGCAGTTCTTGACACACTCAAACCAGTGTGCCTGGCACCTACTACCATACCCCGCTCAAAGGCACTTAAAAAGGCACTGTGTTCCTAATGTTTTGTCCACCCAGTGTTTAGCCTATTGTGTCCAGCTGGTCAGCTAAGTACTGACTTGCCTAGTTAAATAAAGGTTAAATAAAAAATAAATACAAAAAAAGTATTTGGAATTGGCCTAGGCCTACATGCAATGAAAGTTAGATCAGCAGCTAATTTGCATAGTGAGATGCAGTGTGACCACTTGAGAGACTTGGCTACACTGCTCAAGAAATGTGAAAGACACATCTTTCATAAGGGGACATAATGTTTGTTTGGCGCGCCCACGATGCAAGAAAAGGTATGATGAATCTTCAGAAACATTGATGGATATCGGAGCGCAAAGAGTTTGCGGTCTCTCTTTTTCTCAGGATTTGAAGGTGCGTCTAAACACACAAATCCTCTCCCGAAATAACCCTCCCGCTCCAAGCTGTTGGCCCACATCCCAATCACCATATACCCCTCTCTTTCTTTCTTTCTTTCTTTCTTTCTTTCTTTCTTTCTTTCTTTCTTTCTTTCTTTCTTTCTTTCTTTCTTTCTTTCTTTCTTTCTTTCTCTCTTTCTCTCGCTCTATATCTCTCTCTCTCTCACATCAATTCAAAGGGCTTTATTGGCATGGGAAACATCAAATCAAATTTTATTTGTCACATACACATGGTTAGCAGATGTTAATGCGAGTGTAGCGGAATGCTTGTGCTTCTAGTTCCGACCATGCAGTAGTATCTAACAAGTAATCTAACAAATTCACAACAACTACCTTATACACACAAGAGTAAAGGAATGAATACGAGTATGTACATATAAATATTTGGATGAGCGATGGCTGACCGGCATAGGCAAGATGCAGTAGATGGTATGGAGTACAGTATAAACACATATACAGTGGGGAAAAAAAGTATTTAGTCAGCCACCAATTGTGTAAGTTCTCTCACTTAAAAAGATGAGAGAGGCCTGTAATTTTCATCATAGGTACACTTCAACTATGACAGACGAAATGAGGAAAAAAATCCAGAAAATCACATTGTAGGATTTTTTATGAATTTATTTGCAAATTATGGTGGAAAATAAGTATTTGGTCAATAACAAAAGTTTATCTCAATACTTTGTTATATACCCTTTGTTGGCAATGACAGAGGTCAAATGTTTTCTGTAAGTCTTCATTCATCCATGCAGATTCATCCATGCAGATCTCCTCTAGAGCAGTGATGTTTTGGGGCTGTCGCTGGGCAACACGGACTTTCAACTCCCTCCAAAGATTTTCTATGGGGTTGAGATCTGGAGACTGGCTAGGCCACTCCAGGACCTTGAAATGCTTCTTACGAAGCCACTCCTTCGTTGCCCGGGCGGTGTGTTTGGGATCATTGTCATGCTGAAAGACCCAGCCACGTTTCATCTTCAATGCCCTTGCTGATGGAAGGAGGTTTTCACTCAAAATCTCACGATACATGGCCCCATTCATTCTTTCCTTTACACGGATCAGTCGTCCTGGTCCCTTTGCAGAAAAACAGCCCCAAAGCATGATGTTTCCACCCCCATGCTTCACAGTAGGTATGGTGTTCTTTGGATGCAACTCAGCATTCTTTGTCCTCCAAACACTGACGAGTTGAGTTTTTACCAAAAAGTTCTATTTTGGTTTCATCTGACATTCTCCCAATCCTCATCTGGATCATCCAAATGCTCTCTAGCAAACTTTAGACGGGCCTGAACATGTACTGGCTTAAGCAGGGGGACACGTCTGGCACTGCAGGATTTGAGTCCCTGGCGGCGTAGTGTGTTACTGATGGTAGGCTTTGTTACTTTGGTCCCAGCTCTCTGCAGGTCATTCACTAGGTCCCCGTGTGGTTCTGGGATTTTTGCTCACCGTTCTTGTGATCATTTTGACCCCACGGGTGAGATCTTGCGTGGAGCCCCAGATCGAGGAAGATTATCAGTGGTCTTGTATGTCTTCCATTTCCTAATAATTGCTCCCACAGTTGATTTCTTCAAACCAAACTGCTTACCTATTGCAGATTCAGTCTTCCCAACCTGGTGCAGGTCTACAATTTTGTTTCTGGTGTCCTTTGACAGCTCTTTGGTCTTAGCCATAGTGGAGTTTGGAGTGTGACTGTTTGAGGTTGTGGACAGGTGTCTTTTATACTGATAACAAGTTCAAACAGGTGCCATTAATACAGGTAATGAGTGGAGGACAGAGGAGCCTCTTAAAGAAGACGTTACAGGTCTGTGAGAGCCAGAAATCTTGCTTGTTTGTATGTGACCAAATACTTATTTTCCACCATAATTTGCAAATAAATTCATTAAAAATCCTACAATGTGATTTTCTGGATTTTTTTTCCTCATTTTGTCTGTCATAGTTGAAGTGTACCTATGATGAAAATTACAGGCCTCTCTCATCTTTTTAAGTGAGAGAACTTGCACAATTGGTGGCTGACTAAATACTTGTTTTCCCCACTGTATATATGAGATGAGTAATGTAGGATATGTAAACATTATATAAATGGCATTGTTTAAAGTGGCTAGTGATACATTATTTCATCCAATTATAATTATTAAAGTGGCTAGAGATTTGGGTCGATGGCGAGCAGCATAGGCAAGATTCAGTAGATGGTTTAGAGTACAGTGTATACATTTGATATGAGTATGTCGGATATGTAAACATTATATACAAAATTGTTTAAAGTGGCTAGTGATACATTGTTACATCCAATTCCTATGTTTAAAGTGGCTAGAGATTTAAGTCAGTATGTTGGCAGCAGCCACTCAATGTTAGTGATGGCTGTTTAACAGTCTGATGGCCTTGAGATAGAAGCTGTTTTTCAGTCTCTCGGTCCCAGCTTTGATGCACCTGTACTGACCTCGCCTTCTAGATGATAGCGGGGTGAACAGGCAGTGGCTCGGGTGGTTGTTGTCCTTGATGATCTTTTTGGCCTTCCTGTGACATCGGGTGGTGTAGGTGTCCTGAAGGGCAGGTAGTTTACCCCCGGTGATGCGTTGTGCAGTCCTCACTACCCTCTGGAGAGCCTTACGGTTGTGGGCGGAGCAGTTGCCGTACCAGGCGGTGATACAGCCCGACAGGATGCTCTCGATTGTGCATCTGTAGAAGTTTGAGTGATTTTGGTGACAAGCCGAATTTCTTCAGCCTCCTGAGGTTGAAGAGGCACTGTTGCGCCTCCTTCACCACGCTGTCTGTGTGGGTGGACCAATTCAGTTTGTCCGTGATGTGTACGCCGAGGAACTTAAAACTTTCCACCTTCTCCACTACTGTCCCCTCGATGTGGATAGGGGTGCTCCTCTCCTGTTTCCTGAAGTCCACGATCATCTCCTTTGTTTTGTTGACATTGAGTGAGAGGTTATTTTCCTGACACCACACTCCGAGGGCCCTCACCTCCTCCCTATAGGCTGTCTCGTCGTTGTTGGTAATCAAGCCTACCACTGTAGTGTCGTCAGCAAACTTGATGATTGAGTTGGATGCGTGCTTGGCCACGCAGTTATGGGTAAACAGGGATTGCGTCGTCTGTGGACCTATTGGGACGGTAAGCAAATTGGAGTGGGTCCAGGGTGTCTGGCAGGATGGAGGTGATATGATCCTTGACTAATCTCTCAAAGCACTTCATGATGATGGAAGTGAGTGCTACGGGGCGATAGTCATTTAGCTCAGTTAATACATAAAAAAAACAAAATACTGCATGGTTTCCTGAGAACGTGAAGCGAGGCTGCCATCTCTGTCGGCGCCCCGGAAGTAGTAACATGTTTACTTTGCCAAAGCAAATGAAATAGATAGATAATAAACAAAATGAAATAAACAATCAGCAATGAACAGTAGGTCTAAACAGTACACTCAAAAAAGGTTCAAAGGAATAGAGACATTTGAAATGTCATATTTTGGCTATGTACAGTGTTGTGACAATGTGCAAATACTTGAATTACAACAGGGAAAATGGGAACATTATCAGTCACCAATCAGCCATCTATTGTGAGTTTAGAGCTGAGTTTTCATAAACCAAATAAAAAATTGCTGAATGTTTCTAAAGCTCATTTTGGCCCCGTACAGTGCGTGGATTGTTGAGAGAATAAGGTGTTTGGTTATTGCATTCATAGGGATGTATTTTAATTCCTGTATCTATGATTGTATTATTCAAGAGAGATTTCCATTGCCCTCAGCTTACAGGTGTTCCTATGCCATTTCAAATTTTTCTCAACTATTGACTAAACTATTCCGTTGTGTATTCAGAAGTCTGCAACCTCGTATCAAGAGGGTCTGTGTCATATTCAGGTGGTACGTTATCTCGAAAATAATACCCATTCTAGTTGCTTCCCAGATCTAGTCCTACTCCTCATGTACATTACAACTGATTCTTCAATCATCTTAACCTGTTGATTGAACTCTGAACTGCAATGCTGAACTGTCCTCACGCCAGTGTCCTTGACGAATGAATTAAGAGATTAAGTTGGAGAGAACCTGGTATACTCATTTGACAAACCAGTGAACAAGTAGTCAGTCATTGACCTCTATTTAATTTCCTCTCCTGTAATATGTCTCAAAGAGTTTTGCGCAGAAAGACTTCCACATTTACCACACAGGTATGTATCATTCTGTCGGTTTGTGTGATATTATTTAGAGAGTCAAAACGAGAGGAGTTAGTGAAGAGCTAAGGATTAAAAGGGCTATACGTCTCAGGGCCAGACGAAGGCAACCGGAAGTTAAGACGTGGAGGAAAAAAGATAGAAAAACAAATACATAAAAAAAAAATCTAAGCATCTGCTGCAATGTTATCAAGTGAGCACTGGCCTGTCTTCTACTTCATTACTATGGGACAGTTGGCTCCTAGCACTTTTTCAGTTGTTATTTGCAAGACAAGGTGTTGAGCACGTTTCACCTTGAACACATTTCATAAACACCTGACAGGTATCAAAAGGACATTGTTTCACCTGCACAGATGTGCCCTTCTATATGCGATCCTGTTTAGACAGGGAGAGATTTCTCAGGACGCAGAAAGGGGAATCGGTGTTAGAAGAGCAGTCGTGCAAGATGGGTGTGACAATGTGAGAGGAGAGGGAATTGAGGATGGAAGGCAGGGACTGAGACGAGACCAAACAGATGAACGAGGGACAGGAAGAATAGAAAGAGAGAGAGGCTTACTAAGACCGAAATAGGAGGAGATATGAATAATTAATCGTCAGCGAAAGTGATTAATACTTAATCAATGTCGAAGAATGTTGGAGCCATTGCTTGTGTGAACTGTTATTGGTAAAGACACCATAGTGGTAGTCTGGCTGATACCAAATTCAAATTTCTCCTGACTCCAGAGTCTGGAAAGGCTGGTTTGATGTTGTCGGCACAATGCGTCGATAATGAAGGGTGCTGTGCTTTTACTGGTTGGTTCTCCTTCGTGTCTTTCTCACTCAAACCCACATGCACGGCCATGGACAGCCCCTGAGCGCTGTCCCCTTTCATTACAACTGTTGGATTTTCAAATCCAAACAACGAGAGGTCTCAAAAAAACATTTGAGAGAAATAATCAATACGTCCCCTCAATTTCTGAGCGACTATTGCATTATCAAACGGCTTCCGGGTCCAGACCAGCGTGTCACAGCTCTCCCTCGATGTGAGTCACGTGGGTCGCGTCAGCCAGGATACCGTAGTGGCACCCGTTTTGCGGATGTTGCTTCCTCACATGTATTGGCGTACACAGGTTCCGCATACCACAGCAGTTTTTCGACTTGCCGCAATGCACAGTTTGTAAACTATAGTTTGAAACCAAATATGGTGTCAAGTTTGCTCTCAAAAGTGTAATAGAGGGCATGTCTATTTTACCCTTGCATCATTCTCAAGCCTCCACATAGGAAGTTCACATTCTAAAATGGCCTTGCATGTTGATGGGGTGACAGACACACACCTTGTGCCCAATGACAGTGCTGCTGTGTGACAGATCGCTATGACATTGTGACATTGGTCTTCATACTGCTTTGGTGACACTGTCAGTAGATTACCCTAGCTTGATTTATCATGGGTTTGACTGGCCCTGGGTAGTCTGTCTCAGTAGATATTGCCCTGGTAGTTCTGAAATTCTGGTCAAGTTTCTGGTAGGTAAGGATATCAGAGCATTGACCCAGTATGATAAATACTTTTGTCTTGATTTGGACAAATGTATCAAAAAACGTATTCTGTACCGTTTTCAGGGATTATATTTGCGAGACATCCCGTCTAAGCATCACCTTTCCCTGTTTCTTGTGAAGCTTTTTACCTTAAACAGCAGTTTCCTCCTTCCACTTCATATTTACGTTGTTTCTGATATGTCTGTAAAATTACAAAAGTGAGATTTTGGAGGGATGAAAAGGTCTGGGCACAAAAAAGTATAACATATCAAATCACAGTGTGGTTCAAGGCGGTACCCATTTTTACCATTCCCAAGAACTATACCCAACTAGCTAAAATATATACAAAACCAATAGTCTAATTCCTCAGACGAGAAACTGTAAACTTTGCAGTTCAAACAATACTGGCTTCACCACTGACTGATTGACAGTTTAGTGTTCTACCGCTTCCTACAGTCTGCTCTTAACCAATGTCCCTCCTTCCCCCTAACCACTTGAGCATTAAAAACGTATGACCAGAGTGTAAATAAAGCAGGGGCATGTGAAACCTCAGTCTCCCCCACATCTCCCCATATTCCCTGGCCTTGCAGCAGAGGTACAGCCTCGCACTGGGGCCGGGCAGATCTCATGCCTAATGGATGATGTGCCTCGGCTGAATACATATTTGATGTTTCCCAGACTGGAGGCTGGCACAGGTCGTTAGCATTTTTGCTCAGTGAGCTGGATGAGTCGGGAGAGAGCAGGAGAGAGCGGGGTGGGGCTTGAGATGTGCCAAAGAGGCAAGTACTGTTTTCACCTTATGGTTTTAGCTCTACTGTACCATGTCAGCAAAAAATATATCAGGAAAAAAAAATTATAATCACCCCAGAGGTGGTTGACATTTTTTAAAGAGGTTTACAGGAAGAAAAGTCTCAGTCTTGGAAGAGTCTTGATTTTTCCACAGGGGAAATATGTTTGTGTTGTCAAGCATAGCCATTAAAATACATTAGCAATGAATACAACCTCATGGACGTTTAATACTATGCAAAATAACTTGCATAACTAATGCATTGAAGACACACACACACACACCTACACAATCATACCTCAGACTGATGCTAAAAAGAACATACATGTAACTGCCAAAATAAAGGAAACACTTGAGTAAATGAGGGTACAAAGTACAATGAAAGCAGGTGCTTCCACACAGGTGTAGTTTCTGAGCAACTCCTAAATAATTAACCATCATGCCATGTATAAAAATGCTGGGCAGGCCCAGTTGCCCATTATTTTGGCTACCATGGCTGTGCTCACTGAGGATGACAATGCACCCATCAGCAGGGCAGGAATGGTCACTGAATGGTTTGATGAGCATGAAAATGATGGAAACCATATGCCATGTCCGTCTCAGTCCCCAGATCTCAACCCAGGAGCGGTACCTGAGACACCAAATTGTGGACCTTTTCGTGGAAGAATGGTGCCGCATCCCTCCAATAGAGTTCCAGACACTTATAGAATCTATTCAAAGGCATATTGAAGCTGCTCTGGCGGCTCGTGGTGCCCCAACGCCCTATTAAGACACGTTGTGTAGGTGTTTCCTTTATTTTGGAAGTTACTTGTAAATGTAACATATGTCTCCACATACTTTCAATTAATATCAACAACATTCTCGACCCTGCAATGTTGCTGAATCTGTCTTTGCCGTCTGTATGTTACAGCTGTCTCTGTAAGTCACAAGCCAACTGTCAACTATATATACAATATATATTCTCTCCTCTTTGTTCTCAGAATCCTAGAGAAGCGGCAGGAAAATGGCGAGACCATCGAGCTCACCGATGAGGGCCAGGCGGTTATCGTGGAGGAGAAGGAGATGCCCGTGGTGGACTGCACCTGCTTCGGCCTGCCACGGCGCTACATCATCGCCATCCTTTCCGGCCTGGGCTTCTGCATCTCTTTCGGCATCCGATGCAACTTGGGCGTGGCCATCGTCAGCATGGTCAACAACCAAACCATCTACAAGGGCGACAAACCAATCCTCGTGGTGAGTCAGAGTCAGAGATATACAGTAAAATAATTGTTGAAAAAGGGTTATTTGAGGACGGGTAGTGTTCTATACTGAACAAAAATATAAACGCAACATGCAACAATTTTAACCATTTCAACCATTTTATTGAGTTATAATTCATATAAGGAAATCAGTCAATTGAAATACATTTATTAGGTCCTAATCTATGGATTTCACATGACTGGGAAGGGGCGCAGCCATGGTTGGGCCTGGGAGGGAATAGGCCCACCCACTGGGGAGCCAGGCCCAGCCAAACAGAGTTGTTCCACACAAAAGGGCTTTATTATAGACATAAATATTGTCTATAATAATAATGTTTTCTCTATGGTGAACTGGTCACTGGTCATACATGACGAGAATGTTTTATTTCATCAGCTGTCCAGGTGGCTGGTCTCAGACGATCCCACATGTGAAGAAGCCGGATGTGGTGGCCCTTGGCTGGCGTGGTTACACATAGTCTGCGGTTGTGAGGCCGGCTGGACGTACTGACAAAGTCTCTAAAACGATGTTGGAGGCGGCTTATGGTAGAGAATTGAACATTCAGTTCTCTGGCAACAGCTCTGGTGGACATTCCTGCAGTCAGCATGCCAGTTGCATGCTCCCTCAAAACTTGAGACATCTGTGGCATTGTGTTGTGTGACAAAACTGCACATTTTAGAGTAGCCTTTTATTGTCCCCAGCACAAGGTGCACCTGTGTAATGATCATGCTGTTTAATTAGCTTCTTGATATGACACACTTTTCAGGGGGATGGATTATCTTGGCAAAGGAGAAATTCTCACTAGCAGAGATGCAAACATAATTGTGTTTCAAAAACATTTGAAAGAAATTAACTTTTTATACATATGGAACATTTCTGGGATCTTTTATTTCAGCTTATGAAACTGGGACCAACACTTCACATGTTGTTTATATATTTTTTCAGTATTCATGGAACCTTTTCCATCGTTTGAGTGTTCTTTGTTGGATGACACGTTCTCCCAGAAACCAAAAATGGTTATCCTACAGGGACAAGCCAAAGAACCCTTTATGGTTCTAGGTAGCACCTTTGTTTCCATGAGTGATATGTGTGACTTTTTGGGAGACTGAATCCCTATTGTCAGTGGTGGTATTGTATGCTCTCAAAGAGTCAGAGAGTTGGAACAATCTGGTTGGTTTGGCTTTACCTCCTTCTCCTAAATGGATAATGATAATGACCTTATTGACCAGCAATCACGAGACGCATGCCATGTTGCACTAGCTAAAAGAGGATTGTTACAGCCAGTGAAAACGTGGTGGCTCTCAAAGTTGCTAGGTGCATCTAATCGCAATGAAATATTTTGATAGTCAACTTTGTATTTTATTGGGTTTGATAAGGCTTTGATTAATGATTACCATTGAAGGGTGGTAGTAAGGGTCGCCTACTTTGTTTAGCGATCTCACATGTATTTTCTTCCTTCACATTTCTTTGCCTTGAACTCTCCTTTAGTTTTTTTCTCACTCTCTCCATCTCTCCATAGAAAGCTCAGTTCAACTGGGAACCAGAAACGGTTGGAATGATCCATGGGTCATTTTTCTGGGGATACATAGTTACCCAAATACCCGGGGGATTCATCTGCCAAAAATTTGCAGCCAACAGGTCAGCTGCTTATACTTGTGAATAATATGCTGTGAATATTTCAATAACGTTTACTGTACACTCTTAGAAAAAAGGGTTCCAAAAGGGTTCTTTGGCTGGCCCCATAAGAGAACCCTTTTTGGTTCCAGGTAGAACCCTTTTTGGTTTCAGGTATAACACTTTTGGGTTCCATGTAGAACCCTCTGTGGAAAGGGTTATACATGGAACCCAAAAGGGTTTTACCTGGAACATGTATTTTTTGGTTCTACCTGGAACCAATAAGGGTTCTTCTCCTATTGGTACAGCCAAAGAACCCTTTTAGGTTCTAGATAGCATCTTTTTTTTCTAAGAGTGTAGGTACATATCTGATTCAATTCCCTCTTTCTTCCCCTCTATCACGCAGAGTCTTTGGCTTTGCCATAGTGGCCACCTCATGCCTGAATATGTTGATCCCTTCGGCAGCACGAACTCACATTGCCTGTGTTATCCTTGTCAGGATATGTCAAGGACTCGTGGAGGTGCTTGGCTACATTCCATGGCTTTCCCTAGCATACATCAGAGTTCACACTCTTACTATGCTGACAACTGATTGTTTTCTCTATGGTGAACTGGTCACTGGCCATGTGTCGTACATGACGAGAATGTTTTATTTCTCATGTAGAGTGCATTTCACCTGAAACACCATATGAGAGAAAGAGTTACACCAGGAAGTGATGTCATGGATTTTAGGAGACCAAGAACTTTTCATATTAGAAAGAAAACATCATAGAGCATGACATGGTCAGTGGCCAGTTCACCATAGAGAAAACAATCAGTTGTCAGTAACCTTTCAGTATAACTACAAATATGAAAAGTTCCTGGTCACTTAACGGTCATTCTTTCTCTCGCAGGGTGTTTCATACCCAGCGTGCCACGGCATCTGGGCAAAATGGGCCCCACCTCTTGAAAGAAGTCGATTGGCCACGACAGCCTTTTGTGGTGAGGTCATCTTACTCTTCTGCCATCCTCTCTGTCTCCCCTGTCTTTGTCTGGACACTACAAGGGTCACAGTGGTGCTCTCTACTACAATTAATATAACTTATTGTGATGACGTAATTCTCCATACTCCTCCATACTCCTAGACTGTAACCATCTCAACATCTACTGTGACTATTTCTACCATTGTAATCATTAATAATCATGCTAGGATTGCTCAAGATAGTAGTATTAGTTCCAAAGCAATGGTGTTTAATGATGTGCACCTCCATATGACTGATCTTTCTGGCTCACTCATGTTTAAGTGTGTCGGTCTCTGTATCTCAGGGTCCTATGCAGGAGCCGTGATAGCCATGCCACTGGCTGGAGTACTAGTCCAGTACTCAGGGTGGTCATCTGTTTTCTATGTCTATGGTTAGTAACCTCTGTTTGTCATAGCTGTTAATTGTATCACTCTGTTGCAGGAGAACCTTCCTGCAATGCAGGATATTTTAAACTTGTAGTGTATTTAAGGTTTAAAAAGGCTTCTGAAGTTTGTAATTTCCACTATGAAATTTGAATTGATTTCCCCTTATGAAAAATCTATCAACCCCTACAAAAATGTCCATTAATTATAACCCTCATAATAATACACATTCCCTCTTGCTGCAGGATTATATTCCTGCTTTAGCAAACTGGCTCAGATTAAGATCCTACATGTGTAGTTCACTTTTATGTGAAGTTAAGCTTATCTTTGACTGTGGTTGTTTTCTTCCAAACCGTTTTAAAACGTTTGCTGCAGGGTTGGGGTCAATTCCATTTAAACTCCAGTCAATTCAAAATGTGGACCAAACTCCAATTTAAATTCACATTTTCCCTTATTGAAAAGCATTGAAGAGAATTTTAATTTTAGTGTACTTCCTGAATTGAATCGGAATTGACCACAACCCTGGTTAGCTGGTTATTTAGCAATCTCCTGAGAATGTAGCAATGCTAGTGGAAATGGATTGTATCGGTTAGCGGTGCTAAAGTGAACAATCCTTCAGTTCAGTTCAAGTATGCAAATGCTTCAAAGGCTTATGAATTGGTTGGGAAACGTATGCACTGTAGCTCTGACCCTCAGTCTGTCCTAGTTTTAGAAACCTACATTTCTCTATTCTTTCTCTTTTCTCTCCACTCTTTCCACTCTACCTTCCACCTCCCAGGCAGCTTTGGGATCTTCTGGTATCTCTTTTGGATCCTGGTGTCGTACGAGAGCCCGGCAGCCCACCCCACCATCACAGAACAGGAGCAGAAATACATTGAGGAGGCTATCGGAATGTCAGCCGCTAACTCCACACCTGTTACGGTTAGTCAACACCAAGTCCTCTATCCACTAACTCACTTCTAAGCTAAACATCACTTTGTTTCACTTCCTCTGCAGATCCACTTTTCATGGCCCCTCATTGCTGTGTTCTGACGATGTGATTTAAGGTTTTTATGGCCAAAAGTAGTGCACTATATAGGGGATATGGTGTCTTTTAGAACACACAAGGGAATCATGATGAGATGATCACGATCAACCCTGGTCTCAATGTGGTGGTTGTTAGAAAAGCTCTAAAGGGATAGTTCACTCAAATTACAAAATGGCACGTTGGTCTCCTTACCCTGTAAGCAACCTATGGACAAAGTTTTACAGCAATCCATGCTTTGGTTTAGTTTCCCTGGCACTGTTCCCAAATGCTAGCACAAATGGCACAAATCCCATGCAAGTGGCACAAATCCAATGCAATTCATGTTATTTACAGATGTAGGACCTTAATTTGATCACTCTTTTGTTGCCGAGAATTATTTTCTTCAACTTGTAGAGTATTCAATGTTTAAAAAGGCTTCTAAAGTTTGTAATTTCCACTTTAAAATGTCAGACTTGATTTGCCCTAACAAAAGATGTATCAACCCCTACAAAAAATGTACATTGATAATAATCCACATAATAATTCACATTTCCTGTTGCTGCAGGATATTTTCCTGCTGTAGCAAACTGGCTCAAAATTAAGATCCTACATATGTATAGTAGCATTTTTCTCACATCATGTCCAACTCATCTGTAAGTGACTTTGTTGAGATACACAATCAATTTTAGATACTTTGGAATGATTTGGACATAATACACGAAATATGCTAATGTCGGTATCTTGTATTCTGTCCAGTATCTACTCAATGTTTTATTTTTATTTTACCATGCGCTATTGCCTGTCACCTTACTGTAAATTGAATGTTTTCTGGTCCTTCTAGAAATGGAACACGCCTTGGAGAGCCTTTTTCACTTCGATGCCAGTCTACGCCATCATCGTGGCCAATTTCTGTAGAAGCTGGACCTTCTACTTGCTCCTCATCAGCCAACCTGCATACTTTGAAGAAGTGTTTGGGTTTGAGATCAGCAAGGTGACTAAGTGTAGTGCTGTGCTGGTGCAGGTTTATCTGGCCCTATGTGATCCCAGGGTTGTGTGATCCCGGGGTACACAAATGGCCATTTTAGCTTGTCTTATGAGGACTACTAACAAGCACTGTTATGCTGGTTTTATTTGTTGTACAGTACTAAAAAATATCCTTCCTCTCCTCCACCCTCTGGCCACCTCCTATCCACCCCTCCACCTCTCATCCCAGGTGGGCTTGGTGTCGGCTCTCCCCCATCTAGTGATGACCATCATCGTGCCGATCGGGGGCCAGCTGGCTGACTACCTGCGCACAAACAAAATCATGAGCACCACCAACGTCCGGAAGATGATGAACTGCGGAGGTAAGAGAGGAGGGTGAAAAGAGGAGGAAGGAAAAAGCCGAAGCAGGCGACAGGGCAAGACATGTCTTTGATTTAGTGATTAGCTATCAAGTGTTGCTTTTTAAGAACCGTGAAAGGTTATTGGTCGTTCGTATCAGCCGTTGATTGACAGCTCGTGCCAGTGTTGTCATATATAACCAAAGTCTACTTTTACATGAACAAAACTACTCAGCTAGAAGGAAAAATAGAAAGTTAAAAAAGTTTCACCGAAAAATGTAAGAGAGATATTTACTTGGAAAATACAACACCTCTTTTGTGGTAACCATGGTTTCTGGTCGGTGCGTGAAGAAACGATCACTGCATAAGGCAAATGATGACTTACAGTAACGCAGCATTGCTTGCCACAGTGGACTATTTTTGAACTGCAGAGAATACAGGAGTGAGGGGAATGAGAAGCAAATACATATCTATATCACTGTGGGAAGCTGAACCACTCAGAGCCACATTTCGGGCAGACTGCCCTCAATACCTTTTAACTAGAAGGAAACAAAATAAAAAAATATTTAAGAAGAATATCCTCTATCCCTCTCAAGTTCTACCACTGTCTTTGTGTGCTGTTTTATCCTCATTCATTTACCTGAGTATTCAAAGAAAGCTCCCTTGATTCTTGACTTCCTCCATATTTGTTAATGTGTTAATGTGTTAACTTTCTTGTGATAGGTTTCGGAATGGAAGCCACCCTGCTGCTAGTGGTCGGGTTTTCTCATACGAAAGTTGTGGCTATCACCTTTTTGGTTCTGGCAGTGGGCTTCAGTGGGTTCGCAATTTCAGGTGAGACTTGGGTTGTTATCTTTTACATATCTTTCATATACACTACATGGCCAAGGGTATGTGGACACCTGCTCGTCAAACATCTCTTTCCAAAATCATGGGCATTAGTATGGAGTTGGTCCCCCCTTTGCTGCTATAACAGCCTCTACTCTTCTGGGAAGGCTTTCCACCAGATGTTGGAACATTGCTGCGGGGACTTGCTTCCATTCAGCCACAAGAGCATTAGTGAGGTCGGGCACTGATGTTGGGCGATTAGGCCTGGCTCGCAGTCGGCATTCCAATTCATCTCATAGGTGTTCGATGGGGTTGAGGTCAGGGCTCAGTGCAGGCCAGTCAAGTTCTTCCACAACAATCTTGACAAACCATTTCTGTATGGACCTCGCTTTGTGCACGGGGGCATTGTCATGATGAAACAGGAAAGGGCCTTCCCCAAACTGGGGCAGCAGGTAGCCTAGTGGTTAGAGCGTTGGGCTAGATCGAATCCCCGAGCTGACAAGGTAAAAATATGTCATTCTGCCCCTGAACAAGGCAGTTAACCCACTGTTCCTAGGCCGTCATTGTAAATAAGAATTTTTTCTTAACTGACTTACCTGGTTAAATAAAATAAAAAATAAATAAATAACTCTTGCCACAAAGTTGGAAGCACAGAACTGTCTACAATGTCATTATATGCTGTAGTGTTAAGATTTCCCTTTACTAGGCTCTGTCGCAGCCGGCCGCGACCGGGAGACCCATGGGAGACCCACCTAATGCTCTTGCGGCGCACAATTGGCCCAGCGTCATCCGGGTTAGAGGAGGGTTTGGCTGGCAGGCGGTCTTTGTCCCATCGCGCACTAGCGACTCCTATGGCGGGCCGGGCGCAGTGCACGCTGACACGGTCGCCAGGTATACAGTGTTTCCTCCGACACATTGGTGCGTCTGGCTTCCGGGTTAAGTGGGAATTGTGTCAAGAAGCAGTGCGGCTTGGTTGGGTTGTGTTTCGGAGGACGCACGGCTCTCGACCTTCACCTCTCCAGAGTCCGTACGGGAGTTGCAGCGATGAGACAAGACTGTAACTACCAATTGGATACCACAGAATTGGGGAGAAAAAGGGCTAAAATAAATAAAAAGATTTCCTTTTTATGGAACTAAACTAAACCATGAAAAACAGCCCCAGACCGTTATTCCTCCCCCACCAAACTTTACAGCTGGCACTATGCATTGGTGCAGGTAGCGTTCTCCTGGCATCCGCCAAACCCAGATTCGCCTGTCGGACTGCCAGGTGGTGAAGCGTGATTCATCACATCAGAGAACGCGTTTCCACTGCTCCAGAGTCCAATGGCGGCGAGCTTTACACCACTCCAGCCGACGCTTGGCATTGCGCATGGTGATCTTAGGCTTGTGTGCGGCTGCTCGGCCATGGAAACCAATTTCATAAAGTTCTTTCAGCTTGTGTGGCCTACCACTTTGCGGCTGAGCCGTTGTCGCTCCTAGACGTTTCCACTTCACAATAACAGCACGGTTGACCTGGGCGGCTCTAGCAGAGCAGAAATTTGACGAACAGACTTGTTGGAAAGGTGGAATCCTATGAAGGCGCCATATTGAAAGTCACTGAGCTCTTCAGTACAGGCCATTCTACTGCCAATGTTTGTCTATGGAAATTTCATGGCTGTGTGCTCAATTTTATACACCTGTCACCAACGGGAGTGGCTGAAATAGTCAAATCCACTAATTTGAAGAGGTGTCTACATAGTTCTCTTACCTCTCAGTCTTCTGTTATTCTCTCCTCAAGACACATTTTGGCTATCTCACACAACAGATCAGAGAGTTCACTCCAGCTCCTCACAGGAACGGAATAGCTCCGTCAGCAGAACAGCTAACCTTGAATTGTCCGTAGAGAATTGCATAATCTCTCAAGCTCAGTTACTTAGGGGATTGTCTTTGCTATCTGACATAGAGTACTATTATATCATACTCTTGAAAGTTGATGGTCTGTGTCACTACGACAACAACAGCAATGACAACAACAACAATTTATTGGTGACCTTTCTCTCTGTTTCCCCATTAGGCTTCAATGTGAACCACCTGGACATTGCTCCCCGCTATGCCAGTATCCTCATGGGCATCTCCAACGGAGTGGGCACTCTGTCTGGCATGGTGTGCCCGCTCATTGTTGGTGCCATGACCAAACATAAGGTACAGAATGACTCTGCTTCTACACTACATCATACAGCACACTACTGCATACTCATTACTAACTATCACACATCATATAAATCATTATTTATCATAATACTGCAAGTGACTCATGGAGGGATAATAGATACACATTCTTACTCAATATTCATCCCTCTTTTATCACTTGTTTTTGTTTATTTCTCTCACTCCCATTCATTGTCTTTTTATTTTCTCTCTCCCTCCCTCCCTCACACACACACACACACACACACACACTCTCTCACTCTTTATCCCGCCGTCTATCAATCACATTGGGTATTTCACTGTACTTCTGCACGTGACAACAAAACTCCTCTTTATCTTTCTCCCTCGCTCTCTCGCCTTAGACGCGGGAAGAGTGGCAGTATGTGTTTCTCATTGCTGCACTCGTTCATTACGGTGGTGTCATATTCTATGGTATGTATTCTGTTTTCTTTCCCTCCTCCCCTATCGTCGCACATCATACTGAAGCTGCGTGATGATGCAACAGTTGTTTGAATTGACCCTGAAGTAAATGAATGTGTTTCAATTGTGCGACGAGCAAGCTAGATTATTCATTGAAAATCAAACGTGTATTATTGTATTGATATTCGCTCTTGCACGATTGTATCCCATATTGTCCTAATTTTAACCTATAATACATTTTGGTCCAATTTAAAAAAAAAATCTTATGTTAATTTGTATTTATTTATTTTTATTTAACCTTCATTTAACTAGGTATGCAACCCTTTAGAGTTGAACTGCGTGATCTAGATCCAAGTCAAAGTAGGTATAGTTTTGGGAAGGATGATTTCATTTGTCTTTTGTATTCCAGGACTTTTTGCCTCCGGAGAAAAGCAGTGGTGGGCAGAGCCCGAGCAACTTAGCGATGAGAAGTGTGGAATTCTGGATGAGGATGAGCTGGCCAATGAGACGGAGGAGTTGTACCGTACTAGCGGAGAAGGAGGCTACGGAGCAACGATCCAAGCTCAGGATCCCAACGGAGGAGGAGGAGGCGCAGGAACCTGGGTCTCGGACTGGGATAAGACTGAGGAGTTAGTACAACCACCAGGAACCAATAACTACCTATACGGAGGAGAGGAAGACAGGGAGCTAACATAGAGAGTACTACAGGTAGGAGTTACAGAGTGGGGTAGCAGGCAGAAAGAGTAGATCGTTTCCTTTTGGTACAGGAACTTGGAAAGAGGTGGGGTGGGTGGTTGGGATGAGGGTGAGGAGCGGAAGAAGGGGAGGACCAAAGTGTTATTATCGGAGAACTGAAAAAGATTGTACAACAGCGGAAAGAGGATGAGCCATGTACTAAGCATCTGTACAGTGCTTTCGGAAAGTATTCAGACCCCTTGCCTTATTCCACATTTTGTTACGTTACAGCCTTATTTTAAAATGTATTAAATAGTTTTCCCCCCTTATCAATCTACACACATTCACCCATAATGACAAAGCAAAAACAGGATTTTAGAAATAAAAAACTGAAAAGTTTTCAGACCCTTTACTCAGTACTTTGTTGAATAACCATTGGCAGTGATTACAGCATAGAGTCTTCTTGGGTATAACACTACAAGCTTGGCACACCTGTATTTGGGGAGTTTCTCCCATTCTTCTCTGCAGATCCTCTCAATCTCTGTCAGGTTGGATGTCGCTGCACTGCTATTTTCAGGTCTCTCCAGAGATGTTTGAAACGGGTTCAAGTCCAGGCTCTGGCTGGACCACTCAAGGACATTCAGAGTCTTGTCCCAAAGCCACTCCTGCATTGTCTTGGCTGTGTGCTTAGGGTCGTTGTCCTGTTGGAAGGTGAGTCTTCGCCCTCAGTCTGTGGTCCTGAGCGCTCTGGAGCAGGTTTTCATCAAGGATCTCTCTGTACTTTGCTCCGTTCAAGCGGGCTGTGCCTTTTGGCAAACTACATGTGCCTTTTACTGAGGAGTGGCTTCCGTCTGGCCTGATTGGTGGAGTGCTGCAGAGATGGTTGTCCTTCTGGAAGGTTCTCCCATCTCCACAGAGGTACTCTGGAGCTCTGTCAGAGTGACCATCGGGTTCTTAGTCACCTCCCTGACCAAGGCCCTTGTCCCCTGATTGCTCAGTTTGGCCGGGCGGCCAGCTCTAGGAAGAGTCTTTGTGGTTCAAAACTTCTTCCATTTAAGAATGATGGAGGCCACTGTGTTCTTGGGGACCTTCAGTGCGGCAGAAATGTTTTGGTACCCTTACCCAGATCTGTGCTTCGACACAATCCTTTCTCGGAGCTCTACGGATAATTCCTTCGGCCTCATGGTTTTTTCTCTGACATGCACTGTCAACTGTGGGTCCTTATATAGACAGGTGTGTACCTTTCCAAATGATTTCCAATCAATAAAATTTACCACAAGTGGACTCCAATCAAGTTGTAGAAAAATCTCAAGGATGATCAATGAAAACAGGATTCACCTGAGCTCAATTTAAAGTCTCATAGGAAAGGGTCTGAATACTTCTGTAAATAGTTAGTTTTATTATACATTTGCTAAAATGTCTAAAAACCTGTTTTCACTTTGTCGTTATGGGGTATTGTGTGTGGATTGATTAGGAATTTTATTTAATTCATTTTAGAATGAGGCTGCAACGTAGCAAAATGTGTAAAAAGGGAAGGTGTCTGAATACTTTCTGAATGCACTCTATGTGAGCGTGTTTTGCGTTTGTGCACTGTGTGTGTGACAGGCTCACTAAGAGTATTTTAGGGCACCAAAGCATCTATGTCGATAGTGGTATTACACCTCTTATTGAAGAGGGGTATTTTTGGGCCTAGTTTGGTTACTTTCATTGACAGTGTGTTTATTATAACCCACCATGTGGGTTGTCAGTCTGGTTATATTTCATAATGAGTATGAGCCTGATTTCTGTTACAATTTTTGTTACACGACTACCAGTAGATCTAGCTTAAACTGATGGCCATGTATATCATCACTATCTGGTGGCTAATGTCCTTGAAAGCTACATTAATTCAATCCATGATAACGTTCACAATTTGAAAAAAAAGATCTTACTTGTGCCAATAAAGCACACTAAATAGTGTGCTGTAACATTGGTTTGCTTAATCTGGTGAAAGGCAGTTTGAAAATTCTATGTTTTTGACTTGCATACGGGTCACAATGAAGTATCTTTAGTCCGTTCAGTATTGCTTTCACAGTGTCACTTCGAGAAGCACGCTTTTACAGTCTATCATGTCAACGAATTGTATATATTAGGCCTAACCTGTCTGCCTGGTTGAAAATTATTGTCTATTGAGATGGGAAGAGAAGGATGAGAAGAATAGTTGCTTCAAAGACCAACTCAGAATCTCCATCCAATCCAAGCTCTACAAAATACAGTGAAGAAGTATATGGTATACATTTCACATATATTTGTTGGACTCTTCAGGACATTTATGATCTGTTTTACTTCATATATGGCTGTATGAACGTGTTTTAGCAAAGGAACATTCAAGTCTGTATTCCGTATATACTGTATTCTCCACCTCCAATAGTCTCGTAGTTATGTTATTGTAGCATTGTATCGGTTTCCACTGTTTGTCTGGACGGTCACGCTTGATATATTGCAGTGTCAGTGCGCTCTCACCGAAGAAGCTGTTTGCTTGCACCAAGGAGCCAAAAAACCACACACGCCAGCCTGTGCCCGCCATCACTAAGCAATAACACACAGAGGGAGAGAGACCATGATGTCGTGATCCCAACGGGCACCCACCACGACCCTATCAATCACTCATTCAAACCAATCAAATAGTGACTGCTTTGAAGGGCAAAATGGTGCATGAAGCAATATACCAGTCAATTGTTGACAGTACATGTCAACCATGGGATTGATGAAGCTCCAGGCTCCCTCTCCTGCAGGGCCGTGTTCATTAGGCACCAAACGGAATAAACCAGATTGAAACAGGGAGGAACTACCTGGATTTATCCTACAAGAAATGCTCATTCTTGCGCCCTAATGAACACGACCCTGGTGTTCATGCAGAGCAGAGAAGGGGACCCAAGATCTCTCCCCTATGGAGGAATATCTCTCTCTTCAATTCCTTCCTTAATATTATAGTCTGCACTGGAGTTTTACTACTTAGAAACATCTGTAGACTAGTGATTTTTACACACTTAGTCAAAAAGCAATAAATAATGAATTATGTATGACACTGTACATAATTATGTATGACACTGTACATAAATAATAATTGTATTGGTAAGCGTTGTGAGTTGTTTAGTGAGCCTCAGAGCCCAAAGATAAAACCCATGTTTTCATTGGTAAAGCAGAGAGGTGTATCACTTGGATCAAATTGTATGTCAAAAACTTGAAAGTATTCGAGGTGCCCTTGATTTAGCTTGGAGTTGGCACTTTTGGGACTATTCCAATCACTCTTTTGCAACAAGCAAACTAACTCAAGAGCAGCTCAAGTATTTAACAGTTTTTGACTTTTGTATTTGACCCAGGTCCGATGGCTTTGACTGGACAGTGTGCGTCAGTCCATGGAGATACTGTAAACAATAAAATAAAAAAATCACATTCCAGGAAAATAAGAATAATAACTGTTAGGGATTTTAATGTTGTCTTTGTGAATGTTTGTTTGTTTTCTTTTTGTTTGGTTCTTTCCTGTAAAATGTACAATTGTATATGTTCAAAAAGATATTCATGTGAAAAAATATTGTGAAAAAAAAGCTAGAGTACAATGTTATTATTACTATATTATTAATATTATCGTTACTACTACTATTATTAACATTATTACAAATTATTCAACATTATTTTTTAACATTACATTATATTTTCTCTATGAGCCTGTTCAGGTTTGTATATGAATGTGAACCGTGAAATGACCTTTAAACAAATGCTTAATGAACAAACTGTATATTACACAAAGCCTCCTGCTCGTCTGCTTCCCACTCTGTCAGCCCACAACTTTCCCTTCTTCACCCCCTGCTTTCTTCTACCTCTGGATTGGCTGCAAATGGGTAAAGAACCCTGCTCTCCAGATACGAGGTGTCATATTACTTATAAGCTCTACCTATTTATTATCCATATATTGATTGCCGGGCTAGAGATATTACCCCAGAGAAAATGTCAGAGAGATATAAAGATTTTGATGGGATCTGAAAGAGGCCTTTGCCATTGTCCAGGGAGCGCGTGTACACTTTTATTTAAAAAAAAGGTGCTATCTAGAACCTGAAAGGTTTATTCGCCTGTCCCTATAGGACAACCCTTTAAAGAACTCTTATTGGTTCCATGTAGAACCCTTTTGGTTCCAGGTAGAACCCTTTTGGGTTCCATGTAGAACCCTTTCCAAAGAGGTTTTGCGTGGAACCCGATAGGGTTCTACCTGAAACCAAAAAGGGTTCTCCTATGGGGACAGCCGAAGAGCCCTTTTGGAACCCTTCTTTCCAAGAGTGTAGGGTCTATGTCATCATTGTCAGAAAATAGTTTACTACACTGGTCGTACAGGACAGGACTCTCTCTCTCCCTGTTTGTTTCTCCCTCTCTCTTTCTCCCTTCCTCTCTTGTCGTTGTCTAACATCATGGAGAAAATGAAAATGAGGGGGGGGGAAGGGAGAGACATTGGTAAGTGATATCAGACAACAGTACTTTAATATGACACCTGATTTCTAACTGTGCACTCTGTATTCTCTTGGCATTTCTCTGTGAGTGGTGGAGGGGAGAGAGACTGGGAGTGAGGCAGGAGGGAGGAAAGAGAAACTGTCAGGTTAGCTGAGGTCTCTCTCTGATACGCTGCGCTGGGCTGAGGAGCTTCCCGGAGGGAACAGCGGGTTCAGGAAATTAAAGTCAAGATGGATGAGTGTAGTGCAGGATGATTCTTCCTCTGCCCACCCAGCACTTCTCTCTCAGCTTCCCTCTCAGTGGTATTTCTTGGGTCAAAGCTACTGGCTTCAAGGTTGTTAAGAGCAAGATCCGTTTTTACAAAGCATGATGCTGATTAGGATCAGTTTTGCCTTCAATCATAATGAATAGGATTAAGTGGACAGGGGGATCTTAGATAAGAGTGTGGGATCCAAACAATTGATTAAACAAAACAAACAAAACAACACGAGAATTGATTATGCTAATACTTTATTTAAGCAAACTAAATTATCATAATGATATATTACCAATGTTACACTGCCGCCCACTGTAAATGACATAAATATACAGTTTGGAGTATTGCCTTTTGATATCTCAGATACTGTGCAACTTAAGCATAATATGTTTAATACATTCTATATTCATTACAGACTCGGTTTAATTCGTAACCCAAAAAGAGAAAGTGCTTGATTAATGAACAGTGCATACTTGCCTTAAAGCTGAAATGTATACAACACCAAAACATATACAAACTTTTTTGTAAAACTTTCAATGGTATAGTTGATATCTGTCTAAAAAAATCCTGAAAATGTAAAAATTACAAAGAAAAGTAAGTATTGAAATCGCTCTTTTTAAACTTTTTTTTTATCCTACATACTAGTGTAGTGAGCTATGCGTCCTCCGAAAACACGACCCTGCCAAGCCGCACTGCTTCTTGACACACTGCTCGCTTAACCTGGAAGTCAGCCGCACCAATGTGTCGGAGGAAACACCGCACAACTGCCGATCATAGTCAGCGTGCATGCGCCCGGCCCACCACAAGGAGTCGATAGTGCGTGATGGGACAAGGACATCCCGGCCGGCCAAACCCTCCCCTAACCCGAACGATGCTGGGCCAATTGTGCGCAGCCTCATGGGTCTACCGGTCGTAGCCAGCTGCAACACAGCCTGGGATCGAACCCGGCTCTGTAGTGATGCCTCAAGTACTGCGATGCAGTGCCTTAGACCGCTGCGCCACTCGGGAGGAATTTTTTATTTTTATTACAGGAAATTAGCTTTAAAACTCTCAGACTCATGGCAAAATGTGTAGAATAGCAGGAAATTAGCTCCAAAACAGCAAACTTTTCTTTCAGCATAATGGCAAAATGGGTCAAATAGCATGAGCTTAGCTATAAAACTGCCTTGCTTGGACCTTGCGGGGGGCCCTGCAAAACTGCGCTACGCCACTGATCCTACACCCCACCTTTCCTCTTGTCATTACAGGACTTCCTATCGTCTCAGATCTAGGCCTACATCTCCTTCTCTCCCCCATCTGCTCCCAGAGATCAGTATACCCCTCTTTAGCCTTCTCCAATGCTTCAAACTCTCTATCTCACTCTTTGCCTCCTTCTGCCCCCAAAGCATGGGACAAATCCTCAGTTTCCTAATCTTTGGACTTTTTCAACGCTTCATACCCCCCATCTCCCCCCTCCCCACCTTTGGCCCCCTTTTCCCCCAAGGTGTGGTACAGATCCTCAGTTCCCCATCTTGGGACTTTTTCAACGCTTCATACCCCCATCTCCCCCTCCCACCTTTCGCCCCTTTTCCCCCAAGGTGTGGTACAGATCCCCAGTTCCCCATCTTTGGACTTCTTCAACGCTTCATACCCCCATCTCCCCCTCCCCACCTTTTGCCCCCAAGGTGTGGTACAGATCCCCAGTTCCCCCATCTTTGGACTTCTTCAACGCTTCATACCCCCCATCCCCACCTTTCGCCGCCCCTTCCTCCAAGGTGTGGTAGTCCTCCTCCTTTCCTTCTGCTTTCTTCAGCGCTTCGTACGCTCCCTCGGTTTTCTCTCCTCCTGCTACTTCTGCTGGAGTTGTGTTCAGGGTGTCGTACTCTCCCTCTCTCTTGGTACCATGTTTTTTGTGGAGCTCCTCATACCCCCCATCTCCTCCATCCTGAGACTTCACTGTCCTCAGGGGCATATCTTGGTAAATGGCCTCTAGCAGACAAACACAGAAAATACATTTTTAAATGAAGAACTTTTTAATGGTAAAAAATGTATGTCATGTAAAAGACTTAAGTGTCATTTAAACAAACATGTATGTGTGTGCACACAAAAACACACAGTGGCTGAGGATATCAGTTGTAGGTTTACCTTCACGAGTCCTCCTCTTGCAATACATGAATATGGCTCCTATGACCAGCACAACCCCCAAGATGATCAGCCCAATGGTGATCAGTAGCACATTTATCCCTGGAGTGTTGCCGTCATCTGTCATTATGAGTAAAGCAGAAAGATGATCAATGTTAGAAGTTTGAAATATTCACGTAAAAAAGTTAGTTGCTTAAGCCAACTCTGATGTGTAATTTGAAGAGCGAGCATCATACAGTGTTCTAGGCCTATGATGTTTTTTTTATTTTGCGATATACTTGTCAGCAAAAGTAGTAAACACCTTTAGAATTGGACAAACCTATCAGGCATGTCCTTCAACAAGAATCTACTCTCATATTTTCACGCTAAAACAATATATGTTCAGGTTCTCTCATTTGTGTGGAACTCACAACGATGGCTATTGCTTCGTGCAGACCTCCCGTTTTCCCACACTGCTCTGCATGCGTAAATACCAGCCGACATGTCACCTACGTAGCTTTGCCTGTTTTCTTGAGTTATCCACTGATGATTGTTCTGTTTGTAGTACCAGTGATAGGAGGCGCCATCGGGGCAGCTGGAGCATGAGCAGGACATGCCGGCAGACTCAGAGAGAACTGCTTTCATAGGGGGTGCTGAAACAATCAGTTCTTGTTGAGTTGAGTTGGCTGTGTATGGCTGTCCTCCGTCTCTTCGTGTAAAAGTGGCTTGACAGCGATATTTCCCCTCGTCGGACTCGGTCACATTGTTGATAACGTAAAAAGGCCTGGAACTGTCTTGTATTGCTTTTTCCTCCTTGTAGATTATAGTGTGGCTAATTCGGGTGGTCCCCGACACAACACACCTCAGACTCAGTGTTTCCCCCAAAAGAGCAGGCCCAGGCAATATCATCATCCGTACGATCCGGTCTGGAGGAGAGATAGAAACAGGGGTGGAAGAGAGGAAGAGAAAAAGGACAGTTGCAAAGTGAGGGATCAGATAAAGTAGGGTTATCATTTGATGCAGACATACTGTATAGTAGCAAAACAAATGGCTCAGGAACCCAAGATGGGTAATTGGGTGGCTAGATTTCACCAGGAGTACTTTTCACTGGTTAGAGAGTAAGCAGATGACAAATTTCACATATTTATTGAGGACTTGTGGTTGGATATTGTAAAGGTTTGTGTGCGGTTCTGCAACAAAAGAGAGACATCATGAGCATGTTGCATAACATAAAAGGTAAAGGTGATTAGGATAAACCTACTAAACCAATACATCTCAAATGCTGTGACTTAACTAGAATATACTGTACATGAAAAATAGGAAACAAACCTACTCTTAACTTGGACGCACACAACTGGAAAGAAACTGAGGAATGGCTTGACAGGATTTAAATACAAACTAGAAAAGTACTTTTCCTGAAGAAAATGTAGTTTATAGTTTATAAAGATTAGAAATAATTAGAAATAATTAGGATAGCCTGAAGATGTGAAAGCTGGTTTGGTGTCTAGCTTGAACGGTTCAAAAGTTACTGTTGGTGAGTTATTTTATGCAAATGTATAACGTTATAATTTATAACGATTTTAAAGAATTTGAAGTTAGGATAGCCTTAACATGAGAACGTTGGTTTGGTGTCTTTAGCTTGAACGGTTCAAGAGTTACTGTTGGGGAGTTATTTTATGCAAATTTATACCGTTATAATTTATAAAGATTTATAAAAAAAAAAAATGAATTTAGGATAGACTATAGCTTTATTGGCAAAGGAACAGGACCATTTTGATTAGCTAAATTTGTATTTCTATGGTTCTCATTCAATCCTGTTCATTTACGCAAAGTTTAAATGCTTATAGTATAAATAGCATCAAAAATCTAAATGCAAGCAATCTAAATTTGGTCAGTCTGAACATCTAAAGTTGGTTTGGTGTTGGTAGGTTAAATGGTGTAGGAGAAGATACAGCAGGTGAAGAATAAAAAAAATGTGTTACCATTTAAGTCTAGTTTTTTTTGCCATTGAAATGCATTGGTAGCTAATTTAAATAATGTTGTAGTACAAAAAATGCTACCAAAAATATTTTCTCAAGAAATCTTAGTTGGATCAGTCTGCACATTTTGAAGTTGGTTTTGTGTTAATTTCTAAATCGTCTAAGCGCTAAAGCGAGCCGAATAAATCAAATAATAATTGTGGTGTGCATGCTAAATTGTGAAGGATTTATTGATAGGATAGGATAGCCTGAACATCTGAAAGTGTGTTTGGTACCTATAGCTTGAATTAAAGATGGAAATATCACATTTTCATAAGTATTCAGACCATTTACTCAGTACTTTTTTGAAGCACCTTTGGCAGCGATTACAGCCTCGAGTCTTCTTGGGTATGACGCTACATTTTTGGCACACCTGTATTTGGAGAGTTTCTCCCATTCTTCTCTGCAGATCCTCTCAAGCTCTGACTGGTTGGATGGGGAGCGTTGCTGCACAGCTATCTTCAGGTCTACCCAGAGATGTTTGATTGGGTTCAAGTCCAGGCTCTGGTTGGGCAACTCAAGGACATTCAAAGACTTGTCCCGAAGCCACTCCTGTGTTGTCTTGGCTGTGTGCTTAGGGTCGTTGTCCTTTTGGAAGGTGAACCTTTGCCCCAGTCTGAGTTCAATCTTGGTTTCATCAGACCAGAGAATCTTGTTTCTCATGGTCTGAGAGTCCTTTAGGTGCCTTTTGGCAAACTCCAAGCGGGCTGTCATGTGCCTTTTACTGAGGAGTAGCTTCCGTCTGCCCACTCTACCATAAAGGCCTGATTGGTGGAGTGCTGCAGAGATGGTTGTCCTTCTGGAAGGTTCTCCCATCTTCACAGAGGAACTCTGGAGCTCTGTCAGAGTGACCATTGGGTTCTTGGTCACCACCTTGACCAAGGCTCTTCTCCCCCGATTGCTCAGTTTGGCCGGGCGGCCAGCTCTAGGAAGAGTCTTGGTGGTTCCAAACTTCTTCCATTTAAGAATGATGGAGACCACTGTGTTCTTGGGGACCTTCAATGCTGCAGAAATGTTTTGGTACCCTTCCCCAGATCTGTGCCTCGACACAATCCTGTCTCGGAGCTCTACGGACAATTCCTTCGACCTCATGGCTTGATTTTTTTCTCTGACATGCACTGTGGGACCTTATATAGACAATTGTGGGCCTTTCCCAATCATGTCCAATCAATTGAATTTACCACAGATGGACTGCAATGAAGTTGTACAAACATCTCAAAGATGATCAATGGAAACTGTATCCACCTGAGCTCAATTTCGAGTCTCATAGCAAAGGGTCTGGATAGTTATGTAAATAAGGCATTTCAGATTTTTTTTTATACATTTGCAAAAGATTCTAAAAACCTGTTTTGCTTCCTCATTATGGGGTATTGTGTGTAGATTGATGAGGAAATGTTTGTATTTAACCAATTTTAGAACAAGGCTGTAACATAACAAAATGTGGAAAAAGTCAAAGCCTGAATACTCTCCGAATGCACTGTACATGTAGGCTAAAGTCCATATAGAGGAAGAGGTCATTGATCAGACAGAACCCTTAGTCCCACTGAATCTCCATGTTCACAGTCAATAATGACCATCTGTCCACATATTGATCTAGCTTTAATCTTAATCTAAATGGTTTTTTTTCTTCTTATAATTGAGATCCACTCCTCATCTGTTGGAGGTTCTTTCTAGAGCCATCTTAATGTTATAGCTTTCTTAGCTGCAATGAAAAATATTTTTAACAAATAATATTTGTTCCTTTCTAACACCATGCCTGACTTGGATCCAAGAATGGCTAACATGGGATCTCTGGGCATTTGAAAACCAAACACCTTATCAATCATATTTAAAACTGACACCCAATAGCTGTTTAATTTTTTACATTTCCAAAAAATACGTTCATGGGTAGCCACCTCCATGAATTTGCATTGGTAACTTTATGAGCTTCAGATAATATATCTAACCATGTCTTCACTTATACAGTATCTTGATGAAGTTCACCTTCACGCATCTGTCTAAGAATAAATGTGTTATCTTGTTTCATAGCTGATAAAGCCCTGTATAGGTTAATTGTTGGTTTCTCAGTGTATTGATTCTCCTGAACTCTGGCAAAATGCCTGAGGGGGTGCCTTGTAACCTTATCCAGTTTGGGTGTTTGGATAGAGGGCTTATAGATACCTACTTGTAGATACCTGAAGAAGTCTGACCTTGGTACAGTATATTCAACTCAGAGCTCAGTTTTTCAAATTATTTTAGAGTACCCTTTTCAAATAATTGATGGACATATTGAAGTTTCAATTGTGCTCAGTTTCTAAAACCTCTGTCTAATCATAGTGGCTTAAAACCCTTCATACTGTACAGTGAGGGAAAAAAGTATTTGATCCCCTGCTGATTTTGTACGTTTGCCCTCTGACAAAGAAATGATCAGTCTATAATTTTAATGGTAGGTTTATTTGAACAGTGAGAGACAGAATAACAACAAAAAAATCCAGAAAAACGCATGTGAAAAATGTTATGAATGGAATTGCATTTTAATGAGGAAATAAGTATTTGACCCTCTCAATCAGAAAGATTTCTGGCTCCCAGGTGTCTTTTATACAGGTAACGAGCTGAGATTAGGAGCACACTCTTAAAGGGAGTGCTCCTAATCTCAGTTTGTTACCTGTATAAAAGACACCTGTCCACAGAAGCAATCAATCAGGTTCCAAACTCTCCACCATGGCCAAGACCAAAGAGCTCTCCAAGGATGTCAGGGACAAGATTGTAGACCTACACAAGGCTGGAATGGGCTACAAGACCATCGCCAAGCAGCTTGGTGAGAAGGTGACAACAGTTGGTGCGATTATTCGCAAATGGAAGAAACACAAAATAACTGTCAATCTCCCTCGGCCTGGAGCTCCATGCAAGATCTCACCTCGTGAAGTTGCAATGATCATGAGAATGGTGATGAATCATCCCAGAACTACACGGGAGGATCTTGTCAATGATCTCAAGGCAGCTGGGACCATAGTCACCAAGAAAACATTTGGTAATACACTACGCCGTGAAGGACTGAAATCCTGCAGCGCCCGCAAGGTCCCCCTGCTCAAGAAAGCACATATACATGACCGTCTGAAGTTTGCCAATGAACATCTGAATGATTCGGAGGACATCTGGGTGAAAGTGTTGTGGTCAGATGAGACCAAAATGGAGCTCTTTGGCATCAACTCAACTCGCCGTGTTTGGAGGAGGAGGAATGCTGCCTATGACCCCAAGAACACCATGCCCACCATCAAACATGGAGGTGGAAACATTATGCTTTGAGGGTGTTTTTCTGCTAAGGGGACAGGACAACTTCACCGCATCAAAGGGACGATGGACGGGGCCATGTACCGTCAAATCTTGGGTGAGAAACTCCTTCCCTCAGCCAGGGCATTGAAAATGGGTTGTGGATGGGTATTCCATGACAATGACCCAAACACATGGCCAAGGCAACAAAGGAGTGGCTCAAGAAGAAGCCCATTAAGGTCTGGAGTGGCCTAGCCAGTCTCCAGACCTTAATCCCATAGAAAATCTGTGGAGGGAGCTGAGGTTCGAGTTGCCAAACGTCAGCCTCGAAACCTTAATGACTTGGAGAAGATCTGCATAGAGGAGTGGGACAAAATCCCTCCTGAGGATGTGTGCTAACCTGGTGGCCAAATGCAAGAAACGTCTGACCTCTGTGATTGCCAACAAGGGTTTTGCCACCAAGTACTAAGTCATGTTTTGCAAAGGGGTCAAATACTTAATTCCCTCATTAAAATGCAATTCCATTTATAACATTTTTCACATGCGTTTTTCTGGATTTTTTTGTTATTATTCTGTCTCTCACTGTTCAAATAAACCTACCATTAAAAGTATAGACTGATCATTTCTTTGTCAGTGGGCAAATGTACAAAATCAGCAGGGGATCAAATACTTTTTTCCCTCACTGTATGTACAATGGGTGATAAATATGAGAGATTCCATGATTTATACAGTGTCGTGAAAAAGTATTTGCCCCCTTTTCTCTATTTTTGCATATTATATACTGAATGTTATCAGATCTTCAAACGACACCTAATATTAACTAAAAGGAACTGGAGTTTACAAAAAAATGTATTCTTATTTTATTTATTGAATTAACAAAGTTATGCAACACCCAATTCCACTGTGTGAAAAAGTAATTGCCCCCTTACACTCAATAACTGGTTGTGCCACCTTTAGCTGCAATGACTGCAACCAAATTGTAAATGAGAACTAAATTGTAAATGAGAACTCGTTCTCAACTGGCCTACCTGGTTAAATAAAGGTGAAATACAAAAAATAAAAAATGCTTCCTTTAGTTGTTGATCAGTCTCTCACATCGCTGTGGAGGAATTTTGGCCCATGCAGAACTGCTTTAAATCAGTGACATTTGTGTGTTTTTAAACAATAACTGCTCGTTTCAAGTTCTGCCACAACATCTCAATTGGGATTAGATATGGACTTTGACTAGGCCATTCCAAAACTTCTTTTGATTTTTAGACATTTTCATGTAGACTTGTTTGTGTGTTTTAGATCATTGTCTTGCTGCATGACCCAGCTGCACTTCAGCTTCAGCTCACAGACGGATGGCCTGACATTCTCCTGTAGAATTCTCTGATATAGAGCAGAATTCATGGTTCCTTCTATTAAAGCAAGTTGTCCATGTCCTGAGGCAGCGAAGCATCCTCAAACCATCACACCACCACCACCATGCTTGACCGTTTGTATGAGGTTCTTACTGTGGAATGTTGTGTTTGGTTTTTGCCAGGCATAATGGGACCAATGTCATCCAAAGAGTTGACTCAAGTTTCCCAAAAAGCACCTAGAAGCACCTGGATGATCATCAAGACTCTTGGAAGAATGTTCTATGGACAGATGAGTCAAAAGTATAACTTTTTGGACAACATGGGTCCCATTATGCCTGGCGAAAACCAAACACTGCATTCCGCATTAAGAACCCTTTTCTGTGGTAGTATAATTTCCTCCAAAATGTTTTTTTTTTTATTGATTTTTTTGTCTTTGTTGTTCTGACCAAGTTTTTCCAGTTTAAAATAGTTTACCCAAAACACTTTACTCATCAGATTGTGCTGATTTCCCTTCCTATTCTTGTAATAATTGCTCAACAAGTCTGTGACCATAGTTGCAGAAACATTTGTTTTGGTTCTCTTTTTTAACTTGAGCACATGCCCCCCCAAAAGGTCTGTGCATTGGACTTATTGCTTAAGCATAGGCCTACTTTAACAAATATACATTTTGTCTTTAATTATTGTTACATTGATGCAACTTAATGTCTACTTCATGCCTTGGCAGCAGCTAATGGGGATCCATAATAAATACAAATACTGTCGACCAAGTTTTGCATGCCCAGCTGTCAAAAACAAATGTTGGCAACAAGTCATTAAACTATGCCTACAAGTGGCTGCTCTAGTAAGTAATTTGCTATTAGACTATTTCTTGCTTTTGTTTTAATTAATGGCTTGGTCTTCTCATGACAATTGGCTTGTACCTCCTGGTGAATTCTTTGGAGTCTGGTTTTATCAAAAAAATGTATTTAACTAGGCAAGTTAGTTAAATAGAGACTTTTGGCATTGTCCTGGAGTCAAAAGTATCTTGGGGGACTTTCACACCAAACTTGTTTTGCACTCATTTTCCCCAATGATTTATATATTCACTAGATAACAGACACCACCATTCCTCCATCTTGGCACTCCCTCACCGGTGTAAAAAATATTTTGGAAGCTATAAAAATGTATTTATTCATGTCTACATTTGTTTTTGCCATATTTGTTTTTAACACGTTTATTCTACAGACACCTTAAATGTATATGTTTTAATTATACTATGTGAGCTAAAAAAAAAAATGTAAATGCTAAAGTATAAAAACATTTTCCTTGAAGTAGGTTATAATTTTTTTATAAAGTAATAATGTTACTGTCCCCAGTACAACAACAAAATACTTAAATATGTGTAATTGTTTCCTTGAAACATTTAATTGAAATGCTGTAGAATTCCAATCATTCCTTGAGGACTGCTTCTTCTTCTGAGGAGTGACAATATGGCCGACCGTAGCTTCAAAGCCTCTCATTGGCCAACACATAGCATCAGCAATGCAGGGTCATTGGTTTCCCTACTAAGTGAACAACACACCGTGTTTGTCTCAAAAAGGGTCGTCTTGGTCCGATTCCATTCGTACCGTGGTGCAATTCGCTGCAGGTGAGAACACAGTCTGGACCAAACACAGGAAAATAACCAGGAGCGCGCAGTATTATTTGACTGCAAGCATTCTTCGACTTCCGACTTCAGTGCGTTCAAGACAACTTGCAACTCCGGAAAACAACGAGCCCGACTGTGAAAAATCTTCTGAATTGTCATCCAACTCGGAATTCCAAATGGACAATTCTGGAATATTTCTAGAGACTTTCCGACCTGAAGATCAATGACATCATGATTTGACCTAGTTTTTGTTGTTTAGTTCCCAGTTGTCTTGAAAGCGCCAATAGGCTACAGAATATAGCCTACTTACTTTCCAGTTAGAGCAGCTATTGCGCTGTTTGCTACCGCATTTTGTTGAAGACCAAAGCCAAAGTTATTTATTGGGGACACAAGTTCTGCTTTTTGATAATCACATATTAATTTAACGTGAGCAATAAACAATGAACTCAACAAACAATATACTTGCATGACCACGTGGTTTTGTTTAGGAATGTGGGAATGTGAAACAAAGCAGAAAAAACTGTGTGTGAAAACGTCAAAGGCGTCAAAGCTGGGCCTAGGCTACAACACATGTACTTCAAACTTGGAGGTCTGACACAGAGCCTACAGTAACCAGTAACACTGACAAGGAGGCTATAATTCTGCCTAATCGTGGACAGACTATGTATGTAACATAACGGTATGAGCATTTGACACAATATTTTAGTCCAGGGTTTCTGGGATTGGGATTATCAATTGCCAAAGCATGAATTCGAGAGTTCATATTTATTCCATATTTCCTTTGAAATTATGGAAACATTGCAGACACCAATGGTTGTTTTACCTGAGGTCTTGATGGTAAGGGGGGTGCTCCTCAGGTCAGTCTCGTTACTACACCAGTAGATGGCGATGTTGTAACTCAGTCTGTAGGGTTGAAAGGTCAACACTTTGTGATCGACGGTGGTCAGACTTTTCTTGAGTTTTATTCTTCGTACTTTCCCCCCCTTGTACACCCAACAGCACCATCCCATCAGACTATTGTCCTCCACCAGCAGCTCCAGGACCACTGAGCCATCTATGTTGATGACTGGCTCCCCTGACTTGATTGACAGAGTGGCAGGTGGAAGGTACTCTGTGATGCAGTCCCAGGTGAGTCCAGAGTAGGTTTTAGTGGAGTGGAAGGTTCAAAAGTAAAGTAAGGGGAGAGGTTGAGCATAAAAACAGCATGTGTATGACTAATGCATTTTGAACACAGCAATACTTTTATAAAAAAGTGTAATTATTGACCAAATGTCAGTAAAACCCACAAATATACTAATAATATCAAACTCTTTTGCCATATCTGTTAGTTTACGAATTCTCCTTTTTGATAAGAGATATGGCCTTCAAAATCAAGTGTCCACCCTCAGGTGTCTACTTAAAACGCTTAATTTAAACTACCCACATTTTATGTCACTGAGCTGAAATGATATGTCCATGAGGCTTAGGCATTCGGGATTTGGCATGGTATATTTACCTCGAACTGTGATGATGAAGTTGTCACTCTTCTGTCCATTGTCATCACACTGATATGAACCGGAGTTCTTAGCGGAGACAGCCCCTATGCTCCATATCTTGTTGGCTTGACCTTGATCACTATTGTTGAAGAACCATTTTACCGGACCGGTGCTGTTGTCACAACTCAGAATAATTGTATCCCCAGAGTAGACTAGCTTGAATGTGGGGACCATAGAAACTGAAAAGAGATACAGGGGAGAGAACCATTTGACGAGATGCTTTTTTTCTCTTGGTGCAAATAGTAATTCTCACAATATTATGCTTGCTCCGAGTGACAGTGAACTGGCCAACTGCAGTCTCAGAGGTTAGGTTTATGCTGCCACCTAGTGGTAGATTACAAGCAGCAACGTTTAACACATCGCACTTGAGAAGTGATATGAAAGTTGCTATAATGGCTAACGCATTTAGCACACTATCAGAGATATTGCGCAAAATAGTGGACGGGAGCATAAAAATGTCGGAACGAAGGGGGTCGGGGCGGAGGGCGGAGTAGGTAAGGGGCGTGTATGGTTTCTGGCTTCAAGTGAAAAATACAAATGTTTGGTCGTGTGTGGTGTTATAAACACTTTGTACTTACCCTGGGGTTTGAGCTGACTCTTGACCACAACAGAAAACACTGTAAAAAAGAAAATTGTTTTTACACAATTATGTACGCACTTCCCCTTCTCTCTATGCTGTGGTAGCGTTTCACCCGTATCCAGGTGTTAAACTGGGCCGGGTACCGCCGACTTATGATCCAAGTGAAAGATAGGCGGAACTGAGACCCCAGTAGCTACCTTTGGTTGTGCACATTTTGAATTATCTAATGAAAAATATTGTACCAAGTGATGGCGCAATACTGCGCCAGCAACACGAGTAAGCAACAGCAAAATCCGATAACCCCAGTAGAATAGTTTGGTCGGCTTGTAGTATTCTATCTGAGAAAATAATATTCCTCTCAAGGCACTTTCAAATCGCGGATCCCGCACATGCCCCGTCATTGTATAACATTCTTAATGCAGTCGTGGGAAAACACACGTTTTTAAAGCAGTTTTGGAGGCCACTGTTAAAAGAGTGGTATCAAACGGCAGACTACCTTTTTAAATGGAATGGGAAAGTCAGTGCTATAAATTAATACTACATGTAGAATCAACTCCAGAAGTAGATACGAGGCAATTTATAGATCAATAAAAAATCCATAAATGTATAGTGTACATGTGTATATATAGGCTACATTGAGTGTTTTCTTTCATTTTTAGCAGCCTTTAGTGCATATCCTAAGCTTTAGGGACCAACTACGTGCGTCAAATACAAGCCAATTGGCAACATGCTTTGTTAGAGTTTGTGATTTAGCAAATGATTTGCCGAGTTAACGTTGATCCACTGAGGCAAAAAGGACAATGTCGGAGTTTAATTCAATAAGAGAAAAGCTGTGAAATGTAGAGTTGAAAATTAATAGAAGGGTGTGTCGTAACAGTAGCCTAATGTTTGGGAAAGATGTGATGGTAATGAGGCGCTATACAAATTCGACAGTCACAAGATGTGGACTTCAAATATGGCATGTCAACAGAACTGTATTGTTCAGATGGTTTAACTGGAATAGTAACAGACGTGTAATGTGTTTCCATTGCATTTTAAACTCTACGGATGTTCTTTTCACTGAAACTGTTGCGATAAATAGCATACTTGCACAATCTAGTTTTGGCGTAAAAGAAAAATCCTTAAAAAAAAATTGCCAGTCAAGCACCGATCATCATGTCACCAGCATCATTCACATGATAGCCTACCCTCGATATTACTGAACATTTGCATGAAGCTCATCACCATGCACTTATTCACCGTAAATTATGCAGTTATGAAATAAGTTATTAAGTTCATCAACTGCGTGCTTTTCCATGTCGTGGTAGGCTACAACATCATCGTGTGATTCCAAGCTTACTGCTACATAATATTTTTTCTATCAATCATCATGTCACCAGAATAAGACCCTAATAAACTGCATGCTCTCCCGAGTAGTAGTGGGAGGACCACACAACATATCCACGCGTAACTCCAAGTTTACTTTGATATGATGGTTATTATATCAATATTTGTGCATTAAGGCTTTTGACCACCAATTCTCGCATAATGCATTTCACAGACCCAAACTGATCCATTAATCTTTACATTTGATCATAATACTGCAATCAACCCAGGGAATCTACAAATCCACAGAAAAAGTGCACGCAATTCACAATTTCAGTTATATAGTATATATTTAGTAATAATAATATTTTTTTGCCATAAAATAACAGGAAAACAATTGTATGCAGAGTTAAACAGAGCAGAAGACTGGTAGCACCATTAATTGGTGGAGATGGGGGGGCTTACCTGACAATATCAGGAAAATATTATGTCATACCCATCTCTGTTCAGTATGTCTGCTAAAGATCTGCACATCAGGGAAATGACTGGGTGACTAACGAATGGAGAATACTTATGGGGTCTATGCTACAGACACAACAGTGTTGAGGAGGTTGAGACTTGGAAGACACCGAAAATATTTTTGTTTTGATTGATTTTAGTAGAACAATCCAGAACAAACTTCTGCACGCTGGCTTTCTTGTTTGTTCCACAGTATCTTCATTGGTCTCTAAAAGCAGGGGTTCCCAAACTTTTTCACTCAGGCCCCCCTTCCAACATTGGGGAACATCCCGCACCCCCTGCGCACGTGCGCCACGTCTATTTCTATGGGCACAAGCACTGTTCATGACACAAACTGTTCACACCCCTCTTGTTGGCGGAGATAACATTTTGCAGGTTTAAAGCTAATTTCATGCAATTATACACAGTGTCCTCAGAGAAAATGAAGCAGTTTTTAAAGCTACACTACACTAATTTGCACTACCAAATTCATTATATACACTTTGAAAATAATTATATTTTTTCCCATTGATTATTGAAGATTATAACGTATAAATGCCTCATGAACTTAGTTCAACTGTCATACCCCACCAGAACCCCAAATATAAGCTTGTTCTACTTCAATGTTTGTAAAAAACGTAAATGTAAACAAACACTGTATGGACTCAAAACATGGTTAAAACTATATAAAATAAAAAATACAATATAAATATAGAACACACACATCACAATAAGCGAGACAACACACAGCACTACATAAAGAGAGACCTAAGACAACAACATAGCAAGGCAGCAACACAGGATAAAATGAAACAGCATGGAGGACAATAACCTAAAACACATGGCCAAATCTCAACCGGAGCTGCTTACCAAGAAGACGGTTAATATCTATTTCCAGTTTTCACTTAAAGCTGCTTGTAAATCTATGGCAACTTAGTTCAACTGTCATACCCCACCAGAACCCCAAATATAAGCTTGTTCTACTTCAATGTTTGTAAACAACGTAAATGTAAACAAACACTGTATGGACTCAAAACATGGTTAAAACTATACTTTTTATATCATGGATGGTCAGTCATCCAGAGCTCTGGCAATGAATTTGAGAGTGGTTACATTTCTTTAGCCCTATCCCTTAGCTTTTCACCAAAACAGTGTTGGAGTGCCCGCGCTGTTCTCTTTCAAATAGTTTCAGTAACTCACATATGGGACGTGTCCAACCGGGGAGGGGACCACAGGAAGCTCCAATCACGTAAGTGTGGCGAGCCCTATTCATTTACAATGGAAGGTGAAGTGGCCGGGGGACCTTTGGATAACGCCCATTACTGGCTTGCTTCTCTCGTTTAGTACGCCTGATGTTCATTAATTTTTGTCGACTAATGCTCAGGCAGCTGTCGGCGACCTAGAGTCCTGCGAGTATTGTACAGTGTTTCTGAGAACCGTCTAGATTAAGCTTGCCCCCGTGGCGTAACGCCGTAATTCTGCACGCACTTCCCTTCTCTCACGCTGTGGTAGCATTTCACCCGTATCCAAGGGTTAAACTGGGCCGGGTACCGCCGACCTATGATTCAAATGAAAGATAGGCAGGGCTGAGACCTAGTAGCCTACCTTTGGTTATGCACATTTTGAATTATCTAATGAAAAGTAATTGTGGACAATATTTTTCCTGAGCCAACAACACGAGCAAGCAATAGCGAAATCAGATAACCCGAGTAGAATAGTTTGGTCGGCTTGTCGTATTCTATGTGAGAAAATAATATTCCTCTCAAGGCACTTTCAAATTGCGGGTGCCGCACAGAGAGAATGCATGCCCCGTCATTATATAACATTCTTAATGCAGTCGTGGGAAAACACACCTTTTTAAAGCAGTTTTGATGGCCACTGTTAAAAGAGTGGTATCACAGAGCTTTCTTTTGTTACTTACTTCTCATTTCCAAAAGATTAGTGAACTGCACAATTTTAGAACCTGAGTTTTTAGCAGTGGCATGGTTAATGCTTGTTAGTCCTCGCCAATGGCGCCAACGATGTTGAATGCATAGGGGAGACCGGGGCTAAATGTAACACGGGTCAGCTGTAACAGGTAGGCCTACATAATATTCATAGTACATGATTCGCGGCTGAGTGACATTGGAAAGTTTTTTTGGGACATTCAAGTCATCAGTATGTTGCGAATTAGCAACAAGCTAAAGTTTAGAGTTTGTGATTTAGCAAATGATTAGCCGAACACAATGGGGTAAATGCAGATGGAAAACTCTCAGCCAATGTATTTATTTCCACTGTCCTGCATCAGTTAGGCTACAGAAGGTGATCATGCTTATTGCTAAATAACACCGGCCTGATAATATGGACCAATATGTTCTTGGTTTTATTTCTGGAGGGGGAAATTATGTTGTAACGACCCTGGGTTTATAAGCGTGGATATCGACTCTGCCGGCACGAGCATGCTTTTGCGGCACAGTCGATAGCGCGCTGGACTTCGGGCTAGAAGGTCGAGGGTTCGAGACCTGCTCCCTGCCTGTTTCATTACATTGGTGTCAGAAGTGATCGGACCTTGCATCCACGACTGTGCGTGTGCTTGGCCGGTGAGCGCGTTCCTATAAGACGTTGAGTCACAGGCTAGCGCGAGGAAAAGGAGAGAGTAGTATAATGATCCTTGGTTTATAAGCGCGGATATCGACTCTGCCGCTTGAGCATGCTTTTGCGGCACAGTCGATAGCGCACTGGACTTCGGGCTAGAAGGTCGAGGGTTCGAGGCCTGCTCCATTCCTTTTTCATTACAATATTTTAGATTTTTTTTTCTAAGTCACCAGAACTGACCTTCTCACTTTGTAAGGCACATTTTGTTGCGTTACAAAGTGGGATTGAAATAGATTTAATTGTGATTTATTTCACCTCTCTACATAAAATACTTCATAATGTGTACAGTACCAGTCAAACGTTTGGACACACCTACTCATTCCAGGGTTTTTCTTTATTTTGACTATTTTCTACATTGTAGAATAACAGTGAAGACATCACAAATATAAAATAACATTTGCTTAACAAATAATATAATGGGTTGCATGGACTCACTCTGTGTGTAAAAATAGGGGTTAACATGATTTCTGAATGACTACCCCATCTCTGTACCCCACACACTCAATTTTCTTTAAGGTCACTCAGTGGAGTACAGAATTTCAAGCACATATTCTACCAATAAGACCAGGGAGGTTTTCCAATTGGTAGATGGGTATATCCCTTTGAGCATGGTGAAGTTATTTCTTTGGTATTCTACCAATAAGACCAGGGAGGTTTTCCAATTGGTAGATGGGTATATCCCTTTGAGCATGGTGAAGTTATTTCTTTGGTTTCGGGTGGTTTATCAATACACGCATTCACTAGAAAGATACAGGCGACCTTCCTAACTCAGTTGCTGGAGAGGATTTAACTGAGGCCAATGTTGATTTTAGAAATAGTTACAGAGTTGAATGGCTGGGATTAGAGAAAACTGAGGGTGGGGATAAAAAATAAAATAAAAAATACAATATAAATATAGAACACACACATCACAATAAGAGAGACAACACACAGTACTACATAAAGAGAGACCTAAGACAACAACATAGCAAGGCAGCAACACAGGATAAAATGAAACAGCATGGAGGACAATAACCTAAAACACATGGCCAAATCTTAACCGGAGCTGCTTACCAAGAAGACGGTTAATATCTATTTCCAGTTTTCACTTAAAGCTGCTTGTAAATCTATGGCAAGATTTGACAAAACATGATGAATTTAGAAAAAAATAATGGACAAATATTGTACAATACAGGTGTGCAAAGCTCTTGAGACTTACCAAAAAAGGCTCACAGCTGTAATCACTGCCAAAGGAGTTTTAAACATGTATTGACTCAGGGGTGTGAATACTTATCTAATCAAGACACTGTATATTCGTTTTTGTTTTCTCATGAATTCATTTTATATACAGTTGAATTCGGAAGTTTTCATGCACCTTAGCCAAATATATTTAAACTCAGATTTTCACAATTCCTAACATTTTAATCCTAGTAAAAATTCCCTGTCTTAGGTCAGTTAGCATCACCACTTTATTTTAAGAATGTGAAATGTCAGAATAATAGAGAGAATTATTTATTTCAGCTTACATTTTTTTCATCACATTCCCAGTGGGTCAGAAGTTTACATACACTCACTTAGTATTTGGTAGCATTGCCTTTAAATTGTTTAACTTGGGTCAAACGTTTTGGGTAGCCTTCCACAAGCTTCCCACAATAAGTTGAGTGAATTTTGGCCCATTCCTCCTGACAGAGCTGGTGATACTGAGTCAGGTTTGTAGGCATTTCACCCGTATCCAGGGGTTAAACTGGACCGGGTACCGCCAACCTATGATTCAAATGAAAGATAGGCAGGGCTGAGACCTAGTAGCCTACCTTTGGTTGGGCACATTTTGAATTATCTAATGAAAAATATTGTCCACAATCAATTTTCCTGAGCCAACAACACGAGTAAGCAATAGCAAAATCAGATAACCCCAGTAGAATAGTTTGGTCAGCTTGTCGTATTCTATGTGAGAAAATAATATTCCTCTCAAGGCACTTTCAAATTGCGGGTGCCGCACAGGGAGAGAATGCATGCCCCGTCATTATATAACATTCTTAATGCAGTCGTGGGAAAACACACCTTTTTAAAGCAGTTTTGATGGCCACTGTTAAAAGAGTTGTATCACAGAGCTTTCTTTTGTTACTTACTTCTCATTTCCAAAAGATTAGTGAACTGCACAATTTTAGAACCTGAGTTTTTAGCAGTGGCATGGTTATAGCTTGTTAGTCCTCGCCAATGGCGCCAACGATGTTGAATGCATAGGGGAGACCGGGGCTAAATGTTACACGGGTCAGCTGTAACAGGTAGGCCTACATTATATTCATAGTACATGATTCTCGGCTGAGTGACATTGGAACGTTTTTTTGGGACATTCAAGTCATCAGTATGTTGCGAATTAGCAACAAGCTAAAGTTTAGAGTTTGTGATTTAGCAAATGATTAGCCGAACCCAATGGGGTAAATGCAGATGGAAAACTCTCAGCCGATGTATTTATTTCCACTGTCCTGCATCAGTTAGGCTACAGAAGGTGATCATGCTTATTGCTAAATAACACCGGCCTGATAATATGGACCAATATGTTCTTGGGTTTATTTCTGGAGGGGGGGGAAATTATGTTGTAACGACCCTGGGTTTATAAGCGTGGATATCGACTCTGCCAGCACGAGCATGCTTTTGCGGCACAGTCGATAGCGCGCTGGACTTCGGGCTAGAAGGTTGAGGGTTCGAGACCTGCTCCCTGCCTGTTTCATTACATTGGTGTCAGAAGTGATCGGACCTTGCATCCACGACTGTGCGTGTGCTTGGCCGGTGAGCGCGTTCCTATAAGACGTTGAGTCACAGGCTAGCGCGAGGAAAAGGAGAGAGTAGTATAATGATCCTTGGTTTATAAGCGCGGATATCGACTCTGCCGCTTGAGCATGCTTTTGCGGCACAGTCGATAGCGCACTGGACTTCGGGCTAGAAGGTCGAGGGTTCGAGGCCTGCTCCATTCCTTTTTCATTACAATATTTTAGATTTTTTTTTTTCTAAGTCACCAGAACTGACCTTCTCACTTTGTAAGGCACATTTTGTTGCGTTACAAAGTGGGATTGAAATAGATTTAATTGTGATTTATTTCACCTCTCTACATAAAATACTTCATAATGTGTACAGTACCAGTCAAACGTTTGGACACACCTACTCATTCCAGGGTTTTTCTTTATTTTGACTATTTTCTACATTGTAGAATAACAGTGAAGACATCACAAATATAAAATAACATTTGCTTAACAAATAATATAATGGGTTGCATGGACTCACTCTGTGTGTAAAAATAGGGGTTAACATGATTTCTGAATGACTACCCCATCTCTGTACCCCACACACTCAATTTTCTTTAAGGTCACTCAGTGGAGTACAGAATTTCAAGCACATATTCTACCAATAAGACCAGGGAGGTTTTCCAATTGGTAGATGGGTATATCCCTTTGAGCATGGTGAAGTTATTTCTTTGGTTTCGGGTGGTTTATCAATACACGCATTCACTAGAAAGATACAGGCGACCTTCCTAACTCAGTTGCTGGAGAGGATTTAACGGAGGCCAATGTTGATTTTAGAAATAGTTACGGAGTTGAATGGTTGGGATTAGAGAACTGAGGGTGGGGATAAAAAATAAAATAAAAAATACAATATAAATATAGAACACACACATCACAATAAGAGAGACAACACACAGTACTACATAAAGAGAGACCTAAGACAACAACATAGCAAGGCAGCAACACAGGATAAAATGAAACGGCATCAAGGACAATAACCTAAAACACATGGCCAAATCTTCACCGGAGCTGCTTACCAAGAAGACGGTTAATATCTATTTCCAGTTTTTACTTAAAGCTGCTTGTAAATCTATGGCAAGATTTGACAAAACATGATGAATTTAGAAAAAAAGAATGGACAAATATTGTACAGTACAGGTGTGCAAAGCTCTTGAGACTTACCATAAAAGGCTCACAGCTGTAGTCACTGCCAAAGGAGTTTTAAACATGTATTGACTCAGGGGTGTGAATACTTATCTAATCAAGATACTGTATATTAGTGTTTTATTTTTCATGAATTCATTTTATATGCAGTTGAAGTCGGAAGTTTTCATACACGTTAGCCAAATATATTTAAACTCAGATTTTCACAATTCCTGACATTTAATCCTAGTAAATATTCCATGTTTTAGGTCAGTTAGGATCACCACTTTTAACTTCCTGACTGATGTCTTGAGATGTTGCTTCAATATATCCACATAATGTTCCTGCCTAATGATGCCATCTATTTTGTGAAGTCCACCATTCCCTCCTGCAGAAAAGCACCCACACAACATGAGGCTGCCACCCCCATGCTTCACGGTTGGGATGGTGTTCTTCGGCCTCCCCATTTTTCCTCCAAACATAACGATGGTCATTATGGCCAAACAGTTCTATTTTTGTTTCATCAGACCAGACGACATTTCTCCAAAAAGTACAATCTTTGTCCCCATGTGCAGTTGCAAACCGTAGTCTGGCTTTTTTCTGTCGGTTTTGGAGCAGTGGTTTCTTCCTTGCTGAGCGGCCTTTCAGGTTATGTCGATATAGGACTCGTTTTACTGTGGATTTAGATACTTTTGTACCTGTTTCCTCCAGCATCTTTACAAGGTCCTTTGCTGTTGTTCTGGGATTGATTTGCACTTTTCACACCAAAGTACATTCATCTCTAGGAGACAGAATGCGTCTCCTTCCTTAGAGGTATGGCGGCTGCGTGGTCCCATGGTGTTTATACTTGCATACTATTGTTTGTACCGATAAACATGGTACCTTAAGGTGTTTGAAAATTGCTCCCAAGGATGAACCAGACTTGTTGAGGTCTGCAATTTCTGTTCTGAGGTCTTGGCTGATTTTGTTTGATTTTCCCATGATGTCAAGCAAAGAGGCACTGAGTTTGAAGGTAGGCCTTGAAATACATCCACAGGTACACCTCCAATTGACTTAAATGATGTCAATTAGCCCATCAGAAGCTTCTAAAGCCATGACATCATTTTCTGGAATTTTCCAAGCTGTTTAAAGGCACAGTCAATTTAGTGTATGTAAACTTCTGAATTATAATTGAAATAATCTGTCTGTAAATAATTGTTGGGAAAATTACTTGACGCACAAAGTAAATGTCCTAACCGACTTGCCACAACTATAGTTTGTTAACAATACATTTGTGGAGTGGTTGAAAAACAAGTTTTAATGACTCCAACCTAAGTGTATGAAAACATCCGACTTCAACTGTATATATAAATTCCAGTTTTACATTACAGAGAATTTTGTGTAGATCGATGACAAAAACGTACAATTAAATACATTTTTCAAAACAATAAAATTTTAAGAAATTCAAGGGGGGTAAATGCTTATGATGGGCACTGTAAATGTAGGTGATTCTGATTCTAATAAATTAAACTATAACCAGAGTTACAATATTTATCTCATAGCCTAGCCATATTATTGATGCACCCTTATTTATCATTTTGGATATCCATGATCATGTCTTATTCAACAGATTATCAATTTATGAATGTACTTCAATCTTATAGAGTTTGGAAAATACCCCGTATCCATCTGGGACAAAGAAACGCAACTGTGGACACATGCAGCGTGATAGAATGTTTCTTGTCCAAACGGCAGACTACCTTTTTAAATGGAATAGGAAATTCAGGGCCTAGAAATTAATACTAAATGTAGAATCAACTCCAGAAGTAATTACGAGGCAATTTAAAGATACATTTTAAAGGCAATTTATAGAGAGGAACCGGGAGATATGAGTCCTTCCATCATTTATCTTCCCTCTGCTAGTGATGTGCGGGTTGACACAACCTGCAGTCCCCACGGGTATATCCATGGGGTGGGAGGGTTAAGGGTCATTAAATATTGTGTGGATGAAGAGTGGGTAGGGGCGGGCGGGTTGAATAAAGAGAAAATAATGCATAAAAAAATCCATAAATGTATAATTCTTGTGCAATTCATATCTATAGGCTACATTGAGTGTTTTCTTAAATTTTTATCTGCCTTTAGTGCATATCCTAAGCTTTAGGGAACAACGACGTGTGTCATATGCACGCCAATTGACAAAATGCTTTGGGGACTTGGGCAGAAAATGTTAACGTTGATCCACTGAGGCAAAAAGGACAATGTCGGAGTTGAATTCAATAAGAGAAAAGCTGTGAAATGTAGAGTTGAAAATGAAGAGAAGGGAGGGTCGTAACAGTAGCCTAATGTTTGGGAAAGATGTGATAGTAATGAGGCGCTATACAAATTCGACAGTCACAAGACGTGGACTTCAAATATGGCATGTCAAGAGAACTGTATTGTTCAGATGGTTTAACTGGAATAGTAACTGAAGTGTAATGTGTTTCCATTGCATTTTAAACTCTACGGATGTTCTTTTCACTAAAACTGTTGCGATAAATAGCATACTTGCACAATCTGGTTTTGGCGTATGCTCTATAGACAACAGTTAGCTGATAGTGAACAGGGTAGGTTATACGATGAGATACGAATAAAAGAAAAATCCTTAAAAAACTAATTTGCCAGCCAAGCACCGATCATCATGTCACCAGCATCATTCACATGATAGACTACCCTCGATATTTACTGAACATTTGCATGAAGCTCATCACCATGCACTTAACGTTATGACGTTATGAAGTTATGAAATAAGTTATTAGGTTCATCATAACTTATTCCATCTGCCTATAAACTCTGCGTGCTTTGCCATGTCGTGGTAGGCTACAACATCATTGTGTGATTCCAAGCTTACTGCTACATAATGTTTTTTCTATCAATCATCATGTCACCAGAATAAGACTCTAATAAACTGCATGCTCTCCGGAGTAATAGTGGGAGGACCACACAACATATCCACGCGTAACTCCAAATTTACTTTGATATGATGGTTATTATATCAATATTTGTGCATTAAGGCTTTTCCACCACCAATGCTCGCATAATGCATTTCACAGACCCAAACTGATCCATTAGCGAGAAAATTTCCGGTCATAACTGTTTTTTATGAATCAGGTCATTCATCTGAATTAAATGTTTGGATGGAAACCTTGTTACTGACTCATATCCATAACTAGTTGTTTTCTCAAAAACTGCAAAAAACACCCTTAAATGCCTTTGAGTAGGCTACTGTCATTCATTCTCTGTCATTTAAAGTTATAATTATTTAATCTTTACATTTGATCATAATACTGAATTCAACCCAGGGAATCTACAAATCCGCAGAAAAAGTGCATGCAATTCACAATTTAAGTTAGATAGTTTATATTTAGTCATAATATAACATACTTATTTATTTATTTTTTGCCTTAAAATAACAGAAAAACATTTGTATGCAGAGTTAAACAGAGCAGAAGACTGGTAGCACCATTAATTGGTGGAGATGGGGGGCTTACCTGACAATATCAGGAAAAGGCACGTCATACCCATCTTTGTTCAGTATGCCTGCTAAAGATCTGCACATCAGGGAAATGACTGGGTGACTAACAAGGAGAGGAAAGTGAATGGAGAATACTTATGGGGGCTGTGCTACAGACACAACAATGTTGAGGAAGTTGAGACTTGGAAGACACCCAAAATGTTTTTGTCTTGAATGATTTTAGTAGAACACTCCAGAACAAACTTCTGCACATTGGCTTTCTTGTTTGTTCCACAGTATTTTCATGAGTCTCTTAAAGCAGGGGTTCCTAAACTTTTTCACTCAGGCCCCCCTTCCAGCATTGGGGAACATCCCGCGCCCCCCTTCGCCACATATATTTCTATGGGCACAAGCACTGTTCATGACACAAACTATTCACACCCCTCTTGTTGGCAGAGAGAAAATGTTGCAGTTAATTTCCTGCAATTATACAAATTTTGCCGTGTCATATGTGTTCATGTGATATTTGAGTGACTCAAACATTACAACAAAATCAATGGGCTAAAAAAAACCTAGCTAAAAAACATTAGCTGACATGGGCTAGTTGTTCTAGGCATTTCTGAGTTATAAATAGCTCTAATGTCTGCAATGACTGACATGACAAGAGAAACTGCTGATGCACTACCCGATTCATTATATAAACTTTGAAATTAATTATATACACCCATTGATTATTGAAGATTATAACGTATAAATGCCTCATGAACTTAGTTCAACTGTCATACCCCACCAGAACCCCAAATATAAGCTTGTTCTACTTCAATGTTTGTAAACAATGTAAATGTAAACAAACACTGTATGGACTCAAAACATGGTTAAAACTATAATTCTGCTATCATGGATGGTCAGTCATCCAGAGCGCTGGAAATGAATTTGAGAGTGGTTACATTTCTTTAGCCCTATCCCTTAGCTTTTCACCAAAACAGTGTTGGAGTGCCCGCGCTGTTCTCTTTCAAATAATAGTTTCACTAACTCACATATGGGACGTGTCCAACCGGGGAGGGGACCACAGGAAGCTCCAATCACGTAAGTGTGGCGAGCCCTATTAATTTACAATGGAAGGTGAAGTGGCCGGGGGACCTTTGGATAACGCCCATTACTGGCTTGCTTCTCTCGTTTAGTACGCCTGATGTTCATTAATTTTTGTCGACTAATGCTCAGGCAGCTGTCGGCGACCTAGAGTCCTGCGAGTATTGTACAGTGTTTCTGAGAACCGTCTAGATTAAGCTTGCCCCCCGTGGCGAACGCCGTAATTCTGTACGCACTTCCCCTTCTCTCTACGCTGTGGTAGCATTTCACCCGTATCCAAGGGTTAAACTGGGCCGGGTACCGCCGACCTATGATTCAAATGAAAGATAGGCAGGGCTGAGACCTAGTAGCCTACCTTTGGTTATGCACATTTTGAATTATCTAATGAAAAGTAATTGTGGACAATATTTTTCCTGAGCCAACAACACGAGCAAGCAATAGCGAAATCAGATAACCCGAGTAGAATAGTTTGGTCGGCTTGTCGTATTCTATGTGAGAAAATAATATTCCTCTCAAGGCACTTTCAAATTGCGGGTGCCGCACAGAGAGAATGCATGCCCCGTCATTATATAACATTCTTAATGCAGTCGTGGGAAAACACACCTTTTTTAAAGCAGTTTTGATGGCCACTGTTAAAAGAGTGGTATCACAGAGCTTTCTTTTGTTACTTACTTCTCATTTCCAAAAGATTAGTGAACTGCACAATTTTAGAACCTGAGTTTTTAGCAGTGGCATGGTTAATGCTTGTTAGTCCTCGCCAATGGCGCCAACGATGTTGAATGCATAGGGGAGACCGGGGCTAAATGTAACACGGGTCAGCTGTAACAGGTAGGCCTACATAATATTCATAGTACATGATTCGCGGCTGAGTGACATTGGAAAGTTTTTTTTGGGACATTCAAGTCATCAGTATGTTGCGAATTAGCAACAAGCTAAAGTTTAGAGTTTGTGATTTAGCAAATGATTAGCCGAACACAATGGGGTAAATGCAGATGGAAAACTCTCAGCCAATGTATTTATTTCCACTGTCCTGCATCAGTTAGGCTACAGAAGGTGATCATGCTTATTGCTAAATAACACCGGCCTGATAATATGGACCAATATGTTCTTGGGTTTATTTCTGGAGGGAGAAATTGTGTTGTAACGACCCTGGGTTTATAAGCGTGGATATCGACTCTGCCGCACGAGCAGTCGATAGCCCGAAGTCCAGCGCGCTAAAAGGTCGAGGGTTCGAGGCCTGCTCAATTCCTTTTTCATTACAATATTTTAGATTTTTTTTTCTAAGTCACCAGAACTGACCTTCTCACTTTGTAAGGCACATTTTGTTGCGTTACAAAGTGGGATTGAAATAGATTTAATTTTGATTTATTTCACCTCTCTACATAAAATACTTCCTAACAGTACCAGTCAAACGTTTGGACACACCTACTCATTCCAGGGTTTTTCTATATTTTGACTATTTTCTACATTGTAGAATAATAGTGAAGACATCACAAATATGAAATAACATTTGCTTAACAAATAATATAATGGGTTGCATGGACTCACTCTGTGTGCAATAATAGGGGTTAACATGATTTCTGAATGACTACCCCATCTCTGTACCCCACACACTCAATTTTCTTTAAGGTCACTCAGTGGAGTACAGAATTTCAAGCACATATTCTACCAATAAGACCAGGGAGGTTTTCCAATTGGTAGATGGGTATATCCCTTTGAGCATGGTGAAGTTATTTGTTTGGTTTCGGGTGGTGTATCAATACACGCATTCACTAGAAAGATACAGGCGACCTTCCTAACTCAGTTGCTGGAGAGGATTTAACTGAGGCCAATGTTGATTTTAGAAATAGTTACAGAGTTGAATGGCTGGGATTAGAGAAAACTGAGGGTGGGGATAAAAAATAAAAAAATAAATACAATATAAATATAGAACACACACATCACAATAAGAGAGACAACACACAGTACTACATAAAGAGAGACCTAAGACAACAACATAGCAAGGCAGCAACACAGGATAAAATGAAACGGCATCAAGGACAATAACCTAAAACACATGGCCAAATCTTCACCGGAGCTGCTTACCAAGAAGACGGTTAATATCTATTTCCAGTTTTTACTTAAAGCTGCTTGTAAATCTATGGCAATATTTGACAAAGCATGATGAATTTAGAAAAAAAGAATGGACAAATATTGTACAGTACAGGTGTGCAAAGCTCTTGAGACTTACCATAAAAGGCTCACAGCTGTAATCACTGCCAAAGGAGTTTTAAACATGTATTGACTCAGGGGTGTGAATACTTATCTAATCAAGATACTGTATATTAGTGTTTTATTTTTCATGAATTCATTTTATATACAGTTGAAGTCAGAAGTTTTCATACACGTTAGCCAAATATATTTAAACTCAGATTTTCACAATTCCTGACATTTAATCCTAGTAAATATTCCATGTTTTAGGTCAGTTAGGATCACCACTTTTAACTTCCTGACTGATGTCTTGAGATGTTGCTTCAATATATCCACATAATGTTCCTGCCTCATGATGCCATCTATTTTGTGAAGTCCACTCCTGCAGAAAAGCACCCACACAACATGAGGCTGCCACCCCCGTGCTTCACGGTTGGGATGGTGTTCTTCAGCTTGCAAGCCTCCCCATTTTTCCTCCAAACATAACGATGGTCATTATGGCCAAACAGTTCTATTTTTGTTTCATCAGACCAGACGACATTTCTCCAAAAAGTACGATCTTTGTCCCCATGTGCAGTTGCAAACCGTAGTCTGGCTTTTTTATGGCGGTTTTGGAGCAGTGGTTCCTTCCTTGCTGAGCGGCCTTTCAGGTTATGTCGATATAGGACTCGTTTTACTGTGGATTTAGATACTTTTGTACCTGTTTCCTCCAGCATCTTTACAAGGTCCTTTGCTGTTGTTCTGGGATTGATTTGCACTTTTCACACCAAAGTACATTCATCTCTAGGAGACAGAATGCGTCTCCTTCCTTAGAGGTATGGCGGCTGCGTGGTCCCATGGTGTTTATACTTGCATACTATTGTTTGTACCGATAAACATGGTACCTTCAGGTGTTTGAAAATTGCTCCCAAGGATGAACCAGACTTGTTGAGGTCTGCAATTTCTGTTCTGAGGTCTTGGATGATTTTGTTTGATTTTCCCATGATGTCAAGCAAAGAGGCACTGAGTTTGAGGGTAGGCCTTGAAATACATCCACAGGTACACCTCCAATTGACTTAAATGATGTCAATTAGCCCATCAGAAGCTTCTAAAGCCATGACATAATTTTCTGGAATTTTCCAAGCTGTTTAAAGGCACAGTCAACTTAGTGTATGTAAACTTCTGACTTATAATTGAAATAATCTGTCTGTAAATAATTCTTGGGAAAATTACTTGACGCACAAAGTAGATGTCCTAACCGACTTGCCACAACTATAGTTTGTTAACAATACATTTGTGGAGTGGTTGAAAAACGAGTTTTAATGACTCCAACCTAAGTGTATGTAAACTTTCGAATTTTGTGTAGATCGATGACAAAAACGTACAATTAAATACATTTTTCAAAACAATAAAATGTTAAGAAATTCAAATTCAAATGCTTATGATGGGCACTGTAAATGTATTTGGCAAATAAAGGTGATTCTGATTCTAATAAATTAAACTATAACCAGAGTTACAATATTTATCTCATAGCCTAGCCATATTATTGATGCACCCTTATTTATCATTTTGGATATCCATGATCATGTCTTATTCAACAGATTATCAATTTATGAATGTACTTCAATCTTATAGAGTTTGGAAAATACCCCGTATCCATCTGGGACTAAAAAACGCAACTGTGGACACATGCAGCGTGATAGAATGTTTCTTGTCCAAACGGCAGACTACCTTTTTAAATGGAATAGGAAATTCAGGGCCTAGAAATTAATACTAAATGTAGAATCAACTCCAGAAGTACTTACGAGGCAATTTAAAGATACATTTTAAAGGCAATTTATAGAGAGGAACCGGGAGATATGAGTGCTTCCATCATTTATCTTCCCTCTGCTAGTGATGTGCGGGTTGACACTTAACCTGCAGTCCCTGTGGGTATAACCGTGGGGTGGGAGGGTTAAGGGTCATTAAATATTGTGTGGATGAAGAGTGGGTAGGGGCGGGCGGGTTGAATAAAGAGAAAACAATGCATAAAAACTCCATAAATGTATAATTCTTGTGCAATTCATATCTATAGGCTACATTGAGCATTTTCTTTAATTTGCATCTGCCTTTAGTGCATATCCTAAGCTTTAGGGAACAACGACGTGTGTCATATACACGCCATTTGACAAAATGCTTTGGGGACTTGGGCAGAAAATGTTAACGTTGATCCACTGAGGCAAAAAGGACAACGTCGGAGTTGAATTCAATAAGAGAAAAGCTGTGAAATGTAGAGTTGAGAATGAAGAGAAGGGAGGGTCGTAACAGTAGCCTAATGTTTGGGAAAGATGTGATGGTAATGAGGCGCTATACAAATTCGACAGTCACAAGATGTGGACTTCAAATATGGCATGTCAAGAGAACTGTATTGTTCAGATGGTTTAACTGGAATAGTAACTGAAGTGTAATGTGTTTCCATTGCATTTTAAACTCTACGGATGTTCTTTTCACTAAAACTGTTGCGATAAATAGCATACTTGCACAATCTGGTTTTGGCGTATGCTCTATAGACAACAATTAGCTGATAGTGAACAGGGTAGGTTATACGATGAGATACGAATAAAAGAAAAATCCTTAAAAAACTAATTTGCCAGCCAAGCACCGATCATCATGTCACCAGCATCATTCACATGATAGACTACCCTCGATATTTACTGAACATTTGCATGAAGCTCATCACCATGCACTTAATCACCATAGGTTATGAAGTTATGAAATAAGTTATTAGGTTCATCATAACTTATTCCATCTGCCTATAAACTCTGCGTGCTTTTCCATGTCGTGGTAGGCTACAACATCAACGTGTGATTCCAAGCTTACTGCTACATAATGTTTTTTCTATCAATCATCATGTCACCAGAATAAGACCCTAATAAACTGCATGCTCTCCGGAGTAATAGTGGGAGGACCACACAACATATCCACGCGTAACTCCAAATTTACTTTGATATGATGGTTATTATATCAATATTTGTGCATTAAGGCTTTTCCACCACCAATTCTCGCATAATGCATTTCACAGACCCAAACTGATCCATTAGCGAGAAAATTTCCGGTCATAACTGTTTTTTATGAATCAGGTCATTCATCTGAATTAAATGTTTGGATGGAAACCTTGTTACTGACTCATATCCATAACTAGTTGTTTTCTCAAAAACCGCAAAAAACACCCTTAAATGCCTTTGAGTAGGCTACTGTCATTCATTCTCTGTCATTTAAAGTTATAATTATTTAATCTTTACATTTGATCATAATACTGAATTCAACCCAGGGAATCTACAAATCCACAGAAAAAGTGCACTCAATTCACAATTTAAGTTAGATAGTTTATATTTAGTCATAATATAACATACAGTGGGGAAAAAAGTATTTAGTCAGCCACCAATTGTGCAAGTTCTCTCACTTAAAAAGATGACAGAGGCCTGTAATTTTCATCATAGGTACACTTCAACTATGACAGACAAAATGAGGAAAAAAAATCCAGAAAATCACATTGTAGGATTTTTAATGAATTTATTTGCATATTATGGTGGAAAATAAGTATTTGGTCACATACAAACAAGCAAGATTTCTGGCTCTCACAGACCTGTAACTTCTTCTTTAAGAGGCTCCTCTGTCCTCCACTCGTTACCTGTATTAATGGCACCTGTTTGAACTTGTTATCAGTATAAAAGACACCTGTCCACAACCTCAAACAGTCACACTCCAAACTCCACTATGGCCAAGACCAAAGAGCTGTCAAAGGACACCAGAAACAAAATTGTAGACCTGCACCAGGTTGGGAAGACTGAATCTGCAATAGGTAAGCAGCTTGGTTTGAAGAAATCAACTGTGGGAGCAATTATTAGGAAATGGAAGACATACAAGACCACTGATAATCTTCCTCGATCTGGGGCTCCACGCAAGATCTCACCCCGTGGGGTCAAAATGATCACAAGAACGGTGAGCAAAAATCCCAGAACCACACGGGGGACCTAGTGAATGACCTGCAGAGAGCTGGGACCAAAGTAACAAAGCCTACCATCAGTAACACACTACGCCGCCAGGGACTCAAATCCTGCAGTGCCAGACGTGTCCCCCTGCTTCCAGCCAGTACATGTTCAGGCCCGTCTGAAGTTTGCTAGAGAGCATTTGGATGATCCAGATGAGGATTGGGAGAATGTCAGATGAAACCAAAATAGAACTTTTTGGTAAAAACTCAACTCGTCGTGTTTGGAGGACAAAGAATGCTGAGTTGCATCCAAAGAACACCATACCTACTGTGAAGCATGGGGGTGGAAACATCATGCTTTGGGGCTGTTTTTCTGCAAAGGGACCAGGACGACTGATCCGTGTAAAGGAAAGAATGAATGGGGCCATGTATCGTGAGATTTTGAGTGAAAACCTCCTTCCATCAGCAAGGGCATTGAAGATGAAACGTGGCTGGGTCTTTCAGCATGACAATGATCCCAAACACACCGCCCGGGCAATGAAGGAGTGGCTTCGTAAGAAGCATTTCAAGGTCCTGGAGTGGCCTAGCCAGTCTCCAGATCTCAACCCCATAGAAAATCTTTGAAAGTCCGTGTTGCCCAGCGACAGCCCCAAAACATCACTGCTCTAGAGGAGATCTGCATGGAGGAATGGGCCAAAATACCAGCAACAGTGTGTGAAAACCTTGTGAAGACTTACAGAAAACGTTTGACCTCTGTCATTGCCAACAAAGGGTATATAACAAAGTATTGAGATAAACTTTTGTTATTGACCAAATACTTATTTTCCACCATAATTTGCAAATAAATGAATTAAAAATCCTACAATGTGATTTTCTGGATTTCTTTTTCTCATTTCGTCTGTCATAGTTGAAGTGTACCTATGATGAAAATTACAGGCCTCTCTCATCTTTTTAAGTGAGAGAACTTGCACAATTGGTGGCTGACTAAATACTTTTTTGCCCCACTGTATGTGTTCATGTGATATTTGAGTGACTCAAACATTACAACAAAATCAATGGGCTAAAAAAACCCTAGCTAAAAAACATTAGCTGACATGGGCTAGTTGTTCTAGGCATTTCTGAGTTATAAATAGCTCTAATGTCTGCAATGACTGACATGACAAGAGAAACTGCTGATGCACTACCCGATTCATTATATACACTTTGAAATTAATTATATACACCCATTGATTATTGAAGATTATAAACTGGGTGGTTTGAACCCTGAATGCTGATTGGCTGACAGCCGTGGTATATCAGACCACGGGTATGACAACATTTATTTTTACAGCTCTAATTATGTTGGTAACCAGTTTATAATGGCAGTAAAGGCACCTCCGGGGGTTGTGGTATATGGCCAATATACTACGGCTAAGGGCTGTGTCCAGGCACACCGCGATGCGTGGTGCCTAAGAACAGCCCTTAGCCGTGGTATATTGGCCATATTGGGGTTGTGGTATATGGCCAATATACCACGGCTAAGGGCTGTTCTTAGGCACCACGCATCGCGGAGTGCCTGGACACAGCCCTTAGCCGTAGTATATTGGCCATATACCCCCGTGCCTTATCGCTTAAATGTAACTTATAAATTCCTCATGAACTTAGTTCAACTGTCATACCCACCAGAACCCAAAATACACGCTTGTTCTACTTCAATGTTAGTAAATAACATAAATGTAAACAAACACTGTATGGACTCAAAACATGGTTAAAACTATAATTTTTATATTATGATGAAACAAAAATAGAACTGTTTGGCCATAATGACCATGTTTGGAGGAAAAAGGGGGAGGCTTGCAAGCCGAAGAACACCATCCCAACCGTGAAGCATGGGGGTGGCAGCATCATGTTGTGGGGTGCTTTGCTGCAGGAGGGACTGGTGCACTTCACAAAATAGATGGCATCATGAGGAAGCAAAATTATGTGGATATATTGAAGCAACATCTCAAGACGTCAATCAGGAGGTTAAAGCTTGGTCGCAAATGGGTCTTCCAAATGGACAATGACCCCAAGCATGCTTCCAAAGTTGTGGCAAAATTGCTTAAGGGAAATAAAGTCAAGGTATTGGAGAGGCCATCACAAAGCCCTGACCTCAATCCTATAGAACTTTTGTGGGCAGAACTGAAAAAGCGTGTGCGAGCAAGGAGGCCTACAATGATACCAAATACTAATTGAGTGTATGTAAACTTCTGACCCACTGGGAATGTGATGAAAGAAATAAAAGCTGAAATAAATAATTCTCTCTACTATTATTCTGACATTTCACATTCTTAAAATAAAGTGGTGATTCTAACTAACCTAAGACAGGGAATTTTTACTAGGATTAAACGTAAGGAATTGTGAAAAACTGACTTTAAATGTATTTGTCTAAGGTGTATGTAAACCTCAGCTGTATACTAGAGATTCTATTGATTTTAGATTTTTTTAAAATCTGTGGACCATATACCTGAAAATTCTATCTTGTGTACTTTTGATGTTACTAGTCTATATACTAACATCCCCCATCATGGCCTAGATGCCCTCAAGTTATACCTCAATGAACATCCCCCCCAATGCTCTACCCAGCACTAATTCTATTGTGGACTTGGCAGAACTGGTACTAACCTCTAACTATTTTCTCTTCAGATGAGACTATTTCCTCCAAACCAAACGGACAGCGATGGAGAGCACTATGGCTTCTAATTATGCTAACCTATATCTAGGAATGTTTGAAAAACAGGTGGTGCTGAATCCAGACCTTAACCCTTTTCTCTCCAATATTCTCCTATTTCTGAGATATTTGGATGACATTTTCGTGATCTATACAGGCATCCAGGAAGAACTTTTGGAATTCCATGCTTATCTAAACTCTATGAATGAACACCTTCACTTCATCATTAACTATGACCTATCACAAATCAGTTTTCTTGATGTGATGGTTATAAGGACAAAACGTCCCTCTCTACAGATCTCTATAGGAAACCTACGAACAGGGACACCCTCCTTAGAGGTGACAGCTTTCATCCACGTCCACTTATTAAAAGTCTCCCTATAAGTCAATTCAGTCGTATCAGAAGAGTATGCAGCTCTGATGCTTCTTATCAGAAACAGACCACGGACCTCACTCAAAGGTTTAAGGAAAGGGGGTACAAAGACAATTGGATAAAACATGCCAATTATCATTTTGAAGGACTAACACAGTTGGAAAACCTTCAACCAAAAGTCAAAGAAAAAGCAGAACATGTCCCATCATGCTTTACCCTATACTCATCATTGGGGAAGGCATTTAAGGACATTATTGATACTGATACTGATACACAATATATTGAAACCCATTTTTAAATATCCCCCACGTATGGTTTTTAAAAGACCCCCAAACGTGAGAGATACTGTGGTTAAATCTGATTACCCACTAGAGAAAAGGGAAACTTTTTGGGGCAAGGTTCCAGAGGGTCATTATAAATGTGGCCAATGTCCTCAATGCAGCTTTACCTACAAATGCAACTCATTTACCCACCCTCGCACAGGACAAAGATTTAAGATCAAGGGCCTGATTACCTGCATGGCTCAACACACATTTCCTCTTGGCCTTAAGAAGAAGTTTGACTTGAAACCGTACTTATAGTTTTTTTTAAGTGTGCAGCATTTTCCTTTCTGTTTTCCATGAGTTGGCCTACAACTTCAGAACCTGTGGAAAGTACCTGGATGTGCGTTTGTTTTTCAGCTTTTTTTCCCCACTAGTCGCCACGCTTCCTGTCTGTCTATTGCAGACGGGTGATTGGAGCTTCCTGTGGTCCCCTCCAGGAAGAGGCATGTGTGAGATACCTCACTCATATTATCAAAGACCCGGGGTTACGCAAGTAACTTCACTTTATTGTTTGAACTGCAGATTGAGGCATTTGTCAAATTCTCTGTTTATTTATACAGCTGGACTGCACCAAACCGACTTGTGTTGTACCGTAGAGACATACTCAGCCCTGCTCAGTATAAATTGGGTTCAGTTGTAGCCCTGTACTGCTCAAGTGATGTGAGGATTTCCCTGGTTCAGCCCGAGATACTTACGTATATCAATAGTGGGAAATGACTGTAGTGATAGTTATTTAGGATAGTGAGGATTTGAGTAATATAGTTCAATACAGAGCTGGTTAAAACATTTCATGTTTAAGCATTTCTTGTTGGGCAGTAATTTTTTATATTTATAGAATGTGTCTCTCTTTGTCTTAGTGATAAGTTACTTCATTTTCACTGGGTTGCAACATGACATGTGGTATTATTTTGAAGCTGTACTTCCCTTCTTTAGCAAGTTTCACACTAAGCACACAACCACAAAGCCTAGCCATCACCACCGAAACACCACCGAAATAGTGAAGCAAGTTATGCTGTTCTGACACATCATATTATCTGTGAAGTGATGACTAATCATGTAAAGAGAAAGAGACAACATTCAAATTGAGTTAGGGAATAATTAATTGTAGTCAGTTTAAGAGATAGTAATGACCATTTGAAAAATCTGTCAAATGCTGGAGCGAAAGGTCAGCATACAGGGGATTTGTCTCAGGATGTAATAGACTTTTGTCTGTCTAACCCAGGGGTTCTCAAAGTGAAGTCCAAGGTACTGCAGGGGGTCAGCAGACAGATCAACTGTATTATTAAAAATAAATGAGAAGTCAGAAGTTTATGTACACCTTAGCCAAATACATTTAAACTCAGTTTTTCACAATCCCTGACATTTAATCCTAGTAAAAATTCCCTGTCTTAGGTCAGTTAGGATCACCACTTTATTTTAATGTGAAATGTCAGAATAATAGTAGAGAGAATTATTTCAACTTTTATTTATTTCATCACATTTAAAGTGGGTCAGAAGTTTACATACACTCAATTAGTATTTGGTAGTATTGCCTTTAAATTGTTTAACTTGGGTCAAACATTTCGGGTAGCCTTCCACAAGCTTCCCACAATAAGTTGGGTGAATTTTGGCCCATTCCTCCTGACAGAGCTGGTGTAACTGAGTCAGGTTTTTAGGCCTCCTTGCTTGCACATGCTCTTTCAGTTCTGCCCACAAAATTGCTATAGGATTGAGGTCAGGGCTTTGTGATGGCCACTCCAATACCTTGACTTTGTTGTCCTTAAGCCATTTTGCCACAACTTTGGAAGTATGCTGGGGTCATTGTCCATTTGGAAGACCCATTTGTGACCAAGCTTTAACTTCCTGACTGATGTCTTGAGATGTTGCTTCAATATATCCACATAATTTTCCTGCCTCATGAAGCCATCTATTTTGTGAGGTGCCACCAGTCCCTCGTGCAGCGCCACCAGTCCCTCGTGCAGCAAAGCACCCCCACAACATGATGCTGCCACCCCCGTGCTTCACGGTTGGGATTGTGCTCTTCAACTTATTGTGGGAAGCTTGTGGAAGGCTACCTGAAACACTTGACCCAAGTTAAACAATTTAAAGGCAATGCTACCAAATACTAATTGTGGTAATGTAAACTTCTGACCCACTGGGAATGTGATGAAAAAAATAAAAGCTGAAATAAATAATTCTCTCTATTATTCTGACATTTCACATTCTTAAAATAAAGTGGTGATGCTAACTGACCTAAGACAGGGAGTTTTTACTAGTATTAAATGTCAGGGTGTCACGATCTATGGAAGGAGTGGACCAAGGCGCAGCGAGTGTAGGGTTCCACATATTTTAATGAACTGGACCTAAAATATAAAAACAACAAAGACTGTAACAAGACTGTTGCACACAAGCACTAACAAAAACCAATAACCAACAAACCATGTGGGGAATGAACAAACTAAGTATGGTCCCCAATTAGAGACAACGACAATCAGCTGCCTCTAATTGGGAACCATCCAAAACCAGACATAGAAATAATAACATAGAACAAAAAAAAACCTGGTCACATCCTGACCAAAACACCATAGAGAAGCCAGAGGGCTATCTATGGCCAGGACGTGACACAAGGATTGTGAAAAACTGAGTTTAAATGTATTTGGCTAAGGTGTATGTAAACTTTCAACTTCAGCTGTATTATTTTTTAATTGAATATTACTAACAATAGATTAAACACATTTTGGACAAGGGATCTGTGGAATATGTTTAGGGGCTGTAATACAATACAATGTATTATTATTAATCTACAATTTATGTTTTTAACCCTGGGCAACATGGGCCTGGGAGGCAAACCAATTATAAATCTTTCAACTCAATATGTCACGTCTGCTCCCGCTTCCCCCCTCTGGCGCCCGAGGCCGCCAGGCTGCTCATCATTATGCACACCTGTCACCATCGTTATTTTCTTCAGCTTTCTTCAGCTCTTCATTGGACTCACCTGGACGTCATTGATTGCCTGCCCCATATCTGTCACTTCCTCAGTTTCATCCCTGTGTCTGCGTTGATGTTGTTATGTTTCTCTTGCCCAGATGCTGTGCTTGCTTTGGTTCATGTCTATGTATTATTAAATTCTCACGCTGTACTTGCTTCCCGTCTCCCAGTGTCTGTTGTCTCAAGACCGTTACACAATACTTCTTGCATTCCCCCAAAATGTTCTTTTTTTTAGATAAATGTATTTAAGCTGTAAAACTGCAGTTTTCTCTGCCTCAAGGCAAAATGTGTATTGCTGGAAATTAGCTTGAAAACTGCAACATTTTCTCTCTGATGCCAAGAGATGGGCTTTTAAAATGTTCCTTCCCAGGGCCTGAGACTTGGTTTGTCCAGCCACGCACTGTAAAAGTCATAGTAAAACTCTTTGTATGCTTTTTTTTGTTTGTTTTTCAATCTCACTCGAGTTTTGTTCTGATTTTGAGGGGTGTCCCTGAAACAGACCCTGAAAGCAGAAACAAGGCTACCTGTGAGGACAGAGAACTAGGTGTACAACCAACAGGTCTAATTGAAATTTTAACGGAAATAATTTTTGGCTAAGTTCATGATTGCTTCCATGAGCTTTGCAACACCAAAGAGTGGTAGTCATTTTACTAAAAGTGTAACACTTGATCTTGTTGTCCGTCACAGATAGGCAATAGATTTTGTCTGATGGTCAACCAGAGAGGCTGAGGAGATGTGTTTTCAATGTGGTGACTAAAATTAACAGTAAATAGCTTTTCGCTTCCTGTGAATTTATGAGAAGTACCACATTTTTAAATTCATTGTGAAAGTGTGAAGCTGATGTCCTGTAGAGAAATAGCAATGCAGTCTTGATAGAGGAAACAGTGGCCAAACCTCAAGCCTGTACCGTCCAAGCAGTTTGGGCTTCACACTAATATGACCCCTCTGTGGAAAGGTGTTTTTCTCAAGGACGCCTACAGGCCTCACAAGACTCGTCTGAAAGTCCCCCGCTACCAGTTACAAAAATAAATGGAAGTATATATGGAGTCTGTTTAGTTCCAAAAATAAGTGGGTTAAATACATTTTCTTTTACATGTTTCCTGATCTTTCTTATATCTCTCAGATATGTGACAGACACTTCAGAACAAACTTCCTTTAGATTTTTTGGGGGGACTGTCTGTTGTTCCATGTAGTGAATGTGTTATTCAGTGTCTGTATGGGCGAATAGCAGTAAGGTCAAATAAAAATTGTCATGACATTTTTTTATATCGATTTTTGGTCTTAAAATTCTAAATCAAATAGCTAAATGATCCTTGGTATGACCTTCTCAAAACAATTCCATATAGCTTAGTAGAACTACCCTCCCGTGGCTTAGACAAGGCTTATTCTGTAGAGCAGGGCCCCCAAGCTTTCCAAGCAAAATAAATAAAAATGTAATTAATAAAAGATTGTAAAAACCCCAGGAAACCAGCTCCAAGTGATTTTAATTCTAGAAATCGGTTCCCAAATATTCTCACACATAATAGTGAAACGTGATCAAATACAAATGAGAGCAAGGTTTAAAATGATTATGTTTTAATCAAACATTATATCTGTTTGGGCTTCTTGGAGTCTACAAATGATTTGTGATTATGTTCCGGCCCACCAACCATCCGCTCAAGATTCCTGCTGTAGAGGGTTTTGGCCTTTTTAGCCACTTGTCCTTCAAACAAGTTGGACAGATTTTTTTACTTGTCCAAAGCTTGTCACTTTTAAAATTGAAAATGGTCTGTTAACACCAAGGTGACTTAAAATTGTGCTCACCCACTCTCCATCTGGAGAGCTACTGGGTGTGCAGACTTTTGATCAGAAATGGAGCAAAAGCCTGCACACCCAACAGCTCTCCTGGACTGTCCTGGTGGATGGTTGAGCACCCTGCTACATTACAATTACAACTAAATACTTGTTCTGTCTTTATAAAATAATTCCCTGATTCAATGAGCCAGAAATCAAATGGCTAAGGTGGGTGACTTCAAAGCAAGTTAGCTAAGATATGTTTATCTATTTGTACAGCTAAAATATTCAGTTTTCAGGGGAGATCTTAGCAGCATAGGAGTTACTTGTCAAGTGTCAGAATAATTTTTCAACATTTAATTTTGAGAGCTTGAGAGACGGTTTTAAAACCAGAGTATGCAGCATTGGTTTCATCAACTGCGCACCCGTATTAACTGCGTGTCGGTCATTTGCGTCCGTTTGCCGTTATACAGGAGTGCCAGTGGAATGTTTTTTTGGACATTGGACATGACAATGAAATTAATACATGTTAATAGCTAAATACAGTGAGCTCCAAAAGTATTGAGACAGTGAACATTTTTGGGGTGTTTTGGCTACCTCAAGCTTGTGACTCTACAACTTTGTTGGATGCATTTGTTGTGTGTTTTGGTTGTGTTTCAGATTATTTTGTGCCAATAGAAATGAATGGTAAAGAATGTATTGTGTCATTTTACTTTTATTGTAAATAAGAATAGAATATGTTTCTGAACACTTCATTAAAACCTCTTAAGGATCATACCGTAAAATTTTGCCTAAAATGACATATCCAAATCTAACTGCCTCTAGCTTAGGACCTGAAGCAAGGATATGCATATTCTTGATAACATTTGAAAGGAAACACTTTGAAGTTTGTGGAAATGTGAAATGAATGTAGGAGAATACAACACATTAGATTTGGTAACAGATAATAGAAACAAAAAAACAAGTGTTTTCTATTTTTTTGTTTTGTTCCATCATCTTTGAAATGCAAGAGAAAGGCCATAATATCATATTGCAGTTTAGGTCAATTTAGATTTTGGCCACTAGATGGCAGCATTGTGTGTGCAAAGCCCAGATTGATCCAGTGAAGCATTGCAATACTGGACAATATTTTGAATCAAGTCTGCCCAAATGTGCAAATTGGTCAATTGATACATTTTCAAGTACATAACTATAGACATAGTTATGTAGAGAAATAGCAAAATAAAAAAATGATATGGTAACACAAAATGTAAGTTTACACACACCCAGGAATGTCATACATGTAGGAACTGTGTTCTACAATTTGAACCCCTGCTGTCTCTGGCTCCACACCCACCCCTCCTGGCCATCTAGATGTGTGGAAGTTAGTGTGTGTGGAGCCAGAGACAGCAGGGGTTCAAACTGTAGAACCCAGTTCTTACATTTGAATATAAAAATGGATTTTCTCAATCAAAACTATTCTACATTTTATCTCTGGGACCCTCAGGATGACAAATCAGAGCAAGGTTACTGAATGTAAGTACATGATTTACCTTCAGAGGAGAATGTATCAAACCAGTTGCAGTGATAAGTTTTTTGTTGTTGTGCACTCTCCTCAAACAATAGCATGGTATTTTTTCACTGTAATAGCTACTGTTAATTGGACAGTGCAGTTAGATTAACAAGAATTTAAGCTTTCTGCCCATATAAGACATTTCTATGTCCTGTAAAGTTTGCTCTTACTTACAACTGTCATGCTAATCACATTAGCGCACGTTAGCTCAACCTTCCCGGTATAGGGACACCAATCCGGAGGTTAAAGTAGTTAAAAGTAAACATTTTGTTCCCATATTCATAGCATGCAATGACTACATCAAGCTTGTGGCTCTACAAATTTGTTGGATGCATTTGCTGTTTGTTTTGGTTGTGCTTCAGATTATTTTGTGCCCAATAGAAATGAATAGTAAATAATGAAATATTTCATTTTGGAGTCACTTTTATTGTAAATAAGAATATAATATTTTTCTAAACACTTCTACATTAATGTGAATGCAATCATGATTACAGATAATCCTGAATGAATCATGAGTAATGATGAGTGAGAAAGCCGCAGACACACAAATATCATATCCCCAAGACATGCTAACCTCTCACCATTACAATAACAAGGGAGGTTAGCATTTTACCTCAGTGTCGCATCCAGAGTACACTTTGATCCAATTCTTATTGCGTAGTTTTATTGTTTGATATTGTGATTCTTTCTGTATTATTTTTACTTGTCCATTCGCATTTGGACAACTTAAATCTACAATATGCTTGTCCAACAATTTGTTTTACTTGCCCCAGGCAAGTGGACAAGCTTTAATGTCGAGCTCTGAAACCCTACAGGTGTCGGGCCCTTAGTCCACTTACATTGACAAGTGTTTACCACTGTACTGCAGATCTTAGGAATTGAGTGACTTACAGTAAGTGCCTGTAAGCTTTATGACATGTTACTCCAGTTTATTTGATCACAGGCAGTTTATCTTCTTTCAATTACTCATAACCACCACTAGAGTTCTTCACTGTGTTTTTCTTCACTAAATAAGTTGTATACTTAGCCTACATTATCAACACCATATGGCTTTGTGATTTGAGGTCAAAGTTGAGTGTAGAAATTATTCAACTGGACTGATATTTTTTTTGCGCTCCTTTGTCACTGCAGAAATGCCATTAATCCGTATGGTGGCAATTGTTTCCATAGCATTTGTTTGCAATGAATGGATAGATAGTAAGTAATAATATGAAAGTGCATTTGGCTTTGTACTCTCCCTGTGTAATGAAAGCAATTATTTACATTTCTTTGCATGAGCTATTCATACAACAGTATATAAGCTCACCCTTCCTTCCATCCTAATCATTAAATCATTTTTCTCCTCTCCCTTTAAAATACACACCAGATATCCACACAATCCCTGCTCTCTCCTCTGCCTGCCAATGACCCACTTCTTATCTTTCCCATTGGCATGCGAAGGGTTAACTCAGAAGGCAAGAGGAAAGCTTGTTTCTCAGAATCAGGACATAGGACAGCAAAACCAGATAGAGAGCCAATGTAAGACTGGAGTGTAGTGTGTTAAATTGAACAGGCACACCATCTCAGGCTCAGAGATCATTGAAGCAGAGAGCCCTTATGAGGGCCTTTTCTGTATATGTGCTGAAACAGTACTACAGAGGCTGGAGACGGCAGTTTCAGTGGTAGATGTACACCGGAGGGGAGGGGGAGGCATACTACCATGAGAGAAGAGAGAATGTGTGTGAGAGAGGGTTGGAGGCAAGGAGAGAGAATAGCAAGGGACAAGGAGAAGGAGAGTGTGTGAAGGGGAGGTAGAATATTGATGCAGAATGTACAATACAATATAGCTTAATTCACTCCCATGGGGAAATCATGACTAGGCTGCAGCAGATGGACCACAGAAACACACACACACACACACACACACACACACACACACACACACACACACACACACACACACACACACACACACACACACACACACACACACACACACACACACACACACACACATATATATAATAATAATAATAATAATAATAATAATTTGTACACTGCAAACTGACCAAAATAGATTGTATTTGAAAGTAACTATCATGTCATACCTTGATTACAATGAGACATGATCACATACAAAAAAAAAAATATTTGTGGGAATACTTGGGAACAGTTTTCCTAAATTAAACAAATTTTTAGGTGAATTCCTGGTGAATTTAGTTTTTGTTTTTACCAAACACTGAAAACAATTTTGCGGGACAGTTTTGGCCCACGGGTTGCCTGTTGCCAACCCCTGTCCTAGAGTAAAAATGTAGACTAGAGGACAAGCCAGCAAAGCTGGAGCTGGTCAAATGATTCCACTGTAACAGCCTTTAAAAACTAGTCCAAAACAGAGCCAGATTAAGAAAAACCATCAGTGGCCTATACTCCATCCTTCAGAAGTGCCTAATTGTCAGTAAGTACAGAAGTGTCTGACTCCAAAACAAATCGCGCTACAGTAATGAGTTACAGAACAAACCTTAACAAGATCCAACAGTCACTTCTTCTCACACTTCTACTCTCAGGCATCATCATAGTCCCCCTGTTGTCAGCCATATCTGACAGCGTTTATTAGGATCTTGTATGCTACAGGTGTCGGGCCCTTGTATGCTTCTGTTACTCACAAATGCAACCAGAACACTTTGGAATATACATTACAGGAATACATATTACAGAAATATTACAGGAATACACAGTATTCTTTTTCTGCAGTCAAATGACCAAATCACCCTCTTGTGGGGAAAGAGGGTCAAATGATTTCTATGTCAAATGATTTTGTTATATTTCAGTCTTCTGTGATGTATATAAAGTGTAATATTGGGATGCAAACTCAAAATTGAATACATTTCAACTCTATATCTGACATGATACAGGTGTGAGGTGTATACTTTTGTTTCAAAATAGATTGGTTTAAAACTACCATGAAACACTCTGTGTGACCCGGATTTAGCCCACTGCAGTAAAATAATATTAAGTGAGTCTGTCAGTCAGATTCAGATATTGGGCCATAATGATCCATAATCAAAATGACCCAGAGAAGGGTTCTTACCTTTATCTCAACCTGAGGGAGTTTCTTTTATGCCGCTATTGTCCATGGCCTACTTTTCTAGGGCTTCAGGCCACGGGTCTTTAGTGAAGAGCTCTAAGACAAGATCTGAAATGCAAAATGTGCCCTCGAAATATGCACATCCTAATGGGTACACAGGGATGAACTGTTGCGTAGACAGATATATTTTCTCTGACCCTCTGTGTTTCTTTCTTTTCTCTGTGGATGTGAAACAGTAGGATCATCACAGAACCAAAATTGTGTAGCAAGTTTCAGTTGTTCTGACATGTCATATGATCTGTGAACTGATGTCTAATCGTGTATAGAGAAATAGACATCATTCTAAGCGAGTTAGGGCATAATTAATTGTAGTCAGATAACCGTGTCGTTCCACTGACTCAGTGCCTTTTTAAGAAGTGTAACTTGGTAAAAAACAAACATTTCATTTCACCTAATTAGAAAATTCTGTCATAAAGAGCACATGTTCTACTTCATAAAAAACACTTTTGGATTAAGTGGGTTGAAAATCTTTCTCGAAATGACACAGGGTTGATGGAGGGACTCATCAAAATGCTCAAGTTTGGCACTACCAAGCCCTTATTCATATACAAAATCAGATTTATTGAATTCTCCATGTGGTCTATATTAAAGGGCACTTAATTTATTATAACAGGCTTTTAAAATTCAATATTGGTGCACAATTTCTACCTAAAATATCAAAGGGAGGCAAAGACACTCTTTTCGTGGAACGACCCAACAATTACCATTTGTACAATCTGCAAAATGCTGGAGCAGACGTGCAAAAAAGGTCAGCAAACAACAGATGATTTGTCTCAACATTTGTAGAATGTAATAGACAGAGCCCCACTATTGTCTTAATTGTAGCCACGTCCCAAAACGGACCATGAAAGCAGAAACAAGACTTCCTGTGAGAACAGGGGATTGGGTGTACAACCAACAGGTCTAACTTAACTTTTAATTGAAATAAGTTTGGGCTAAGGTTACTTTTTCATCTATTCTTTAATAAATCCATGACTGTGTCTGTGAGCTTTGCAGCAACAAAGTCTGATAGACTTTAGACTAAAGAGGAACATTTGTTCTGGTCTTCTGTTACAGACAGGCCATAGATTTTGTTCGATGGCGGACCAGGGAGGCTGAGGAGATGTGTTTTCAATGTGATGACTCAAAGTAACAGTAAATAGCTTTTAGCTTCCTGTGAGATTTCGAGTCCTGTGTAGAAATAGCTATGCATTAATAATGAAAGAGGAAGCAGTGGCCAAACCCTACTGGTGTCAGACCCGTTGTCCACTTCCACTGAAAGTGTTTACCAGTATGCTGCAGATAACCGGAATTGAGTGACTTACAGTAAGTGCCTGTTGGCAAGAGTTTCCTGTTATACAGTCTGTATGACTTATTACCCCAGTCTACAAAACATGCTCTTTCTATGACATAGACTGACCAGGTGAAAACTATGATCCCTTATTGATGTCACCTGCTAAATCCACCTTGATCAGTGTAGATTCATTTTATCTAAACTTCACTAGGCAAGTCAGTTGTGAACAAATTCTTATTTACCATGACAGCCTCCCCCGGCCAAACCCTAACTCGGACGACACTGGGCCAATTGTGCACCGCCCTATGGGACTCCCAATCACGGCCGGTTGTGATACAGCCTGGAATCAAACCAGGGTCTGTAGTGCCACCTCTAGCACTGAGATGCAGTGCCTTAGACCGCTGCGCCACTCGGGAGGAGACAGGTTAAAGAAGGATTGTTAAGCCTTGAGACAATTGAGACATGGAGACATGGAGTTTTCCTAGCCACTGTGCTTCTACATCTGCATTGCTTGCTGTTTGGCGTTTTAGGCTGGGTTTCTGTATAAGCACTTTGTGACATCTGCTGATGTAAAAAGGGCTTTATAATTTTTTATTGTTTTATTTGATTGTGTATGTGTGCCATTCATATGGTGAATGGGCAAGACAAAAGATTGAAGTGCCTTTTATAACGGGGTATGGCAGTAGGTGCCTGGTGTACCGGTTTGAGTGTGTCAAGAACTGCAACGCAGAATGGTCCACCACCCAAAGGACATTCAGCCAACTTGACACAACTGTGGGAAGCATTGGAGTCATCGTGGGCCAGCATCCCTGTGGAATGCTTTTGACACCTTGTTGATAGGGATGTTTGTAAGTAATGACTACGAATATTCTTTTTTAACATTTTTCTGACTCATGAGGCTTCAGGGGGGGAAGCAATGGTACCGGTGCTAATTTCCAAGTTGTGTCCCGTTAACCTACTAGGAAGGGATGTGATGACACTTTTGAATATAGCTGTAACACCCACTGAAAGGGGCATGAAGGCCCACATAGTTAAGAACAACATGGTCATCTGTGGGGACAGCGAACCTTGTTGCTGGTATAGTCAGGACTTAGTCAGAACGGTGGGAGAGTATGGGTTACTGGGTTTCAAAGGGAAATAAGATTAACAACTGGATATCCGTGGAGGAAGGAATTGAGCACAGCCCATCCGCATACAGATACCGTAGAAAGTTTGTTTGGCATTCCTTAGATATGACTGTTCGTTTACTCAGACTGTGGACTGTAGGGAGGGGGTCATGATGTCAGCTTTGACCTAGAAACAGGGGGGGAAGAATAAGCCAGTGGCTTATCACTCCTCTTGCTTGGATAAGTTGGCTTAGGCCTTTGTGTCTTGTATGATTATATTGTTAGACATGCCAAATTTTACTATTGAGAGATGTGCTACTCTGAACACCTCCACCCTTATTCTAATAGCTACTGACGGGAGTCCACATGATTGTGTAACTGAGAAAGTTGTGTTGCATAGGCCTGATTTTACGTATTTGCTATTAACGGATGGAAAGAAATTACTATGTTTGTAGATAGGTCTTCAAGGTAGAACTCAGATGATTCGAATGCAACTGGGTATGATGTTGCTACTCTTCCTAAAAACTTAGAGGCTGAATCACGACCTAGTCACTATTCTGTGCAGCAGGCAGAAATTGATTTATTTGTTATGATTGTTTTAGATATGGTAGTGTTTTGATACAGGGGCAGAGCCTTGTATCAACAGGAGGGATATGGTAGAGATGATTGTTAGAGAAGGTAGAGATTGTTAGACAACACAAATTACTTAATACATGGATTTTATAGAGCTCACCAGGAGCGAAGGAAAGAAACAGTGTTTAATTATTATTATATTATAGAACGCATGAATTCTATGATTAAAAGTAGGTTAAGATAGACACGCCTGAGTACAGGATGAAATTGGATAAAATGTCTACCAATAGTATTAATGACTATTCGGATAACCCCAGACAAGGAGGGATTATCTAAATTTGAGAAAGTATTTGGTAGACCTTTTAGAATGAGAATTAGGAAGACACAGTAGCAGATCACATGAGAAATTGTTCATTAACCAAATCCGTATGTCAAAGATTTTATGCCCAACAGGAGAACTACAGAAGGAGGTTACGCACAAGATTCGGCCAGGAGACTGGGTCTGGGTCCAATCACTAAAGAAAAAGGACTGGAAGCAGCCACGGTGGGATGGGGCCCTACCAAGTACTCCTGGTGACAGCCTTCACCGTAAGAATTGCGGAGAGATCCACCTGGGTTCATATCACACATTGCAGGTGGGTAAACCCATGTCACCACTGTTGAACAAACACAGAGTTAGGAGAGTTAGATCCGAGTACTAAAAGGGGTCGGGGGTTAACTCTCAACGAGGATTGGTGTCAGAACACTTTTCCTCACTGTGGGAGTTCCTCAGAGTGGGGGCATGGGTTGGCCTTTAGCAATAGACCTCAGGGCAGGAAGAGGGTGAGGCTTCATGAGAATATTGATTGTAGTGAGTTGTATAATTGTGGGGGCCATATTCCTGACACACTCAGACCCTCCTGATCAGACAGGAGTAGAGGGTAACACTCGGTAGGGGAACAGGTAGGGTAACAGGTGGAGCATAGTGAAGATGTGGAGGTTTGTAGGAAGAAGGGAGAGTAACACAGATAAAAGTATTGCCTCAAAGTTAGAATTACTCTGAAACAGGCTGTAAAGGAGGACGTAAGGTTATGGTTTATCTGAATTGATCAGAATGGGGTGGAGACATTAGTGGAATTCTGGGAAGGGTTTAATCAGAAAATTTCTGATGGCACCATGCCCACCATTGCACCCTATTCATTAAATGATACCAAGGTGGGAGATTTGGCTGGGCTACTGGTACAGATAGTTCAAACTATGGACCGGAAGGAGGCATTTGAGGTTAAGACTGGTTAAAGGGACCCGAATCCGTGATTGGAACGGATTACGGCAAGAACCATGTCCAAGGAAGAATGTAATGCCTGTGGCACGGCTAAGCCTAGGTTAACAACTATGCCCTTCCCCTTGATGGGTTTTAATTCTCCATCAGGTTTATCCTGTATGGTTAAATTGTTCAAGCCACTTGGGAAGGAGGTGATTGGGTTTTGTGTTGGTATGTACTATCTGTATCCCCCAGTATTGTATTCCCCCTAACCTAGATTACCCCTGTCAGTAGTTTCAGAGGCTTATTATTGTTTGTCCAGGCATACACAGAGAACGTTACATCTAATCGAACCTCTGACTTAAAGCCTGTGCTGACATCTAGTGGTTGTGTGGTGGTAACGCCTAAATTGCCTGGGGACCTGTGCGTTGGCTCAGCTGGTAATGCTTTTCACCTTCATCGAGCAGTTTAACATGTCAAAGGGTAGAGATTTGTTGCGTAAGAAGCGGGACTTCCTCCCGGGATAGTTTGATGAAAAAGTGTATATCGATGAGATAGGTGTACCTCGAGGGGTTCCAGATGAATTTAAAGCTAGGAATTAAAGCACAGCAGGGTTTTGGTGGTCAACAATTAATTAAAATGTAGATTGGATAAATTATATCTATTACATTCAACAGAGATTTATTAACCACACTCGTGACGCTATAAAAGGATTGGTTGAACAGACCGCGGCAACGAGTTTAATGGAGTGGCAGAATATAATAGCATTAGATATGCTCTTGGCTGAGAAGGGTGGGGTCTTGGTGATGTTTGGAATTTATGTGCTGAACTTTCTTCCCCAATAACACAGCTCCAGACGGATCAGTGACCAAAGCCCTGGCTGGTTTAACCACATTAGCTCACGAATTAGCGGAAATCTCTGGGGTAGATACTTCTCTGACGAGTTGGTTTGATAATATTTTTGGACAATGGAAAAATGTAATGATCACTGTGTTGTGGGCAACTTTCACCTGTATGACTGTGTTGGTGTTGTGTGGTTGCTGCTTGATTCCATGTGTGAGAGGTCTCATTTCCAGGACTCTGGAGAAATCAATGACACAACAGATGGTGAGATACAGACCGATTCCGAGTTCTGACCAGTGGAATGATGAATACATGCCTCCTGATCTAGTAGATGTCTCAGTTTCCTTTGCTTATGAAGAGCCCATGTTTGATGAAACTATTTTTAATGTTTAGTAATGTTGTCTAGTTGATAAAGGTTATAACGGAAATCCTAAACAGAAAAGTTTTGATTAGAAGTAGTAATAGACCTCACGTTAGATTTCTTGTTCGTATTTTTATTACATATATAATGGTTTTCTTTATAGATGTGGTGTTATTTATTTGTATGTTTTTGTTTTTGTTTAGTGTGGTGTCATTTATTTTATTTTCAGTGGATAATTTTTAGTCAAAGGGTGGATTGATAGGGATGTTTGTAAGTAATGACTAAGAATATTCCATTCTGAAAATGTATGCAATAGAGATAGGGTTATAACACAATGATAATCCAATTGATGTGTGTGTGTCTAGCATTTGTGTATACTGTATAGAGACTGGGACAAGGTGGTACAATCTTGCCATAAGGAGTATCTGTGAGAACAAAGAATTCTTTGTGTAACCAGACTGCAGGAGAGAGGCCTTCTCGTCCTTGGGAAGGGAGGGACTGCTGGAGCTGTCTAGAATTGACTTATGTTGCAAGATGGTGTTATGCCGATGAATGTGTACTGTGGGAAAATATTATTTCCTAGAGAGGGTGGGGCATTTGTATCATTGGTGTTCAGCTTAAAGCTTATACAGTATAAAAAGACTGTGTTCACATTTTGTGGGCATAATTCTCATTAATAAATAACATGACTAAATTGCAGATATGGGACTTTGTCTAATTTTTCATTAACTAGAGCTTTAGAACCTCTAGGAATTATTCAAAGCCTGATTGATAGTTTATGTCAACAATTGAGAACGAAATTCTCATGACACTTGTAGAGTCCATGCCCCGACAAATTGAGACTGTTCTAAGGGGATGCAACTCAATATTAAGGGGTTCCTAATGTTTTCTACACTCAGTGCAGCTTTTACCAAACTCGATCCTCGGAACCCCAAGAGGTGCACGTTTTGGTTTAATTCCTAACACCACACAGATGCTCAAAGCTTGATGATTAGTTTAGGGAAACTGCCACAGGCAGCTTATCTTCTTTCAGTTACTAATAACCGCCACTAGAGTTCCCCACTGTGTTGTTTTTCACTAAATAAATTGTATACTTAGACTACATTCTTAGATAAAACAGGTGGCTTTGTGATTTGAGGTCAAAGTTGAGTGTAGCAATGATCAATCTGGACTGATATCTTTTTTGCGCTCCTTTGTCACTGCAGAAATGCCCTTAAACCGTATGGTGGCAATTGCTTCCATGGCATTTTTTGTAATTTTATATATATTTTCCTTTATTATTTTCCACTAACCCTACCAGCCCTCCCCTAATTGGAGCAAAATAATGAACAACACTTAGGCTTCTACTTCCAGCTTATACATACTATATACATTTTACGGACACAATCTATTTTACAATAGTTGTATTTTGGTTGTTTTTACTCCTATCCTTCCGCTACACTCAACCACACCCATCTATTTCTGAAGATTTCTATTTGCCATGTATTTTTAACTGGGCTGTTTCACAAAAGTTCCGAACCTATATACATTTTACGGACACAGTATATTTTACATGAGCTATTTTGTTATTAGTCCCACCCTTCAACTCCACTCAACCTCTCCCATCTATCTCTTAACACCAAACGTATTGAATTTCTATTTGCCATATATTTTTCAGCTGTGATGTTTCTCAACATTTCTGAAACTTTCTATTCTCATAGTTTCTACAGATTGTAAATTAAATACTTTTTTTTTGCTAAAAGTATTATTATATTATTGATTCATTGACTGACTTTTCATAGCTCCAGGTAAATGTTGCAATTCTTCAGCCATTCCTGGACCTGCGACCAAAAACAAGCTACATATGGACAGTTCCAAAACAAATGATCTAACGATTGTCTCTTCGCGCAAGAAAATCTTTAGAGCTGGGATTGTTGTATCTCCCATATATATAACATTCTATTTTTAATTGTATTTTTATTTAACCTTTATTTACAATGACGGCCTACTGGTTGCAAGAATTTTGTATACTAATGTAAATTAAAAAATGTGAAGTTTTGAATCCGGCGTCATTTTGCGTACCAGTTAAAGAACAATGGGCCATGGAATCGATACATCGAAAATCTCTTCACAACTATTTTGCAATCCATATGGCACAGCGGCTCATTTTTTGGTCCTTAAATGAAACAGCTATATTTTGTTATTTATAAAAAATGTCTTTAAACAATTTTGATCTTTCATGCAGGGCCGACAGACAAGTTCCTTACTTTTTCCCCTTTTTACTTGCCTCTTCCATTTTTGCGGGTAATACTGCAATTAGTTGGTTGTAATTTTGTGTAGAGCAGACATTTCCATATATATTTGTTAGCTGCATGTGTGACAAGTCCACCAGTCCTATTTATGATATCATTTACAAAGATTATACATTTTTTAAGCATTTTTTAAAATGTTTTCTTTTATCAAAGTATATTTGGAAATTATTTCATTTTCAAATAACCAGAAGAGAGAGGTTGTAATCTGAATAAAGGGAATTCTTGAACAGGGGGTGAGACATTCTTAATAATCTGTTAGAGAACCAGTCAGATTTAAGTATAACTTTTGTATGACTGATGCTTTTAGTGAGAGGTCTAATGCTTTAATATTTAATCATTTCTGCCCTCCGAATTCATATTAATTTTGTCTGGCTTGCCGTTCCAAATAAAATGGAATATCTTTTGCTCACATAATTAAAAAAACTGATCGCTAGGTGTCACGCCTGCTCCCTGCTCTCCCTCCCTGGTGCCCGAGGGCGCCAGGCTGCCCAGCACTACGCACTCCTGCCACCATCATTACACACACCTGCTTCCCTGGTCACGTGCATCAGCGATTCATTAGACTCACCAGGACTCAATCACCTGTGTTATTACCTCCCCTATATCTGTCTGTTCCCCAGCTCTGTTCCCGGCTTCAGCATTAATTGTCGTCATGTTGTTTTGTTCCCCGTGTTCTGACGCTGTTCCTGTTCTGTCACTTGTCCGTTCATTAAATGTTCACTCCCTGTACCTGCTTCTCATCTCCAGCGTCGGTTCTTAAAGAATACTGAAGCCACCATTTGAAGCATCAGGGAGTGCTGGCTTTTTGGTGTTGGTGGTGACGTCGGGTTCGGGGCCGCCGCCGATGGAACCAGGGGGGTGCCTCAGCTGGCTCATCGGGCTTCCACTCCCTAGCTGGCTCGAGAGGTTTCCTTGCCCCGGTTGGCTCAGCAGGCTCCCATCCCATGTCGTGCCTCAGCCGGATCGTCAGGGTTTTACGCCTCAGCCAGATCATCAGGCTCAACGTCTCAGCCGGCTCGCAAGGCTCCCACGTCCCAGCTGGATCATCAGGCTTCACGCCTCAACCTGATTGTCAGGCTTCTACGCCCCAGCCGGCTTGTCCAGCGCCCATGCCTCGGACGGCTCGCCCAGGTGGGATGCCGGGTGGTGCCCCTAGGGGTGGGAGGGAGGGGGGTGTACTGTCACGCTTGCTCCCACTCTCCCTCCCTGGCACTCGAGGGCGCAGGCTGCCCAGCACTACGCACTCCTGCCACCATCATTACGCACACCCGCTTCCCTCGTCACGCGCATCAGCGATTCATTGGACTCACCTGGACTCAATCACCTGTGTTATTACCTCCCCTATATCTGTCTGTTCCCCAGCTCTGTTCCCAGCTTCAGCATTAATTGTCGTCATTTTGTTCCCCTTGTTCTGACGCTGTTCCTGTTCTGTCACTTGTCAGTTCACTAAATGTTCACTCCCTGTACCTGCTTCTCATCTCCAGCGTCGGTTCTTACAGCTAGGTGTAGGGAAGGCCATAAGCAAATAGGTGAACTGGGATATGACTAAAGAGTTAATCAGGGTGAATTTTCCACAATAGACAGGTATGTTCCTTTCCATGGTAGCAAGATCTTATCTATTTTTGCTAACTTTCTATTAAAATGTATTGTAGTGACATAATTTATTTATTTCGGGATATATATATAGAGTATGTCCACATCACCGTCAGACCATTTTATTGGTAGACTACACGGTAATGTAAAAGTTGTATTTTTTTGTGATCCAATACGTAATATAGTACACTTATCATAATTTGGTTGTAATCCAGAAAGGTTAGAAAAAGTATCTAGATCCTCTATGAGGCTGGGGAGGGATCCAAGTTGTGAACATGAATCATCAAAGTACAATGACACCTTTGTCTTTATCCATGGATTTCTAACCCCTTGATATTATTGTTGGATCAGATTTTAATAGCTAATATTTTGATGGCCATAATAAATGGATATGCCGATAGTGGGCAACCTTGTTTTACTCCTCTTGACAGTTTTATACTTTCTGAGAAGTAGCCATTATTTACTATTTTACACCTAGGGTTACTATACATAACTTTAACCCATTTTATAAGAGATTCTCCATTTATATATAAATTCCAGTCAGACTTTATCAAAATCCTTTTCAAAGTCATCTATGAATACCAGGCCTGGTTTCCCAGATTTTCATAGTGTTCTATTGTTTCAAGTACTAGTCTTATATTATCTCCAATGTATCAGCCATGTAAAACAAACCTGTCGAATTAAGATGAATAATATCCGACAATACCTTTTTAATTCTATGCGCTATGCATTTTGCTAGAATATTTGCATCACAACACTACAATGTAAGGGGCCTCCTATTTTTTAAATGGACTGGATCCTTATATTTACCACTTGGATCCCATTTCAGTAATAATGAAATCAGACCTTTTTGTTGAGTATCTGATAATCTACTATTTTTATAGGAGTGGTTAAAACATGCTAATAACAGTCCTCTGAGTATATCAAAAAGGTTTGGTATACCTCCATTGGTATGTCATCCAGCCCTGGAGTTTTCCCAGACTTAAAGGCTTTGATTGCATCAATTGCTTCCTCCTCTGTAATTTGGCCTTTCTGTACAGCTGTTAATTTTACATTATTATTAGGAAAAAAATCCATACAATTAAATGTGGTTAGTGGAGATGGAGGAGACTGAAATGAAAACATATGCTTAAAGTACTTTGCTTCCTTTTTCAAAATATAGTTTGGTGAATCAAGGGTGACAAGGGTCATTTGAAAAAAGTTATGTTGAAGATTTTTTTAAGAATTTGGTCCATTTCCCCCCATATTCTATCCAGTTCTCTTTCTTTTTTATATAATATTACACATCTCCATTTCTTTTTGTTTTTCCTCTAACATATTCGGTGCCTCTATGGTACAGTTTTTATTGCTATATATTTGTACTGTTAGTCCTTCCATTTCCTTTGTTACAGTTTTTCTCATTTGCTAAGACACACTAAATGAAACTGAGATCCGCTTGATCTTCATCATCACATTTTTAGCACAGCAGAAGTCTTCTCTTGCAAATGTTTTAACGCTTTTTCATTTGTTTCACACATTTTTCACACCCTTTGTCAAAACAGTTACATCTGATCTCTTTGAAAGACCCCGAACTCTATTGGATTCACTGTGTTGAACAAAAGGAAAACATCTATTCACAGCTGATAGAAAGTACCTGCATAATTATAAATCTCTATGCACCTGAGTGAAACTCATTTGCACAACTCTTCAATCAGCAATCAGTCCTCATCCATCTATAAAAGATGCCACCTCTGTGTTGCTATTTGCAAGCATGGATCAAAGAGGCCATAGGCACGGAAGGAGACCAAGAGGCCATGGCAGAGGGGCCCGAGGAAGAGGAGTTTGTATGCGTGGTGGAGGAGCTGCAGAAGCAAGAGGACGAAATCGAGCTCAAGTTTCAAATGAAATTCGGGCAACAATTATTGACCATGTCATCAATCATGGCTTGTCCTTCAGAGAGGCTGGACAAAGGGTCCAGCCCATTCTGAGTCGGAGCACTGTGGCATCTATTGTCAGGCTTTTTCGGAACGAGAACAGGTAATTCACAGTGTTACTGTAATGTATACCACTGTGTATTTCAGCTTTACTGTATTGCCCTGTTAGCAGAACAAACTGTGTCTACAGTAATGCAGATGTTTTATCAATCCCATTTATGTGACTGTCATACAGTAATGTCAATTTTGACATGCTTTTTGCTTGTACTTTATAGAATCCACACATTACCACACACTGGTGGCAGAGGAAAGATATTTAGTATTGAACAGGAGTCTGCCATTGTAGATATGGTAGTGGCAAACAATGCAATCAGACTGCGTGACATCCAGGCAGCAGTAATTGCAGATCAGGAGCATTTAGAAATATAAACAGTGTGAGTTTGGCAACTATAGATCGAGTCCTTAAACGAAACCATGTCAGAATGAAGCAGCTGTACAGAGTTCCATTTCAAAGAAACTCTGACATCGTAAAGGAGGCACGATTCCAGTATGTGCAGGTACAGATTTTTATTGTAATACCTTGTTTACCATAGTTACATGCGACTGGAATAATTTGCTTTATGAATTTGCTCTTTTTCTTAGAGAATAATGGAGCTTGAAGCTGAAGGGGCACATCACAAATTCATTTTTGTGGATGAAGCCGGCTTCAACCTCTGTAAAGTGAGGAGACGCGGGAGGAACATCATTGGGCAGAGGGCCACTGTCACAGTGCCAGGTCAGAGGGGTGCCAATATCACCATGTGTGCTGCCATCTCCAATGATGGGGTCCTTTGCCACATACCAACTATTGGCCCATACAATACAGAACGCCTCATCACATTTCTTGATGCATTGAAAGAAATACTGATTCCACCCGAAGAGAGAGGGCTGTTGAGGCCTGGCATGACTCTGTATGTCATAATTTGGGACAATGTGGCTTTCCACCACTCTCGCCTTGTGAATGAATGGTTTGCAGCACAGCCTCGTATTAGGATGCAATTCCTCCCTGCATACTCGCCTTTTCTGAACCCAATCGAGGAGTTCTTCTCTGCTTGGAGGTGGAAGGTGTATGATCACCGGCCATATGAGCAGATGCCCCTCCTGGAGGCAATGAATGCTGGTTGCCTGGCAATAGGTGCAGAGGACTGCCAGGGATGGATACGCCATGCAAGGAGATATTTCCCTCGGTGCATTGCAAGGAAAACATTCAATGCGATGTTGATGAGAACCTGTGGCATAATCGTCAAGAACGAATGGACTAAATGTGAAAGATAAAATATATATATATATTTTTTTGAAAGGTATTTCCACCCATAAGTTTCCTTTGGTAGCTTTTTTTCCGGTATCCATTTGAGTTTGTAAAGTATCATATTTCATATTGATGGCTGTATTTTGTTGTCCATTGTGTAATGATTGATTGAAAGAATAAATTAATTTGACCACAAGTTGTGGTGTTTGATGGAAATATTTGCTTATGTTGCATGTTTTTAATGTTTTGTGAGTGTTAGAGCATTTTGCTAACAAAATGAGTCCTTTTGGCCATTGAGCTTCAGTTTTATCCTGTGTGTTAACTGTTTTGAAAATGTGATGTCAGAGTGGGCAAATGTGTTTAAGCAATCGAGAAAAACTGTAATATGGACTCTTTGGGCCTAAATTGCTTTTGTTTTAGAGATGAGTACTGAATTACATGGCATCTAAAGGCACATTTAAAAGAGTCCCATACAATAAGGGGATCTGCTGTACCTATGTTATGGAAAAAGTCAGTTATAAATTATTCTGTCCTAGTTAACTTGTTTTTATCATCCAACAGGCTTTGATAAAATTTCCAATATCCTCGCCCATGTGGAAATTCTATAAGAGTAATGTATATGCCAATTATTTGATTGTCTGACCTTATTCTGTCCCCTATCAACACTTTTAAAACTTTTGGTGCAAGTGAGAATGACATACGAAAGTAGTCAAGACGACTAGCTTGATTGAGACTCCGCCATGTATATCTCACTAGCTCATGGCCTTTGTTTGTAATGAATTGATAGATAGTAAGTTCTAATTTAAAATACATTTTGGCTATGTATTTCTTTGCATGAGCTATATATACAACAGTATATACCCTTCCTTTCATCCTAATCATTTTTATCCTCTCCCTTTACACACATACACACCACAGATATCCACACAATCCCTGCTCACTCCTCTGCCTGCCCATGACCCACTTCTTCTCCTTCCCATTGGCATGCGAAGGGTTAACTCAGAAGGCAAGAGGAAAGCTTGTTTCTCAGAATCAGGACATAGGACAGCAAAACCAGATGGAGAGCCAATGTAAGACTGGAGTGTAGTGTGTTAAATAGAACAGGCACACCATCTCAGGCTCAGAGATCAGTGAAGAAGAGAGCCCTTATGAGGGCCCTTACCGTATATGTACTGAAACAGTACTAAAGAGGCTGGATATGGCAGGTTCAGTGGTAGATGTACACCGGAGGGAAGGGGGGGTGGTGGGGGTTGGCATACTATCATGAGAGAAGAGAGAATGTATGTGAGAGAAGGTTGGAGTCAGGGAGAGAGAACAGCAAGGGACAAGGAGAAGGAGAGTGTGTGAGAGGAAGGTAGAATATTGGGGGACAAGAGGGAATATGAAAGTGTGTGTGTGTGTGTGTGTGTGTGTGTGTGTGTGTGTGTGTGTGTGTGTGTGTGTGTGTGTGTGTGTGTGTGTGTGTGTGTGTGTGTGTGTGTGTGTGTGTGTGTGTGTGTGTGTGTGTGTGTGTGTGTGTGTGTGTGTGTGTGTGTGTGTGTGTGTGTGTGTGTGTGTGTGAGAGAGAGAGAGAGGACGAGAGGGGTAGGATGAGAGGGAGAGTGAGGGATAGAAAGTCAGAGTAGAGAGTAACAAGAGTAGCTAGAGTGAGTGAGTGGGAAATTAAGGTAAAGGGAGAGGGAGGAAAGTGAATGAGTGAGATCAACCTACTAGCTAGAGAGAGAGAGAGAGAGAGAGAGAGAGAGAGAGAGAGAGAGAGAGAGGCTGTTTGAATGAGCCACACTGTAGAGGGAGAGTGTGTGAGTGTGTGTGCGAGGGAGAGATGGAGACAGCGCTATAGAGGGGGTAGGGTAGGTGAAAGTGTGTGTGTATGTGTGTGAGAGAGAGATGGAGACAGCGCTATAGAGTGGGTAGGGTAGGTGAAAGGGTGTGTGTATGTGTGAGAGAGAGAGGTTGTCAGATCCCCCTCGAAGTAGAGGCTGCTGCTCAGTGCAGTTGCTCTGGGTCCAATTGATACTAATTTATAGAGTGGGAAGAGCTGAAAATGTCATTTTGAATGGAGGGAAAAACATTTGTTATTTTTTTATCTTTCCTTATTTGTCCTTCTGGATCTTTACTCATCTCCACTGGTCCTCCTTGCTCTCTTTGTGGGTGTATAAAAGAGGTCACTGTGGATACCAAGAAACAGAACACAGTCCAGTAAAAGGTATTTATGCTTCAGGTTTCTTTTTAGTTATATGCTGATGTATTGTCTTAAAGTATAATTAATAGAGTAACGTTAGTAGCTAAATCATAAGAGTCACAGCATGTAGAGCAGGTTTTGGTGATTGCGGACCGACCGAGATAAGTGACAGGAAACGTGTCAGGAAGGCGAAGGCACAACGAGTAATAGGATAGGGGCGATGGTTGTGCAAAAAGAGAAAGGTAAGACGCTTAGAAGCAAGCTTGGATATATGCAAGAGATTTGTGGCATAGTCTCAGCGATGCATGATTTAAACAGAGAGGGGTGTGAGCTGGAAAGGCGCTGTGTTCTTTAGAGAGGGAAGTGAGCGCAGCGCTGGAGTCTGTGTTGTAAAAAGCAGTACTTCAGAGTGATGGTGGTGAAGAGGTCTAATAAAATGTAGAAAGTTGTATGCATTATACAGAAAGTATTCACTCCCCTTGACTGAGATTCTGTGTCACTGGCCCACACACAATATCCCATAATGTCAAAGTGGACTTTTTACAAATGAATAAAAAATAAAAAGCTGAAATGTCTTGAGTCAATAACTATTCAACCCCTTTGTTATGGCAAGCCTAAATAAGTTCAGGAGTAAAAATGTTCTTAACAAGTCACATAATAAGTTGAATGGACTAACAGTGGTTAACAAGATTTTTGAATGACTAACTCGTGTCTGTACCCCACACATACAATTATCTGTAAAGGCCCTCAGTCGAGCACCAAGGAGGTTTTCCAGTATCTCAGAAAGAAGGGCACCTATTGGTAACTGGGTCAACATTTTAAAAGCAGACAATGAATATCTCTTAAAGCATGGTGAAGTTTTTAATCACACTTTGGATGGTGTATCAATCCACCCAGTAACTACAAAGATACAGGCGTCTTTCTTTTATTTTTATATAAAAAAATATATATATATTTCACCTTTATTTAACCAGGTAGGCAAGTTGAGAACAAGTTCTCATTTACAACTGCGATCTGGCCAAGATAAAGCAAAGCAGTTCAACACATACAACAACACAGAGTTACACATGGAGTAAACAAACACACAGTCAATAATACAGTAGAAAAAATAATGTGTGCAAATGAGGTAAGATAAGGAACATAAGGCAATAAATAGGCCATGGTGGCGAAGTAATTACAGTATAGCAATTTAACACTGGAATGGTAAATGTGCAGTAGATGAATGTGCAAAGTAAAAATACTGGGGTGCAAAGGAGCAAGATAAATAAATGACTACGGTAGGGGATGAGGTAGTTGGTTGGGCTATGTACAGGAGCAGTGATCTGTGAGCTGCTCTGACAGCTGGTGCTTAAAACTAGTGAGGGAGATAAGTGTCTCCAGTTTCAATGATTTTTGTAGTTCGTTCCAATCATTGGCAGCAGAGAACTGGAAGGAAAGGCAGCCAAAAGAGGAATTGGCTTTGGGGGTGACCAGTGAGATATACCTGCTGGAGCGAGTGCTACGGGTGGGTGCTGCTATGGTTACCAGCGAGCTGAGTTAAGGCGGGGCTTTACCTAGCAGGCTTCTAACTCAGTTGCCAGGGAAGAAGGAAACCGCTCAGGGGTTTCACCATGAGGCCAATGGTGACTTTAAAACAGTTACAGAATTGAATGGCTGTAATAGGAGAAATGGAGGATGGATCAACAACATTGTAGTTACTCCACAATACTAACCTAAATGACAAAGTGAAAAGAAGGAAGCCTATACAGAATACAAATATTCTAAAACATACATCCTGTTTGCAATAAGACACTAAAGTAAAACTGCGAAAAATGTGTCCTGAGTACATAGCGTTGTGTTTGGGGCAGATCCAACACAACACATCACTTAGTACAACTCTTCATATTTTCAAGCATGGTGGTGGCTGCATCATGTTATGTCGTCGGCAAGGACTAGGGAGTTTTCTGGATAAAAAAAACTGAATAGAGCTAAGCAAAGGCAAAATCCTAGAGGAAACCCTGGTTCAGTCTACTTTCCTAAAGACACTGGGAGACAAATTAACCTTTCAGCAGGACAGTAACCTAAAACACAAGGCCAAATATACACTGGATTTTCTTACGTTGAATGTGTCTGAGTGGCCTAGTTACAGTTTTGACTTAACATTTTACTGCAGTAGGCTAAATCAGGGTCACACAGAGTGATTCTTGGTAGTCTTAAACAAGTCTACTTTAAAATAGATATAGAGTTGAAATGTATTACATTTTGAGTTTGCATACCAATGTTACACTTTATATACAGAAGACTGAAATATAACAAAACTGTTTGACATGGAAACACCAGTTTTAGAGACTTAGAGACTTACCCAGAAAGACTCACAGCTAAAATCACTGTCAAAGGTGATTCTAACATGTACTGACTCAGGGGTGTGAATACTTACAGTTGAAGTCGGAAGTTTACATACACTTAGGTTGGAGTCATTAAAACTTGTTTTTCAACCACTCCACAAATTTCTTGTTAAAAACTATAGTTTTGGCAAGTTGGTTAGGACATCTACTTGGTGCATGACACAAGTCATTTTTCCAACAATTGTTTACAGACAGATTATTTCACTTATAATTCACTGTATCACAATTCCAGTGGGTCAGAATTTTACATACACTTAGTTGACTGTGCCTTTAAACAGCTTGGAAAATTCCAGAAAATTATGTCATGGCTTTAGAAGCATTTGAGTCAATTGGAGGTGTACCTGTGGATGTATTTTAAGGCCTACCTTCAAACTCACTGCCTCTTTGCTTGACATCATGGGAAAATCAAAAGAAATCAGCCAAGACCTCAGAAAAATTATTTCCAAACTCCTGAAAGTACCACGTTCATCTGTACAAACAATAGTACGCAAGTATAAACACCATGGGACCACGCAGCCATCATAGCGCTCAGGAAGGAGACGCGTTCTGTCTCTTAGAGATTAACGTATTTTGGTGCGAAAAGGAAGAAGCCACTGCTGCCAAACCGCCACAAAAAAAGCCAGACAACGGTTTGCAATTGCACATGGGGACAAAGATCGTACTTTTTGGAGAAATGTCCTCTGGTCTGATGAAACAAAAATAGAACTGTTTGACCATAATGACCATTGTTATGTTTGGAGGAGAAAGGGGGAGGCTTGCAAGCCGAAGAACACCATCCCAACCGTGAAGCACGGGGGTGGCAACATCATGTTGTGGGGGTGCTTTCCTGCAGGAGGGAAGTATGCTTGGGGTCATTGTCCATTTGGAAAACCCATTTGCGACCAAGCTTTAACTTCCTGACTGATGTCTTGAGATGTTGTTTCAATATATCCACATAATTTTCCTTCCTCATAATGCCATCTATTTTATGAAGTGCACCAGTCCCTCGTGCAGCAAAGCACCCCCACAACATGATGCTGCCACCCCCGTGCTTCACGGTTAGGATGGTGTTCTTCGGCTTGCAAGCATCCCCCTTTTTCCTCCAAACATAGCAATGATCATCATGGCCAAACAGTTTAAAAAAATCATCAGACCAGAGGACATTTCTCCAAAAAGTACGATCTTTGTCCCCATGTGCAGTTGCAAACCGTAGTCTGGCTTTTTTATGGCGGTTTTGGAGCAGTGGCTTCTTCCTTGCTGAGCGGCCTTTCAGGTTATGTTGATATAGGACTCATTTCCTGTGGATATAGATACTTTTGTACCTGTTTCCTCCAGCATCTTCAAAAAGTCATTTTGCTGTTGTTCTGGAATTGATTTGCACTTTTCACACCAAAGTACATTCATCTCTAGGAGGCAGAATGCGTCTCCTTCCTGAGCGGTATGACGGCTGCGTGGTCCCATGGTGTTTATACTTGCGTACTATTGTTTGTACCGATAAACGTGGTAACTTCAGGCGTTTGAAAATTTCTCCCAAGGATGAACCAGACTTGAGGAGGTCTACAATTTGTGTTCTGAGGTCTTGGCTGATTTCTTTTGATTTTCCCATGATGTCAAGCAAAGAGGCCCTGAGTTTGAAGGTAGGCCTTGAAATACATCCACAGGTACACCTCCAATTGCCTATCAGAAGCTTCTAAAGCCATAACATAATTTTCTGGAATTTCCCAAGCTGTTTAAAGGTACAGTCAACTTAGTGAATGTAAACTTCTGACCCACTGGAATTGTGTCAACTGTAAATGAGATATTTCTGTATTTTATTTTCAGTAGATGTGCTAAAATTTCAAAAAACATGTTTTCACTTTGTCATTATGGGGTATTGTGTGTAGATGGGTGAGTGAAAACATATATATAATCAATTTTGAATTCAGACTGTAACACAACAAAATGTAGAATAAGTCAATGGCTATGAATACAAAGTGGGATGGTACAGGGATTACATGATCACAGGGGGTTCTTCAAAGCCAACACTTGTGCATTCGGGCATATCACTTAAATGGATACTTCGGGATTTTGGCCCTTTGTCTACTTCCCCAGAGTCAGATGAACTCATGGATAAAATTTGCATGTGTCTGCATTCAGTATGAAGGAAGTTAGAGAAAGTTTTGAAAGCCAATGCTAACTAGCATTAGTGCTATGACTGGAAGTCTATGGTATCTACTAGCATGCTAGCAGCTACTATAGACTTCCAGACATTGCGCTAACGCTAGTTAGCAATTGCGCTAACGCTTGTTAGAAACTTCCTTCAAACCTCACGCAGAGACATAAAAATGGTATCCATGAGTTCATTGGACTCCGAGGAAGTAAATAAAGGGCTTCATTGCCAAAACCCTGAAGTAGCAGTTTAAGAGTAGATTAATAATATCACTCAACAGAATTGTCAGGACTTACTTGTGCCTTGTATACCATGTATACCTGATGTCCATATAGTTATTGTACAGTACATATCCAAATGCTTGTGTACAGTTTTTAGGTAAAACAGTTCAACAATTGAAATATGAAATAGTAGAAGTTTACAGTGTCTACACCTTGACCATTTAAATTGAGTTTTCTTAGTGTGAATAATTCCTTAATACTTACAATAGTGCCCCACTTGGACCAGGGTTGGGAAATCGTTGAGAATGTACAAACTAGAGCCGAAGAACGAGTAAGGTTGCAAAGCTACCGGTAATTTACCGCAATCTTCTGTCATTTCGGTAATCTATGTTAATTTTGGTAATTTATGCTTGAATATTATATATTTTCTTTTACATCTGTGACAATACTGTCCATGAATTTATAGTGGATAAACCATATAGTTCAAGCAAAAATAGCCGAATTAATGAAAAAAAGCATCTAATCAACAATGGCATTATTTTCAATTAACTCTGCAACTCTTCCAAATATTGATTTTTTTTCACATCTGCAACAATTTTGGCGCCAAGACATTTACAACAAAGACATATGGACCTAGTCAAATAAAAAAGGATATTTCATGCTGAAACCCTCATATTAAACACCAATGATATTCGCTAAGTTGCTGGTTTATATTTAGGATAATGTTTTACAGCTTTGTCATTCTATTTATTATTTAAAAATAATTTCATTTGATTATTTTATACATTTTACATGTGATAATGCCACACAGAGGGCCAGAGATTAGAGATAATTAGACACCTGTGATAATCGGAGGTACCCAAGAATGCCACTAAATGTCATCTGATAAAATTCCCCCCAAGAATATTAAATTACCCACATTCTGGTAGTTTACTGCTAAACTTAGAAAGATTCCAGTAATATAGCCTCCCTTCGCAACCCTACATCCTATATACTACAATTTGGGAAGGCAATATTGATCCAATGGGTGCATAAACTATTAGAGTTATAAAATGTGTTGCTGTGGGAGTTCAGAGGGGTACAATGAGGAAATGGAAAGGTGAGGAGAATCATCGCAGAACTCATCAACACCCAATTTCACACACTTCCTTTTCTGATACTTGTCAACAAAATAGATATCATTACCTGATCTCTCTATTCATGGGTTCAGGCTTTGCCGAGAGCACTAAGTAACAGTTTACTTGAAGACAGCCACACACCATTTTGGTTGTAGCTCTGGGGTCATGGCCTGGCATAAAAAACAGTCATATTAGCTAGCCAAGTTGTGTGTGGCAGAGGTTGTTATATGATGGGAATGTGCTATGCGTCAGTGGTGTAAGACATGCACATGAGCTGCAACTCAAGGAGACTTTGATCTTATAGATACAGAAAGTAATTGGCTATGCCTGCCTCTCTCTAGACTTAGTGTACATTATACCAGTCTTGTTACATACGCTTACATTTTCTATGGGAAACTGGGAATTAATTTACAGAGAGGATAAAATACACAGAACTGCAGTTTAATTTCACAAAGACGATGAAATTACTATCAAACTGCAATGAGATAAAATGAACATAAATAATGTGTGCATACCGAAAAAAATGGTATTAATGGAAAGCACGACAATGAAAGAAAGCATTAATGGAGACCACAATGCTCGGAGTCTCACTGGGCGCTTTTCTACTTTTCTACAGAACTGGGAAATTTCCCTTTGTACCCCTACTATCATTTCTGAATAAAGGAGAGCAATGGACAGGTCAATGTGTAGGAGATTTAACTCTGATGTTTGCTGCAGTATCTCTCAAGGGTTTATTATGGAGAGTGGGGAAGACAAGAGGGAGACATGTTGACCATGTTTTTGTGGCAGCGAGACTCCTACAAGGAATAAAGAGGGTGAATTCCGAGCTACTGCACAGTAAGATGCAGAATTTACAATACAATTCACTCCCATGGGGAAATCCCAACTGGACTGCAGCAGATGGGACACACACACACACACACACACACACACACACACACACACACACACACACACACACACACACACACACACACACACACACACACACACACACACACACACACACACACACACACACACACACATTATTAGAGTGAAAAATGTAGGATTACTCAAGTCAAACGTTCTATATGCTCTGTTGCTTAAGTGCCATCAATTAAAGGCCTTGAGAAAGCTATCCTCAGTTATATCCTTTTAATGAGCGTTCGATTGTTGTTTACTGTAACTGGCATGACAGCCTGCCAGAGCTACACTCAATAAGATGGTGCAACACAACAAAATAGCTGTTCCACCTGACTCTGCAATCCTTTCATATTACATAGGACAGTCCCTAGAGTAAAGATGTAGGCTAGAGGACAAGCCAGCAAAACTGAAGACGGTAAACTGCTACATAACCATCATAACAGAGCACTGTAAAAAAAGACGGATGTTTAAAAATCGAATCGTACAATGTCAGTTGCTCTTATATTCTAATAACAAAACCACAATTTAGGTTTAATGATAGTATTATACTCTAGTAATTTCATTCCCCTTCTGCTGAAACACCACAATTCCTAGCTAATGATTCCACTGTAATAACAGCCCCTAAGAACTAGTCCAACACAGAGCCAGATGAAGAGCAATCATCAGTGGCCTATACTCCATCCCTGAAATAAGTGCCTAATAGTCAATAAGTGCAGTCCCCAAAACAAACCGCACCACAGTAATGAGTTACAGAACAAATCTTAACAAGACCCGACATCATAGTCCCCAGTTGTCAGCCATATCTGACAATGTTTATTAGGATCTTGTATGCTTCTGTTCCTCACAAATGCAACCAGAACCATTTGTACTAACAGGCATACATATTAAGTGAGTCTCACTCAGATTACAGTGGAATATTGGGCCATTGAATTGACCCAGGGACAGGTTCTTTTCTTTTCTTTCTCTCAACCTGATATATATTCCCACTGGCCCTATGTGTTTCTGTCTTTCCGCTGTGGTTGTGAAACAGTAAGATACCTGCAGCAGAGATCCCTTTAATGTTCAGTCTGTCTTTTCATGGCATTTTAATGCAATCTGTCAAACCGTGCCAGCCATGAGAGGAGGGGGCTGGGAGTGTGCTGCCTCGTGTACATATTACGCTACTGTTTAAGGGTCGTGCAAATTGGGGGTAACCACTTTTTTTTTTTTCAAATGTATAACCTATTTTTCCCAAACTTTCAGTACACGTCTTACAACATACATTATGTCAGGTGGACAGACGTACAGTGCATTCGGGAAAGTATTCAAACCCTTCACTTTTTCCACATTTTGTTATGTTACAGCCTTATTATTAAATTGATTAAACATATTTGTTTCCTCATTAATCTACACACAATACCGCATAATGACAAAGCAAAAACAGGTTTTTCGATTTTTTGCAAATGTATTAAAAATAAAAAAAAACGGAAAAATCACATGTACATAAGTATTCAGACCCTATACTCAGTACCTTGTTGAAGGACCTTTGGCAGCGATTACAGATTTAAGTCTTTTTGGGTATGACGCTACAAGCTTGGCACACCTGTATTTGGGGAGTTTCTCCCATTCTTCTCTGCAGATCCTCTCAAACTTTGTCAGGTTGGATGGGGAGCATCGCTACACAGTTATTTTTAGTCTCTCCAGAGATGTTTGATTGGGTTCAAGTCCGGGCTCTTGTTGGGCCACTCAAGGACATTCAGACAGTTGTACTGAAGCCACTCCTGCGTTGTTTTGGCTGTGTGCTTAGGATCGTTGTCCTGTTGGAAGGTGAACCTTTGCCCAAGCCTGAGGTCCTGAGTGCTTTGGAGCAGGTTTTCATCAAGGATCTCACTGTACTTTGCTCTGTTCATCTATCCCTCAATCCTAAATAGTCTCCCAGTTCCTGCCGCTGAAAAACATCCCCACAGCATGATGCTGCCACCCCCATGCTTCAGCGTAGGGATGGTATTGGCCAGGTGATGTGCGGTGCCTGGTTTCCTCCAGACGTGACGCTTGATTTTCAGGCCAAGAGTTCAATCTTGATTTCATCAGACCAGAGAATCTTATTTCTCATGGTCTGAGTGTCCTTTAGGTGCCTTTTGGCAAACTCCAAGCGGGCTGTCATGTGCCATTTACTGTGGAGTGGCTTCTGTCTGGCCACTCTACCATAAAGGCCTGATTGGTGGAGTGCTGCAGAAAAGGTTGTCTTTCTGGAAGGTTTGCCCATCTACACAGAGGAACTCTGGAGCTCTGTCAGAGTGACCATTGGGTTCTTGGTCACTTCCCTGACCAAAGCCCTTCTCCTCCGATTGCTCAGTTTGGCCGGGCGGCCAGCCAGCTCTAGGACGAGTATAGGTGGTTCCAAACTTCTTCCATTAAGAATGATGGAGACCACTGTGTTCTTGGAGACCTTAAATGCTGCAGAAATGTTTTGGTACCCTTCCCCCAGATCTATGCCTCGACACAATCCTGTCTCAGAGCTCTACGGACAATTCCTTCGATCTATACAGTGGATTCAGAAAGTATTCAGACCCCTTGACTTTTTCTACATTTTGTTACGTTACAGTCTTATTCTAAAATTGGTTAAATTGTTTTGCACCTGAGCTCAATTTTGAGTCATAATTTCAAATATTATTTTTTTCCATCAATCTATACACATAACGACAAAGCGAAAACAGGTTTTTAGAAATGTTGAAAAAAAAACAGGAATCCCTTATTTACATAAGTATTCAGACCCTTTGCTACGAGACTCGGAATTGAGCTAAGGTGCATCCTGTTTCCATTGATCATCCTTGAGATGTTTCTACAACTTGATTGGAGTCCACCTGTGGTAAATTCAATTGATTGGACATGATTTGCAAAGGCACACACCTGTCTATATAAGGTCCCACAGTTGACAGTACATGTCAGAGCAAAAACTAAGCCATGAGGTCAAAGGAATTGCCTGTAGAGCTCCGAGACAGGAGAGACAGGATTGTGTTGGTGTCCTCATAATGTAGTTAATGTCATAAGACTGGACGGCTGGGCATACAGTATATGTGGTTGAGTCTGTTTCTGCTGTATAATGGACTCTTAAGAAGGTGTTGTAGCAAACAAGTCTTTGGATACCTTGGCAATGCCCCCTACAATGTAGCAGGCATAGAAATAGAATGAAAAGAACGGGTTTGGAACCTCTAACCCAATGGAGGAAGACATGTTTGTGTCAGCTTAGCAATGACCACGAAGGGTAAAGAAATCTTTAGAACAATGGATTACCCATTCACTTACATGTGTTTTGCTTAAATCATATCCATAACATATTAACTGGATGTATAATAGATCCTTTACTACAGTACTACTAATATCCAACTTCGACTTGAATAATTGATTTTCTGTACTATAAATATTTCACTAGCTAGCTGTCCATTGCTAGCTGGTGTGATGGGCAGATAGGTGGGTTGGTACTGCATAGCTAGCTAGCATTACATGTCAACAAACAAGGATAAAAGTATTATGCAGGCTAGATAAAGATAGCTTGCAACCTTTGCTAGATGGGTTATGAAACAAATGTCCAATTCGAAAATAGTTAGCTAACTACTGTCTTTGGGTTGCTTGAAAGTTGTAAAATTCAAAATGTTGACCAGCTACCAGCAACTTGATCACTCGCTTTTGGCCGTGAAGTCTGTCCCGACCGTAAAACACATTTAGGTTATTCAAACCTGAACTTTCATCGTCGACAACAAGCTGGCTTGGGTCTTTGAATTGCACAAAGTGGTGATGTTTTTTTCTCATCAATATTTTGGGATTTACGCTGATGAAGAGTGACACTGCTTATTCCTTGCCTCAAGCTACACTACCATTCAAAGGTTTGGGGTCACTTAGAAATGTCCTTGTTTTTGAAAGAAAAGCAAATTTTTTGTCCTTTAAAATAACATCAAATTGATCTGAAATACAGTGTAGACATTGTTAATGTTGTAAATGACTGTTGTAGCTGGAAACTACAGATTTTTTACGGAATATCTACATAGGCATACAGAGGCGCATTATCAGCAACCATCACTCCTGTGTTCCAATGGCACGTTGTGTTAGCTAATCCAAGTTGATCATTTTAAAAGGCTAATTGGTCATTAGAAAACCCTTTTGCAATTATGTTTGCACAGCTGAAAGCAATAAAACTGGCCTTCTGTAGACTAGTTGAGTATCTGGAGCATCAGCATTTGTGGGTTCGATTACAGGCTCAAAATGTCCAGAAACAAATAACTTTCTTCTGAAACTCGTCAGTCTATTCTTGTTCTGAGAAATGAAGGCTATTCCATGTGAGAAATTGCCAAGAAACTGAAGATCTCGTACAGCGCTGTGTACTACTCCCTTCACAGAACAGGGCAAACTGGCTCTAACCAGAATAGAAAGAGGAGTGGGAGGCCCCGGTGCACAACTGAGCAAGAGGACAAGTACATTACAGTGTCTAGTTTGAGAAACAGACGCCTCACAAGTCCTCAACTGGCAGCTTGACTAAATAGTACCCGCAACACACCAGTCTCAACGTCAACAGTGAAGAGGCAACTCCGGGATGCTGGCCTTATATTAGATGTTGTGACACTTTTTAAAAATACATGATTTACTGACTTGCTCACTCATTCTCTCCAAAATGTTTGCAGACAGACTACTCCACATGGCCATGCTGGGTGGGGTGCTTTCCCATCAACCGGTGATATTTGTAAGGATGCGGCTTAAGGCACATTCATTCTACAGTCTTTTAATGTGTGTGATTCGGTAGTGACATCTTTTTTTTTTTAAATATGTTTTCTGTGTACTGTGGCATGGTTACACATGGTCTGCGGTTGTAAAGCTGGTTGGACGTACTGCCAAGTTCTCTAAAAGGACGTTGGAGGCGGCTTATGGTAGTGAAATTTACATACAATTATCTGGTAACAGCTCTGGTGGACATTCCTGCAGTCAGCATGCCAATTGCACGCTCCCTCAAAACTTGAGACATCTGTGGCATTGTGTTGTGTGACAAAACTGCACATTTTGGAGTGGACTTTTATTGTCCCCAGCTAAAGATGCACCTGTGTAATGATCATGCTGTTTAATCAGCTTCTTGATATGCCACAACTGTCAGGTGGACGGATTATCTTGGCAAAGGAGAAATGCTCACTTAAAGGGATGTAAACTGTGCACAAAATTTGAGAGAAATAAGCTTTTTGTGCATATGGAAAATGTCTGGGATCTTTTATTTCAGCTCGTGAAACATGGGACCAACACTTTACATGTTGCAATCATATTTTTTCAGTGTAGAAAGTTATGCGACTTATTTAAAAGTTAATTGTAAATGTCGTACATTTATCAGCTTGAAAACCAAAGAGTTACATTTCGGTAGAAAGGGAGCTTTCAAAAATAGGATTGGGGACATTAGAGCTAAAATGTGCTCTGCACAGTAGGCTCCCCACCCTCCCCACCAAGTATAGCCTATCCCAGGCAGGCAAGGCCCTCAACACACATTCCACCTGACCCATTTACACCCAGTCTGGTGGGGAAAGAGAGCCCACTTTTGATATGCACCAGACCACCGCCAGCCCAGCCCGGATTGAGTGGTCTGTCACCTGAGCTGCTTTCTAGCTAGACTCAGCACAGATGAGTGTGATAGCTGTCTATGAGTGTGATTCCAAGCTGTCTGTTTTGAAACCTTGTCAGCCCATCTGTAACCTTGGGGGATGGCTAGATGTTTCCAGAAAAAGGATGACCCTTTGTGAAGTGAAGTTGTTGGATGGGGAGGCTTAAGTGTAGTGTAGATCACTTAGTTGTTGGGAATTGTTTACCGAGTAGTGTAGGCTCGGGGTAATTATTTTAATCAAGCACTTAATTCATTATTAGATATAATATCTGTTTGAATAACTGTTTGAATTAAATTTCCCCATGAAATGAGGGTAAGAGAATCACTGTTGAGGATGCTGAATAATACTATTATTGATTCTTATCTGATTTAAAATAAATTTTTATGGCACCAGACATTTATTTTTGACAGACATTTAATTGTATTCACCTGCAAAATCTGAAAATGTACACATTTTAGATAGTTGACTGTCTCACTTTGAATGTTTGCATCAAGTGCTGCCTCAGTTTGTTATAAAACAGTAGTTAGAAACGTAGCTAGCATACAACATGGCCTAAACGAGTGTTTGTGGCCTGTATTGAGTACTGAGGCCGCCCTTCAGAAATTATCCACTGAAGCTTACAGTGCCTAGTGAATGTCTACACACCCCTTGCACAATCTTTACATTTTGCTGTTTTAAAATTAAATGTAAAACAACTATTGTGGTGGCGCATTATGTTAAGGGTATGCTTGTCACCTGCAGCGACTGGGGAGTTTGTCAGGATCAAAATACATATGAAAGCAGCAAAGTCCAGGTAAAAAGTTAGAGGAAACCCGCCTCAGTCTTCTGAAAACCCTGGGATGGAGTTTTAATTTATCTACTGGGACAATTACACAATTTAATGCCAAATGGCTTTTCCAAGAGGTGTTGAGTTTTCCTGAGTTTTCCAGCCACAGCCCTGACTTAAATTTGCTTGAAATAATCTGAGACGGTTTGAATATGGCTGCCCATCAATGAACTCTCAACCGAATTTACTGAGCTTGAGCAATTTAGACAAAAACAATGGATAACTGTTGCCCTAAGAGTTTTGCAAAGTTGGAAGAATGTTATTCAAAATGATTCACAGCTGTAATGGCTGCCAAATGTGCTTCCATCAAATATGAACTCTGGGGTGTGAAGACATATGCAATCAAGATGTTTTCTACATTTTGTTATTAATTTAGAAAATTATCTGTAATTTTCTTTAACTTTGAAAATGTTGAGTAGTTTGTGTTGATCGATAGGAAAAATATCCAATTTATTCCCTTTTGAGATAAAAAATGTAATGCAGCAAAATGTGAGGACTGTGCAAGAAGTGTGTAGACTTTCACTAGCGACTGTAGCTCTTCCTCCTCATCTTCTCTCATTGGAGTAACTATCTATGTCAGAGCACAGATAACTCTGACCACTCCCCACTTCGATGGCCAATGACCCACTCGTAGATACTGTACCTCCCATATAACTTAGCAACGCCCCCTGTCTCATTAAAAGTGTTTATTCCGTCAGTCTCTCTAATTTTGTAATAGACCTAGGCTACAGCACATCCCTAACTGTCCCATGTCTAAATAGAGGGGACTAGCAGCGTGAAAGAGGTAGAAGGATGGAGACCCAGTGAAAGAGAGGGATATGGAGGACAGAACTAGGCCGCTCCACTTTCACAGGACGTAAAAGTGGGACAATCTGTTCCTTGGATACTCTCCTATTCTAGTTTCTGGGGACCAATACACTGAAAATATATCTATACTCACGCTCTGTCCTACATAGAGATAGAGAGTGAGGGAGAGGAGAGAGTGAGTGTGAGAGAGAGTGGAATGCTGTGCCTTTAAAGGAAAATTCCACCCCAAAACGATCTTTTGGTATTTGTTTAATTAGTCCATCATTGATATAGTCCCAAAATGTTTTACATGTCACCTATCAGGTTTTCAATTTATTTAACTTTCAAAATATAGAAATACAGCTTGTATGATGCATTTTGCGTCATATCACGCAGCATTTTGCATCATATCACGCAGCATTTTGCACAGTAGCGTTTGGTGCTGTGCAAGATGAGGGAGGACAATTATTTTTTTCTCTTACAGCATATTGGACAACTGTCATTCATATTCCATTCCCCCAGCTCAATGTAACATCGATAGGTTTAGGCTACTACATGATACTCACATTTTCCCTATGCCCATCATGAGGTTTCTACAACCTAGCCTATGAATGAAAGTTTACAATGTAGGTACACAGGTCGAGAGAAATTTGAGTAATCAAGGTGACAGACATTGACCCATTCAATACCGCCTTGCACAATCTTGCCTGCATCTAGCTGATCTAGGGTGTAATCATTAGTCCAACAGTTGCAAAGGAGAGTTCCTATTGGACAAATTCAGTTATGTTTATACTCGCTTCGTTCCATTTGCTTCCGTTTAAGAAACGTTTTTCAACAGAATCGTCGGAATGAATCCACCCCTGATCACACGTAAACACAGTTAACTTTTATATAGCGGTGTGCCGAGTAATCGGACAAAACAAGTATTGTAACAGATATGGGACATTTTCTGGATACGATTATGATCCGAGTATGTTCTGTAATTATCCGTGAAAAATAACTTATTTTCAGGTGCCAGCAAGCATCTTTCTCATGTCAGTCAGTCACAGAGTTGTTAAACCATTCTGTACTGTCTTCGAGTCAGTCATATGTGGTCTAAATTACTCAACTGGCTAGTTTGCCTGTCTGTAAAGAGAAGGGTGGGATGTACGTTGATCCTGCTGCTCTGATTGGAAAGAGTGAAGCTGTATTTCTCCATCCACTCGCTTCATAATTTCACCCAATCACTTTATGTGCATTTTTTCGGTCTGATCATTTAGATTGCTGCTGCTATGATAAATCACATGGGGAGGATGTTTGCTATCAATGTGCATAATATCTAAGAAATGGGTAGATTAAACTAATGCACATTCTGACTGAGTGACAGCAGACTTGGCTGCCCACTGCAAGTTTTCACACAGACACAGACACAGACACAGACACAGACACAGACACAGACACAGACACAGACACACCCACCCCTCTGTTTGCTGCTCCTAATCTGCAGCTTTTTTTGCAGTGAGAACGGTCAGGGATGTATTTTGCCATCATATATTTAGGTAGAAAAGTTTGGGGTCACTTAGAACTGTCCTTGTTTTTGTAAGAAAAGAAAAACATTTGTCCATTAAAATAACATCAAATTGATCCGAAATACAGTGTAGACATTGTTAATGTTGTAAATGACTAGTGTAGCTGGAAACGGCAGATTTTTCATGGAATATCTACATAGGCGTACAGAGGCCCATTATCAGCAACCTTCACTCCTGTGTTCCAATGGCACATTGTGTTAGCTAATCCAAGTTTATAATTTTAAAACGGCTAATTGATCATTACAAAACCCTTTTGCAATTATGTTAGCACAGCTGAAAACTGTCGTGCTAATTGAAGAAGCAATAAAACTGGTCTTCTTTAGACTAGTTGAGTATCTGGAGCGTCAGCATTTGTGGGTTCGATTACAGGCTCAAAATGTCCAGAAACAAAGAACTTTCTTCTGAAACTCGTCAGTCTATTCTTGTTCTGAGAAATGAAGGCTATTCCATGCGAGAAATTGCCAAGAAACTGAAGATCTCGTACAACGCTGTGTACTACTCCCTTCACAGAACAGCGCAAACTGGCTCTAACCAGAATAGAAAGTGGAGTGGGAGGCCCCGGTGCACAACTGAACAAGAGGACAAGTACATTTGAGTGTCTAGTTTGAGAAACAGATGCCTCACAAGTCCTCAACTGGCAACTTTATTAAATAGTACCCGCAAAACACGTCTCAACGTCAACAGTGAAGAGGCAACTCCGGGATGCTGGTCTTCTAGGCAGAGTTGCAAAGAAAAAGCCATATCTCAGAATGGCCAATAAAAATAAAAGATTAAGATGGGCAAAAGAACACAGACAATGGACAGAGGAACTCTGCCTAGAAGGCGTGCATCCCGGAGTCTTTTCTTCACTGCGTTACTACAGATCCTGGTTCGATACCGGGCTGTGTCGCAGCCGGCCGTGACTGGGAGACCCACGAGGCGAGGCACAATTAGCCCAGCGTCGTCCGGGTTAGGGGAGGGTTTGGCCGGACGGGATTTTCTTGTCCCATCGCGCCCTAGCAACTCCTCTGTCGGGGCCGGCTCATGCACGCTGACACAGTCGCCAGGTGTACTGTGTTTCCTCCGACACATTGGTGCGGCTGGCTTAAGCAAGCATTGTGTCAAGAAGCAGTGCGGCTTGGCTGGGTTGTGTTTCGGAGGACACATGGCTCTCGACCTTCGCCTCTCCCAAGTCCGTACGGGAGTTTCAGCGATGGGACAAGACTGTAACTACCAATTGGATATAACAAAGAAGGGTGTAAAAAAACAACAACAATTATTTACCTTGTTTACATAAGTATTCAAACCCTTTGCTATGAGACTCGAAATTGACTTCAGTTGCTTGTTGTTTCCATTGATCATGCTTGAGATGTTTCTACAACTTGATTGGAGTCCACCTGTGGTAAATTCAATTGATTGGACATGATTTGGAAAGGCACACACCTGTCTATATATGGTCCCACAGTTAACAGTGCATGTCAAAGTGAAAACCAAGCCATGAGGTCGAATAAATTGTCCGTAGAGCTCTGAGACAGGATTGTGTCGAGGCACAGATCTGGGGAAGCGTACCAAAAAATGTCTGCAGCATTGAAGGTCCGCAAGAACACAGTGGCCTCCATCATTCTTAAATGGAAGAAGTTTGGAACCACCAAGACACTTCCTAAAGCTGGCTGCCAAGCCAAATTGAGCAATCTGGGGAGAAGGGCCTTGGTCAGGGAGGTGACCAAGAACCCGATGGTCACTCTGATAGAGCTCCAAAGTTCCTCTGTGGCGATGGGAGAACCTTCCAGAAGGACAACCATCTCTGCAGCACTCCACCAATCCACCAATCAGCACTCCTCACTAAAAGGCACATGACAGCCCGCTTGGAGTTTGCCAAAAGGCACCTAAAGGACTCTCAGACCATGAGAAACAAGATTATCTGGTCTGATGAAACTCTTTGGCCTAAATGCCAAACGTAACATCTTGAGGAAACCTGGCACCATCCCTGCGGTGAAGCATAGTTTGTGGCAACATCATGCTGTGGAGATGTTTCTCAGCGCCAGGTACTGGGAGACTAGTCAGGATCAAAGGAAAGATTCATGGAGAAAAGTATAGAGAGATCCTTGATGAAAACCTGCTCCAGAGCGCTCAGGACCTCAGACTGGGGCGAAGGTTCACCTTCCAACATGACAATGACCCTAAGCACACAGTCAAGGTAACGCAGGAGTGGCTTCGGGACAAGTCTCTGAATGTCCTTGAGTGGTCCAGCCAGAGTCCAGCTGTTCAGCAACTCTTCCTATGCAACCTGACAGACCTTGAGAGGATTTGCAGAGAAGAATGGGATAAACTCCCCAAATACAGGTGTGCCAAGCTTGTAGCGTTATACCCAAGATGAATCGAGGCTGTAATCGCTGTCAAAGGTGCTTCAACAAAGTACTGAGTAAAGGGTCTGAATATTTATGTAAATGTATTATTTCAGCTTTTGATTTATAATACATTTTCAAAGATTCAAAAAAACTGTTTTTGCTTTGTCGTTATGAGGTATGCTGTGCAGATTGATGTGGGAAAAAAATATTTAATCCATTTTAGAATAAGGCAGTAACGTAACAATATGTGGAAAACTGATAGGGTCTGAATACTTTCCCGAATGCACTGTATGCAGTATCATGTCTTGGAGTCTATGATTGTTTACACAGCTACTGAGGTTGGTGAGACATCAATGCCAGCCCAAAGTCATTGTGACTTTGTTGCTAGATGCACAAGTGATGAGCTCTAGATACTATGTTCCAACGTAAAGATGAAAATATATATGATGGAACCTTTCCCAAAATCCATCCAGCCATCTTCTCTTCCTGGGCCCTGAAGGAGGGCAATTAATCTTATTCCTCGTTATCGTGATTAATCCTCCTCTGATCCTCTTATTTTCAACTCCTTCTCCCTCCCCTTGGCTACACACCTCAGTGAGCCCATATGTCCTGTTCCCCAGATCACTGTCAAAGACCCTGTTTGAGCCCCCAAACTCTTTCTCCAGGTTTCCACAAGGGTTCAGACCTGTGAGCCTAGGCCCTAATTCTCAGATCATTCATTTTCCCCCTTGGCAGCCTCTCTCCACAACTTTAGCAGCCTTTCAAAAACACAGTCTTCAGATGGTGCTGAGCTCTCACTGTTTTCAATTCAGTGGGGGCCCTCCATGTATAATTGGTCATGCAGAGCAAGCCAACAAGTGTGATGTATTCAGATTTTGAAATCATAAGAGTTTTATCCTTTTATTGGGAGGCTTCAGTACCTATTATGATTGCAAATGTTGCTCAAACTTGTGATGTAGGCCTATTTCCAGTACCAACTCCTACACTTCTTGTTTGCCAACGAGTTCTTCCTCTCACCGCTCCTCATCCAGTCACTTTCGCTTATATCCTACTTTTCCTCTCAGCGCTCTCTTCAACGTTCTCTCATCACCCTTCCAACCGCCCAATTGTTCTCACTCTCTATTTCTCCCTCAATCTGATTACTCTGCTTTATGCAAAATACATCTCACTCTCTCTCTTTCCCTCCCCAATAAGTTAGCTCTTTGACGCTCTATTGGCCTGTCTACCTTCTGCCTGTCTTTCTCTTCTCTTCTCTCCTCCAGTGCAGACTCCCAAGTTCTTCAATATTTAATGAGACAATGTACATAAATCAGCCTATCTTCGTCCCTTCTTGTTAATTTCACGATGGTGTTAACCTCCTAAAACTCTCTAAGCATTAACATGCTGCGGTTTAGCAACATGTGAATTATAGACGCCGTCACCGTCAATGTGAGGCGTGGTTTGTGAATGTCCAATCTAATGCCGCCGACAACAACTAGAGTGTAGGATGAATGGTAGCTTTGTCCATTTCACAGGTGGTTTCCTCCAGTTCCTTTTACATGTGTTGATGCATTGTTTCTAAGCGATTTTCATTGAGCCCCCTCTATAATGTAAAGTATGTGTGTTTACTGAAGTGGTTAGAGACACATTTCCTTCTTCACCATTCTCCAGCCGGCCGGCTCATCTCTCTGTCCTGCCCGCCTCACTTCCTCTGACAGACAGTTGCTCAGGGTGAAGTGACCATCCCTGTCACTCACTGGCTCCTTGGGGATCACTTTCCCACCCTGCTCAATCCTCGGTTCCACATCCTCTTTACAAAACAGCTATTCAATGGGTATGCTTCCTGTTTGCCTTATGGGTCCTGAGACATGAACAGACCCTATTGATTTGCATGCATCAATCATACCTCCAGCATACTCATTCAGTGGTGCTAACACAAACACTGGTCCAAAACACTAGACCCTATCTAGCATGTTTGCCACGTAAACCTATGTGAGTGATGTGTCTGTGCTTTTTTCATGTCTGTAATTCTTAAAGCATCATGAGCTTTCCAGAAGTGGCCCTTCTGTGTTAGTTTGCCTGCTACTAGTCTAAAATGAATACTGTCCCTGTGGTGTCATGTGACGTTTTATTGAGCTCCGTCTGTCCATTTGAGTCTACAGATTCACATCTACAGTATGTGGGGCTCACCGCCTTCGTTTTCAATTCCGACCTCAAAACTGCCAATAGGGCAGTGGGGAATCCCAACTTCATCCACCATCATTAAGATGTTTTTTGGACAAGATCCAACTCTGCATGATGGCAGGCCCTGTAGCCAGACTACGCCTCGTAGTGAAAGCAGTACAAAGCATATGGAGGGTTTTCCCAGCCAAATGCTCATGAAAGGACAGCATTATTAAACTGGGCAACTTGCTGTTAGTTTCACTAGAGAAAACAATAGGACTATACCATTAAAAAAAACAAAGCACAAAGCTCTTGACCATTTTCAATACTAAACTGCCTGTCCTCTCTCTCCTGCAATGAACCTGCAAATATTCATAGAGTTTATATATAGGCCGTCTTTCATCAGCCCTATTCCCCCATGTATTCCCGACAGCAAAATGGAAAATGTGGACCAGCACTCATTCACCTAGGCTATGTGAGAAACCAATGTCACCAATGAGTTATTACTTCTCTTGCATATGCCTACGCTACTGTTAATACCAAATGCTTTACATTTTATGCATTCATTTATTTTCTCACAGTTTGAGAAATGTGTTGATTTGAGTGTTGTCAGTCAATGTGTTAATTAGCCATTTGTTTAACCCTTTTCGTCCCTCTCTCCTCCACAGCATGTTTTTGGGGGTGAAGACAATGTCGCACGGGACAGCCATGTCACGTTGCCACGACAGCAATGTCACCTGGCCCTCTCTGCAGTGACCCTGCACAGCAAAGGATGCTGGGAAATAGCAAACACTATTATCCCGGGGAGGACGACAAGTATGGGGAGGATGAGGAAGAGGAAGAGGAGCAGGGACGAGAGAACAGAAAGGGGGAGAGTAGAGCGAAGGAGAATGGCGGGATAGAAGGGCTGGAGGAGATGGAGATAAAGGGAGGCAGACAATCACGCGAAGGTAAATGGGAGGGAGGAAAACCCTCGGCCATTGTAGTTGGAAGACAGAGAGGTGACCGGACACTGAGGCCAGCCAATCCAAGAAGTAGAGGCATCCCCTATACATCCAATCAAGCCCCCCAAAAGCAGCAACACCATCTCATCCCAGCCAATCAGCAGCAGTATCACCCGGCCCCGTCCACTCAGACCCAGAAGAGACGCGCTCACATGGAGCGCAGTATGACCACAGTGGCACCCATAGAGGACACTCACCTGACCATGATGGTGTTCCGCATTGGAATACCTGACATCAAACAGACAGTAGGTGCATGTTTCATGGTACTGCTAAGTATAACTTTGTCAAGCTGTTATTATATTCTTCTCACATTACTATCATTAGATACATACAGTGTAACAGCCAAGCCCAGGCCAGTCCTGAGGGGAACCATACTAATTCAGAACAACCATCTCTCTCACATGGGTTATGAATCTATGAAGAACATAGACTTGACTCAGGTTAGGCTACATGCAAGTGCTAAACACGGCTCACTTAATAATCCAAAGTAAATGACAGTGTTCTCCCTTCTCAGTAAAGTTAGCAATGATTTGAAGCGATAGATGCTTTCTCAGTACTGCATAGATAGGTGTGATTGTGGGTGAGAGTTGGCCAACCCCCCTACTCCACACTGTAGCGGCATTTCAGGTGAGAATGGGAGCCCTTTGTTAACCCCTCCCCGTTATGATTCTTCTCCGTACTCCAATTCCCAGAACATTCCCAACTGTTCTACATGTCAGCTGATCTGCCCTCAATATAACAGTAATTGCTAATTATCTAATAGAGTTTTAATGAGTTTGAGGAGGGCGTGAACACAAAAGAGGGCATTTGGTGTCTTGGTCTTAAAGAACCGTCACCCACGGGGCATCCTAGGCTACCCACTACCCACCCCAACAAACAACTTAAAGTACCTCGCACAGGAAATATAATTGTTCAAAATTAGATGCAGAGAATGAGGAAATGAAGTGGAGGCTGAAAGAGAGAAACTGAAGGAGAGAGAAGGAGAGAGAAAGAGAGAGAGAGATAAGCACAGGATATTAGAAAGGGAGACAAAAAGAGGCATGAATAGGTAAAAATAGGGGGATCAAGTTCACAAACAACATACTTGGGCTGAGAATTGCCAGGGACCTCACGCTACGATATTATCACGATACTTTGGTGCCAATGTGATATGTATTGCGATTCTCACGATTTTATAAGTATTGCAATTCGATACTGCGATTTTATTGCGATTTGATGTTAAAAAACATATTGCTCAACATATGTCTGCTGCAGAGGGACAAGAGTGAGCCCATGAGAACAGTTGTTTTGATCAGTCATGGAAATAAAGGTGCTGAAAACAAATTGGCTCACTATTTAAAAAGAAGATGGAGAACAACAAAAGAAGATGGAGAAAATACTGGAGTTTTGGTGCAGGTACAGCCGACTAGCACAAAAATATTATTGCAATATTGTCAACAATAACATTGTGATATATCATCAAAAATAATATCCCAATATGTAACTGTATCGATTCTTTCCCCCAACACTACAACATACGTCTCAGTAGTTTATGTCTGAACATTGCTATATTTAATGCAATGAGGATAGCTGCTGAGAGCATCCCAGAAGAACCCGGTCAGAAACAATAGAATGTCACCAGCAAAGCACCCCCACACCATAAAACCTCCTCCTCCATGCTTTACGGTGGGAAATACACATGCGGAAATCATCCGTTCACCCACACGGCGGTTGGAACCAAAAATCTCCAATTTGGACTGCAGATCAAAGGACACATTTCCACCGGTCTAATGTCCATTGCTCGTGTTTCTTTGCCCAACCAAGTCTCTTCTTATTATTGGTGTCCTTTAGTAGTGGTTTCTTTGCAGCAATTCGACCATGAAGGCCTGATTCACACAGTCTCCTATGAACAGTTGATGTTGAGATGTGTCTGTTACTTGAACTCTGTGAAGCATTTATTTGGGCTGCAATTTCTGAGTCTGGTAACTCTAATTTACTTATCCTCTGCAGCAGGGGTAACTCTGGGTCTTCCATTCCTTTGGCGGTCCTCATGAGAGCCAGTTTCATCATAGCGCTTGATGGTTTTTGCGATTGCACTTGAAGAAACTTTCAAAGTTCTTGAAATGTTCCGTATTGACTGACCTTAATGTCTTAAAGTAATGATGGACTGTCATTTCTCTTTGCTTATTTGAGTTGTTCTTGACATAATATGGACTTGATCTTTTACCAAATAGGGCTATCTTCTGTATACTACTCCAACCACAACATAACTGATGGGCTCAAACGCTTTAAAAAAGGAAAGGAATTCCACAAATGAACTTTTAACAAGGCACATCTGTTAAGTGATCAAATCCCCGAGCTGACAAGGTAAAAAAATCTGTCGTTCTGCAGTTAACCCACTGTTCCTAGACCATCATTGTAAAATATGAATTTGTTCTTAACTGACTTGCCTAGTCAAATAAAGGTTAAATAAAAAAAAAAATACAATTTGAAATGTATTCCAGCTGGTCGAGAGAATGCCAAGAGTGTGCCAAGCTGTCATCAGATTACCTGGCCTCCAGAATCACCCGACCTCAATCCAATTGAGATGGTGTGGGATGAGTTGGACCGCAGAGTGGTCCAACTACATGATTCCTTATGTGTTATTTCATAGTTTTGATGTCTTCACTATTATTGTACAATGTAGAAAATAGTAAAAATAAAGAAAAACCCTTGAGTAGGGTGTATCCGAACTTTTGACTGGTAGTCTATATCTACTAGACTAGATATAGGACAGACACTTCAAAACCGTATTTCTTATAACGTATTTTTTGCCATTTAATAATGTGTTATTCAATGCATCCTCTCTGATCCATTTTAAGTCCAGATTGTAACACACCAACATGTGGAAGAAGTCAAGGGGTGTGAATACTTTCTGAAGTTCCGCTCTCTCCCAGGAATCACACACAAACACACACACCATACGTCTTGCATACACACGTCTCTCTCACACACAGACACACAGACACACAGACACACACACACACACACACACACTCAGGTATTTCCTCCAAGGGGCGGCATTGCTATGGCAACGGGTGCATTGCTCCTCTAATGATCTCGCCATGTGTTGTTGGCTACAGTATCAAACAGATAGACAGAGGGGGAGAAAACTATAGAAAATGTTGTCCCCAAAAAAATATAAAAAATATATGGAAATATACTCCATAAACATCAGCATAAAATCTAATTAATGCAAAGTTAACAGATGCATATAAAAACATCAAAGACATTGTCCATTGTGACCAGAAAGTCTCTAGTGTATCAAACACAGACATACGTGGGGGGAAAAGCGCTTTATTTAAGAAAATTTCTGTCTTCCATTGATTGCAATGCAGGTCTAAGGTTATGGCTAAGGCAGATAATTGGTTTAGTTGACAGAGTAAGTGTTGTACTCTGGGTCCTAGTAATTATTGAGTCTCATTGTGTGTCTTGAGTCTTGTTAGATAGTCAATAGGCATGGCAACTGATTAATAATTTACACACATTTCATTTGTATTCAAATGAGTCAGAATGGTGATAGCGAATCAGTAGCTTTGCAGCGAATGAGCACATTTGATGTTCAGTAGTTAGTATGCTAGATCAGTTATATTATTTCTTTATTTCAAGTAGAGTAAACATGATTATTGTCCGTTTTCAATGAGACCAGTAAAAGGCCATCGATAGAAAGGTGAAACCAATTTCCATAAAGTACTTTTTATGTCTACTTTTAAAACAAACTCTTGTCAATCACAAGCCGTTAACACAGACTTGTTGCTAAAATGTCACCACGTTATAGATAATTAACTGCCATGATGCTTTAGATTTGGATCACAAATTGTATGTCAAGCTAATTATACACCTTACAGTCAAATCAAATGGCATTTAAAATGTAGAACTCACCTTTGCCCCAGTCCTTGCTTCCATCCAACACTCACACACGCATGCCAGCACACACACCACCTTGAAAATAATACACTCGTGATTTTCATACTTATCAACTGCCCACTGTGCTTTCTCGTCTCTCATCTCCTCCCTCTGTCAGAGGTGTCTGCAGTTTGACCCTGACTTCACGGTGTGGAGCGCCAAGCAGCAGGTCGTCTGTTCGCTGAGCGAGCCACTGTGGGACATCTACAACTACGGCCTCTTCCAGCCCGCCGGAGAGGGACGAGACGCCATGTTCCTGGAGGAGGAGCGCTGCCTCCGAGACTACCCACAGTCCTTTGAGAAAGGGGTGCCTTACCTGGAGGTATTTTGATGGGAGACACTGGATGTTAGAGAGGGATGCAATAATAATACACTACCGTTCAAAAGTTTGTGGTCACCTAGAAATGTCGTTGTTTTTGAAAGAAAAGCAACTTTTTTTGTCCATTAAAATAACATCAAATTGATCTGAAATACAGTGTAGACATTGTTAATGTTGTAAATGACTATTGTAGCTGGAAACGGCAGATTTTCCATGGAATATCTACATAGGCGTACAGAGGCCCATTATCAGCAACCATCACTCCTGTGTTCCAAGTTTATACTTTTAAAAGGCTAATTTATCATTAGAAAACCCTTTTGCAATTATGTTAGCACAGCTGAAAACTGTTGTTCTGAATTAAACAAGCAATAAAACTGGCCTTCTTTAGACTAATTGAGTATCTGGAGCATCAGCAATTGTGGGTTCGATTACAGGCTCAAAATGGCCAGAAACAAAGTACTTTCTTCTGAAACTCGTCAGTCTATTCTTGTTCTAAGAAATGAAGGCTATTCCATGTGAGAAATTGCCAAGAAACTGAAGATCTCGTACAAAGCTTTATACTACTCCCTTCACAGAACAGCGCAAACTGTCTCTAACCAGAATGGAAAGAGTGGGATGCCCCGGTGCACAACTGAGCAAGAGGACAAGTACATTAGTGTGTCTAGTTTGAGAAACAGACACCTCACAAGTCCTCAACTGACAGCTTCACTAAATAGTACCCGCAAAACACGTCTCAACGTTAACAGTGAAGAAGCGACTCCGGGATGTTGCAAAGAAAAAGCCATATCTCAGACTGGCCAATAAAAAGACTGGCCAATAAAAAGATTAAGATGTGCAAAAGAACACAGACACTGGACAGAAGAACTCTGCCTAGAAGGCCAGCATCCCGGAGTCGCCTCTTCATTGTTGACGTTGAGACTGGTGTTTTGCGGGTTCTATGTGTGCTAACTGTGCTAGCAGCTGTGCTAACATAATTGCAAAAGGGTTTTCTAATGATCATCTTTCAAAATGATTAAATTGGATTAGCTAACACAACGTGCCATTGGAACACAGGAGTGATGGTTGCTGATAATGGGCCTCTGTACGCCTATGTAGATATCCCATAAAAAATCTGCTGTTTCCAGCTACAATAGTCATTTGCAACATTAACAATGTCTACACTATTTCTGATCAATTTGATGTTATTTTAATGGACAGAAAATGTGTTTATCTTTCAAAAACAAGGACATTTCTAAGTGACCCCAAACTTTTGAACGGTAGTGTATGTGTGTCCTATTTAGCTTGAGACAGGGAGTGCATTTAAAAACTCACTAAGACTAGTGGGCTGCCCCCAAGCCTGATTTTCATTGTATTTTCTTTAACTGTCTTGATATGAATGGATTTGCTTAGATTTTTCATTGCGGAGCTCCACTTATTGTAAAAGCAGTGGTACCCATGCACTGATATTATGATGCCCTCTAGTGGTGTGTCTGTTGCAAGTGTTTATGACCTGGGTTGGGTTCCAAATATGTAAGAGGTCAGGGCTAGAGTTGGTTCCAGAAGTACTACAGTGTTTTTAGATTAGGTTGGAGCCAGGGGTATGAAAACAACGTGTTTTTCATCCTTCAGATGAAAGATTTGATTCTACTGCAAATATTTTATTTTCCACAGTTTAGGTACAAGACCAGGGTATACAAACAAACAAACCTGGATGAAAAACTACTTACTAAACTGCACACCAAGGTACTTCCCATGTCCCTTGTTGTAGGTGAAACATATTTGTACAGCTATGAAAATTGAAGGTAATGGCAGACCAATGTTTATATTGTCCAGTGAACATCTTCCGTTGCAGGCGAGTCTGAAAAAGTTCATGGACTACATTGCCGGTGGATCATTAGATAAGATATCAAAGGTCCTGGACAAAGGTCTCGACCCAAACTACCATGACCCTGACAATGGAGGTGAGTTGAAAACTAGGTTGATAGGGTTACCACCACATGACTCTGACACTGTTTTCAGCCAAATGTCAAATGGTCATTACTGATATAAACAACCACCGTAATCTCAAACTCTTTCCCCGCTCCCTCCCTCTCTTCTTGATCCTCCATTTCCCCTCCCTCCTTTCTCTCGCTCCCTCCTCTTTAGAGTCTCCCCTGTCTGTGGCGGTGCAATCTGGTATGACAGTGGAGGGGATCAGGGTGCTCGTTCAAGGTGGGGCCCATGTCGACTTCAGAACCAGAGATGGACTGACAGCTGTACACAAGGCTGTCAGGGCACACAATCACGTTGCACTGCTGGTAACTAGGACTCCACACACACACACACACACACACACACACACACACACACACACACACACACACACACACACACACACACACACACACACACACACACACACACACACACACACACACACACACATCATGGGTTTAGTAAACATGTATTTTCTCCATCCTTGCCAGGCTCTACTGTCCCTGGGAGCGTCTCCTGACTACAAAGACAGATGTTGCCTGACCCCGCTGTACCACTCAGTGCTGATAGGGGGCGACACCTCCTGCTGCGAGACCCTACTCTACTACAGGGCCAGACTGGGAGTGAGAGATGAAAACGGCTGGGAGGAGTCTCACCAGGTATCCGTCTGGCTGTCTAAAGCAGATCAATTTCCTTAAAAAATAAAAAAATAAAATTGTCTCCGTCGGTATGATCGTCGCACACAATGTCTCAGACAGCACTGGCCCTATGTTGAATAAAATTGCCATAGAGATCCGACATCTACAAAATTACACTGACTGGACCAAGGCGGTAGCTATAGTAATGAACTGAAATGTGTTAGTCACACACAATAACTGGATCATTCGTGGGAGGTGACTTGTATACTGTTGTTTTTATGTCTATTCATATTTCTGTCTTCTGTGTATTATCATACGTTGGTATAGTACATGAGGTTTTTACTTTACTTTCAGTCTCCTGTCCTGTCCATGTCTTGAACATTTCATCCCTCTTTCTCCACTCTCCTTTCTCCTCCATTGAGAAACACTCTCACTCATCTCTTTCCATTCCTTCCCTTTCCTCCGCTCTTCCTTTCTCTCCACAGCTCAGGGATGAAGAGGAATTTGGAATGCAGGAAATACACAAGGTACTCATCATGTAATCCATTACTACTTCGATTTAAGTCATGAAGTCGGGGGAAGAGTAACACTTAGGGTCCTGACCTTACATGACCTTCCATGGTCTCAAAGTGGTTAAGAGAAAAAAGAAGGAAAGAAAGAATGTGGAGATCATTTCTTCCTGAAACAGTGATCCTTCCCAAGTGCCAGTTCCGTACATTCATCTCGCGTAACTGTTGAGTCCAATGCGCATACACATTAGATACCATCTCGTGCTGACATCTCCTATCTCTGCATCATTTGCTCACTATTTCTGTGCTGTGCTGTTCAGCAGTGGGGTGTCATGCTATTTTACTTTTGTTAATATTAGCTTGTGCAGTGTCCTGTGGTACTTCTGTAATTTGGTGTCTTGTGTTATTTCAAGTGCAAAAAAGAAAGAGGAAACCTTTAAGCAGAAGGGGAAGATCAAAGGCTTATTTACATCATTTTATTTTGCAATGGTCCAGGCATTCATCAGCTCTATATCTTTCTATTCTGTTTATCTTTTGAGTTGTCACAAATGTTGCTACATACAGTACATTTCATTTATCTGCAATTGATTGTGACGTGATGATCCTTCTACAACCCCTGAGATGTTCTATTGCTAATAATTGTCATATTTAGATACTTTCTTTACACACCCTCCCCCAAGGCCTGCCAGAATGGTTTTGCCCAGCACCTGGAGCACCTTCTGTTCTATGGGGCAGACACCACTTCTCAGAATGCCTCGGGGAACACCGCACTTCACATTTGTGCCCTGTATAATAAGGTAAGTGCCATTTAAAATACGCAATAAAGTGTGTTTGTGTCCATTCAAAGATTAACTTAAAGTAACTGGTATGTGAGTTCCAAAACTACTATATGATATTTTAGTCCTGAATCAAGTTAAGGTCCAATGCCGCCATTTTTACCGAAATATCATATCAAATCATTTAATTCCTTTACAATTAAAATGGTAGAAAAAGTAAACAAATAGTTTCTTAGCAAAGAGCAATTTCTCAAGCAAATATGTTGCTAGGACTGTGGTTTGAGTGGGGAGGGGAAAACATTACATTTGCTGTTATTGGCAGAGAGGCTTGTAAATCTCTTTCTTATTGGTCTATTGACTAATTTACCACATGGTGATGTCACCATGGAAGGCCAAAACTACCTCACACCAAAAACAGGCTGAAATTAAACTAAAAGGGCATGATCATTCTTTTCACAATTTCACAGAATTATTCCAAACTCAAAGTGTGGAAATATAAATAAAACACAGGATATTACATTTTTGACTCCACTGGGCCTTAAAACAGCGACTTTCTTTCTGGCCTATCAGGAAAGCTGTGTTCGTGTTCTGCTCTACAGAGGGGCCAATAAGGAAATGAAGAACAAGCATGGACAAACCCCCTTTCAGGTATCAATAACAACTTAATGTTTTCAGTTTTATTTTTATATATATATACTGCCGACTACGCCAAATGTAATCAGGGTTGTTATAGGTAAATAAACCATTGAGTTAAAAATCAGTTACTTGCTTTAAATGTATTATTTGCAAAGCGTTTATAAAATTCGGTGTTTTTGTAGAATTGTTCCTGTACCTGGTGCATGTATTAGGGGGAGTGTTGCACAGTTGCATGTAATTGTGTGTCTACATGTGTTTGTGTTTTGAAGGTAGCAGTAATGTCAGGCCATTTTGAAATCGGGGAAATCATCAAAAACCACAGAGATGCAGATGTAGGTAAGTTTTGGTCCTCCACTTGGGTATCTTCAGATTCGGGAGTGATTGATAGTGTGTTTTTATGCATGAGTGTCTACTATATTTATGTTGTTCTGTCTGCTATGAAGCACCTTTCAGTGCATCATTTGGTATGAATGTTCTGCTTCATCAATCAACCTTTGACTCACAATATATGTTGTCTTTTGTCATCTTATTAAGTTGCTTTATCACACTAGTAGATAGTATTTGATGTGGTGCATTTGATCAGAATAGAGGCTAATCCCTAGACATTTTACAAACTATTTTGTTTCTGATAGCACTGTGTTGGTTCAGAGGTGGCCTGAACTTGTGGATACCATTCATGTGCAGTTTCAATGGAAGTTGCTAACTAGCGTTAACTGAATGACTGGAAGTCTATGGTAACAGTTTTTTTTTTTTTTTTTTAACTAGGCAAGTCAGTTAAGAACAAATTAGTTTTTACAATGACGGCCTACCAGGGAACAGTGGGTTAACTGCCTTGTTCAGAGGCAGAACGACAGATTTCTAACTTGTCAGCTCTGGGATTTGATCGAGCAGCCTTTCGGTTACTGGCCCAACGCTCTAACCACTAGGCTACATGCCACCCCAACAGTTAGCTGTTACTATAGACTTACAGTTATTGTGCTAGTTAGCATTGGCCCGCAAAACTACCTCTAACTTCCTTCATACTGGATGCAGAGACATAAAAAGGGGATCAATGAGTTCATCTGACTCTGGGGAAGTAGATAAAGGGCTTCATTGGCAAAATCCCAAAGTATCCCTTTTACCTCAAGTGATCCTTTAGATCATTGCTTGCCCAGTTTCAGGGTTGTGTGTGTGGTGTTCAAGTCCATCCGTATTGCTTATGTATTGTCTTTGCATCCGAATCACTTGGGTCTGGTTTGTAATCGTTCACACGCTCGCAATATTCCCTTCCTCTTTCTCTCCCCCTCTTGCACTAACCTCACTGCTCTCCCACCTACCTGTCACTCTCTTTCCTCAGTGCCCTTTCTGGAATTCCCAAAGTATGCTCCCAAAAGAGGAGAGAGCGCACGCACGCTCCCTCTCCTCATGGCTCACTCCCACCCCCTCCTGCGTGCTAACAGTGATAACAGCATGACCCTGCCTGATACCATGGCCCTGCCCAACAAGGCTGCTAGATCCAATCCCATCCCTGGACAGGTACAGAGAGGCACAGTATGGAGATGCAGTGGGGAATTGTTTATTGGGGAGCTATGCTTTTAGTTACTTTTAGTTAATGATTTGTGAGTTTGGGTTTGTGTAAGTGTCAACACAATTTTATCATTCAGCCTATGTATTTATATAATCAGTGTGTGTGTTTGTGTACTTGTTTGTTCCCCTCTCTCTCTAGGGTCGCAGGGCCTCTGTAGGTGTGAGGAGCTCCAGCAGTCCCAGGGCCCGTACCCGCTCCCCATCACGAGGAAGAGGAGGAGGAGGACAGAGTGACACAGAGGAGAGGCATCACAGCAAACCACAGCGCGGCAGACAGGGGTGAGGACATAGTGGAGGGAATGACCGTACATACTGTATGTAACTCAATTAATAAAATAATGTGCAAATGCAAAATATTGTGTTTTTACATCCTTCTCGGTTGTCTACAGCAAATAGGCTTTTTCCAACTTTGAAGCTTCAAAACGCTTTATTCTAATAGTGTAAACCACTGGCATGACTCCCAAGCCATTTCATTTCCCTCTGTCTCAGCTATTGGTATCACCAGGTGTTGTCCCACTACACACTAACACAAACTCTTACTGTGTCCCGCTCTGTCTTTCCTCTTGCAGTGTGACCTCAACAACGGGTGGTGGTGGGGGGTCAGCTGGGGGTCAGATGAGGCGTATGTACAGTGCGGTCCCAGGGCGAGTGTACGTGGCCACGAGGGCCTACACTGCCCGCGGAGACAAAGAGCTTAGCATCAGCAAAGGAGACAAAGTCAAAGGTAAGAGAGGTTCAGAGAGGAGTGGTTTTTTTGGAATGCACTGTGTTGATTCTAAAGTTTTGATTCACCCCTCTTTTCTCCCTCTCCCTCAGTGTTGAGTGTGGGAGAGGGGGGGTTCTGGGAGGGTACAGTGAAGGGTCGTACAGGCTGGTTCCCCTCAGACTATGTGGAGGAGGTCGGTCCTCCCATTAAGGACAGTCGATCAGGTGAGATAACATTACCAACCTTATAGAAACCAAATAATATGTGTGTTCAGACAAAGTCACTATCTCCACTCGCATTGCATCAGCTCAGACAAACACCAGCCAAAATCCATCTACAGATGCTATCCCCGCATTTACTGAATGACTCATTTTACCGTCATTCAGTTGCCAACGTTCTATTGACTGCAGGACATCCTCACAATGTTACGAGCAGTAGGCCATGTATCACACCCACCCAGTAACAGTAATGACACCACCACAACCAACTTGATCATTGTGTGTTTCAGAGATGTACTGGAATACAAAGTATACAAAGACACTCGGAATAAACAAATAGTGGAACACAAAGACACACAAAACACACATCAACATAACTGTGACACATGAACTTTTTGTGTTCCAGAGACGCGCAGTGAGAAAGCCAAGAGGAAGCTCTTTCGTAATGTTACCGTGGGAGCATATGATGGTGTGGATGGCCCCAGGTAAGACTGGAATTGATAAAAGCTTGTTATGTGTTGCTCCTCAAAGACTAGATGTAGGGATGAATGACCTCATTTTGACCCCTGGGAAACATGGTCACCATGGTCACCAAGGTACAATGCCTTCAGAAAGTATTCCTACCCCTTAACGTATTCCACATTTTGTTGTGTTACAGCCTAAATTCAAAATGTATATATCTCACCCATCTACGTACAATACCCCATAATGACAAAGTGAAAACATGTTTTTCGACATTTTTGTGAATTTATTGAAAATTAAATACAGAAATATCTCCTTAAAATAAGTATTCACACCCTGAGTCAATACATGTTAGAATCACTTTTGGCACTTTTACGGCTGTAAAATTCTTCAAGCTCTATCAAGTTGGTTGTTGATCATTGCTACACAGCCGTTTAAGTCTTGCCATAGATTTAAGATGATTTAAGTCAAAAGTGTAACTAGGCCACTCAGGAACATTCAATGTTTTCTTGGTAAGCAATTCCAGTGTATATGTGGCCTTTTTTAGATTATTGTCCTACTGAAAGGTACATTTGTCTCCCAGTGTCTGATTGTAAGCAGACAACCAGGTTCTCCTCTAGGATTTTGCCTGCACTTAGCACTATTCCATTTATTTTTAACTCCAAAAAACTCCATAGTCCTTGCCGATGACAAGCATACCCATAACATGATGCAGAGCGCTGAGCCGTCACCCTCCTTCCAGGCTGGTCGCTCACCCTAGCCTGACAGATGCGGGGAGCTGGAATGTCGCGCACTGGGATGTGGGCGCGCACTGGGGAGACAGTGCGCAGAGCCAGCGCAGAATATCCTGGTCCGAAGAGGCGCACTGGAGACCAGGAGCGCTAAGCCAACACCCTCCTTCCAGGCTGCAAACTCCCCCTAGCTCGATAGATGCGGGGAGCTGGCATGTCGCGCACCGGGCTGTGAACGCGCACTGGAGACACCGTGCGCTTCACCGCATAACATGATGCCTTACCAGTGCGACGCTCCCTCCGGTAAGCACGGGGAGTTGGCTCAGGTCTCCAACCTGGCTCAACCAACCTCCCCGTGTGCCCCCCACAATTTTTTTTTTTATTGGGGCTGCCTCTCGGGCTTCCATGCTCCGTACCTTTCTTCATAGAAGCGCTGCTCTGCCTTCGCTGCTTCCAGCTCCTCCCTGGGACGGCGATACTCCCCAGCCTGGCTCCAGGGTCCCTTTCCATCCAAAATCTCCCAAGTCCAGGACTCCTGCGGACCCCGCTGCTTGGTCCTTTTTAGGTGGGTCATTCTGTCACGATCTTGGGAAGGAGCGGACCAAGATGCAGCGAGGGTTCTAGTGTACACACTTTATTTACGTAGTGTAACTGACAAAACAATAAAGAAATAACACTGGTGTGGCTCAAACCGGCAACACACACATCCAAAATACAACATACCAATAATCAATGACCCACAACCACAGTGAAGAAAAGCACAAACATATATATGGTTCCCAATTAGAGGTAACGACAATCAGCTGCCTCTAATTGGGAACCATCAACCCAACATAGAAATATATCACCTAGAACATAAAACCCCTCCTAACAAAACACAAAATGACACGCCAGCCTGCTATCCCAGACCAGGACGTGACAGTTTTAGCTGTGTCTTGTAACTTGTGTCTACTGACAGCTGGAATCAGCTAATTTGTTCGTGTTTCTGAGGTGTGTGTTTCTGGGTTGAGAATTTGACGAGGATGTGTGTGTGTGTGTGTGTGTGTGTGTGTGTGTGTGTGTGTGTGTGTGTGTGTGTGTGTGTGTGTGTGTGTGTGTGTGTGTGTGTGTGTGTGTGTGTGTGTGTGTGTGTGTGTGTGTGTGTGTGTGTGTGTGTGTGTGTGTGTGTGTGTGTGTGTGTGTGTGTATCAACTGTATTTAGACCATGCTAGCGCTAAAGGCACTGAACTAGACACGTCAGGTCAATTCTATTTCTTCAAATCACATTTTTTATTGGTCGCATACACATATTTAGCCGATGTTATTGCGATGTAGCGAAATACTTGTGTGCCTAGCTCCAACAGTGCAGTAATATGTACATCTAGCACAGTTTTTCCCAACTCCAGTCCTCGAGTACCCCTAACAGCACACATTTTTGTTGTAGCCTCGGACAAGCACACCTGGGGCTACAACATAATGTGTGCTGCTGGGGGTACTAGAGGACTGAGGTTGAGAAACACTGATCTAGCAGACGAAGTCGCATGACTCTCCCTCGACCCTTCCTTGGCTCTTCCTTGACACTTCATTGATCATCTTTGCCAAGAGGAGCCCAACTTGTGTTGTCCTCGCTCACATGACTCACCACCCCTCTGAATTTGCCCTTCCAGTCCCCTGTTTATTTTCCCTGTTAAAAATAATGGCGTAAATGTTGACAATGGTTTCCCTTCTCCCCCATAGATGGGTTAGTTGTTTAGCAGCAAACCCAATGCGTGCACAACTATGAGTCAAAACAAACGAGGTTGGCTTACACTGTTAACAATATGTAAACTATATTTAGTCTCCAAATGTTCTTTAAAACTTGAATAAATTTGCACAATGGGCACTTGTTGTCTCTCAAATACATTGTTACAGTTATTGGCTAGTTAACCAGCAAAGGTTTGCCATATTAACACAGACATGACATCAGTCAAAACACCTCAAGACAAGATACAACGAGCTGAAAAGAACCAAATACGATTCCCCACAAGGCACCTTGTTGCTAGCAATCTGACCGTTTGTAAGGACGCACGCCTTCTGGCCACATCGATGCGCGCGCATCATTTCCGTGACGTTGTCAGCCAACCCTTCTAATGCATCTGTCTAATCCGCTAGCGTCAAACTGCAGCCCAGCCCTAGGAAGCTGCAGTTGTGCTGTGCATCATGAGGGCTAACAGTGTTCTGTGTGTATGTGCGTTTGTCTGAGCGTGCGGCACAACGTCCTGATGATGAGTCATGGGGATTTGGAGGTGATGAGCGTTCGTTCGGTCCATCGGCGAGAGTGAGGAGGGACTCCAAGCCCCCGACGTTTTGGGTTTACAGTGTGTAGCTGGCATTAGCCGTGCGCTAAGAAGCTCTCATTATCAGTCACAAAGTCAATCAGCTTAATAAAGGTTCACTGGTATTTGGCAATGTGAACAATGGCCAGTGACTCAGACGGTGAATGACGTCTGTGTGAAGAGGGAGACGGAGAGTGCATGTAGGAAATGTGTGTAGTACAGTGATAGTGATTATGTGGCCTATTGTAATACAGTGGCATTTTGAACCGGATCCAGCTGCAGATGTATGTGTGGCCGCTGCTACCCACTGCATTTTCTGTGCTTGGGATAATCTCAATGAGTATTTTGAATGGGTTTGGTTTGAATGTGAATGTTGTGAGTGCTGTTATGTTCATGAGGTAGTGTGTATTTTGGCCGATGAGGAAATCTCTCTGGAGTGGAAATCAGCTGTTTGTGAATCTGCCAGAAGCCAGTCAGTGGACATTCGAATAAACACACCATCCCTGCTTCCTGTTACCCCATCTCCCCTCACATTATATCCATCCCCCCTTCCCCCAACCGCAGAATCACCTCTTTTCTCTCTCTTTCATGCTAAACCACCACTCTCACATCCACCGTTCTCTCCCTCCACTCTCTTGCGCTCTCACACCCTGTCGCAGATAACCATCTCTGTCGCTCTCCCTTTCACTCTCCCTCTTTCCCACCCTCTCTCTCTCTCCCCCTCTTTCGCTCTCAAGCAGGCAGGGTGTAGACATGCTATGCCAGCGCTAACTGGCTCTCTCTCTCTCCTCTCGTTCTTCCCATCTCTCTCTCCTCCTCTCCTCCACTCTCGCGGCTCTCTCTGGCTGTGCTCTCGCTGGAAGACCGGGAGGCGGAGGGAGAGGGGGAGGGGAGGGGAGGGGGAGGGGGCAATGGGGATGCAGAGAGAGAGATCTGTCTCGCTCTCTCTCCCTCTCTTCTTCGTGGCCGTCACTGGGCCCCAGAAACAGAAGCGTGTGGTTCATTTACAGGTAGAGGCTGTTTCCTCATTCATTGCCTGGCTATGGATGTGAGGAGAGGACAATGGAGAGAGGGGAGAGGTAGATGCAACAGACAGGCCGTGGATTTGAAAGGCAGATTAATGAGCTATGTATTGCGTTTGTGCATGTGTGTTTGTGTATATATGTGCGTGTGTGTGTTGAATCGTATTTTTCCTGTGTGTGCGAACGTTTGTGTGTGATGGAAGTGGCTATTGAATGTACTGTAGGCTCTGACTGCAGCGTGTTTATCTCTGTCTCTCCTCTCATGTATTTCTGAATGTAATCTGAGAGCTTTTTGTAAATGCCTTTCTAGTAATGTCAGCCGGTGTGTGTTTCGTTCATTTTGTATCCCCGTTTCAAATGATTTATTTCTCTCGTTCATGGTATCATTGATTCCTGTTAGGTAGGTGGGATTTTTATAGCTACGGTATATATTGCCACATCTCATGAATTGTGTGTGACATTCATTTTGTGTTTCATAAATGTGCATCTGTGTTGGTACCACTGACATACAGGATGAAAGTCTTGTATAGAAAGGGACAGAGGACACCGTGGTTTGTTTGTGGTTTCCTTCATTTGACTGTGTAAACTGGTGTGAGCGTAGTCACAGTGTGGTTGAGGGTCGTCTTGGGACTAGTTAATCTGTGTCTCTGTCACTGGGTTGTGGCTGCATGTATGTGTCATTGTGTCTCATGGTTTCAGTGTATGTATGGAAATGTCACTGGAGGCTGCTGAGGGGAGGACGGCTCATAATAATGGCTGGAATGGAGTCAATGGAATGGTATCAAACACCTGAAAACCTTGTTTGCTATATTTGATACAGTTCCACTCATTCCACTCCAGCCATTACCATGAGCCCGTCCTCCCCAATTAAGGTGCCACCGACCTCCTGTGGTAAAGGTATAAGATGAGTGTGTATGACTAACATGCTGCTTCGTCTGTATAATTGTGGAGGCTACAGAAGATGACTCAGGAGGGAGGGTACATGATAACACTTTAGGCTACTGTAATACCGTAGACTCCTGTAATAATGTAGGCTACTGTAATACTGTAGGCTACTGTACTATGTGAGTGTCATACTGTGAGCACTGAGTGTCACACTGGCCAATGGGGAATTCATGTTACGTAAAAACACTCATGCACATTTAAGATCCTTAACTGAACAGCAGGGACAGAGCGAACAGGAGCGAGAGGGTTAAATGGTAGACTATTTCAAAGATCCACAGCATCATAGCTACACCTCTATTGCCTTGGGGATAGAACGATACAGTTCTCAGACAGTAGTGGATTGCAACCAGCCGTTTGAACACACTGCTGCGTGTAGATTTGATCCTTTGAGAGGGAACGCGCCAAGGAGTCCGGGTGAGAGAAAAGGAACGAGGCGTGAACAGCAGATGGATGGAAGGCGGCTTTTTTGCGTTGGCGAAACACTAACAGTGACAGTATGACAGAGCACAAGCGACGGATGGAAAGGGACGGTGCAAACTGTAGACCTCTTGTACGAGAAGTTAAAAGTTGAATCTTCAGCTTTGCAGTGGCTTCCGTGCACTGCCTGCTTGCACCAAGTTCAGCAACTCCCAATAAAGCAAAGACTCTCGTCCCCAGTCATGTTGAACCCGGGTGGATTTACACAGTCAGCGGTCGGTCGGCGGGGCCGCCGTCAGTTTGAGTTTATTCGAGCAGCTAATGCAGAAAAAAGCACAACCCGGAATTAGCTGCTGGGATTTCAACCCAATTGATTCAACCACAGGTCATACAGCAACCAAAGAGCCAGACATGAATTGAGGCCGGTTGTGTAGAATTGAGACCTTAAATGAACGGAGATGGAGACCCTGTTGTTGTATACGGCTGTGGAGCCGGAGTCTACAGAATGCGCTGAGCTCGGAAAACACTGCGAGTTGAGACCCGGCCGGGGCAGTCTAGGATGGAGACCTCAAATGAATTGGAGACACTGTTGTTCTAGTACAGTACATTATATGGGTACTGTGGAGTGTGAGGCTACAGTATACATTGAGCTCTCTACATGAGGCAAAACTGCTGTAAGGCATCCGTAAATCTGATGAGGAATAGGAGTCCCAGACATGGTAATGGAGCAACGAAACAGCATGGACAACTCTGGCTGCCGCGCCATAACACTACTACTACCATCTCATAACAAGACGGCCCTGTCAATCATCAATTGAGAACAAAAAAACAGCCTCATGTGGCAATGAGCGATAGCTAGTGCGGTGAACGCTTGAGGAAAGTTACTGCAGCAGTACAGGTGCATTTCTAAGTTCTAATTAACAGTGAAGAGTCTAGGCAGCCTTTTTTTCATGTACATACCCACGTGCTTCCTGGTGCTAGTCGGCATTATGCTGGATTATGTAGAGGTCTCTCCAGTGCACTCATCCTTGCCCCGTCATGACATCAACTCTACCCTGGTTGTCGGGTGTCTTTGTACGGTGGTGGTCTTCGTATGACATGCCTCAACCCCCCTCCCATCTTTTGGTGCAGTGTGATTTCATAATGTGATGCAGTATAGCTGTCTCCCAGATTCAGAAATGCTTTATTTGCATGACAATTAGACTTTCTGCTGCTAAAGAAGTCATGTAGCTTGCGCTCTCTTTCTCCCTCTCCCTACTCTCTCACCCAACCCTATTATCTCTCAGTGACTACATCATTAAGGAGAAGACAGTGCTCCTGCAGAAGAAAGACAATGAGGGCTTTGGCTTTGTGCTTCGGGGAGCCAAAGGTGAGTGCGAGCCTCTCCCCCGAAACACCCCTGGATGTCTACAGTCTCCGGCTTCCACAGTCCTCTACTCTTCTATTCTTTCACTTTCACTCCTTGCATTTCCTCTCTCACCCAATTCTTCCATCGTATCTCTCGGCCTCCATTCTCCCCTACTTTGACACTATTTTATTATTTCTCTCAAATCTCCCTTATCCTCTTGTTCTTGACTTGTTCTCTGCAGCCCAGACTCCCATAGAGGAGTTCACTCCGACCCCAGCATTCCCCGCGCTACAGTACCTGGAGTCTGTGGATGAGGGGGGTGTGGCCTGGAGGGCTGGTTTAAGGATGGGGGACTTCCTTATTGAGGTATGGATCCCTGGAAAAGCTTGTCACCCTGACAGTTTATGCAGGCCTGGTAATCGACATGGGTCCAACTTTTGTCATCACTATCAAATTGCACATCTGTTGATTTGTTAAGAGTTTGAACATGTATCGTGTTGAGTGCAGTGTGGCGGTTTAGTGTTGTTGACAGCCAGTGCGTGTGCGTGAGTGTGCGTGCGCGTGTGTGTGTGTGCGTGTGTGTAGGTTAATGGTCAGAATGTAGTGAAGGTGGGCCACAGGCAGGTGGTCAACATGATCAGACAAGGTGGCAACGCTCTGATGGTCAAGGTTGTCATGGTGGCCCGCAACCCGGAGATGGAGGAGACCAACCTCAGGAAGAAAGGTATACTTTTTAATTTGTTCTGTGTAATGTCTACAATTCATGTTTATAACTTAGTAATAATAATGCTTGTTCACAAATACCGTAACAGCTACTGTGTGTATGTTTATAATACCAGCAGTAAGCAGTAAGTTTGTTTGGTCCTTGTCCCTTGGCAGTCCCCCAGCAGGCTAAGAGGCTGACTCCTCCTGCCATTGCCCTGCGCTCTAAATCAATGACATCAGAGCTGGAAGACATGGGTAAGACAATGGAAGAAAAATGGGGGTTGGAAAGCATAAAAAGCAGGGAGAAAAGGAGAAGAAAAGGATTGTTCACATTAGAATTCTGACCCGTAGAAACGACTTTAATTGAAAAAGCCCATGAAATATTAAGTGAATTGATGCAGGGAGGCTTGGATGTTTCGGGTATAGGTAAGATTTCATGTTTTAATTACCAATGGCTTAATCAGGAGGACTATGGGGATAAATGTCCTCTTTCAAGTGAATGTATAAACACTAGGTAAGATGTAGACACAGTGAAGTCATTCACGTTGTGGAAACTCTACGCTATGCACATAACCTCTACTCAATGTCTTCTTTTTCTGCTAAATCAAATGGACGACTAACAGTGGAGAAAGGTGGGAAAAGGTTGAGTTGTGTGACGTCATTGTCATGGTCGTCGTCTTCCTCCTCGTCGTCATTATCACCACCACGTCATCATAGTCATCATCAGTGTTAATGTACAAAATGTACTGTATTCACTCGTGTTATTTTGTGATATTACAGAGATGCCTACAATAGCAGTCTCAGTATACTGTTATAGCATAATAGGATAACCTTCTTTTCTCTAATTATGCTGCAGCTGCCTCTCCATGGAAAAAGAAAGCAGGTGAATATCTCTCTTATCATTACCTTAATCAGCCCTCAAGCCTCCATTCAAAATCAGTCTGCTCAGGTCCTAAGAATATACTACCTCTGCTTTTCAGAGTACGAGTCCTCCCAGGTGCCTGATAAGAAGAGGACAGTCTATCAAATGGCACTGAGTAAGATCTGACCCCTGTCCCCCCTTTGTGTTTCAAAAAAAGGCCATCTCTGAACTGGGTGACAGTAATGTGCCTCCGCTTTCAACCGTCTTACGCTTTTGATCTCTCTCTTCCTTCTCTTCTATCGCTCTTCTGTTTATTTCTTTCTCTCTCTCCTCGCTCTGCCGCCCTCCGTCTTTCAGATAAACTGGATGAGATCCTGGCAGCAGCTCAGCACACAATCGCGTCAGATGGACAGGGACAGCGGGGTCACGGAGGGAAGAGAGACCGAACCAAGAGCATTGCCCCCGATGAGGTAGTGCATCGTTCTTGACATTACCCTACCATGACTGTACCTGCAGGTCTTACTGGCCCTGGGGATCCTACCCTCAATTCAGTGCTTGTGTCTGTAACGCTAGATGTGAAAGAAACCTCACAGCCTGGGATAGGAACTTATTGCTTCCTCCATATTGCATTATATCACTTTTACTGCCAATGCACTTTTAATGCGGCATCACTTCCTCCCGTTCTCTGCATCTCTCCCTGTGTGTCTTTCTCCGTTGTGTGTCTTGCAACACATAAAGCAGCCAAGTCATGACCAGTTGGTTGGTGTGATGCCGCCTGGGTTTGGCTACAACCAGGGTCAATATCCCCCCGGCCAGCCTCATGGAGTAATGCTGCGACAGAAATCTATTGGTAAGTCCTATAGATACTATTACTATTATTGTCAAAAAACTACACTCTGACTGTTGCACATGAACGTTGTTAACTGTTTTCCAACCAGATAGTCTGTTTATCTCTATGGGTCCCTGTTTCAGGTGTGATGGAGGAAGAGAGGCAGTACCTCCACAACCCAGCCATGAAACTGGCCCGTAGTCTATCAGAGGACATCCCCCCTCCCCCCAGCACATCTGCCCCAGAACCCCCCTTATCTGCTGACCCCCATACTGTTTGGAGGGGGGAGCATTCTGCCCCCCAGCCCCCGTCCTCCCAGGCCCAGGCCCTCCTCACCCAGCAGCAGGCAGCCCATGCCACCCAGGTAGGCTGGGACAGGGGAGGCCCTGGCGGGGCCAATCAACAGCACGGCATGGCCCCAACCCTCCGGAGAGGAGGAGGACAATACACAGGGGAGCCCCCGGAGGGGACGAAGAGAGGAGGGGGCAAAATGGGGGCGTTGAGGAGGGGCTACAGTAGTGCTACTCCACCCACGAGCGCAGCTCCCAAAACTCAACAGCAGCCCCAGCAGCAGCAGCAACCCCAGCAGCAGCAGCAACCCCAGCCCCAGCAGCAGCCCCAGCAGCAGCAGCCCCAGCAGCAGCCCCAGCAGCAGCCCCAGCAGCAAGTGGCGGCCAGGGAGAGGGGCGGAGGGGCAGGAAGGGGTGGGGGGGGTAGAAAGGGCGGGAGGGGCCCTCTAGTGAAGCAACCCACAGTGGAAGGTGGGCTCAGCAGGCACCACCGAGGGGGGCAAGGTCAGGGGGGTAAGCGCTCAGGGGCCAAAGAGAAGAGCTCCATCCCCATCCCCACCATCATCGTCAAGGCCCCCTCCACCAGCAGTGGCAGTGGCCGCAGCAGCCAGGGCAGCAGCGTAGATGCCGAGCATCCGCCTCCCGACATAGACGACCCTACCTCCCCAACCGCCTCCCCCGACCTCTCCACCACTCCCGGCCTGCCTTCCCCCGTGTCCCCCTTACCACCCCAGCCCCCTGACTCTTCCGCCATGCTCCCTTCAACTGTCGCCCCCCAGCTGCCCCCTAACCTGGAGAATCTGGACTTCACCAACCAGTTCAGGGGGGCCTTCGTCGGGGCAGCGCCCCGGGACCGGGAACGTTTCCGTGACATGAGGAGGAAGAGTGCTTCCTTCTTCCTCTCCTCCGAAGAGGATGTCCAAGGGGAGGCGGGGGGTGGTGGAGGGGTATGGACCCAGCCCCTACAGGGGATGGGGATGGAGGTCCCTACCCCCCGCCTCCGCCCCTCCAAGTCCATCGACGAGGGCATGTTCTCTGGGGACAATTACGTCCACTACGCCAGCAGCATGCCCCCTGCCTTCGGGCTGCCTGAGTACCATTCCCCTGTGATGGGCCAGGACGGCCAGCCCAAGTCCGCTCCCTCCAACTACGGCCCAGGCTCTCCAGCCACCACCTTCATCCACCCTCTGACTGGGAAGGTCCTTGACCCCTCGTCCCCCCTGGGCCTGGCGCTGGCTGCACGGGAAAGGGCCCTCAAGGACGACCGAAGGACCCGGAGGGAGGAGCGGCACTTTGGCCGGCAGATGTCCAGCGTGGGGGCATTTCCTACCTCTCTAACGTCCCCCACGCCGTCCCTGTTCCCCGCCACTACCTCACCCGCCTCCCTTAGCCGCCCGCTGTCACCCAGGATATTACGCTTGGGAGGTGAAGGGGGAGGAGAGAGAGTGGAGAGGGACCAGGCGGCCGGAGCCAGAGAGGGCCTCAGAGTTCGCTTTTCAGAGGACAGAACCAACCAATACCAGACCCAGTATTATCAACAGAGTCCTAGAGACAGGGATCCACCTGGCCCGCCCATGCAGCCACCCGGCCCGCCGCCTCAGCCTGCACCCCGTAGACCCTCGTTCCTACAGATGGAGAGCAGTGCAAACTCTAGCTACATCCCCCAGTACAGCCTACCCGCAGCCCCAGCCCACCCACATGAAGATGGGGGGAGAGGGAGGAGGAGGAGTGGGACTGGGTCTCATGGTGCTTCCACCGCCCACCCCCTCGATAGACATAGATGATGAGTTTGTCTTTGTTGACCCCCTACCCCCTCCCTTGCAGTTCGCCAACGGCCAAGGCCAGAGAGAACTGCAGAGGGGATACTCTCAACAGCATCAACACTCAGCTCAACACGCCCCTCTAGCCTTGCCACCCCCGCCGCCCCCCCTCCCCTCCCCTAAAGTACCTCCACCAGGAGGCTTTGCCTCTAATGCCCCCCTCCCTTCCCCCCAGACCGGGGACTCTGCTGCCTCCAGCCTCACATCTTACGACAGCGAGGTGGCCAACCTCACCCAATCAGCTCTGTCTCCCTCCCTCACCTCGCCTCAAATATTCCCTCGTTCCTCCGCGGCCACAGTCGCCTCCGTTTTACCCGCCCCCTCACTCCACAGACCCCAGCCCATGTCCCATGCACACCCCTTCTCCAGTGGCCCCAACGTACCGGTTAACCCCGCTAATATAGGGGCCCCTGCTTCCCCCAATGACCTTAGCACAGGACCGAGGCGCGGTCAGCCTCACTACGACTGTGACCTACGCCACCACGATGACCGTGACCGCCGCCGCCACCAGTACCACCGCCTCTGCACCGTCTTCAGACTACAATGTAGCTGGGACAACCCCCAGAACCGCCGTCAGTGCTGTTGGCAAGGCTGGCGACCACCAACCCTCCGTGATGAAGACTGGAGACTGGCAGACAGAGACGGTGGTGGACTCAGGGATTGAGGAGCTGGACAGCAGCAGCGACCACCATCTGGAAATACTGGGAGTGAGCAGACTGAGGGGAGAGAGAGGAGGAGGAGGAGGAGCGGAAGGGGAGAGAGTGGGTGGTGAGCACCCGGATCCTTACATGACCTACTCAGGTGGGCAAACGTTTGAAGCGCACCATGCCAAACACACGGCCAACCCCCCTGTGTATCCAAAGACGATGCAGTACAAAGAGGGTGGCATCAAGGACACAAGGGAAGCGTTGCGTCGACAGGCAAGCTCCAATCCGCCCTGCCAGAGCGTCCCACCACACCCCCAGAGACAGGCCAACCCAGAGGAGGAGGCCAGGAGAGGAGAGGGAGGAGCAGCGGATGAGAGGAAACAACGCAGACAGAGTCGACCCAAGATGGAGGACAGCTTCGGTTCCACCTTGGCTGCCTGTCTTGAGCGGCCCAACACCCTGGAGCCAAGACCCTTGTCCTGGAGCGAGGGGGTCGACCCGGGGCAGGGCCTGGAGCGAGGCGGAGGTGGGATGTCTGTGGAGGGGCGCAGGCTGCACTCACCCCTCTCAGGAGTAAAGGCCAGCATCATCAACGAGCTGAGCTCCAAGCTGCAACAGATGAGCAATAAGAGCACGGAGGACTGGAGTCAGTCTGAGATGCGAGGTCCGAGTCCCATTAATCTGAGGTCGCCCACAATGCAAAGGTGAGGCTGTTGTTGTTTAGTCAATTCTAAGGGTTTCACTCAGTGACTCCACAGCACTGCCTACTGAGTACAGTAATCCATCTCTTCTTCTCTTTCAGATATTCAGGGGATTTCTCTGCCTCGTTTCAGAGTCCCCCCACAGGCCACTCCACTTCCCCCTTACCCACCTCCTCCCCGCAGCATCGCCCGTCAATCTTCACCCCCAATCTCACTGCCACCCCCTCCGGCTCGCCCTCCCACCAGCCTCCACTGCAGCCCAACTGGATCCACTCCCCCTCTCCCCAGATGCCCACCTCCCCCTCTCACTCCTCCCACCCTCCTCTCTCCCCCACGTACTCACCCTATCCCACGTCCCCCAAACATCGCACTAAGTACCGTGGAGCCAAGATTTTTGACTTCCAGTGTACCCCTGGTCCAGAGCTGAGGTCGTCTATGTCCCGCCGGCGCGCCCCCAGCCCACTCATCTACTCCACAAACCGCCCCAGCCCCTCCCCTCCCAGACCCTCCTCCCTCCCCATCCTCCCCAGCACCCCTGTCTACAACACCCCCTTTGAGTTCCCCGTTCCTCTAACTCCCTCATCCCCAGGTCACACCCTAGGAGACCCCTACAACCCCTCCACCTCTCCTCTCTTTCCCACATCCCCACAACCTCCCAGTGCCCTCCTGGTCTCCCGCTCCCTCTCCCCCACCCAGTTCCTCTCCGGCGCATCATCACCCTCCATGCACCTGCCCCCCTCTCCATCCTGCCTCAACTACCCCCACCTCACCCCTCCTCCCCCGACCAAGCCCTTCGCCATCAAGCCCCTGTCCTACTGGACCAAGTGGGACGTGGCCGACTGGCTTTCCTACCTGAACCTGGGGGAGCACAGGGAACGTTTCCTGGATAACGAGATCGACGGCTCCCACTTGCCTTCCCTCACCAAGGACGACTTCCTGGACCTGGGGGTGACGCGCCTCGGCCACCGCATGAACATCGAGAGAGCGCTGAAGAAACTGACTGACAGGTGAGGGAAGAACGGCAGAGTCAATGCACAGACAGAGGCAACATGTCAGCCAGGGGGCAAGTGGAAATAAAGAGGGAGAAAGAAGGACCGGATGGAGAAGGAAAGACAAGTGCCTCTTTCCTTCCCTGCGAGCCAGATGAGTCCATCCCCCTTCCCTTTTTAGTCATTAAGCATTTATCATTAGAGTTAATTTGCTAAGTTATTCCATCTCTCTCTCTCCCACTCTCTCCCTCCCTCTCCCTCTCCCTCTCCCTCTCCCTCTCCCTCTCTCTCTCCCTCTCCCTCTCTCTCTCTCTCTCTCTCTCTCTCCCTCCCTCTCTCCCTCTCTTGCTCTCTCTCTCTCTACGTGTATTTCTCTCTATAATTTAATTGACTACCTTCACTACTTTTCATTTTCTATTTATTCTTATTTCTTGATTTACCCCCCTCCCTCTTTTTTCAGGCTGTTCTCTCCCATGCATGAGCCTAGCCCCTCCCCTGAGCCACAGGCAGAGAGTGAAAGATGAGGTGACTCAGGGCTCAGAGAAAGACAGAGAAACACACGGACCGAGATGAGTTCTATAGAAGACCATTGGACACAGACTGTGAGCTGGACAAATGGCGTAGGATCACGACGGAAAAGGCTTAATCACAACAGGAGAGATTTGTTATGAGTGGAGGACAATTGTCTATTTACACCCACTGTACAACTACTGATGAATAGGCTTTTAATTAACACATTGACACACACACAGAGACACACAGACACACACACAGACACACAGACACACAGACATTTGACTGGTGATTCTCACACTCCATCTGCTGCCTGGCGGTTACAGTACTGGGAGAAATGCTAACAAGAATCTTGAGATTGTAATGCTGCTGCCCATACGGAGAGGGTAAGCCCATGGATATACTAATGGTGGTGGTTGGGTACCTCTAATAAACAACACAGGCCATATTCTTATCCTGAAATTCATGCTCAAACTCTGACGCGTATTAGAGCATGGGATTGGAAGCTATTGTTGGAATGTCTAAAAGTCCGAATATGGTCCTAAAATGGAAAAGTACATGCCATTTTAAGTTAAAGTAAACAGTAAAAAAAAAAATAGTAAAATAGTGGACTTTTTATACTGAGGTCAGTTTATGCCCTAATTCCCTAGTGATTTCCCAACAAGCTTTCTACGTATTTTACTAACTCTGAGTAACAACATAGCTTACATGTAAAAATGGATTCACAGATCCAAATCGTTAATTGGTTTTGTACCAAGTGCTGATTGCAATCATTCATTTCAAACGGGTCAGAGTATTATTGATATTTAATCATCCAGATTTGTGTGTAACGTCGAATACTCAAAAAAGATTCAAAACATATAGTCGTAATATGTCATTTTTATTATGATAGTTATTATCTTTAGAAAGACTGTCTGGAGTATGTCGGAGAGGGGCAGAGGAGATTCAAATGTTGGTTTGTTTTTCCCTGAGACATGACTGTATAGGAGTCCACAGCCATGACTCAGGGTTTGCTATGAACTCATGTCATTTTACACTACAAAAGCTATTTGTCATTCATTCATGACGATGATGTTGACGACTATACCAGGGATGTGAGCGTCTTTTATCCCATGTTGACTTTCACACACACAGGTGCAGCGATCAAAAAAGGGCTTTTACTGCGCGTCTGTCAGTCTATACGGTACGTCTGGTTCCCTAGGCCTTTTCCCTCTGTGAGTGTGTGTCTGTTTGTGTCGTTCTGTTTGTCAGCCTGCCTGGTTACCCGTGATCCTTTCCCCACCCTCTGTCCCTCTCTCATATGCCTTCTCCACAACTCAACGCCAGTTTTCTAATGGTTATTAAAGGTAGAGATGTATATTTTGCACCAGTTGACAATCCTAACTGCCCTATTTCATAAACTCCTCTTCAATATCTCAAGAGAAACCTTTTTCAGATCCACATATTTCAGAAAAACACATTCAAACACACACAGATACACACACACAGATACACACACACAGATACACACACACAGATACACACACACAGGCTCTTTTAGGTTCCTTTTTGCTATTGCCTTCAGTGAAATGCACTGTAAGGTGAGGAATACACTCAAAATCTGTACACATCCTTTATAGGCCTATATAATATAGTGATAATGATGAGTATGATAATGACGACAATAATATCATAAATTATAGTATAATTTTAAAACAATTATTATATTAATCATTAGGTATATGTAAAAAAGAAATAACAATACAGAATCTCTGTCTTCCAAATAGTGTGAGAAATTATTTGAAGCTACTTGTTTTGTTTTCTCTTTATTTATTATTTCCAGTAAATGCTTTCTATACTGCTCAACTTGTTCTACCATTACCTACTTCATCCTCCCAGTGAAACTCCTACACACCAACACACACCCTTTACTTCTTTAGGGTTGTTGCCTTTCAGCAACCTTCCGACGGAAACGATTGAGCGGTAGTGTAGGAAGCATTACGTTCTATGATTTAAAGAGTATTTTAGGACTAGGAATATAAACATATGATGACTATTTACAGTATGAGCAAATGTATGCAGCGATAAGAGGTATTCATGAAGTTATGTTCAAAATGAAATATAGAAATATACTGATATGATAGAGCTATAACTAAGGTGTTGAAATAAATGCTGAATAAACTATTGAACTCTGTTGATTTTTTCCCCCTTTCTGAATCCAAGGTTTCTAGGTTCACATAAAGATCCAATCTAGACTGCCCTGTTATGATTGACTCATTTAGCAGCTTTTCCTTCTCCCAGCCCACCAGGGGCCTTACGCCATATTGTTCTCATGTTCAGGATTAATTCAGATCTGGCACATTAAGTACTTGGATTCATCTGTTGTGGTCGTACAGTGTAGGAGGCAGGGTGGGTCTTTAAGAAGTGGGTAGTCAGGAGAAAAAGAGAAACCCGATAGGGGTAAATGAGAAGTTGTTCCCTGACACACTTGGGACGGTTTCTTCTGCAGTGGGTTGCCAGGACCCACTGCATCAGGGAAACTCCAACTCCCACTTTGCACGCAAGTAGCGTGGCAGCGTGTGCGCTATGTGCTCTGAGAGTATGGCAGCATAGTCTCTTAAAACAGACAAATCCCAAGTCTCATCGGAGAATGGAGTGTTGCAAAAGTGCACAGGGTGAACATGACAGTTCACGGGGCCACCCCTCACTCACACACTAATAAGCTCCCGTGATGCGGTGCCACATTGACACAACGCTGTGACCAGTAGAGGGTCAAAATGAACTTCTACAATTCATTAGCACCATATTGAGAGAGGTAAGGGAAGGAGAGGGGGAGGAGGATGAAGTTTCTTCCAGCTGTTTTTGTAATAGACTAAGAGTTGTAAGAGTTGTAGAGAGAGAGAGGGAAATAGTGAGCGAGCAAGAAGGGGTAGGCGAAACGAATCATCTTACACACTGAGCATTAAGGAAACTACGAGGAGAGAAAAGGGAGGGATGTGGAGACTTTTGAAGAAATTTGACCAACAGTGGAATGAGTATTAGGATGGAACAGCCCTGCTAAAAGAGAAGGAGTGAAAGGTAAGAACTTTATTTTTCCTCTTGCCCATCAATCACTGTGTGATGTGCATGCAAGTTCACTGTCTCTGTCTTACTTCCGTTGGATCTGCCTTGGTGACTCAGTCTTTCAGATGACACTGGTGTGTGTAACTTTAAGTGCCAGGGAAAATTGGGTCAGTGAGTGAGGAGTGAGGAACATGTGTTGTGGGAGAGGCATTCGGAGAGAAAAGAGAGACGGAGAGAAAGGGTGAGAAAGTCGGAACGGCCCTAGAACTAGCAAGTGGCCACTTGAGTCACTGGTGGTTCAGAGAGAGACATGTAAGTGATGGATTCTTCCAGGCATGGTTTTTATTTTGTCATGTTAGAACGAGGACTTGATCCTTGTAATAATCGAATGCGACTTGAATAGATTTTTATTTGAATTATAGTCTGTAATACTGTTCAGTGTTGTGAAACTGAGGCAAGACAAACTAGCCAATTGATACGTAAACACCCCAGTCCCCTACCCACCTTACCTCGGCATGCTGAGGAAGATATGGGTAGAGATAGACATGTAATAAAACAAAGTTTGCTATAGTGGGACTATATTTAAAACCGAACAACAATCCTGTGACATTTATCAACGATAGGCCTTCTGCACTGTTATATCATGGCATAGAAGTCCAGCTGAGGGAGGGAGATGGTAGATAAACACAGCAGCAAGGGGGATAACTTTTCTGAGACAAAACCTTGGTTCTTCTCTTCCCTTTGCGTTAGTCTTGTGATGAGGTGCGGTTAGTCAGTTTCACACAGAGGAAATTATCACTCAGCCAACAAAGTGCCAATGTGTTAGGGAGATAAATAGGCCTGTAAGTGTCTGAGTGCTTGTGTGTTTGTGCATGGATCTGTTTTTATCTTGTACTGTTCAAAGTACCTCTTATACTGACATGACCTCATATCTTTTCCTTAGTTGGGTTATAACAAAGCTGTGTTAATTATTGCAAACAAAGCTTTGACTTAGAACTACAGTAGGCATATTATTTGATTTGCTAAACCCAAACTCTCTCCCCTCGTACTTTGTTGTCATGTTTTCCATGAGCGTGAAAGGGACATGTGAGAGTAGAAGATGGCTCGGCTAATAGTGAGGGAGGCCGTTAGTCAGAGCCAGGGGAAGATGACCTTTCCCTCCCTGTTTATTTTGGGACAGCAGCAGGAAGAATGTCGGAGCGGGTGTTCTATTCCTGCTGTTAGATTCCAGTCTATAAATTCCAGTCTCGGAATGACACTCCCCTTACTCACGATGGGTTCAGAGCAGAGGAGGCTGATGTGAGGCACTATAGAAGGATGGGCTCATTGTAAAGGCTGGAATGGAATTCATGGAACGGAGTCAAACGTGGTTTCTATGTGTTTGATGTGTTTGATACCATTCCATTCATGCCATCCCAGCCATTACAATGAGCCCGTCCTCCTATAGCTCCTCCCACCAGCCTCCTCTGGTTCAGCTAGTATATCATAGATATAAGCAATGTAATGTATAAATAATGTTGCAGCTGGTTCCAGTCCCGAAGGCTCAGTGTAGGAGTTGTTTGTAGTTGTTTGTTGCATTATCGATTTCAATGAGATTCTGTATATTCCAAATCATATCATATTTCATATTTCATTTGAGTAGATTCTGTACAAATCTGCACTAATTATATCATCAAGCCATTAAGTTTGATCACTGGCATGTACATTTCAGATTTAAGAGCCAAATGCTTATATTTAAAAGATAGATGTATATCTGTTGGTATTGTAGTGAATGGCGGGGCTGGGAAGCGAACACGGGTTGCTGGCGTAAAAGGGAAACACCCTACGCATCGAGCAAAGAAGGTATAACCCACTTGGTAAGAATTGTAATGTGGCTCATATAGCTGCACTGCCCCTTCCTAACAGGGAGGCATATCCCTGTGCTTCGACTGCTCAGCCCCCTCACATGTCCTGGGTCGTGCGTTCCGATGGCCCCATGGCTAGTGGTGTAAAAAGTACCCAATTGTCATACATGAGTAAAAGTAAAGATACCTTAATAGAAAATGTCTCAAGTAAAAGTGAAAATCACCCAGTAAAATACTACTTGAGTAAATGTCTAAAAGTATTTTGTTTTAAATATACTTAAGTATAAAAAGTAAATGGACTTGCTAAAATAAACTTAAGTATCAAAAGTAAAAGTAGTAATCATTTCAAATTGCTTATATTATGCAAACCAGATGGCACAAATTTTATATATATTTTTTATTTACAGATTGCCAGGGGCACACTCCAACACTCAGACATTAACTTACAAATTAAGTATTTATGTTTAGGTAGTCCGCCAGATCAGAGGCAGTAGGGATGACCAGGGATGTTCTCTTGATAAGTGTGTAAATTTGACTATTTTGTAACAAGTACTTTTGGGTGTCAGGGAAAATGTATGGAGTAAAAAGTACATTATTTTCTTTAGGAATGTAGGGAAGTAAAAGTAAGAGTTGTCAAAATATAAATAGTAAGGTAAAGTACAGATGCCCAAAAAATGACTTAAGTAGTACTTTAAAGTATCTTTACACCACTGCCCACGGCCGCCATCCCACTTCTGACAACAATGTATAGAACTACGGGGAAGGGATACAAACCCGGCTTGCTGGTATGAAAGGCAAACACCCTACACATTGCGCCAATAGGGTTAACCCACTTGGTTGGAATTGTAACATGGCACAGTACTTCATGTAATGATGAAATCTCTGTGAAAGTACTGAAGGTTGTTTATGATCTTTTCCTCTGCTCTTCAAAGACATACCCAAAAATGTCGACGCTCCCTAGAGAACCCCATGAGGACTCCAGGATGCAGAGCTTCTGGATGGTGAGGAGGAAGTTACAGATATGAATATAAACATTAACCTTTTACAACAGTTCATGACTACCATTAATTGATTTTCTATGTGTTTTTATAATAGGAGAGTCGATTCTATAGCAATACCTCTTTTTGCAGTTCCTCCTGATCCTGATCAACTCTTCTCTCCACCATCCCTCTCTCCCCCTCTTCCTCCCCAGCCAGGGAACTATGAGCGAACCGTCCGACGCACTGACCAGTCCTTCCATGCATGTAAAGATATCATGGCCTGTTTCAATGAGAGGGCCAAAGTAGAGAAGCATTACGCCCAGCAGCTCAGTGAGTGGGGCAGCAAGTGGAAGGCCATAGTAGACGCCCGTAAGTGAAGGAGAACCAAGGACATCAGGACTGGACTTCTATACTATAGCACTCATTATAAACTATCAAAACTATGAACAAATACACTATGCCCAATCCTCCTACCTGGTCTTTGTATTATCAATCAGACTGTTCTCATAGACTAGACGTAACATATTAAACAAAAATCTGGGACACTCAAATTAGTATGATACAGTATGGTACGTTTGGTATGGATACATAAGACATAAGTTTACAAAATGCAATAAAACAAACATCTAGCAACCCAAAGGTTGTGTTTGAATCTCATCACGGACAACTTTTGCATTTTAGATAATTAGCAACTTTGCAACTCCTTATTACTTTTTAGCTACGTTGCATCTACTTAGCATGTTAGCTAACCCTAACCTTAACCCTTTAACCTAACTCCTAACCCTAACCCTAACATTAACCTTACCCCTAACCCTTAGCCTAGCTAACGTTAGCCACCCAGCTAACATTACCGTTAGCGACCTAGCAACCTAGTTAATGTTAGTCACAACATATCACACGTATAGCAAATTCAAGACATATTGTACAAATTGCAATTTGTAATGGATCATACAAATTGTAATTCGTAACATATCATAAGAAATGGTTGATTGATCCGGCAGGGGCGGCAGGTAGCCTAGTGGTTAGAGCGTTGGACTAGTAACTGGAAGGTTGCACGATCGAATCCCCGAGGTGACAAGGTAAAAATCTATCCTTCTGCCCCTGAACAAGGCACTTAACCCACCGTTCCTAGGCCGTCATTGAAAATAAGAATTTGTTCTTAACTGACTTGCCTAGTTAAATAAAGGTCAAATAAAATCCACAAATGAACGCATACCAAACATATCATAGTAAATTGAGTGTCTCTGGATTTTTGTTTACTATGTTACGTTTACCCCTGAGTCCAGGTTGCATCAATCTAATTAGTTATTATTCCCTAATCAGTTAAAAGTCTTATCTCTCTTTTTATCTTTCCATTTCTCTTCTCAATCACCCTAGGGCCGCTCTATGGCTCCCTCATGAGGGCGTGGCAGTGTTTCTTCTCTTCTGCTGAGCGTCTATCCATTCTCCATTCCTCTATCTCCCAGTCCCTCGTTACAGAGGAGGGGGACAGAGTAAAGAGCTGGCAGAAGGATACCTTCCCTAAGAAGATATTCTGTGGATTCCGTGAGACTCACGAAAATGAGACAGGGTTTGCACGCGCTCAGAAACCCTGGGCCAAGAGGCTGGGAAAGGTTACAAAACCCATATGTTAGGTGTACATTACATCTTCATGAACTGACCAAATGGACCTTCATTTGAGTGCGTTGGGGGGATTGTACTTCACATCCCTATTGTTTGATTACAAGGAAGTCAACTTTATGCCTAACTGTTTCTCTACAGTAGTTTAGTTTTACTGTAATCTAACATTGGGCACCATTACATTTACATGTCCAAGGCTAGCAGCATGCAAGGCTTACCCATTGCTGGTAAGATTAGAAGCTAGGTGATAAACTTCTGAACCCTCAAAATATATTTTATGTAGCCTACTGTATGCGGCACACCCTATTATAGTGATTGAATTACTCCCAAGGGAGGTGTTATTTTAGCCTATGGCTATGAGTAGTAGAACTGGGTTCAAATACTTTCTTTATTTTTATTAAATACTTTCGCTGTGCTTGATTGAGAAGTATTTTGCATTGAAACCAATTTAAAAGTCCCAAATGTGCAAACCCCACCCACTACTTGACACTCCAAGGCAGGCTAAAGCAAACACTCAAAGTATTTGAAAGGATTAAAGTAGTATTTGAACCCAGATCTGATGAGTAGTGGCATGTTCATGGAAGCAGGACATACAATGTTTTAACTTTGTTTTGCATATTTTTACCCGTATGTCGTAGCTGGAGAAAGTCCGTGGTTCATACCACAAGGCTTGCCATAAGGAACAGATAGCCATAGACAGAGAGACGCAGGCCAAGGAGAACACAGAGCTGAGTCCTGAGAAACTGAAAAAGATCCAAGACGCTCGAGAGAAGGCCAGTGAGGAGAAAGACAAAGTGAGAAAAACTGAAAAGCTACTAACTCACAACTGCTAAATTTATATTCATTCATCTGAGAGTGTGGGATGCTCAACTGGCCAGATATGGAAATGTTGCACTTCCCTAGCCCATGCCCCCATCTGGTAGACAGTTTTACGGAATTTTTCCCACATACAGTTTCCTTTTATGGCAGGGGAAGAAATGTGTTATTGTAACCACCATAGTAACCACCTTCCATGTTATTGTTAGGCACCATCTTTGTTTATCCAGTAGTAAATTATTTTAACTTACACGATATATACAAAAGTATGTGGACACCCCTTCAAATTAGTGGATTTGGCTATTTCAGCCAAACCCGTTACTGACAGGTGTATACAATACAGCACATAGCCATGCAATCTCCGTAGACAAATATTGGCAGTAGAATGGCCGGTACTGAAGAGCTCAGTGACTTTCAACATGGCACAGTCATAGAATGCCACCTTTCCAACAAGTCAGTTTGTCAAATTTCTGCCCTGCTAGCTAGAGCTGCCCCAGTCAACTGTAAGTGCTGTTATTGTTAAGTGGAAACATCTAGGAGCAACAACGGCTCAGCTGCGAGGTGTTAGGCCACACAAGCTCACAGAACGGGACTGCTGAGAGCTGAAGCGCATATCACATAAAAATGTCCCCGGTTCTAACACTCACTACCGAGTTCAAACTGCCTCTGGAAGCAACATAAGCACAATAACTGTTTCGGGAGCTTCATGAAATGGGTTTGCATGGCCGAGCAGCCACACACAAGTCTAAGATCACCATGCACAATGCCAAGCGTCGACTGGAGTGGTGTAAAGCTCGCCGCCATTGGACTCCGGAGCAGTGGAAACGCATTCTCTGGAGTGATGAATCACACTTCACCATCTATCAGTCCGACAGAAGAATCTGGGTTTGGCGGATGCCAGGAGAACACTACCTGCCCTAATTCATAGTGCCAACTGTAAAGTTTGGTGGAGGAGGTATAATGTCCTGGGGGTGTTTTTCATAGTTCGGGCTAGGCCCCTGTCACAATCTGGAAAATGAGTGGACCAAGTTGCAGCGCAGATGGAGTTCCACATCTTTTAATTAATGTGAAACATACAAAACAAAAAAAGAAATAACAGACCGTAACATTAGTGTAGCACACACAGGTACTTACAAACAAACAATAACACACAAGGCAGGTGGGGAAGGGAACAAACTTAAATAGGATTCCCAATTAGAGGCAACGACATACAGCTGCCTCTAATTGGGAACCAACACAAAAAAAAACAACATAGAGTCCCATAGAAAACCCTAGTCACGTCCTGGCCCAAAACCCCATAGATAACCCAGAGGACAGCCCCTTAGTTCCAGTGAAGATAAATCTTAACACCGCAGCATGCAATGACATTCTAGACGATTCTGTGCTTCCAACTTTGTGGCAACAGTTTGGGGAAGGCCCTTTCCTGTTCAGCATGACAATGCCCCAGTCCACAAAGCGATGTCCATAAAGAAATGGTTTGTTGAGATCGGTGTGGAAGAACTTGACTTGCCTGCGCAGAGCCCTGACCTCAACCTCATCGAACACCTTTGGGATGAATTGGGACGCCGACTGTGAGCCATGTTAATGCCCATGATTTTGGAATGAGATATTCAACGAGCAGGTGTCCACATACTTTAGTGTACAGTATACAGGGACAATGGCTAAACCAGAAGGGCCCATTCATAGACATTCAGATACAGTACCAGTCAAAAGTTTGGACACACCTACTCATTCAAGAGTTTTCCTTTATTTTTCTATTTTCTACATTGTAGGATAATAGTGAAGACATCAAAACTATGAAATAGCACATATGGAATCATATAGTAACCAAAAAAGTGTTAAACAAATAAACATATATTTTATATTTGAGATTCTTCAAAGTAGCCACCCTTTGCCTTTGTTGACAGATTTGCACACTCTTGGCATTCTCTCAACCAGCTTCACCTGGAATGCTTTCCCAACAGTCTTGAAGGAGTTCCCACTTATGCTGAGCCCTTGTTGACTGCTTTTCCTTCACTCTGCAGTCCAACTCATCCCAAACCATCTCAATTGGGTTGAGGTCGGGTGATTGTGGAGGCCAGGTCATCTGATGCAGCACTCCATCACTCTCCTTCTTGGTCAAATAGCCCTTACACAACCTGGAGGTGTGTTTTGGGTCATTATAGTCCTACTAAGTCCAAACCAGATGGGATGGTGTATCGCTGCAGAATGCTGTGGTAGCCATGCTGGTTAAGTGTGCCTTGAATTCTAAATAAATCACTGACAGTGTCACCAGCAAAGTACCACCACACCATCACACCTCTTCCATGCATCATGGTGGGGACCACACATGCAGAGATAATCCATTCACCTACTCTGCATCTTACAAAGACATGACGGTTGGATCCACAAATCTCAAATTTGGACTCATCAGACCAAAGGACAGATTTCCACCGGTCTAATGTCCATTGCTCGTGTTTCTTGGCCCAAGCAAGTCTCTTCTTCGTATTGGTGTCCTTTAGTAGTGGTTTCTTTGCAGCAATTTGACCATGAAAGCCTGATTCACGCAGTCTCCTCTAAACAGTTGATGTTGAGATGTGTCTGTTACTTGAACTCTGTGAAAATGTATTTGGGCTGCAATCTGAGGTGCAGTTAACTCTAATGAACTTATCATCTGCAGCAGAGGTAACTCTGGGTCTTCCTTTCCTGTGGCGGTCCTCATGAGAGTCAGTTTCATCATAGCGCTTGATAGTTTTTGCGACTGCACTTGAAGAAACTTTCAAAGTTCTTGAAATGTTGACTGACCTTTATGTCTTAAAGTATTAATGGACTGTCGTTTCTCTTTGCTTATTTGAGCTGTTGCCATAATACGGCCTTGGTATTTTACCAAATAGGGATATCTGAATACCACCCCTACCTTGTCACAACACAAATGATTGGCTCAAACGCATTAAGAAGGAAGGAAATTCCACAAATTAACTTTTTACAAGGCACACCTGTTCATTGAAATGCATTCCAGGTGACTACCTCATGAAGCTGGTTGAGAGAATGCCAAGCGTGTACAAAGCTGTCATTAAGGCAAGGGGGGCTACCTTGAAGAATCACAAATATAAAATATATTTTGATTTGTTTAACACATTTTTGGTTACTACATGATTCCACATGTGTTATTTCATAGTTTTTATGTCTTCACTATTATTCTACAACGTAGAAAATAGTAACATCATTTTAAAATCCTCCAAACTTTTGACTGGTACTGTGCATAAATGACACATCCAACTGGGCACACCACATCATTTCAACTTGGATAATTGGATAATATTGGGTTGAGACATAGATCTATGAGATTACAACCTATATTCACCCACTCAAAAACACAGGCAAAGGTTTGTTGAATTTCCAAAGTGTGATCACTGTGCTTTCAACCATTTAGAAGCACTGCAAAGTAAAAATGGGAGTACAATTTCAGTTTATTCATACAACTGTTTAATGCGTTATCACTGTGCTTAATCTAATAGCGGAACTAAATGACCTGGATTGCAGTTGAGATTACATTAGTGCATGTGATCAGTGCCGTTTAAGATTCTGTGCAGATTGCCACAGCAATTGTAAAGATCTCCACAAACCTGCGATGACCTAAGCATGCTATCTTGAACATGCACGTTTTATATGATTACATAAGAAGAAATGTATAGTTTCAGTAACCTTGAAATGTGGCCATGGATGTGTTACTCATTTTAAAGTTGAATGTTTACTGTATTACAAAGCAATATTGAATTGTGCTTGGTTGACAATTTAAAGGAGAAACATTTAAAGGAGATGTCTCTACAGCCTGGATTGTTCCATCTGAGCCACTGGTTTATCCCATTCTTTAACTTTTATTTTTGGTTGAGTTGGAGACGTGATTCCAACACGTAATTTAATATCTTGTCGACAAGTTAATAAGCTATTTATTGTATGATAAAACTCAACCAAATATCAACATTTGAAGGAGGTGTATCTTCTGCTTGGATAGTTCCATCTGTGCCACTGATTTAGTCTGGCTTTAATTCCATTTTGTCTACAAATTAATAATTGATTTGTTGGATTGACGTAACCATCTCAACCAAAAATCTAATTGAAAGAATAGAACTAAATCAAATCAAACTTTAAATGCACTTTAAACTATTATTTAACTTTAAATTTTGGTTGAGTTGGAGACATGAATACAACATATTAATTATTCATGAAATTATTAATTGTAGACAAACTGAATTTAAAGCCAGGTTAAGTCAGTGGTACAGATGTAACTATACAAACAGAAGGTATATATCCTTCAAATACTGATATTTGGTTGTGTTGATATCCAAACACAATTCAATATCACAAAATATCATTCAATTTGAAATCAACCAGGGCTTGAAACCCTAGGCCTATTGTATTGTCTATTTTTAGTTCAATTCTGGGGTGAATTGAAACAATAGCTGTTGATGACTTTGCAAGTGCTATACAGGCCTAAATAGCAGCATTGATGATATATGAGTCATAAAGTATGGTCACATTTCAATTGCTCTGTTAAACCTACCCTTTGGAATGACTTCGATAGCAACAGTGAGTATATTTATTTCGTTTTTAAGTGGAGATCTCTCAACAATCTTTCTCATGATAGCACTTTGGAAATAGTCCGTGACAAATATCATAGCTAAGGAGGGCTAGGCTTGGCTTGGTTAAAACCTTGGATGGGAGACCAAATGGTAGCTGTAGATAGATCAATTCTCCAGTATAAGATGCTGCCCAGCCTGTTGTTATTTTTTTTGTGGATAATGTTGAAGATCTGACCTTGTTTTAAATGTACAAATTCAACATATTTCATGCATGGTTTTTCAGTGTTGTAATTTGATATCCATGACGAAATGTCACCCTCAAAACAACAATTGATTACTTTTTTCAAATCCAATGTATTATCCACATAGATTCCACGTCACAATACATTGACAAATTACTTTAAAACAATGGGACTCTGTGTGGCAAGCTTACAGTATTTGTTGGCAAGCTTACACAGTCTTTGGTGGAAAGCTTACAGTATTTGTTGGCAAGCTTACACAGTCTTTGGTGGCGAGCTTACACAGTCTTTGTTGGGAAGCTTACACTGTCTTTGGCGGCAAGCTTACACAGTCTTTGGTGGCAAGCTTACACAGTCTTTGGTGGCAAGCTTACACAGTCTTTGGTGGCAAGCTTACACAGTCTTTGTTGGGAAGCTTACACTGTCTTTGGTGGCAAGCTTACACAGTCTTTGGTGGCAAGCTTACACAGTCTTTGGTGGCAAGCTTACACAGTCTTTGGTGGCAAGCTTACACAGTCTTTGGTGGCAAGCTTACACAGTCTTTGGTGGCAAGCTTACACAGTCTTTGGTGGCAAGCTTACACAGTCTTTGTTGGCAAGCTTACACTGTCTTTGTTGGTAAGCTTACACAGTCTTTGTTGGCAAGCTTACACAGTCTTTGTTGGCAAGCTTACACAGTCTTTGGTGGCAAGCTTACACAGTCTTTGTTGGCAAGATGTGTTTTGATGGTATGACATCCCTACTCTGATGTTATGACAGGTCCGCGAGAAATATGAGAAGGTGTTGGAGGATGTAACGTCCTACGCGCCTCGCTACATGGAAGAGATGGAGGCCATTTTTGACCAATCGCAGGAGGAGGAGAGGAAGAGGATCAGCTTCCTCAAACAGGCCTTCCTGTCCATCCACAGACACCTGGACATCACCAACAATGAAAGGTACAGGAGCCTCCTCCTTCTGTCTCTCTCCTCACTCGTGTGGGTGCGTGCGTGCATGTGTGTTTCAAGTTTTGGCACATGCACAAGTACAGTGAAATGCTTTTCTTGCCAGCTCTTTCCCAACAACGCAGTAATCGATATCAGTAGTACTGTTAAAAAAAATTAAGTAAAAAAAAAAAACACAAGAAATTATAAGAACACAAGAAAGTAAGTAACCTATATGCAGAGTCAGTTCCAGGGTCAGTACCAATACCATATTTCTAATGTTCAGGGACACTGGAGTGGTAAGGGTAGATATGCATAGGGGTAAGGTGACTATGCATAAGGATATATATGATAAACAGAGTAGCAGCAGCATATATAATGATTGGATGTGAGTGGGTGTGCGTGTGTATAGAGTCAGCATGAATGTGTGTGCGTGTTGTGTGTGAGCCAATTAAGTGTGTGAGTTTGTGTGTGTGTGTGTTGGAGTGTCAGTGTGAGTGTGTTTGTGAAATGTCTGTGATGATCTATGTGTACAGTATATTAATATCCTCTCCCATTCTGTCTGTCTCTGTCTGTCAGTGTGAAGACTGTGTACAATATATTAATATCCTCTCTCATTCTGTCTGTCTCTGTCTGTCAGTGTGAAGACTGTGTACAGTGAGCTCCACCACACCCTCACGTCCATCAGTGAGACGGACGATCTAAGGTGGTGGAAGAACAACCACGGCCCGGGCATGCCCACTGACTGGCCAACGATTGAGGTATACAACCGTTACTCTTTATATTGACCTTTGACCTTTGCTAGTGTTGATGGGCTTATTCCCACCAGCCATATAGAGAGAGAGCTCTGATTGCTACTGTATACATACCATGTGTTGTGTGAAATCAAATGATATGGAGAGAGTTTAATGAGAAGGAAGAACTAACGCTTATCTGAATCATCAGGAATGGATCCCACCTGTAAAGAAGCCGAAAAATAAAAAAAGAGACAAGAAAGGCCGTAAGGATAAACCGTAAGCTGTGTGTGTGTATTTGTATCCAACATATTACCATGTCCATTACAATTGATTACTGTAAAACTTAAATGAAACATTGAGTCTCAAATACGTTTCACCAAATAAACGCTGGGTCTAAATGAATTGTTTACAAAGTTACCATGAATTACCATGAATTGTTTACAGGGTTTGATGTTTGATTTGTTACATAAAATAATTCAGTAATGACTGGAAAAAAATATGGCAAGCATCCCTTTTCATCCCCAGTAAGAAACGGCTAGTTATGCTAACATAACTTCTAGCCAGTGGTGTAAAGTACTTAAGTAAAAATACTTTTAAATACTAATTAAGTAGTTTTTTGGGGGGTATCTGTACCTTACTATTTATCTTTTTGACAACTTTTACTTTTACTTCACTACAGTCCTAAATAATATAATATATTCTTTAATCCATGCATTTTCCCTGACACCCAAAAGTACTCGTTACATTTTGATTGCTTAGCAGGACAAGAAATTGTCCAATTCACGCACTTATCCAGAGAACATCCCTAGTCATTCCTACTGTCCCTGATCTGGTGTCAATTGGGTGTGTGTAGCTGGTGTAAAAGTCAGGCGCAAGAAAGCAGAGATGAGTGAACAACGTATTTAATAAAATACGGGAAAAGGAATAACAAATCCAACGTGCCCTTAAAACACACGGGCGAATATAACCAGCCGTAATAAAACCGACAACAAACAACAAACAATCACGCACAAAAAACATGGGGAAAACAGAGGGTTAAATAATTAACATGTAATTAGGGAATTGAAACCAGATGTGTAAAACAAAGACAAAACAAATGGAACATGAAAAATGGATGGGCGATGGCTAGAAGGCCGGTGACGTCGACCTCTCCGAAAACCGCCCGAACAAGGAGAGGGACCGACTTCGGCGGAAGTCATGACATCTGGCGGACTCACTAAACACAAATGCTTAATTTGTAAATGATGTCTGAGTGTTGGAGTGTGCCCCTGGCTATCCGTAAATAAATAAATAACAAGAATAGTGCCACCTGGTTCTCTTAATATAAGGAATTTGACATTATTAATACTTTAACTTTTAATACTTAAGTATGTTTTAATAATTACATTTACTTTTGATACTGAAGTATATTTAAAACCAAATACCAAGACTTTTACTCAAGTAGTATTTTACTGGGTGACTTTCACTTTTACTTCAGTAATTTTCTATTTTCTATTATCTTTACTTTTACTCAAGTATGACAATTGGGTACTTTTTCTACTTTAGTAGAAGTCTAAAAATAGTTGGTTATAAATATATTTAAGTATCAAAAGTAAATGTAATTGCTAAAATATACTTAAGTATAAAAAACAGAAGCTAAAGTGTAAATAATTTCAAATCCCTTACATTAAGCAAACCAGATGGCACAATCTTCTTTTTCTTTTTTTACGGATAGCCAGGGGCACACGCCAACACTCAGACATCATTTACAAATGAATCATTTGTGTTTAGTAAGTCTGCCAGATGAGAGGCAGTAGGGAGGACCAAGGATGTTCTCTTGATAGACGTGTGAATTAGACAATTTTCCTGTCCTGCTAAGATTTAAGGGAAAATGTATGTAGTAAAAAGTACATGATTTTCTTTTTGGAATGTAGTGAAGTAAAAGTAAAAAAATATATATAAATAGTAAAGTAAAGTACAGATGCCCCCCCCCAAAAAATACTTAAGTAGTACTTTAAGGTATTTTTACTTGCGTACTTTACACCACTGCGAAATAGACGCCTGGCTCAAAAAGACGCCTTGGCTCTAATAAGAGCCTATTGTGTTTATTGATTTAAGGAAATAAATGCTTGGGCAATTAATTGAAGTTTTATGGCAATACATTTCTAGATAAACTCCCTTATTCATTCTATCATTCCTCCATCCTCTAGTGTGATGATTGGAGGAGTGAAGGTGCGAGCTCTGTATAATTATGTGGGAGAGGAAAGTGATGAGCTGTCCTTTAAAGCAGGTGACATGACCGTTTAAAACACAGTTAAATTCAGCATTATGTCTAAAGCATTGAAAGACTACAGTTCCTTTTGCCAGTCCAATGTCTCAAGTGTGTCATCCAGAATCATGTCTGTTTCCGTATCTGTATTATTCCAGGTGAGGTGTTCCTGAAGGTTGAGGAGGAGGACGACCAGGGGTGGTGCAGGGGGATGCTGGACGGAGGGAAGGACGGCTTCTACCCTGCCAATTATGTTGAAGTTGTTGTGCAGTGATGTCATCCTACCACTCTCAAAACTCTCAAGCATTATGTCAGCAACTTTTGTTATGAAATGTGCATGTCTTCATGGAAAAATCCACTTTGGTGCAAAATCAATCAATCAAATGTATTTATAAAGCCAGCTGATGTCACAAAGGGCTGCACATAAACCCCAAACAGCAAGCAATGCAGGTGTTGAAGCTTTTAATTTTGATTTGACTCTGAAATTAGAAGGGGAATAATATAATTAACGCTCACAATGTTATAATCATTAAGCTGAAATGTGTAATGTTACCAATACGTTAAAGAGAGACATACAATTCCCTTCATTATTTTACAATCTAACCAGAAGGGTTTGAGCTCAATATAAATTAACTTCTATCACACGCTATTTCTACTTTTGCAGGTGGTTGTGGGTAGGGACACATTTGGCTGCCTCTGTCACTACTTTTAATTATTTAATTAGCAGTATTAGTATTTACCCTTGACCAGGAAAGACCCCAGGTTTACAGTAATTTGTGTAGGCTGATATTAAAATCTAAAAGCTGTATGATAATGCATATTACAGATGATTGAAGGACATACATAATTCTTAGTAAATGAAGTTCTACAAATGGCATTGGGTTGTATTAGAAAAATAAAAGTCCTAATTCTTTACTAAGCTCAATGTTTGTGTCTTTTTTATACTGACACCAAAGTGTTGCTATACAGTGCATTCGGAAAGTATTCAGACCCCTTGACTTTTTCCACATTTTGTTACGATACAGCCTTATTCTAAAATCAAACAGATTTTTTTTCTGGTCAAACTACACACAATACCCCATAATGGCAAAGCAAAAACGGTTTTATTTTTATTTTAGCAACACCAAAAAATAAAAAATAAACTGAAATATGACATTTCCATAAGTATTCAGACCTTTTACTCAATACTTTGTTGAAGCACCTTTGACAGTGATTACAGCCTCAAGTATTCTTGGGTATGACACAACAAGCTTGGCACACCTGTATTTGGGGAGTTTCTCCCATTCTTCTCTGCAGATCCTCTCAAGCTCTTTCAGGTTGAATGGGGAGCTTTGCTGCACAGCTATTTTCAGGTCTCTCCAGAGATGTTAGATCGGGTTTAAGTCCGATGAGGGATCAAGCTGATTCTATACCATTTTACAGAGGCCAGGTCATGAAGGAAGGCTTGCTCAATAAAGTTTTTTAGCAAGCGTCTATGACAAATCAGGACAGGTCGTTTCACTGAGCAGCCATTACGAACACAGGACGAAAAACAGTGATCACTAAGGTCATTACAGAAAACACCAGGCTGATACCTATCAGGATTATTTGTGAGAATAACATCGAGAAGAGTAGCCTTTTCTGGGTGTTTGGAGTCATACCTTGTGGGATTGGGGATAATCTGAGAAAGATTTAGGGAGTCCCATTGCTTTAAGACTTGATCAGGTGGTTTAAGCATGTCCCTGTTTAGGTCACCAAGCAGGACAAATTCAGACTTAGTGTAAGGGACCAGGAGAGAGCTCTAGGGCAGGTAGGGTACAGGCCGGTGCTGATGGAGGACGATAGCACCCAGCAACAGTCAACAAAAAGCAATTTGAAAGTTGAATGCTTAAAACCAGCAAATCAAATTGACTTGGTGGAGAGAACCGAGCACCGAAGGTGTTCCTTGAGAGAACCGAGCACTGAAGATTGCCACCCCCCCCACCTTTGGAAGATCTGTCATGCCGAAAAGGTTATAACCAGAAAGGTTAACATCAGTATTCAAAACACTCTTCCTTAACCACGTCTCAGTAATGACCAACACATCTGGATTGGAGCTGTGAACCCACATTTTCAATTGATCCATTTTAGGTAATAAGCTTCTAGTGTTAATGTGCAGAAAACCCCCGGCTTTTACGAGAGCAGAAATCAGTGAAGCAGATATCAGAGCACAAGTCAGAATTTGGGCCTAGCAATAGCAACAGTAGATGGGCCATGGAGTACATGCACATTTCCAGATATCATCAACAGTAATACAATCAAGGCACGGCATAGGACAGGGAGAGCTCTGCAGTGCTGATTTATGACATCTGAATGTGCATCAGATGGCAACAAGATCATATTGTACAGCAATTTCATCAGGTAACATGAATACAAAGCCGGCGAAAGGTGGTTAGAATAGGATGGGAGGCCAAAAGTCTGTGTAACCAATAGAGAGTCAGAGTCCCGAATGTGGGAACAAACATAGTCTCCCACGGTTGGGTAAAGAAAGTTTGTAGTCAACAACTTATGTAGGAGTCATGAGGCAAATAGCAACATAGCAAAATGCACAAGAAAAAAAAAAGTGTTCTCCTGGCATCCGCCAAACTCAGATTTGTCTGTCGGACTGCTAGATGGTGAAGCGTGATTCATCATTCTAGAGAACGTGTTTCCTCTGCTCCAGAGTCCAATGGAGGCAAGCTTTACACCACTCCAGCCAACGCTTGGCATTGCGCATGGTGATCTTAGGCTTGTGTGCAGCTGCTCGGCCATGAAAACCCATTTCATGAAGCTCCCGACGAACAGTTATTGTACTGACGTTGCTTCCAGAGGCAGATTGGAACTTGGTAGTGAGCAGTGCTTAATTTGAGCCAGATCCTGCTGGAACAGATATGGCACCTCTCCGTTTTGGACTGTTTTGTTCCGGAACCTATTTGGTCGGATCTGGTACCTCTCGTGGCATGCAAAATAATTGTCACTTTTTGCTATGTAAAAATTCGAACAAAGCGATCAAAGCTCATTCGATTTGCCTTTTTGTTAATTATCCTGCCCCAACAAAAAACGTAATGTGAAAAAGTTGATGTTATTGGTGTCCTTTAGTAGTGGTTTCTTTGTAGCTATTCGACCATGAAGGCCGGATTCACGCAGTCTCCTCTGACCAGTTGATGTTGAGATGTCTGTGTCTGTTACTTGAACTCTGTGAAGCATTTATTTGGGCTGCAATTTCTGAGGCTGGTAACTCTAATGAACTTATCTTCTGCAGCAGAGGTAACTCTGGGTCTTCCTTTCCTGTGGTGGTCCTCATGAGAGCCAGTTTCATCATAGCGCTTGATAGTTTTTGCGACTGCACTTGAAGAAACTTTTTAAAACTCTTGACATTTTCCATTATGACTGACCTTCATGTCTTAAAGTAATGATGGACTGTCGTTTCTCTTTGCTTATTTGAGCTGTTCTTGCCATAATATGGACTTGGTCTTTTACCAAATAGGGCTATCTTCTGTATACCACCCCTACCATGTCACAACACAACTGATTGGCTCAAACGCATTAAGAAGGAAAGAAATTCCACAAATGAACTTTTAACAAGGCACACCTGTTCATTGAAATGCATTCCAGGTGACTACCTCGTGAAGCTGGTTGAGTGAATGCCAAGATTGTGCAAAGCTGTAATCAAGACAAAGGGTGGCTACTTTGAAGAATCTCTAATCTCAAATATATTTTGATTTGTTTAACACTTTTTTTGGTTACTACATGATTCCATATGTGTTACTTCATAGTTTTGATGTCTTCCCTATTATTCTACAGTGGAGAAAATACAAAAACGTAAGAAAAACCCTGGAATGAGTAGGTGTGTCCAAACTTTTGACTGGTGCTGTATGTGTTAAGTGTCAATGTTCAAACCTGTCTGATCTGTGCTGATTCCCTCCCTGAACATAAACCTTTACAAACATGAATATAATACTTCAGAAAGTATTAACACCCTTTCACTTCTCCCACAAGGTGGAACAACGCAATGTCCACTGCAATCTCTACACTGACTGTATTACAATGCTGTGTGTGTGCATTTTGTTTCCATTCCATGTTACATTATATATACACTCCGTTGGACAAACTTGTTAAACAGGTTTTTTTTTACATTATGACACAGAGAACAAGTGACGTCGTCACTCACGCACTCAGACTGGGAGTAGCTCAAGTTTGAACTGTCACTGTTCACAAGGCTTTGCATACGTAAGTAAGACTCATTTGTATGACGGAGTAAGCTCTCATTGAATGCAATGTCAATGTATCTTATCCTGTACTTGACCATTCTTTTCGCAGAGCTGTGTTAACATGAGTTACTGTGTTACCAATATCTCTTCTGGAGCTTGACTGGTACTACTACATGGACAGTGATAGCATTGTCAGGGACTGAAGTCCATAATCCCATGGGTGTGTTTACATCAGTGTTGTAATCTAATTGTAAATAGCTTGCATCGGATGCAATGTTATGTTATGTTGATATAGGACTCGTTTTACTGTGGATATAGATACTTTTGTATCTGTTTCCTCCAGCATCTTCACAAGATCCTTTGCTGTTGTTCTGGGATTGATTCACACTTTTTGCACCAAAGTACGTTCAGCTCTTGGAGACAGAACGCGTCTCCTTCCTGAGAAGTATGACGGCTGCGTGGTCCCATGGTGTTTATACTTGCGTACCATTGTTTGTACAGATGAAAGTGGTACCTTCAGGTGTATGGAAATTGCTCCCAAGGATGAACCAGACTTGTGGAGGTCTACAATTTTTTTTCTGAGGTCTTGGATGAGTTCTTTTGATTTTCCCATGATGTCAAGCAAGTTTGAAGGTAGGCCTTGAAATACATCCACAGGTACACCTCCAATTGACTCAAATGATGTCAATTAGCCTATCAGAAGCTTCTAAAGCTATGACATCATTTTCTGGAATTTCCCAAGCTGTTTAAACCAGGGTCAAGTTAGTGTATGTAAACTTCTGACCCACTGGAATTGTGATACAGTGAATTATAAGTGAAGTAATAAGTCTGTAAACAATTGTTGGAAAAATTACTTGTGTCATGCACAAAGTAGATGTCCTAACTGTCACGATCTCCGTGAGGGACAGACCAAGGCGCAGCGAGGCATCCAGTATACATCTTTTATTTACGAACATAACTGGGACAAAAACAACAAAACAAACGAAGATCGTAACGTTGACCATAACATGTAACACAAACTAAGCTATGAACAAACAATAACCCACAAAATACTAGTGAAAACCCCAAACATATATATGGTTCCCAATTAGAGACAACGACACACAGCTGCCTCTAATTTGGAACCATTACCCCAACATAGATATACAACACCTAGAACAAAAAACCCTACACCAAAAACGAAACTAAACACGCCAGCCTATAAATATCAGGCCCCCCAAAAGGCGTGGACTCCGACCGCGCCAAAAGTCCATTGGGGGTCTTCGGGTGGGCCTTCCTGTCCCAGGATGCGGCTCCGGTGCCGGCCGTGCTGGCTCGGGGTCCCACACCGGAGGCCCTGGGCTATTTGCCGAAACAGTTACAGTGAGGGAAAAAAGTATTTGATCCCCTGCTGATTTTGTACGTTTGCCCACTGACAAAGAAATGATCAGTCTATAATTTTCATGGTAGGTTTATTTGAACAGTGACAGACAGAATAACAACAAAAAAATCCAGAAAAACCCATGTGAAAAATGTTATAAATTGATTTGCATTTTAATGAGGGAAATAAGTATTTGACCCCCTCTCAATCAGAAAGATTTCTGGCTCCCAGGTGTCTTTTATACAGGTAATGAGCTGAGATTAGGAGCACACCCTTAAAGGGAGTGCTCCTAATCTCAGCTCCTTACCTGTATAAAAGACACCTGTCCACAGAAGCAATCAATCAATCAGATTCCAAACTCTCCACCATGGCCAAGACCAAAGAGCGCTCCAAGGATGTCAGGGACAAGATTGTAGACCTACACAAGGCTGGAATGGGCTACAAGACCATCGCCAAGCAGCTTGGTGAGAAGGTGACAACAGTTGGTGCGATTATTCGCAAATGGAAGAAACACAAAAGAACTGTCCATCTCCCTCGGCCTGGGGCTCCATGCAAGATCTCACCTCATGGAGTTGCAATGATCATGAGAACAGGGAGGAATCAGCCCAGAACTACACGGGAGGATCTTGTCAATGATCTCAAGGCAGCTGGGACCATAGTCACCAAGAAAACAATTGGTAACACACTACACTGTGAAGGACTGAAATCCTGCAGCGCCCGCAAGGTCCCCCCTGCTCAAGAAAGCACATATACATGCCCGTCTGAAGTTTGCCAATGAACATCTGAATGATTCAGAGGACAACTGGGTGAAAGTGTTGTGGTCAGATGAGACCAAAATGCAGCTCTTTGGCATCAACTCAACTCGCCGTGTTTGGAGGAGGAGGAATGCTGCCTATGACCCCAAGAACACCATCCCCACCGTCAAACATGGAGGTGGAAACATTATTCTTTGGGGGTGTTTTTCTGCTAAGGGGGACAGGACAACTTCACCGCATCAAAGGGACGATGGACGGGGCCATGTACCGTCAAATCTTGGGTGAGAACCTCCTTCCCTCAGCCAGGGCATTGAAAATGGGTCGTGGATGGGTATTCCAGCATGACAATGACCCAAAACACACGGCCAAGGCAACAAAGGAGTGGCTCAAGAAGAAGCACATCAAGGTCCTGGAGTCTCCAGACCTTAATCCCATAGAAAATCTGTGGAGGGAGCTGAAGGTTCGAGTTGCCAAACGTCAGCCTCAAAACCTTAATGACTTGGAGAAGATCTGCAAAGAGGAGTGGGACAAAATCCCTCCTGAGATGTGTGCAAACCTGGTGGCCAACTACAAGAAACGTCTGACCTCTGTGATTGCCAACAAGGGTTTTGCCACCAAGTACTAAGTCATGTTTTGCAGAGGGGTCAAATACTTATTTCCCTCATTAAAATGCAAATCAATTTATAACATTTTTCACATGGGTTTTTCTGGATTTTTTTGTTGTTATTCTGTCTCTCACTGTTCAAATAAACCTTCCATAAAAATTATAGACTGATCATTTCTTTGTCAGTGGGCAAACGTACAAAATCAGCAGGGGATCAAATACTTTTTTCCCTCACTGTAGTTTGGGACTGGGGACCTTCTCTGGAGGCTCGGGACTGGGGACCTTCTCTGGAGGCTCCGGACTGTCAACGCGCACTGGGACTCTGTTGCGGGGAGCAGGAACGGGCCGTACTGGACTCATGACGCGCACTGGGACTCTGGTGCGGGAAGCAGGAACATACCGTGCTGGGTTCACGGCGCGCACAGGGATCCTGGAACGTGGAACAGGGACAGGACGTGCTGAGTCCACGACGGGCACAGGGATCCAGGAGCGTGGAACAGGGACAGGACGTGCTGAGTCCACGACGGGCACAGGGATCGTGGAGCAGGGACAGGACGTGCTGGATCCACAACGCGCACAAGGGGCCTGGTGCGCGGAGCCGGAACAGGACGTGCTGGACTCTCTAAGCGCACAGGGGACCTGGTGCGCGGAGCCGGAACAGCACGTACTGGGCTGTGGATGCGAACCGGAGACCCCACACGCAGAACCGGTGCAGGATATCTCGGTCCCATAAGGTGTACTGGAGACCTAGCGCGCAGAGCCGGCACCACTCTTCCAGGTAGCACACTCACCCTCCCCTGACAGATGAGTGGAGCTGGAATCTCACGCACCGGGCTCTGGACACGCACCGGAGACACTGCACGCAGAACCGGTGCAGGATATCCTGGTCCAAGGAGGCGCACCGGAGACCAGGAGCGCTGAGCCAGCACCACTCTTCCAGGCTGCACACTCACCCTCCCCTGACAGATGAGTGGAGCTGGAATCTCTCGCACCGGGCTGTGAACGCGCACTGGAGACACCGTGCGCAAAACTGCATAGCACGGCGTCTTACCAGTGCGACGCTCCCTCCAGAGAGCACGAGGAGTTGGCTCAGGAGACCATCCTGAACCGGCCAAACTCCCCGTGTGCCCCCCCCAAAAGTTTTTGGGGGCTGCCTTTCGGGCTTCCTAGCCAGGCGAGTTCCAACAAACTTCTCTCTCTCTGGATTCCATGCTCCGTATAATTCCTCACACCTGCGCCGCTGCTTCCAGCTCCTCTCTTGGACGGCGATACTCTCCAGGCTGGGCCCAGGGTCCCCCTCTAAACAATTCCTCCTCCCAAGTCCAGAACTCCCGGGTCTCTCGCTGCTTGGTCTTTTTATGGTGGGTTATTCTGTCACGATCTCCGTGAGGGACAGACCAAGGCGCAGCGAGGCATCCAGTATACATCTTTTATTTACGAACGTAACTGGGACAAAAACAACAAAACAAACGAAGATCGTAACGTTGACCATAACATGTAACATAAACTAAGCTATGAATAAACAATAACCCACAAAATCCTATAGAAAAACCCCAAACATATATATGGTTCCCAATTAGAGACAACGACACACAGCTGCCTCTAATTGGGAACCATTACCCCAACATAGATATACAACACCTAGAACAAAAAACCCTACACCAAAAACGAAACTAAACACGCCAGCCTATAACTATCAGGCCTGAACGTGACACTAACCGACTTGCCAAAACTATAGTTTGTAAACAAAGAATTTGTGGGGTGGTTGAAAAACTAGTTTTAATGACTCCAACCTAAATGTATGTTAAACTTCCGACTTCAACTGTACAGTACCTTCAGAAAGTATTCACATCCTTTCACTTTCCCCACATGTTGTTGTGTTACATCCTGTCACTGGCCTACACACAATACACCATAATGTTAAAGCAGAATTATGTTTTTCAAAAGTTTTACAAATTAATAAAAAATGAAAAGCTGAAAGATCTTGAGTCAATAAGTATTCAACCGCTTTGTTATGGCAAGCCTAAATAAGTTAGAATCTAAAAATAGATTAACAAGTCACATAATAAGTTGCATGGACTCATTCTGTATGCAATAAGAGTAAAAATGTTTTTATACATTTACGCCTTTTTCTCCCCAATTTCGTGATATTCAATTGGTAGTTACAGTCTTGTCCCATCGCTGCAACTCCCCTACGGACTCGGGAGAAGCAAAGGTCAAGAGCCATGCGTCCTCCGAAACACGACCCTGCCAAGCCGCACTGCTTCTTGACACACTGCTCTTAACCCGGGAAGCCAGCCGCACCAATGTGTCAGAGGAAACATCATCCAGCTGGCGACCGGATTCAGCTTGCAGGCGCCCGGCCCGCCACAAGGACTCGCTAGAGCTCGATGGGATAAAGAAATCCCGGCCGTCCAAACCCTCCCCTCACCCGGACGACGCTAGGCCAATTGTACGACACTTCATGGGTCTCCCAGGCATGGCCGGCTGTGACACAGCCTGGGATCGAAAACGGGTCTGTAGTGACACCTCAAAGCTCTGCAATGCAGGGTCCTCAGTCGAGCGTTGAATTTCAAACACAGATTCAACAACAAAAACCAAGGCATGGTAAAGTTATTAATTACACTTTGGATGGTGTATCAATACAACCAGTCGCCACAAAGATACAGGCATCCTTCCTAACTCAGTTGCCGGAGAGGAAGGAAACCGCTCAGGGATTTCACCATGAGGCCAATGGTGACTTTAAAACAGTTACACAGTTTAATGGCTGTGATAGGAGAAATCTCAGGACGGATCAACATTGTAGTTACTCCACAATAGTAACCTAATTGACAGAGGGGGGAAAAGGAAGCCTGTACTGAATAAAAATACTCCAAAATATGCATCCTGTTTGCAATTAGGCGCTAAAATAAAACTGCAAAAAATGTAGCAAAGAAATTAACTTTATGTCCTGAATACAAAGCATTATGTTTGGGACAATTCCAACACAACACATCACTGAGTACCATTCTTCATATTTTCTAGCATGGTCGTGGCTGCATCATTTTATGGGTATGCTTGTCATTGGCAAGGACTAGGGAGTTTTTTAGGATAAAAATAAACGGAATAGAGCTAAGCACAGGCAAAATCCTAGACAAAAACCTGGTTCAGTCTGCTTTCCAACAGACACTAGAAGAAAAATTCACCTTTCAGCAGGACAATAACCTAAAACCCAAGGCCAAATATATACTGGAGTTTCTTACCAAGATGACATTGAATGTTCTTGAGTGGCCGAGTTATAGTTTTGACTTAAATCGGCTCAAAATCTATGGCAAGACTTGAAAAGGGTTGTCTAGCAACAATCGACAATCAACTTGACAGAGCATGAATAATTTTTTTAAGAATAATGTGCAAATATTGTGCAATCCAGGTGTGCAGAACTCTGAGAGACTTGCCCAGAAATACTTATAGCTGTAATTGCTGCAAAAGACATGAAAACTATGAAATAACACATATAGAATCATGTTATAACCAAAAAAGTGTTAAACAAATCAAAACATATTTTATATTTGAGATTATTCAAAGTAGCCATCCTTTGCCTTGATGACAGCTTTGCACACTCTTGGCATTCTCTCAACCAGCTTCATAAGGAATGCTTTTCCAACAGTCTTGAAGGAGTTCTCACATATGCTGAGCACTTGCTGGCGGCTTTTCCTTCACTCTGTGGTCCAACGCATCTGAATTCATTTGAGGTCAGGTGATTGTGGAGGCCAGGTCATCTGATGCAGCACTCCATCACTCTCATTCTTGGTCAAATAGCCCTTACACAGCCTGGAGGTGTGTTTTGGGTCATTGTCCTGTTGAAAACAATTTATAGTCCCACTAATCGCAAACCAGATGGGATGGTGTATTGCTGCAGAATGATGTGGTAGCCATGCTGGTTAAGTGTGCCTTGAATTCTAAATAAATCCCTGACATTGTCACCAGCAATGCACCCTCATACCATCACACCTCATCCTCCATGCTTAACGGTGGGAACCACACATGCAGAGATGAACTTATCCTCTGCAGCAGAGGTAACTCTGGGTCTTCCTTTCCTGTGTCAGTCCTCATGAGAGCCAGTTTCATCATAGTGCTTAATATTTTTTGCGACTGCACTTGAAGAAACTGACTGACCTTCATGTCTTGAAGTAATGACGGACTGTCGTTTCTTTTTGCTTATTTGAGCTGTTCTTGCCATAATATGAACTTAACAAATAGTGCTGTATACCACCCCTACCTTGTCACAACACAACTGATTGGCTCAAATGCATTAAGAAGGAAAGAAATTCCACAAATGAACTTTTAACAAGGCACACCTGTTCATTAAAATGCATTCCAGGTGACTACCTCATGAAGCTGGTTGAGAGAATGCCAAGAGTGTGCAAAGCTGTAATCAAGGCAATAGTAGGGGGGAAAAGTGAAGTGAAAGTGTTTTTTGTGTGTTTTTGTTTTTTATTGTTGGCAAAGAAATTATTTGTTATAGACTTTTTTGGTTACTACATGATTCCATATGTGTTATTTCATAGTTTTGATGTCTTCACTATTATTCTACAGTAAATAAAAACCCTTGAATTAGTAGGTGTGTCCTAACTTTTGACTGGTACTGTATATATATATATATACATCTCAGTGAAGGCTGCTGAGGGAATTTTTTTATTATTGTTGGACATAAAATACTGTAAAAACACCAGCAAATCAGCTCCAAGTTCCAAAGTTTTCACACGCATAATAAAGAGATGTATGTGATCATATACAAATGTAAGTAAGGTTTGAAATTATTATGTTTTAGGCAAATATCATATCGGTTTGGTCTTCTTGCGGTCAATTTGCAGTGTACAAATTATTTGCAATTATGTTCCTGCGTCCTGACCATTGGCCCGCGGCTGAATCTAGTTGATTATCCCTGCTTAGGTGGTAGGACCACCAATGGAGTTTGCCTGTGGATTTGTTTATGTCCCTCCATCAACCTATCAGAGGGAAGTCCAAACGAAACCACCAATTGCAGTTAAATTCAGGTGAGTTATAGATTTTCAGACACACTTCAAATGAAATCTTGCTAACATTGTCCGAATGCTCGTTGCTGCCCAAACACTGTCCTGTCAGTGAATGTCCTGTCAGTGAATGTCCTGTCAGTGAATGCCCTGTCAGTGAATGCCCTGTCAGTGAATGCCCTGTCAGTGAACACCCTGTCAGTGAACGTCCTTTCAGTGAATGCCCGTCCTGTCCGAATGTCCTGCCAGTTCATTAATGAATCTTGTGTAGTAGACATTAACATTAACAATGCTCTGTCTCTCATCTCTCCCAGCGCTCCTTCCTCCCCCGAACAGAATCCGTCCCAGCAGTCCTCCCCCTCCTCCTCCAGCACCCTCCCCAGAACTACAAAAACAACAACACCATTCTCCAGAACAGAGAATCGCTGAGACATTTTCAAAAAATGGTGAGGTGAAGACAGCTCCCAGCCCCTTGGCATTGTATGAGAATGCAGCCTTCCATCTTCGAAGAGGATGGGAGGTTCCAGGCTCCTCCTACAGCTCACATCTCAAACAGCTCAATGGACAGGTTTACCTAGCATCAGTGTACTAGGGAATTCAATGTATAATGTAGGATCTTTTTTTAGGATATACATTTTTAGGATATACAGTTACAATTTAAGTGTCTCAAAAGTCATGAGTGAACTCTTGAGATTGTGGCTAACATCGTGTCCATTTCCACCTTCCCCAGCTCAGCTCCCCCCATTCATGCGATCTCAATCACCTGCTTGCTTCCAGCCAATTCCAGGCCCCCCTTCCCTTCTCCCTTCCAATAGCCAGAGGCTGACCTATGACCTTCCAAAGGAGGAACCAGACATTGGGAGTCATCCATGGGATCCAGACTACTCATACAATATCCCAGAAGGCAGTGGGGAAGAGATGAAGCATCCAAACACCACCGGCAGCAGTGGATCTGCACAGAAGTCAGGTGACTGGTTAATGTCCTGTCAAGAGACATTCGTTGTTAGGCTCAAAACTAGTATTGTCATACCATACCACCATTCATGCAATTCACATCTTAAGATGCCAACAAAACAAACAGTCTTGCATGTGTTGATTAAGATGTGATGAAGATTATGACTACAACCAGAGTTGAAAAACATGATTCTCTCTACTTCTAGCTCCAGCCTTGCCACCAAGACCTTCCTTTATGAGGTCCTGTCCAGAATACCTAGTTCTGTTGCCTGATTCTTTCTCCTCCTTGAAGTCTTCCTCTTCATCCTCCAGTAAATCCTGTTTCATTATGGACATCCATTAGTATACAGTATCTTCACAGTTCATTAGATAATTCCTCATTGAAAAGAAAAAATGTAGGGGCTCATAAATATAGATACAAAGCACAATTGCAACTACTAATGGCCATTTACTACACAGGATCAAGGGAACCATTGGTGGGGAATCCAAATGTGATCCTAGTCAGTTTGGGGGCGCTGATATCAGAGGAAAACGGTTAGAGGACTATTCCTGCTATCATTCTGAAAAATGTTTGGTATATGATACTCAATGCCTTTGACCTGACTTTTCACTGTCTCTCTGTGTGATACTCCTGACTGTTCTACTGTCTCTCAGTATGTCACAGTCTAACTTGCTTGTCTGTGTTGACCAACGTGTGTCCAATCACAGTGTTCACGATAGAGGGAGAGCCCACCTGCTGCTCCCAGTGTGGCTCTGTGCTGGACTCCTTCTATGACAATGTGGTAGTTTGACCTTTCACACTCTCTTGAACATGAATCATACGCAATAGGAAAGATAATCCCAGTAGTCAAGCGATAATCACTATTATGATTCTAACTTCATGCCAAATTATTCAACAATAATGGTAGACCTACAATCAATCTCAATGAAGTTATACCAAACTACTTATTGTAATTCATGACTACTGAAAGTACAATTTCTCTCAAACAACTGCATTTCCATCATCCCTCTGTTGCTCTACAGGTGAATGTCTGTTATTTTTGCCAGTCATCATGGGAACCACCTACCTCCTCATCTGCCGTCTGTCTCGGTTGCCAGGACAGTGTCTTCCTGTTGACCCCTGGTGATAAGGCCCTGACCCTTACAGACACACTGCTCCTGTTCTGTATCGACATCTCAGCATCCATGAGTATCACCTCCCAGGTTTGAACACAAGACCATTAGGGTTATTTGTTAGTGTTTTCCCCAGGCTCTGTAAGGTTAGAATAAATGTGATAAGGATACCACTAAAATCAATTTTGTTCTGTAAAATCAATAGTTTTCTGTTTTAAGTAGTTTCACATTCAGTGCTGGTTGAAGCTGTATTTCTGACTATTTAAACTGGCCACAGTATATACTGACTACAACCCTCTTGGGAGATTGAGATGAGCAGTGAAATTCTCTCTTTTTCTTGTGCCAGGTGTTGGAAGGAAAACAGCCAATCTACAGATCACGTCTTCAGGTCAACCATCTTTGATTATTTAATGGGCATAAGTGGCTACATTTGGGAGATGTTGTGATGATCGCAGTAACTACCAGTAAATGAAATATGCAGTGGCAGATTCACGATCATTTGCTTTGCTAGAATTGATAATGGTCTGTGGTCGTGTATATGCTGGTAATGATAACACCAATGCGGATTTTAAACCAGTTTGTCCAGGAAGCAGTGTTACAGAGTGTTCAGAAGCTGAGTGAAACACAACCACACATGCGAGTAGGACTCATCACATTCAACAATCAGGTTCAATATCACACCCATTTCTCATTGACACGATTGACTATTTTTGCGTGTTGATATCTAATGAAATTGTGTTTCCATGCTCTTTACATAAACATTTTTTTTGGGGGCTGTAGGTATCAAATCTATGTTTTGTGTGTGACATTTCATATTCACTGATTTGGATTCAGTATTTGGATGCATTCATCCAATAGTTGGGTGTAAATCTGAAGTTATTTTGATCCGTATCTTAATATCATCCAGTAATGTTTGTCTTGACAGGTGACTCTGCATGGATATGAAGAGTTCACCTCCCGTTTTTTGTGGGGTGCGGAGTTGATTGACAGTGAATACCTGAAGGAAGCAGCGTTCAGCTTCCCCAGTCCACCCCCCCTCTCCAGGACCAGGGACTGTCTACAGAGAGAGATTCTAGGGTAATGTTGAGAGGGGCAATAAAAACAAACTCTACATTTTAATTTGAGGGCCCATGTGGTCCAAGAGCATATAAGCCACGGACTCATTCAAAATGGTCCAATTAACTAATAATTTAATGAAATAATGGTATGTTGTCACTTCCTCTTTTCATTAAAAGATTGTCTGAGAGTGGTGCCATGGCTCTAGGTCCAGCTTCTCTTGTAGCCATCGCGATGGCTTCTCGGCAACCAGGGTCAAAGGTCAGTCAGTCCCATAGTTCCAGTGCTCTGAATACACACTGTATCTGTTTTGTTTATGATGTAGTACCAATAGAATGTATTGCCCTCTTCCCAGGTGATCATCTGCACAGATGGAAAGGCCAACACAGACCTGGGGAATCTGGAGGGGGAGGGCATTGATGCTCAACCTTGCCTCTCCTCCACTATCTTCTACCACGACCTGGGGGAGTACGCTGCTAGCCATGGGTCGGTGCAACTCTGTACTGTCTTCACTAGCTACATTTTCCCTTCTATTTGAGCATCACAGTGGAGAACCTATTTTACCTTGAAATAGCTCATTTTCCTACAGACTATGTTGATAGCCTTTAAGGTATTAACATAAGTGATTTTCAGATATTGAATACTATAAGCAAGCACTTACAGTATGTAACCCTTTCTCTCCTAGGGTGACAGTATCAGTGTTGGCTATCGAGGGGACAGACTGCAGACTTGATGAGCTGGGGAGACTAGCAGACCGCACAAGTGGAAAGGTATGTGATACAATAAGTAATCTTGTATTACTCTCCTTTGTGCTGTGTATGTCATTGAGCTACAATCCTATTTGGCCCGTATGTGATCAGAGTCCATTGTGCAATATGTGTCTTTTAATATGGTACTGTACGTGTCATCCTTTCCCCCTAGGTGGTGATAGCAAGTCCACATGAACTATACAGTGAATTTGAGGAGATTATAGAGAACAGGACAATAGCGACACACTGCAGTGTCACTTTGCTGCTCCCCCCAACTCTGCAAGTGTTGAATTAAACATCTGTATATTCATGTGTATTTTCAAATATAGTATATGTGTTGTGGGTAGATGTTTGTATATGTATAGTGCATTCGTAATGTGTATGTACGTCACCATCAGTATTTCAAATTAAGTGGTGTAAACGCTTAAGAACCCCAGTTGTATGCTCGTCCTCAATCATTTTTTGGGGTGAATTGACAATCATAAATTGTAAATGGCAAATCTAGCACTGTCACACCAGCGATACATTTGGACAGAGATCCTTGATTTGACTGGAAAGGGCCTTCATCGTTCGCCCTCATTCGCTCTTCCGCCAGGTGTGTGAAAGGAGAGAGGGAGGCTGGCAACAGGGGGACCAGAGAGGTGGGAAATGTGGCATCAGACACAGAAATCACCTTTCAATTTGGAGCGAGGGAACACGGCTCACAGGGAGAGGGTGAGAACAGAGGGATGAAGAGGAGGACCAGTCAAAGATTTAAGGATTAGGGACAAAGTTCACAGAGGAATACATTTGTAATATTTTTTTCTTTCTCTGACGTTTAGTGTCAGCCCCAGTGGCAGGTGGCCGTGTGTCTGTTCAGTTGCAGCTGAGATACAGACAGAAGGATGGACACAGTATGCTCAGAGTGCTGACTGCTGATAGAGAGGTGACGAATGACAGGTAATGGGACACGTCTAGAACTCACTCAAGCGGTTTCCAGCATTCATGACATGTGAATTCAGAAATGCCTTTTGTTGACAGTTTTTTCTACCAGAAAGACTAGTTAAAGTCAAAGAATGATAGAAATGTGTTTACACATCACAATCCACTCCAAAACAATTTGATAGGAGAATAATAATGGTGACAACCATGATAGGAGTCATGATAATAACTTAACACTGTAACCCTCTCTCCTCTCCCTCTCAGCTCAGTGGTCCTCTCCGATCTGTTTCTAGCCATCATTCAGCTCAACTCATCCCAGGCCAGCGCCGCTCTAGCTGTCAGGGGCCGCTTCCAAGACGCAAAGAGTGAGGGGGAGACACAGAGGCAACTGATGGAGAGAGCCCTGTGAGTGAATGATTTAGTGAGAAGGTTGACGGACAGCAAAGTGTGGCAAAGTGTGTGTGTGTGTGTGTGTGTGTGTGTGTGTGTGTGTGTGTGTGTGTGTGTGTGTGTGCGTGTGCGTGTGCGTGTGCGTGTCTTGTGCGCGCGTGTGTGGAGGCAGAGCCTCAGAATGGGCGCTAATTAGTGAGTAAGCCTGACAGCCGGATTCACATGAGTGAACAAGGCCTGTTTTTGTGTGTGTGGGTGCGCGAGAGTTCGAATATGTGTGTGAGCATGCGCACGTTTGTGCTTGTGTGCTGGCTGGTCAATTCTGCTGTACATAGGCATTTGTCAACTTGTATTTGTGTATACGTGGCAACATGCTTGTCTTTTGCTACCTTTTCAGAGAGTATAGTAGAAGTGCAGAAGACAAACTGATTTATTCAAAATGGCTTAAAACCATGGACCCTATACACAACAGCCCACAAAACTACACTAGGGTAGGTCTGTGGGTGCAGTATTGAGACGATTGTGAAAGAGAAACTGTGTAAGATGATGGTGCATTCTTTAATACATTCTGTTTAGTAATTGAAGACTAATTGTCATTGGGGTTTTTTCCATCTTAGAAACAATCCATACTCTCTGATACACCACAGGTAATGTATAACATATTCATTGATATAGAACCCTGATATGAACATTACAACATATTTTCACCCAAACTACAATTGCCTTTATGGTAATATCTAGTGTACAATTCAGATACACAAATCATGCTATTTTACCTTCGCAATCTCAAGCTCCTATCCAAATACTTCCTCTAGTCTCCCCTGCTAATCTCCCTCCTTTATATCTCTCTCCTCTTCAGTCTCTAACGGACATGGGTGCTGCACTGCTGTACAGCATGAAGAACAGAAACAGGAGGCCTATTTCACTGAAGGAAAAGCAACAACACTGATTGGTGGCTACTGACTATTCCTGATATCCTTGGAAGTTATTCAAGTTCTACCGACTTCTAGGGGAGTCCTATTTATGCACAAATCTAACTAATTAATGTATCTAACAAAAATTCTACATCTGGAAATATATTATTTTAAATAGTATTAGCTGTTGATATTGTACTTGTTTATTCTATTTGTAAAAACAACTTTCACAAAGAAATAATATAACTGTCACGACTTCCACCGAAGTCGCCTCCTCTCCTTGTTCGGGCGGCGTTCGGCGGTCGACGTCACCGGCTTTCTAGCCATCGCCGCTCAGCTGTTATTTTGTTGTAATTGCTTTTGTCTTGTTCACCCCGCACCTGGTTTGTTTTCCAGTGATTGCGGCGTGTATTTATTTCCGGTGAATATGTTTTGTCATTGTGTGGAATTGTTCTTTGTTACATGCGTAATTAGTGCAGGCTCATTTTCTCCGGGTAACGTTTGTTGTCCCGTGTTTGTATTTTGTATTCACCTGGACTGTGTTTATGTCGTGGCGCTAGACACTCATTTTTGTGGCCTAGAATATTGACGCGTATTTTGCGTTCCTTCTTTTGTTTGTTTGTGCCATTAAAGTGTGCGCTTTTACGACACGTTCCGCTCTCCTGCGCCTGATTTCACCCCAGTAGCGCAAATCGTGACAGAATTCCACACCATACATGGAATCAGCAGGAGCCGGCACTCCAGCCCTTGGAGTTGAGGATCGTGTCCAAGAACACTCAAGAATGCTCCAACAACTCGGATCCATGATGGACCGGGTTGTCCAGACTTTGGACCGCTTGGAGAGACAGGAGGTCTCTCCCGCGCCTCGACTGGCACGACCAGATCCCCATCTACCCGTCCCTCCTGGAGCCAGTCCCAGTGGGATGCGCCTCTCCCTTCCCAGGGAGTATGATGGGTCAGCAGCACGGTGCCAGGGTTTTCTCCTCCAACTGGACCTGTATCTGGCCACCGTCCACCCAGCTCCCTCGGGAAGGGAGAGGGTGTCAGCCCTCGTCTCATGCCTCTCGGGGAGAGCTCTGGAGTGGGCCAACGCTGTGTGGAGCGAGGGAGACGCGGCGCTGGACCACTTCGATGAGTTCACCCGCCGCTTCCGGGCCGTCTTCGACCATCCACCCGAGGGCAGGGCGGCGGGAGAACGACTCTTCCACCTGAGGCAGGGGACGAGGAGCGCCCAGGAGTTCGCCCTGGAATTCCGGACCCTGGCAGCCGGAGCGGGATGGAACGACAGAGCTCTCATCGACCACTATCGATGCAGCCTGCGCGAGGACGTCCGACGGGAGTTAGCCTGCAGGGATGCCACCATCTCGTTTGACCAACTGGTGGATTTGTCCATCCGGTTGGATAACCTGCTGGTCACCCGCGGACGTCCAGAGAGGGCTCTGTCCGTTCCATCTTCCTGCTCCCCCCGCTCCGGTACCCATGGAACTGGGAGGGGCTGCCCTTAGGGAGGCTGGAGGAGGGACCAACACGTGCACTATCTGTGGCCGCAGAGGTCACACTGCCGGTCGGTGTCGGGTTGGTTCCTCTGGGAGTCGAGGCAACAGGCAGGGCACTCTGGCGTCACCCCAGGTGAGTCGGCACCACACTCGTCCAGAGTCTTCTGTTGTTCACCTGTTTTTACCTGTTTGTTTTCCCGAGTTCTCCCCGCATTCCCAGCATAAGGCGCTCGTCGATTCAGGTGCGGCTGGGAACTTTATCGACAGAGCATTCGCCGTTAGTTTAGGAATTCCCATTATTCCTGTGGTTAGACCTTTCCCGGTACACGCTCTGGATAGTCGACCATTAGGGTCCGGGCGAATCAGGGAGGTTACCATCTCCTTGGCCATGGTGACGCAGGGAGGTCACCAGGAGAAAATCAGTCTCTTTCTTATTGACTCTCCTGCGTTTCCCGTGGTACTTGGTCTTCCCTGGTTGGCTCATCACGACCCCATCATTTCATGGCAACAGAAGGCTCTTAAGGGGTGGTCGAAAGAGTGCTCGGGGAGGTGTTTAGGAGTTTCCGTTGGTGCTACCACGGTGGAGAGTCCAGACCAGGTCTCCACCGTGCACATCCCTCCAGAATATGCCGATTTGGCTCTCGCCTTCTGTAAGAAGAAGGCGACTCAATTACCACCCCATCGACGGGGGGGGATTGTGCGATAAATCTCCAGGTAGACGCTGCACTTCCTAGGAGTCACGTGTATCCCCTGTCGCAAGCGGAGACAGCGGCTATGGAGACATATGTCTCTGAATCCCTGCGCCAGGGGTACATTCGGTCCTCCATTTCACCTGTCTCCTCGAGTTTCTTTTTTGTGAAAAAGAAGGATGGGGGTTTGCGCCCGTGCATTGACTATCGAGGTCTTAATAAAATCACGGTGAGGTACAGTTACCCGCTGCCTCTTATTTCTACCGCGACAGAGTCCATGCACGGGGCGCGCTTTTTCACGAAACTGGATCTCAGGAGCGCGTACAATCTGGTGCGTATCCGGGAGGGAGACGAGTGGAAGACTGCATTTAGTACTACCTCAGGCCACTATGAGTACCTGGTCATGCCGTACGGGTTAATGAATGCTCCATCAGTCTTCCAATCCTTCGTAGACGAAATTTTCAGGGACCTGCACGGGCAGGGTGTAGTGGTGTATATTGATGACATTTTGATATACTCTGCTACACGCTCCGAGCATGTGTCTTTGGTGCGCAAGGTGCTAGGCAGACTGTTGGAGCATGACCTGTACGTGAAGGCTGAGAAATGCCTGTTCTTTCAGCAGTCCGTCTCCTTCCTAGGGTATCGCATTTCCACATCAGGGGTGGAGATGGAGAATGACCGCAAATCAGCCGTGCTAAATTGGCCGACTCCTACCACGGTAAAAGAGGTGCAGCGTTTTTTAGGGTTTGCCAATTACTACCGGAGATTTATCCGGGGTTTTGGCCAGGTGGCTGCTCCCATTACCTCACTGCTGAAGGGGGGTCCGGCGCGTCTGCAGTGGTCAGCTGAGGCGGGTAGGGCCTTTGATCAACTAAGGGCTCTGTTCACTTCGGCTCCCGTGCTGGCCCATCCGGACCCCTCCTTGGCGTTCATAGTAGAGGTGGACGCGTCCGAGGCTGGGATAGGAGCCGTGCTCTCTCAGCGCTCGGGCACGCCACCGAAACTTCGCCCCTGTGCGTTCTTCTCTAAGAAGCTCAGCCCAGCGGAGAGGAACTATGATGTGGGGGACCGGGAGTTGTTGGCTGTGGTTAAGGCTCTGAAGGCGTGGAGACATTGGCTTGAGGGGGCTAGACACCCTTTTCTCATCTGGACTGACCACCGCAACCTGGAGTACATCCGGGCAGCTAGGAGACTGAATCCTCGTCAGGCAAGGTGGGCCATGTTTTTTTCTCGCTTTGTGTTTACCCTGTCTTACAGACCAGGGTCCCAAAATAAGAAGGCAGACGCACTGTCCCGACTGTACGACACCGAGGAGCGGCCCAATGAGCCGACTCCTATTATCCCAGCCTCCTGTCTGGTAGCACCGGTTGTGTGGGAGCTGGACGCGGACATTGAGCAGGCATTACGCACTGAGCCCGCCCCCCTCCAGTGTCCGGTCGGGCGTCGGTACGTTCCGCTTGCTGTCCGTGACCAGTTGATAAATTGGGTTCACACGTCACCCTCCTCTGGTCATCCGGGGATCGGTCGGACGGTGCGTTGTCTGACTGGGAAGTACTGGTGGCCCACCTTGGAAAAGGACGTGAGGTTTTACGTTTCCTCCTGTTCGGTGTGCGCTCAGTGTAAGGCTCCGAGACACCTACCCAAAGGTAAATTACATCCCTTACCCGTTCCACAACGGCCCTGGTCGCACCTGTCGGTGGATTTTCTGACGGATCTTCCACTTTCACAGGGAAACACTACGATCCTGGTCGTTGTGGACCGTTTCTCTAAGTCCTGTCGTCTCCTCCCTCTGCCCGGTCTCCCTACGGCCCTACAAACAGCGGAGGCCTTATTTACACACGTCTTCCGGCACTACGGGGTACCAGAGGATATAGTGTCTGATCGGGGTCCCCAGTTCACTTCGAGAGTCTGGAGGGCGTTTATGGAGCGTCTGGGGGTCTCGATCAGCCTTACCTCGGGTTTTCACCCCGAGAGCAACGGGCAGGTGGAGAGTTAACCAAGAGGTGGGCAGGTTTCTGCGGTCCTACTGCCAGGACCGGCCGGGAGAGTGGGCAGCGTTCGTGCCCTGGGCAGAGATGGCACAGAACTCACTCCGACACTCATCCACTAACCTCTCCCCCTTTCAGTGTGTATTGGGGTATCAGCCGGTTCTGGCACCGTGGCATCAGAGTCAGACCGAGGCTCCTGCGGTGGACGAGTGGTTCAAGCGCGCGGAGGAGACATGGAAAGCTGCCCATGATCACCTCCAGCAGGCCGCGCTGCGCCAAAAGACCAGCGCGGACCGTCACCGCAGTGAGACCCCGGTGTTCGCACCAGGGGACCGGGTCTGGCTCTCGACCCGAAACCTGCCCCTCCGCCTGCCCTGCCGGAAGCTGGGTCCGCGGTTTGTGGGGCCATTTAAAGTCCTGAGGAGAGTGAATGAGGTGTGTTACAGGTTACAGCTTCCTCCCGATTACCATATTAACCCCTCATTCCATGTGTCTCTCCTCAGGCCGGTGGTGGCTGGTCCACTCCAGGGATCTGAGGTGCGGGAGGTTCCTCCACCCCCTCTGGACATCGAGGGGGCCCCGGCGTACTCCGTCCATTCCATCCTGGATTCGAGGCGTCGGGCGGGGGGCCTTCAGTACCTCGTGGAGTGGGAGGGGTACGGTCCGGAGGAGAGGTGCTGGGTCCCGGTGGCTGACGTGTTGGACCCTGAACTGCTGCGGGATTTCCACCGTCGCCGACCGGATCGCCCTGCTCCTCGCCCTCCGGGTCGGCCCCGAGGCCGGTGTCGGCGCACCGCTGGAGCCGCGCGTCAGGGGGGGGGTACTGTCACGACTTCCACCGAAGTCGCCTCCTCTCCTTGTTCGGGCGGCGTTCGGCGGTCGACGTCACCGGCTTTCTAGCCATCGCCGCTCAGCTGTTATTTTGTTGTAATTGCTTTTGTCTTGTTCACCCCGCACCTGGTTTGTTTTCCAGTGATTGCGGCGTGTATTTATTTCCGGTGAATATGTTTTGTCATTGTGTGGAATTGTTCTTTGTTACATGCGTAATTAGTGCAGGCTCATTTTCTCCGGGTAACGTTTGTTGTCCCGTGTTTGTATTTTGTATTCACCTGGACTGTGTTTATGTCGTGGCGCTAGACACTCATTTTTGTGGCCTAGAATATTGACGCGTATTTTGCGTTCCTTCTTTTGTTTGTTTGTGCCATTAAAGTGTGCGCTTTTACGACACGTTCCGCTCTCCTGCGCCTGATTTCACCCCAGTAGCGCAAATCGTGACAATAACTTGCTGCTGTACTTGTCTATGCACACTATCAGAACGTCATGTCAGAACTGCGATGGCACATAGTAAGTGAAATGGGTTTGTACCTACGGTGCCTTATTCCACAGCTTGTTGTGTTACAGCCTGCCTTCCAAATGTATTAAATCGATATTACCCATCTACACAATACCCCATAATGACGAACTGAAAACATGTTCTTAGAAAATGTTGCAAATGTCTTGAAAATGAAATAAATATCTAATTTACATAAGTATTCACACCCCTGAGTCAATACTTTGTAGAAGCACCTGTGGCAGCGATTACAGCTGTGAATCTCTAAGAGCTTTCCATACCTGGATTGCGCAACATTTGCCCATTATTATTTTCATAGTTCTTCAAGCTCTGTCAAATTGGTTGTTGATAATTGCTAGACAACCATTTTCAGGTCTTGCCATATATTTTCAAGTAGATTTAAGTCAACTGTAACTCTGCCACTCAGGAACATTCACTTTCTTCTTGGTAAACAACTCCAGTGTAGATTTGGTGTTGTGTTTCAGATTATTGTCCTGCTGAACGGTGAATTCATCTCCCAGTGGCTGGTGGAAAGCAGACCCTTTACTTAGTACTTTGTTGAAGCACCTTTGGCAGCGATTACAGCCTTGAGTCTTCTTGGGAAGGACGCTACAAGCTTGGCACACCTGTATTTGGGGAGTTTCTCCCATTCTTCTCTACAGATCCTATCAAGCTGTCAGGTTGGATGGGGAGCGTCGCTGCACAGCTATTTTCAGGTCTCTCCAGAAATGTTCGATCTGGTTCCAAGTCCGGGCTCTGGCTGGGCCACTCAAGGACATTAAGAGACTTGTCCCAAAGCCACTCCTGCGTTGTCTTGGCTGTGTGCTTAGGGTCGTTGTCCTGTTTGAAGGTGAACCTTCACCCCAGTCTGAGTTCCTGAGTGCTCTGGAACAGGTTTTCATCAAGGATCTCTCTGTACTTTGCTCTGTTTATCTTTCCCTCAAGCCTGACTAGTCTCCCAGTTCCTGCCCCAGAAAAACATCCCCACAGCATGATGCTGCCACCACCATGCGTCACCGTAGGGATGGTGGCAAGTTTCCTCCAGACATGACACTTGGCATTTAGGCGAAAGAGTTCAATTTTGGTTTCATCAGACCAGATAAGTTTCTCATGGTCTGAGAGTCATTTAGGTGCCTTTTGGCAAACTCCAAGCGGGCTGTCATCTGCATTTTACTGAGGAGTGGTTTCCGTCTGGCCACTCTACCATAAAGGCCTGATTGGTGGAGTGCTGCAGAGATGGTTGTCCTTCTGGAAAGTTCTCCCATCTCCACAAAGGAACTCTGGAGCTCTGTCAGAGTGACCATCGGGTTCTTGGTCACCGCCCATACCAAGGCCCTTCTTCCCCAATTTTTTTGTTTGGCCAGGCGGCCAGCTCTAGGAGGAGTATTGGTGGTTCCAAACTTCTTCCATTTAAGAATGATGGGGGCCATTGTGTTCAATGCTAGAGAAATGTTTTGGTACCCTTCCCTAGATCTGTGCCTTGACACAATCCTGTCTCAGAGCTCTACGGACAATTCCTTCGACCTTATGGCTTGGTTTTTGATCTGACATGCACTGTCAACTGTTAGACCTTGTATAGACAGGTGTGTGCCTTTCCAAATCATGTTCAATCAATTGAATTTACCCCAGGTGGACTCCAAACAAGTTGTAGAAACAGCTCAAGGATGATTAATGGAAACAGGATGCACCTGAGCTCAATGTTGAGTGGGTCTAAATACTTATGTAAATAAGGTATTTCTGTTTTTTTTACAACGTTTGCTAAATATTCAAAAAGCCTGTTTTCGCTTTATGGGCTATTTATGGGCTATTGTGTGTAGATTGATGAGAAAATGTTTTATTTAATCAATTTCAGAATAAGGCTGTAAGGTAACATAATGTAGAAAAAGTCAAGGGGTCTGAATACGAATGCACTCTAACACTTTATATTAAGGACAAAAAGTGAATTGCTTTGCCAATTTATTTGCAGTATTACGTTAGTGCCTTGTTGCAAACAGGATGCATGTTTTTGAATATTTGTACTCTGTACAGGCTTCTTTCCTTCTTCCTTATTTTCCCTCTGTCAATTAGGGTAGTATTGTGGAGTAACTACAATGTTGTTGATCCATCCTCAGTTTTCTCCCATCACAGCAATTCAACTCTGTAACTGTTTTAAAGTCACATTTGACCTCATGGTGAAATCCCTGAAATCCTTCCTCTCCGGCAACCGAGTTAGGAAGAACGCCTGTATCTTTGTATTGACTGGGTGTATTGACACCATCCAAAGTGTAATTAATAACTTCATGCTCAAAAAGATATTCAATGTCTTCTTTTTTTTATTTTGACCCATCTACCAATAGGTGCCCTCTGTTTTCCAATGCGAGGCATTGGAAAACATCCCTGGTCTTTGTGATTGAATCTGTGTTTGAAATTCACTGCTCGACAGAGGGACATTACAGATAATTGAATGTGTGGGGTACGGAGATGAGAAAAATTGAAATTGGTCATTGAAAAATCATGTTAAACACTATTATTGCAAACAGAGTGAGTCTATGCAGCTTATGTGACTTGTTAATCAATATTTTACACCTGTACATATTTAGACTTGCCCTAACAAGGGGGTTGAATAATTATTGATATTTCAGCTTTTCATTTTTAATTAATTTGTCAAATTTTTTAAACAGAATTACATTTCGATATTATGAGATACTGTGTTTAGGCCAGTGACAAAAAAAACTACATTGAATCCATTTTAAATTCAGGCTGTAACACAACAAAATGTGGAAAAAGTCAAGGGGAGTGAATACTTTCTGAAAGCACTGTAACACCCTCTCTAGCTTAGCATGTATTTTCACCCTGACCAGAAAACACTAGAAATGCCTGACTCAGACACACCATCATATAGGTGTTTCTACACCCATAAGCATAGTTTGAACAGCAAAAACTGCTGCCAAGAATGAGAATGTAGGAATCTTGGACAGATTATTTAGCATTATTAGCCGTTTAAGCTGGCACAGACATGACACATGATAAAAAAGAAAACAGTAAATCCAATGTTAGACCTACACATTACACATTTATAGTTAAAAAGGTCCAGTGTGGGTTCCCTGCAGGCTCAACATTTACAGAGGTAGTGGAAAATAGAGTAAAAACAGAACAAGACTGAAGTTACAATGACCAGGCCTGAAATAGAGGCTAAAGCATAGATAGACATACGTTTCTCTGGTGCCGCCCTCACCAAGCAAATATGTATCTCTGGGCAGATAGCTGACTTACACTTGAATGGACCTTCATCTACTTTAGGTAGGTTCCAGAACAGAAGCACATAGACAAACCAGACCTCCACCATAATACGCAGCACGGTGCTGAGCAGGTAGAAGCCCACAGTGCCCCTGTCTTTGTGGAGGTCAATCACCATCTTCCCTGGGGGTTCAGATTCAGCCACACTGACACTCTTCCCCTGGGCCTCCAACTCCCCGGTAGTTTTCCTCTGCCAGGAGCTCCTCTTCTGGGCAGCAGAGCGGAGGTGGGAGGCAAAGAGCTCCATAAGGAGGACAGACATGATGAGGAGGATGAAGAAAAAGTTCCAGGCCACCATGACAGGCTTGTCAAAGTGTTGATTGAAGCAGCCTCGGGTGCACAAGTCCTGGGTGGTGTTACAGCTGAAGTCCGCGTCCAGCTTGAACCAGGGCATCTCGGCCACGAACAGAACCACCAGGCGCATACAGAGGAAGCCAAACCACAGCGAGCGGCACTTGTAGGTGGTAGTGGTGTCCACTGCCGTGCGGAGGATTGGAATGAGCCCTGTTACGATGGCTGCCATTATTTCTGCTTGTCTTTGTTATGAAACTACTGTAGCAGTGATCTAGCAAGAGGAGAAAGGTACCAAATCGGGCAATGTATCAAGATACATGTTCACATATTCGCATTGAAGAGCAATAAACATTTATTTTTGTCAACAATAATATTCAACGTTATAAGAAATGTTGTAAGATTACAGTAAATATTCAAATATGCTTACAACCATACTTTAATTTCAACACTTTTCCTTGGTATATTTGACATGAAGCGGCTGTAATAACAGGAGATGCCAACTTACCGTTAAAAGTCATTTCCATGAACTTCATAGTGTCTGTTGAAAACCTTTTATAGGTTGTAAAATGGCATTGTCATCAACATCAGTGTTACCATGTCTCACCTTTTATTCTGCTGACTCAACCAATGGTACTTCTCTTTTTTGTCCCTCAGTGACCCTCCCGTTTTAAACTATTGTTTGTATAAGTCTGTGTGTAAGGTGTTTTGGTTGAATATCTATGCTTTTGATGATACCATAGGCAACTATTATATGTATTTGCATCTAACTGTAATATGATATGTTATCATATACCCTGAACGTATGTCATATGCCTAATAATATGCCATTACATAAGACATGATGGTTCTTCTCCAACAGGTCAATTTAGGCATTCAGGGTTTTCTTAAAAAAAGAGCCATTTCACGAGAAAGCAACTTCAGTCCATCAATGCTATTAAGTAAACTGTTTACTTACATATTCCATTGCAATAATTATGAGAACTGAATAGAAATCAAAATACCCAACAGTCCATGGAAGAAAAAAAAAACAGGACTTAATATCACGACTCAAACAATGTTATAGCCTATGTTTAGACAGAAATGACCTAACCGTGGAATTAAGATTAGTAGTTTAGCCTACACACTAATCAATATACACTGAGTTCACAAAACATTAAGAACACCTGCACTTTCCATGACAGACTGACCAGGTGGATCTAGGTAAAATCTATGATCCCTTATTGATGTCGCTTGTTAAATCCACTTTAATCAGTGTAGATGAAGGGGATGTTAAAGAATGATTTTTAAGCCTTGATACATGGATTGTGTATGTGTGCCATTCAGAGGGTGAATTGGCAAGACAAAATATTGAAGTGCCTTTGAACAGAGTATGGTAGTAGGTGTGAGGTGTACCGGTTTGTGTCAACTGCAACGCTGCTGGGTTTTCCACTCTCAACAGTTTCTCGTTTGTATCAAGAATGATCCACCACCCAAAGTTCATCCAGCAAACTTGACACAACTGTGGGAAGCATTGGAGTCATCATGGGCCAGCAACCCTATGAGTCCACGGCTGACAAATTAAGACTGTTGAGGGCAAACGGGGGGTGCAACTCAATATTAGGAAGGTGTTCCTAATATTTGGTATACTCAGTGTATAGCCTATGACACAAAACAATACATTCTTATGAACAAATCATGACAATGAAATAAGTTGATGACAGATGTCAGGTTTTGTATAGTATAAAACATAATGTACATTATATAGCATAAATAACACGTTTTAAATCACAAATACAAGTCATCCTACACACAAGACAGTTGAGGGCAATTGAAAGTGAAAAGTCTAATTATTTCAAATTGTTATCAATAGGTTATCAATATCCTTTGTTTAAGGATGGGAATTAAGCAGTTTTTTAACCATACTATTGTTAAAAATATTCAAGGCATCTGGCTGTTGAGTCATAATTCATTCAACACAAACAGTTATGGTCTTTTCAGAGTCGGTCTTCCTTATCGATATACATGGGCGTGGTCTGAAAGGTCACAGGAACAGTCACTGGAATAGTCACCGGTATAGTCAGACAAATTGCACCAGGTTCAAGAGTAGACGAGGAAACTTCAATGGGTGGAGGTGGCGAGGGAAGAGGCTCTGTGTGTGCAATGTGTGTGTCAGAGAGGGGGAAGGTGGGCATGGGGTCGCGGTGGGTGCGTAAGTGCTTGCGGAGATAGGCGGCAAACAGAAAGGCTTTGCTACAGTGGGGGCAGACGTGGTTGCGGTTGGTCGAGTGGATCCGCTGGTGTTTCCGCAACCCGGCTTTGTTGAGGAAACCTTTGCCGCAGCTGTCGCAGACGTGGGGTCGCGGTTTGGGGTGCATCTTCTCGTGGGCTTGCAGGTCAGACAGCAGTACAAACTCCTCCCGGCAGGTCGCGCATACGTGTGGGCCCATGGGCAGGGGGGCCACGGTGGTGGAAAGAGGGGAGACGGTGTGAAGAGCCTCATGGGCCTGAACCTCCTCCCAGGTTCCAAAGGTGACGTCACAGTGTGAACAGGAGAACTGGGGGAGGGAGGTGTGAGCGAGGAAGACTGCTGCAACTGTTTCAGGTACCGCCTGCTGTGGTAGCAGCGCAGGCCTCTCAGCCAGGTGAGTGCGCTCGTGCTTCCGTAGGCTGGAGGAGACCACGAAGGACTTGAAGCACAAGTCACATTTGAATGGGCGCTCGCCGGAGTGCACCCTTCGGTGCTTGTTGAGACTGGAGCGCTCGGCAAAGGACTTGCCGCACTCCGTGCAGGAGAAGGGCCGCAGCCCTGTGTGCACCAGCATGTGACGTCGCAGGTCCCAGGACGCCACAAACGCCTTGTCGCAGCTCTGACACTTGTAGGGCCGCTGCCCGGAGTGCACCCGCTGATGCACGGCCAGGTCAGCAGGCTGCCGGAATCTCTTGGCACACTTGTCACAGGGGTAGGGCTTGAACCCTGAATGGGCCCTCTGGTGCCGGCGGAAACTGGAGGGGTCTGAGAACATCTTCCCACACTGCGGGCAGAGGAATGGCTTCTCACCCGAGTGAGTGCGCAGGTGAGACTGATAGGAGGAGAGCTGAGTGAAGCCTTTTCCACACTGCTCACACTGGTAGGGTTTGCTCTGGGAGTGAATGCGGAGGTGACAAGCCAGGGAGGAGGAACGGGAGAAGGCCTTGCCGCAGTCTGAACACAGGTAGGGCTTCTCTCCTGTGTGAGACCGTTCATGGTTCTTCAGGTCTTTCAGCTCAGTGTACGTCTTCCCACACTTCTCACAGGAGTATGGCCGGTGGCCCTGGTGGTTGCGCCTGTGCTTCCGGTAAACAGAGGGGTCGGCAAAGCTCTTCCCGCACTCGGCACAAAAATAGGGCTTCTCCCCCGTGTGAGAGCGCAGGTGCACCTTCAGCTTGGACAGAGTGGGGTAGCTCTTGGAGCAATGGGGGCAGGAATACGGCCGCTCGCCGCTGTGCTGCGTCATATGAATACGCAGGCATATGGCCTGCATGAAGGTCTTGCCGCATTCGGTGCAGACAAAAGGCTTCTCCCCCGTATGGGAGCGGCTGTGGTTGCGTAGCTCCGTTGGGGTCTTGTAAGCCTTGTGACACTGATCGCACTGAAAGGGGCGCTGAGCAGAGTGAGAGCGCTGGTGCTTGGAGAGCTGGGCTCTGCTGGGGAACGTTTTGCTGCACTGAGAGCATGTATGCTGTTTTTGCCCTTGCTGCTCCTTACTGTGGGCAGACAGCTTATGGCTCCGGAGAGCCAAGGGGCTACTGAAAGCCTCCTGGCAGGCAGAGCATTTGAAAGAATGCTTGGATTTCTTTGGAGGTCTGCCTTTGCCTCTCTTTTTTACAGGGGGCTCCTCTACCTCCAGCTTTTTGCTCTCCTCACTCGGTTCAGCAAGGGGGGTATCTTGCTCTGTAGGTGGTGGGCTGCCAGGCTGGGGAGAGGCCATCCTTTAAGTTATATGCTTGTGATGCTAAGGAAATTAGAATATAAGAAAAATACATAAGTAAATCTGAAGATGACACATCCAGTCATGCATTTCTTAATCAAGCTTGGTAAATGTTCAGTAGGCAGTAATGATTTTACCATCATGTAAAATAGTGAGCAGATTGAGACTCGATCCAAGATTATTTATATCATGTTTTCAAATATAATTTGTACTGGCTGTGCAGGGGAAAACTAGTGAAGCAACGTTTCATTAATAATGTGGAGGGGTAAATCTCAAAATGGCTGGCATTAGGACCTCAGGGACAATTCAACTAAACGCTTGTTATAAAAAGAAGTTGGCATGAAAAACACGAATCTCAAATAAATCGAATTTCTTTAACAAAATAACGTGCGTTTTCCAAGTTAAATTATTACTGGAGCGCATATATCAGGAGACAATAATTCAACAAAAATGGGAAACTGAAGCGATTTTAGCGTACTTGTGCTAAACTCAAAATGGCTGGCTTTAGGACCGGCTGAACAAGCTCATTCGCCCTCTGGGGTCATCCTCGCATGAGATGGCTCCGCATCTGTATTTGGAATGAATGTGTATTATAATATGAAAACGATTGCTTACCTTTTTATCTTCGTCCGGGCATTCAGGATCAGTTCAAATGTCCAGCTATGAAGCCCCAATAAGTGCGTTTACAGTGAAGCCCTATGATTGGTGTTGGTGGAGGAGGACGGCTTTAGGACCATGACGACAGCGCTATTCTCGAGCGTGAAACAGTGCAGCACTTGCGTGGGTCACAATTTCTCGCAAATATAAACGTTGGCTTTATGGATTTTCTCATATTTGACCAGCTGTAGTGCATTTTACAGCTAGCAAGATGTCGGAGAGCCGCGTGAATGGCTTTATTTGGAAGAACTGCCGGTAAGAGGTGTTCTATTGAGAGGGGAAATAATGAAATGGCACGCTGCTGTTTTGCCAAATGTTTCCATCGTTTGCGTGGATGGTTGACGTCGCGCAGATGGGGTTGTTAATATTTTTGGAATGAGCTAGGGCCTAATTGGGATGGAAAACGTTTTAGTCACCTTGTTTTGAATTTGATTTGACGTACCAGTCCTGCTTATAATTTGACATGACAACTCCACAAATAGTTTTGTAGACAACGCACAGTTATGTGTGCATGACAGAACGACGAAGGGGGACTTATTTTAGTGGTACACACATCCTGTTTCCTAGCAACAAGAGCAGGAAGAATGTGTAATGGAATGGAATGAAGGAGGGGAAAAAGACAATTGAAGAAGACTTGTCCATTTATCAATAGAACATTTTCGCTTTGTGGTGAGGAAAAACATTGACCTGGATTTAAATGCCATAGGTTACATCAGAAACTACAGAATATATTTGGCAGGACGCACGAATCAAATGGATGGTAAAAACAGAGTATCGCTTTTTGCTGCAATGTTTGTTTAGCTAGCTAAGCATGATGATGCTACTTGCTAACGTCACCTAGCAGCTATTGTATCCAGCATTGGATTGGTCGCAAAACAACAACTTTTCCATAGCAGTGCGTGTTTTGACCTAACATATGAAATGGAGCTACTGGAATTCAACCATTTGACATTTTAAGTTGTTTTGACCGAGGTGTTGTTTTCCCACATTATTGACATAGCTATGCGGCTGGCTGTCGCGCTAGTCAGGGTATTGCTGTGTGTGCTAGCTAGCCAACTTGAATCGGACAAAATCTTTTTGGGATAGTTTGAGACCGAGCTACCCAACAAGTAACAAACTAGTTAAATTCCTAAATTTAGTCAATTCTTATATATATACATTTCAATTGCATGTAAACAAGTAAGACACTTGGTTATTCAGTTCACGGTAACGTTAATGACATTTTATGTCGGTAGGCCGAACAGGAAAACTATTGCTGCTGTACACTGTATGAAGCTGCATATGATGAATGGAGCGTTTATGTCATGTTGCGTTACGTGACTGAACCGATTAACACGATATTTGAGCGGAGTTAAATATATTAGGCCTAGTTTATTAGCCATATTTCAATCTGTGATTAACTACCCTATGGTTCTTCAAAATTCGTAATAAATTGAAGTGTTTGTTTCAAACCACAACTGTCCAGTTTACAGTAAAATGGTCTACTTCATCTCTAATGTATCATTGCCTGCTTGAATTGTATACTTCCAGATGAGACAAAACCCTTGTTTCAATAGTAAGTCTCACACCAAGCCTTTAACATTTTATCATTTAGCAGACGCTCTTGTCCAGAGCGACTTACAGGAGCAATTAGAGTTAAGTTCCTTGCTCAAAGGGCACATCGACAGATGTTTCACCTAATCGGCATGAGGTTTCGAACCGCTAGGCTTCCCGCTGACCCCTTTAACATGTTAATTCATAATAATACAGGTGTGGCATCAGTAAACTACATTTTGAATAAAAGTTTGTGCCAATTGCATTAGTAGGCCATGATTATCCCATAGATAAATAAATAATACATTGACTGCAAATTATGCTAAATGACCTGATCTGTTTTGCATTTTTTTCCACAGCCCTCATGGTGTACCTGCAGCCTTTCTACCCCAGAAATTAAATTCATATTCAATGGAGTGGTACTAAATGATCCAATCGCATTCTTGTGTTGCCTTCCTATTTGGACCGTACAATAGATAAGCTCTTGTTATACGGAGGAGCTGGGAATCTGATGTATTTTCCCCTCAATTATCTTGCTCAAATATGTGCAGTACTATCCTGTAATGGCTATGCAGGAGCCTGGCAGGACCAAAGGCTTCCCTTGCAAACACTGTGGCACAGTGTGTTCCAACATGCCAAGCCTTCTGGAACACATGGATAGTCACTCCCAGCAAGAGGAAGATCGCAAGTTCAAGTGTGATGAATGTGGGCGGGGTTACAGGCATGCAGGTAGCCTGGCTAACCATAAGAAAACACACGAGTTGGGTTCTTTTCAATGTCCAGTATGTGCTAGGAAGCTCTCAAATCCTCTGGCCCTGAAGAGCCATCTGCGCATCCACACATCGCAGAAGAAGTACTCCTGCACGGATTGTGGGAAGGCCTTTAGGTTAGCTACTCAGTTGGCCACCCATCAAAAGGTCCATCTATCCAGACAGTCAAAGAGGAGAGCCGGTAGGAGGGCAGCTGCTGAATATTCTCCAATTGAGAATAGCGATGAAATTGAGGATAATGAAGACCTTCATGAGCAGTTGGTCTTGGTGGCTGACCAGCAAGACGCAAGGATGGATATTATATCTGATAATGGCCTTAGTCAGGAGGAGGCAGAGGTTATCCCCATCTCAGCAAATTATAGTGAAAACCTAGGCTCTGACGAAGCAGGGGATCGACCTTTCAAGTGTGATCAGTGTGAAAAGTCGTATAGACACCATGGAAGCCTGATCAATCATAAAAAGTCTCACCAAGTAGGGATGTTTGAGTGCCCTATCTGTTTCAAACAGTTCAATAATCTTGCTGCCCTCCATAGTCACCAGAGAACCCATAACAAGTCCAGAAGTGGGCCAGACACCCGTTCCACAGAGGTCACTTACGCAGGCACAACACAAGAGCAGTTTTCCCCCTCAAACAGGGAGGCTGCTGTACATTTCTGCCACCTGTGTCAAGTGATCTTTCCTAATGATGATGAGTTCCAGGAACACATCCAAATGCATAATTCTTCCTCTATGTCATTTGGGCACATTCAAGGTTCATCTGAGGGTTATCATGGCACTTACGACCATAGTGTCACTCATTCTCCTGACTCAAACTTTAATTCACCCCCTCTAAACAATACTCCATTGATGGATAATCAGAGGGAGCAGATCAATGATGTTCAAATATACTCTGACCACTCCAGTAACGAATCCACCTTGAACACTCAGCAAGAGCCCTCAATCTTTGATTCAGAGATTTCTGCTGACGATCTAGGGAAGGCAGAACAGTCCTCAGTTACAGAAAATGTTGAGCGTCGCTTCAAGTGCCAGGTCTGTGGCAAAAGCTACCGGCACGCAGGGAGCCTCATCAACCACAAGCGGTCTCATCAGACGGGCATTTACCAGTGTTCCATCTGCCGCAAGACTTACCCACACATGGCTGCCCTCCGCAGCCACATCCGCATCCACAGGGCCCATCCATCCTCCTTCAACCTCAGCTCTGAAGGAGACTGGCTGTCTACCGAGCCCCTGACACTGGAGAACCAGCAGGCCTGCTTTTCCTCTCAGGACGGTGACGCTAGCAGTATGATGGCGCTCACTCAGGAGAACAAGGGTGAACACGACAATGGAGGATCATTCCACGAGCAGTTTGACTCCACCTTTCCCCAGGAAAGAACTGTGCACCTACCTCACGATGAACACCTGATGGAGAGGCACATGTGCGCAGACTGTGGCGAAACATTTGCAGACATCGCAGGGATCAAGTCGCACATATGCCCTCAGCTACAACAGCAGCAGGAGGCCATGTCAAATGATTGTGACAGTAACCTAACCTTCCAGGACACTAATGGCCAATGCTCCATGGGAAATCCAGGGGATCATATAAAATTCCAGGGACTGAATGGTGGCCCTGGACAAAGGTACTTTGGTGAACACAACTTCCATGAAGTCCTGAATGGGGAGCAGTTAAATGGTGGTGATGGCGAGGAGGAGGATGATGAAGATGATGACGGAGAGCTCTATCAATGCTCAGTGTGTGGGAACCGCTACACAAGCATGAGGGCTCTGAGGAGTCATCTTCGTGGCCACACTCAATCCCATGATACTCCTACAAGCTCTGGCCCCTCCTCCATGTCCTCCCTCGAGGCTGAAAAGGAAGAGGACCCTGGAGAGAGACAGCAGGCGGATGGGGGTCTGATGATCTGTAGTACTTGCGGAGAGAGTTTTGCCAAGAAGCAGGACATGCTTGCCCATCAGCTCTCACACCATAAAGCACAGGTAGATGACGCTAAACACGTACATACGGACAATAGTAACGGAGCTCGGCACAAAGAGGAAGTTGACAGCATCATCTGTGGAAATTGTGGTACATTTTGCACCAGTTACCATCATCTTGAGACTCATCAATGTACAGCAAATGGGCAAAGTCAATCTGCAACGGGTGACGAGAGAACTGAAATGGGCAACTCTGTCAACGGTGAAGAACTAGGACCCATGAAAGAGGATTTAGACAATGGTGATCGCCAGTACAAGTGTGATCAGTGTGGAAGAGCATACAGACATGCTGGCTCCCTTCTCAACCATAAGAAGTCCCACAAAACGGGAGTATTCCGCTGCCTGGTTTGCCAGAAGCGCTTCTACAATCTACTGGCCCTTAAGAACCATCAGAGGACCCACTTTGATGTTAAGAGGTAATTGCTCAACGTAATTGCTAACACAGAAAAAAGTGTCCATGTTATTTGACATATCATGTGTAAATAGCCAGAGAAGATGCATTGTACACATGCAGTAGACCCAATTAATTTGTACTACTACATACCAAGGTTTAGGTTATTACATTGTTATAGTTGAATTTGCATAAATGCCAACAAATGGTGATTGGACCCTGCCCTAACAGCAAGCATGCTTATGTACTTGTAAAAGAATCCAAGGATATATTTCCTATAAAATTGCTATTGCAATAGATGTATTTTGTGTCTTGTCATAACTTTATTCATGCTCAAATGTTCTGTGCTATGTAAACAGGATTAACCTCTCTCTTTGTCCCCTCCTCTAGGCATACTTGCAATGAATGTGGGAAGGCATTCAAGATACAGAAGCAGCTATTGAACCACCTAAGAATTCACAAGGAGAACCAGGCCAAAATCCAGGAGCTCAACAATCAGATTCAGGCCCTCATGCAGATGAATGGGACCGGGTCAGAGGGAGGAATGCTCTCGTTAAATGCACCTGCTAAACAAGCCGCCACCACCACCCGCAGAAAGCGTAGGCCAACCCTCAACCTAAAGAAACCCAGTGTGGGGGAAGGGGCTCTGACAGCGTCTCAGACTGAGGTCAAATCAGAGGCGGCAGGCGACCCTCGCCCCTACTCCTGTGACCAATGTGGGCGAACGTATCGGCACGCAGGAAGTCTGGTCAACCACAAGAACTCTCACAAGACGGGTGAATACTATTGTTCTGTTTGTAACAACACCTACTCCAACCAACTTGCTATGAAGAACCACCTGCGCATCCACTTCTCAGTTAAAAAGCACAGTTGCCAACACTGTGGTAAGGCCTTTAGGGGAAAGAAGCAGTTGTCTAACCATATTTGCGCACACCTCCGAAAGGATATGCATGGAGGGGTCCGGGTAAGTGGTCGCAGACGCGCTAGAAACATTAAATGTAAGCAGTGCAGACTGACGTTTGTATCTGCAGACCAGCTCACAGCCCATACCTGTGGGTCAATGGCAAACTCATCAGAGGGCAGTGATGGACAAACAAGCATGTCCTTGAAAAAAGAGGAGCGACCATTCACCTGCAACATCTGCAGTCGCAGCTACCGCCACGCAGGCAGTCTCCTGAATCATAAAAACACCCATAAGTCCGGCCACTTCAGCTGCACGTTCTGCTCCAAGCCCTTCTCTAACCCCATGGCGTTACGCAACCACACACGAATCCACACACAGAAGAAGAAGCATGTCTGCCTGACCTGCGGGAAGGCGTTCCGGCTGGCCAGCATTCTCCATAACCACCAGAAGGTCCACACCAGAGTGGCCAGCCACTTCAGCTGCCCCGAATGTGGCAAGAGCTTCCAGGGCAAGTCTGGGCTGAAGAGGCACCGCTGCCAGAGCAGGGGTCAGGATAACTCGGCTAGAGCTGGTGACAGCTATCACAGAGATGGTGGTGGAGACAAGTGCTTCATGTGAGTTACTGTCTCATAATCAACTCGTTATGTAAGTCCTACTTCTTCGTGGATGTAATTAGAACAATCCCCTTTTTTAGTCTTCTCTCTTCTGTTTTCATGGTTTTAATGGCAATTTTATGTTTAGTTTTAGGGTAAATCTGTAATTATTTCCTCTGTTTATATTCTATTAGTAAAAGCAAAGCTTTCTTTGCCACCTAATGCCCAATGTAAATTATTTTAATGAACAGGGATTTTAATAAGTCTCTCTACTGCAGGTGTGACCTGTGTGGACGCTCGTACCGCCACTCTGGCTCCCTGCTCAACCATAAAAAGACGCACTCGGAAAACCTCCACCACTGTACCTTGTGCCTCCAGACTTTCCCCGACCCCATCGCGCTCCAGGTCCACTCCCAGATGAAGCGCCACTGCTGCCCAGACTGTGGCAAGACCTTCTGTCTCGTCTCCCACCTGCAGAGCCACATGGAGGTGCACTCCAAGGAACGCACCCTGGTCTGCAGCCCCTGCCATCAGAGCTTCCCCAACCCGGCCAGCTACCAGCAACACCAGGACCTGCACCACAGGGCCCAGGGGCATTACCAACAACACAGCATGCAATTAAAGGACAACCTAGGCTGGGGCTCGGGACTGGACCAACCCATGGGGATCCAGGGCATGCCCAAGCTGGTACCGGCGTTTGCCCACATGCACGGCGGCATGCCCGACGCTCAGGACCAGCAGGAGAGCAACGAGGCTCACTGCACAGGGGTGAAGAGCCACGTGTGCGAGCACTGCGGCCGCACCTACCGCCACGCCGGCTCCCTCCTCAACCACAAGAACAGCCACAAAACAGGCTCCTTCTTCTGCTCCGTGTGCCAGAAGGAGTTCACTAACCTGATGGCCCTGAAGAACCACCGGCGCATCCACACGGAGCCCAAGCGTTACCAGTGCCTGGAGTGCGGCAAGGCCTTCCGCGTGTCCACCCAGCTCATCTGCCACCGGAGGATGCACACCAAAGAGAAGCCTTTCTCCTGCCTGCTGTGCGACAAGAGCTTCTCCAGCAAGTCAAATCTGCGCCACCACCAAAAGATGCACCAGAGCGGTGCCCAGGTCTACGAGTCCTCCTTCAGCTTGGATGCTAACAGTTTCATGGACTTGGACATGGGCTCTTTTCTCTGAGTCTGGATTCAAAAGGTGAGGGTTTTCTTCAACCCCTCTGACCATTGTAGAGCGAGTCGAATACTTCTTATGTTAGTCTCCCCTGGGCCCCTATCAGTAATTGTAAAGTGACGGGTCTTCCTCAAAGCCCCAGTAGAGACAGCGTTTAGTCTTGATGCTGAGCTCTTCAAAGCTGCCTCACAAACATTTCATTTTTTTGGTTTTGGTCATACACTTTTGGACTCGTGGAAGGAATTCTGATCTTACCTCTAGTAGGGATTGTGACACTAAAAAGTCCCAGATTGGATTGAATGTTTGCACAAAGCCATTGAATCATTTAGCGCTATAGGAGTGAGGACTATAGGACATGATTTATTTCCTCTTGCTATCTATTACTGTGTTTTGTGCCTCCGTAGGTTAATTTCTCTGCTGTGCTCATCAAAAGTGTGGGCTGTATATTTGCCCTTGAATCCTGTTCAGTGTTGCCATAGGTTAGAGAGAAGTGGTCAATTGACCTTTTGTGATGTGGTTTCATTAAGGACAACCCTGTCGCTGTAAGGGAGATGACCTCTAGTCCTACCCAGAGGATGATATCAAAGGTATTTACTGAAATCATGAAATCAAGTAAATAGTTCTAAATAGTGATAATAATATTTGGGTTAATGTTTGAGGCATTGTATGCTAAATGGACGTATTTAATAATTTATTACTGTTCTTTTGGTTTATTTTTCTGTGTATACTTTGATAGATCACAGTTTTCAATGAATGTTAACATGTAAAGAACCTTGACTCTTTTTTTTAAAAGAAATATCCTATGTAGCATCTACGGAAATTCCTCAATCTATAATTCCATTATTCTCAATTGGTGCAACTCCAATACAGGTAGGAATGCATAAGCCCAGGATAATGGTCTTGCTAGCACTCAGGTTTTTCATCTTGAAAAGGAAAATATCTGATGTGCCAAGCATTGTAGATAATCATCGGCGTCTGGGTTGGGCATGACTTTTCTTATTTTTTTTTACATGCGCCATTTCTCACCCATGTCTTGTTAAAATAAGAATTGTAGCCTTTAGACTTTTGACTTTTTAAAAACATGTTTGAGTGCTAGTCCTTAAAATATAAGTCAAAAGTGTAGAATTATCGTGGCGTGAAATCCTAGTCTCCTATTTCTCTCATTTTGAATGGTTATTTTATTTATGTTGAAATGTGTTATGGATTCTTTTATAACTTTGAAAGGTGGAGATGAATCTACAGAATCTTGTTCTAACCACTCACCTAACACGAGCTTAAGTGTCAGCAAAGTCAATATTGTTGGTTGCTAACTTCAACCATGTTGACCGCAACGTTTATCAAGAAGCAGGTGTTGATCACCAATTTCTGGTCCTAACTTAACCTTTACATAAACGTGCAATTATCTTTGGTTTACTATTCCTACCAGAAATGTGTAGAAAACAGTAAGGTGCCTATCATACACACAACAGTTATTTTCAGTCACACTGTAATGTCAAATGTTTTGGAAAACACAAGTAGGAAGCAGAGGCCCTTTTTTAGGTTTTAAACAGCAGAGGGCTTTTGTTTGAGGGTGTTGTATCAGTACACCACAAGGTGTTTTTCTTTGCTTTCTCTATGCCTTGTATTTCATATATTATGAATTGTAAATATTTCTGGGACCGGTAAGATGTATAAAATACCTCATCAAAGAGCCTTGCCAATTCCTGAAACTGATATTTAAAGCTACCACAGTTTATTTAAGAGAAATTATAGCATATAGCTACAATACACTGTAATAATTACAACTTTCATAGTTATCCTGGCCTGTATCATGAGCACATTGTTAATAAGGCGTCAGCTCCCAGCACCTCATTCTAATTGCACGTGAGCAGTCGAGATGCATGCAAGTTGTTCTCCCCATTCTACCGATAATGGAAGCAATATGTTGTCATTTTAGAACCGTTTAGTGCTCATTTTGCCAATACATGTTATTTTAGTAAGTGCACATCTTGTGGATAACATTTCTTTCTCATTTTTTTTGTATCAGACCATTCTAACATGCTTGCCCACTGGGTAAAATTATATTACTTGATTCAGAAGACAAACCACATGGCCATCCTGACAGAGATTCTACAACTCACACAAAAGGTTACTGCAGAAGTCAGAACTACTGTACACTTAGAATAGCGTGCATGGTGATGGCAGACTTACCGACATCTAAACGGAGTCTTTTTTCAATGTTTTTTTTTGTGCATTTTTTTGGATTAGCAATAAATACATTATGGTTAATTTCTGTAATTTGGCTCTCATACCCTAATTACATGAAATTGCAACATGTTTTTTAAGCCATGAACATTTGAAATGGTCTGCATGTAGAGAATGTTGACTGTTGATCTTCGTTTGAACCTTGCAAGTGGGAAGGGGTCCGATCTACTATGATCTCTTCTGGCACTTGTTAACGTACGCCTCATTTTCTGACATGACTACCCCTGTTCTGTACATGTCATGTGCATCTCCCACAGTTATGTCAATATTTAAATAAAACATTAGCTGGGTTCTCTGTACATTCATAGCAAGAATTTCCTTTACATGAGGAAGTTACTGTTAAATTGGCTATAGTATAATAAAAAGCATATGCCACATTTGATTTGAATTTAGTGTTTGAAAACTCAAATCTGAAATATTTTATTCATATTTATATAACCTTGTATATATTTTGTCACTTTGAAATGTAGATTTTTACTTCCTTGTTAGTATTATGAACTTAGCTAATTAGAAACTTAACAAATCAGTTATTGAAATTAAATGACTTAAAATACATTGTGTTGGTAATTTTTTGAGTTCATGTCCTTTTCAAACTTGGTTTAAAAAATAAAAGAAACATGAAGAACCTGTCTCCTACACACAATCGTACCTGGTTCCAAACCAAAGCCTGTATCCATGCAACACAGTACATGGTTGTAGTGAGAGCAAAATGTGTGCATTTGGACAGTTGTTGAACAACTTTGCTAGATTATCGCCTTTACATTTCAATCGTGCTATAGCGGCTCTTCTGCGCTACGGATTGAATCTAGGCCATAAAGTTTATACATCAATAAATCTATGGGATTCATAATTTTATTCTATATAACACACAAAAGTCAGTTAATTTGTAACAATGCTTATTACTACACTAACCCATGTACATAACCCAAACAGACGAGAAAAGTATATTGACTAGGGCAATTTTCAATCCAAATACGGAACCACTTCACCGATACAGATTGAATAGAGCCCTAAATGACTGCTCAGTAACAAATCTAATTGGTCAGCTGGTGTCAGTGGTTTCACAAACAACTTTACAGGGGTCCCTTTGTCAGTATTTATTCATACATTTAGCTGTTACCACATGGAACTATAAACATTAGAAAATATATAATTCGAAATAAATAGATATGAAAACAATATCTGTATAAAAGTTGTCCAATTACCCTTTTCTTGCTGCTGGTATACATATCCACTTAATATTGATAAGAAAGTAATATTGTCAGTAATATGAAATGAGTCATATTCAGCCACCCACATTATCCTGACACACAAGCCCTAAAATTGTGCTCTTGAGTTAGTTTGTAGATGAGTACACAGTTATACCATGGTTATACATTTCAATAGGGTTCTGTTTGTTTTTCCCCAAACTGCAATGTTCCTTCCTGGGTTGACAGTCAGTGTCTACTAGTGTTAAAATGTCACACAAGCACTGACTCATCTCCATTGTTTCAAATGTGGAGGGCACAACACTAAGGTTTCCCTATGTGTCCATCGGGGATGGATTTAATTGCAAAAAGAAAAATAAACAGTATAAACTATACCAGGGATTGGCAACTGGCGGGAGGGATAAGTCAGAGTCTCAGCTTACTGTTGCGAGTTAGAATAGTAGAATATAACAAGGTGCAATTTAGAAATTTGGTTGTGCATCAGCAGGTTTTTTCTCGTTACTCAATTAGCCCATGTCAGCTAACATCTTTTAGATTGGTAAATTAGTCTAGCGCCCAGCTATCTAAACTTGTAGTAATCGTGGTCAAATTACCACCCAGGGGGCCCCCATTGATTTTATTAGTCAGTCTCAGTAAGATATATTAAAAACTGCAAACATTTCTCTCCACCATTATGGCAAAATGTGTAGAATTGAGTGGCGGCACAACTGCGGCCCCTCATGATGTGTTCAGATTTTTTGTGGCCCCCATCAAAGTTGCCCATCCCTGAACTATACAAACACCTTGAACCTTTCCATCACGACAGTTTGCACACCCCTGTTATGCTACTTGTCCTGCATACGCACATATTACAGTTTAATGGTAAAATGGCCTGTGTACGAATGTCCAATACGCTTGAGCAGTTTCCTAATCAGTTAACTTCTTTTCCCTTTGCCTCTTTTGATTGGAAGACCCTAGAGAGTACAGTGCACAATACTGTTAAAATAATTCTACTCCTTTAAAAATGATGAGTTAAAAACAACAAGCTGTAAGTGCATCTAGTTCCTACATGGAAACACAGACTGGATAAATTGCCCTAAAAGTACATTCAAATGGCCAAAATGTGCCCAACATGAATTTATAATCTAACATTTCCCTTTTACTCTTCATTACCATGAGGTTGTTAAATAGAAACCTTTTACTCTTATGGAAGTACAGTATGTGAAACCTGGCCCAGGAAGCACGATTGTGCTGTATTCACTTTTATCCTGCTGATGGCAAGTCGAGGCAGTTCGGTAGTTGGTATTCGTCCTAATAAGCTACAATAAAACAATAGGTGTTCAACCATTGACAGTTATGGTTAGAAATCCACATCATTCAAGATGTGTCTCATGTTCACTACTGTTTTTTAAAACGACTTATTGATTGAACAACTTACTTATCGATAGATAGATTATTGGAATATCTCCCCAAGCTCAACCTAGCATCACTACTCAAAGGCCATCATTTCAAAAAGAGCTGTGAGAGCTACTCTTTACTAACTACATGGTCTTCCTCGGAGTACAGTCTGACTATAGTCAAGATAGGGGGTTGACAGCGCTAGTTAACACAGCTCTATGTGAGAGCGCCGTTCTGTAACACACTGAGTGTAGGTGAACACGTCTTTACTAACAGTATAATAAATTAAATGGTCAAACTCCACACAAATAATACCCTGTGGTCAGAGTACAATCCATTGTACAAAAATGATTCTGTTTCGGTTTGTCATCCAAAGATGTTTCCTTGGTTCTGTCACATCAATGTCAGAAGGAAGATGAGGCTGAGGAAGTAATGAGACATTTGTTAGATAATTCCCTCTTAACATCCCCGTTATTTCAAAACAGAATTACAACTCGTACAGAAATATTTACATATACTTATGTAGGCTACTGACATATAAAATTACGTATAATAATTGACAGCCGCTATCATCGATTGGTCACACATCAACAAATTTGAGGAACGCACACTTACTGAAATGTTTACGCTTGGTAAAGAGGTCCCGTTGTCTCTTCAATGGGTTCTGCAGAACAAGAAGACGATGCTGATTTTCTTTTATGTATTTTCACCAGAACCCAAAGAGGTCAATGTGTCTTAAAGCTACAAACATCATATGTGTGCCTCTATCATCGTGCTACAATACGTTTCATAACTGACGATGTTAGGTTATCATGAGATGGTAGCCTTGAGCCCTACCACGAAGGGGCCTCTTCTGTGCCTTGCGTCGATGCACCATGACTCCAATGATCAATACTGCAGCGACCAGAATAACTGCCAGCACAGAGAAGCTGGAAATGGCTGCCAGTCTCCAGACATCAGATCTTTCCTTGGTCAATATGCCTGAAAGGGGACATATTGGTCGAAGAGGACAGTTTTAGGCATACAATTAAGCATTGGTTATTTGCATGATTTAGTTGTAAGATAGAAAGGTTGAATGTTCCTTAGCTAAGGATTTTGCTTACAAGTGTTACACGAAGGGGTCTTTGGATACTGCTTGCATGATGAGCAGGATACGCATTGGCCTAAGTCCGAACTCCAGAACTCTGAACTACTGCATTGGTCTGTGAGAAAAACATAAAATGGAGAGACAATGCTTAATTCTCTTACAGCTTTTACCCCTTTGAATGAAAACAATGTGTGACTCAATTTGCTCATTTGGGAAATGTTCCTCTACCTCACCAAAACAAATGAACTATTGGAATAGACAGAGTATATAGTATTTTCCTTCAACATTGGTCAATGAGAACAATGGATCTGCTTGAATAGCCTTTAGACAGCAACCTAAGTATGGTTTATCTTATTGTAGATGTATTTTAAAACCGGCCAATAAAAAGGTATGCACTTAGTCCGTGGTCTGAGAAAGGAATTGTTTTTGCCCAATGATAAAGAAATCGTATGACATCAAGTCCAAAGAAATAGAGAAGATCCGAGAAACTGTGTTTCCTCTTCTTATAAAATGAGTTGGGGGAATTCCTTTGATTTTCGCATACTGATGCACTTAATATGCAAATGAACATTACTCATTGGCTTTGCGTGCACAAGCATGGGGAGACGCTGTGTGTGAATGGCAGGATGTGTGTTATCAAGATGAGCTCTGACACATTGTTTTGGCGTGTTTGACTTCTAGAGAAGGTGTGGTGAGACTGGGAGTAAACATTACCATAACAGCAGTGAACTGACAGACATACGTGACATAGACTAGATATAAAATATCTACAGTATGTCCCTTGAGAGACACTACAACGGAAACCTCATATCCTTTTAGAGAAGCCACAGACAGCAGTACCAGACTCATTTAGAAGAGGCATGTGTCAATTTATATCTAAGGTGGTTAAGTATGGAAGAAAGGGTCTGCAATGTTAATTGAACTCGGTAAAGAATAAAGCCTGATGGTAAATTCAATGTGGTGATCACAGCACTTAACAAACTTATATGTAATGTGATGAAAAACCTGTTACTTTACAGAGTTAGGGTTACTCTGACACTGCTTGTCAGGTTTGACGTCTTCACTTCAATAGCTAACCTCATTGAAGTGATGTAATGCATCAGTGAGATAAAGCCTATAGTTTCCTCTTCCTCGAGCTCGAAGGCCACACAAGGGTTAGAGGTCTAGCCAGTGATTTGTGACTTTGTAATTCAGCATATAACCACATGGACAATGTACTTTGATTAAATGGTTTGTTACCGAACCAAATCTGAACCAATCATAGACGTTTATGTTTCACAAGTTTGGACAGTACAGTACATTACAATAGAGTACAGAGAAGTCGAGTATAGTACAGTACAGTACAGCAAAGATAAGTAGAGTATATTAAAGCACAGTAGATTACAGTACAGTAAAGAGAAGTTGAGTAAAGCACAGTAGATTACAGTAAAGAGAAGTATAGTACAGTACAGTAGAGCACACTAGAGTAGAGGACAGTCTAATGTACTGTACTGAACTATACTTTACTGTACTGTATTCTACTGTACTGTACTCTTCTGTACTTTACTGTGCTGTACTGTGATGTCCAAACTTGTGAAACATGGACGTCTATGATTGGTTCAGATTTGGTCTGGTCCGGGCCAACCAAATTGGGTCTTGTTTGGGGGCGGATCTTTTTAGAATAATAGCTAGTGTGTAGAATATTACCCATATATGCAAAGGATGATATTGCGTATTTCTACCTTTGTGTATCTTTTTCAGGATACATCAACATGAAGAGAATGCATAATTCTGCATTTCTGTGTAGTACAGACCCATGATGTAATTCCATTACAGTAGTTCTGTTAACGGGTGTAAATCCACTTCACTTACTAAAATTTAATAACCAAAATAGTTTTTTTCTAACTCAAGGTGTCATGTAATAGCTGACACCCCATTCGTGCTGCAGACATCTTTGAATCTTAATTCAGAGCAGATATTTAACCGTTTTTGAAAAATTTGGTCGCATAAAAAACTGAAGGAAATGTTACCAAACTTTGCATCTGCACAGTTCTTCCAGTAAATCTGTTTTTGTGAAATGTTGTATGTAAATTGTTCAATGTAGTCCTTGTGCATCAATGGCTTTTGTTTGGCATACATTTTAAAGTGAAAAATCAGAGTGAGTGGTGTTCCGTGGAATTGCCCATCAGCTGTTTTGAAACTAAGTGAAACAATACCATAAGGTCAGAACTGAGTGACACAATGATGTAAGACAAAGGTGTGCAGGAAATTGGAGACAAGTCAACACTTGCAATAAATCTACAGTATCAAACAATCAGTTGGAGTTTCCATGGTAACATACTATTTATGAAGAAGAAGATAATGCATGTTATCAAGGAATTGTTGTGGATTCTCATCTTTGTCTGACTTCCAGGACTGGTAATGTTAAAATTGATGTGTGAACATAAGCAATCAACACATTTTGGGTAGTGACAGTATCACCACCTGCAAATTCCTAAATTCGCCCTTGGGCCCTGGATGAAACCCTATTTCAGCATTAGCTACAGTGAGGGAAAAAAGTATTTGATCCCCTGCTGATTTTGTACGTTTGCCCACTGACAAAGAAATGATCAGTCTATAATTTTAATGGTAGTTTTATTTGAACAGTGAGAGACAGAATAACAACCAAAAATTCCAGAAAAACCCATGTAAAAAATTTTATAAATTGATTTGCATTTTAATGAGGGAAATAAGTATTTGACCCCTCAGCAAAACATGACTTAGTACTTGGTGGCAAAACCCTTGTTGGCAATCACAGAGGTCAGACGTTTCTTGTAGTTGGCCACCAGGTTTGCACACATCTCAGGAGGGATTTTGTCCCACTCCTCTTTGCAGATCTTCTCCAAGTCATTAAGGTTTCGAGGCTGACGTTTGGCAACTCGAACCTTCAGCTCCCTCCACAGATTTTCTACAGGATTAAGGTCTGGAGACCGGCTAGGCCACTCCAGGACCTTAATGTGCTTCTTCTTGAGCCACTCCTTTGTTGCCTTGGCCGTGTATTTTGGGTCATTGTCATGCTGGAATACCCATCCACGACCCATTTTCAATTCCCTGGCTGAGGGAAGGAGGTTCTCACCCAAGATTTGACGGTACATGGCCCCGTCCATCGTCCCTTTGATGCGGTGAAGTTGTCCTGTCCCCTTAGCAGAAAAACACCCCCAAAGCATAATATTTCCACCTCCATGTTTGACGGTGGGGATGGTGTTCTTGGGGTCATAGGCAGCATTCCTCCTCTTCCAAACACGGCGAGTTGAGTTGATGCCAAAGAGCTCAATTTTGGTCTCATCTGGCCACAACACTTTCACCCAGATGTCCTCTGAATCATTCAGATGTTCATTGGCAAACTTCAGACGGGCATGTATATGTGCTTTCTTGAGCAGGGGGACCTTGCGTTCTCATGATCATTGCAACTCCACGAGGTGAGATCTTGCATGGAGCCCCAGGCCGAGGGAGATTGACAGTTCTTTTGTGTTTCTTCCATTAGCGAATAATCGCACCAACTGTTGTCACCTTCTCCCCAAGCTGCTTGGCGATGGTCTTGTAGCCCATTCCAGCCTTGTGTAGGTCTACAATCTTGTCCCTGACATCCTTGGAGAGCTCTTTGGTCTTGGCCATAATGGAGAGTTTGGAATCTGATTGATTGATTGCTTCCATGGACAGGTGTCTTTTATACAGGTAACAAACTGAGATTAGGAGCACTCCCTTTAAGAGTGTGCTCCTAATCTCAGCTCGTTACCTGTATAAAAGACACCTGGGAGCCAGAAATCTTTCTGATTGAGAGGGGGTCAAATACTTATTTCCCTCATTAAAATGCAAATCAATTTATAACATTTTTCACATGCGTTTTACTGGATTTTTTGTTGTTATTCTGTCTCTTACTGTTCAAATAAACCTACCATTAAAATTATAGACTCATCATTTCTTTGTCAGTGGGCAAACGTACAAAATCAGCAGGGGATCAAATACTTTTTTCCCTCACTGTACATTGTTGCCCTGGTCAATAATGAAACAGACTCACGTGCATTTAGGACATAATACAGTTTTGTCTGATGTCCACTCAGCACTAAGAGCCACCCTAGAAAATAACCCCAATAAGGGAATTCTTATTGTGCTGAGAATGGGAAGAATTATATTGTCAAGTTCAAAGTCCCCATAAAAAAAATATACATATTTTTGTCCACAATTTTACTTAAGAAGTTATAGCCTACATCCTCTCAAGAAAGTTAAGAAATTATAATGATTTGCCAACTATACGTGCCCCATCAATCAGGTCTGTCCTTTTCACCCATGGGCATGGATGGAGTGAAATAAGGCGATTGGAATGCGGAACCGGTGAGAAGGCAGCTGGTAGAGGAAGCAACTCCATAAGCAACCCTTTCTTTTATCAGACTCCATTTGAGTAGCCATGCGATGATTCCATGATGGTCAATGAAACACGAATTCCCATGCGATTAAAAGTTAGATAAAATAACGTTTCTTCGCATTTAAAATATCATATTGAGATCTAAAATGAGTTAAGCATTTTTCTTTGCCTTACATAGATCAACGGATAATACTTAATAGAATTAAAGTTGATCTATATCCATAGTTCAAGTTCAATTAAAAGTATTTGACTTACTTTGTTGCCCGTTCACGCCGTTTAGGTTCGCTACAGTCGCAATGACAAGCCCACAAAGCGCACATATAATGTTTGAAGCCATGGTTCTTGTATAAACGAAATTCCCGAAAGTTCATCTGATGAAAAGCCCGTTTTGTTTTTCACCATGGAAAAGCTAGCCTCACAATGAGTCACCCGGAGTAGTCTGAGCCTTGTTTTAATAGAGTACACACCCACGCTAGCAGTTCAACTCCTATGAGTCATTTCCTATGTACTGTACTCACATTCTAAGAGTACTGCGCGCGGAGCACAGTCGTCCGAACAGGCATGAAACTTTAGAATGATAGAACATTTTACTTTCGTTTATTGTAAAGCGAAAAATGTCAATGATCATTCACAATATGTATATTTGACTAAAATACCATGACCGCACCCTTTTTGATTTCCCCGTAGCCAACTTCGGAGTGCAAAGTCTGTAAAGATCTGGAATTAATTGTGTTCTCATTGTTATTACCACGCCTGTCGCGTCATTCACTGAACACTGCCAAGAAATACAAGTATCTGGCAGTTGCATATGGATCCCATAAGCAGTGAAGAAAAGCACTTCACACTGGGGTTGAAACACGTTTAGGGTTGTTTAAAACTTCACAGAAGAGGAACTTTTGTGATGCAAAGTTGTATTTTTCTGAGAAACACTACAGGGAAATTAATACAATTACAGAAGTGGATCCTCATCTTGGTTCACATGAGTAGGTTCTGTAACTGTTGCAGTGTTATCTCATATTGGTTGTATACATGTATGGTATATATTATTTTGTATGGTCATATGTATATGTAACACTTGACTGTGAAAGGAGCTTTTTTTTTTGCCATCCTCAGGAAGGAGAAACATCTGTAAAAACACAACGCAAAATCCCTCCTCCTATATACAGTATTGGGCAACCAAATGTTAGACGCACAAGTGGGAACTGCAACACTCACGTACATTTGATACTTCTGCTTTTTTTAGCAAGATCAAATGCTTTCCCAATATTGACCTCCCAAAATGTTTAGAAGAGGTCAGAAAACCCTAAGATGAGGAAATGTATTCAACATTCAACTTAACTCATGATGCACAAGTTCAAGTTTTTACTAGGAAAACAACTTCTACACTGTGAAATACAAAAAGATCACTAGTATGTTCCAAATGACATGTACGTTCATAGCATCACACAATCAGAGCCCACTCTCTACTCATTTATACCAATCCAAATATCCAGACAGACACAACATTACAATATTATAGAGGTCTTATTTTGAACCGATACATAACGTTTTTTGCCATTGACTTTAGATCACCAGAGTCTCACTGTGGTTTTTTGAGGCCAGTTATGATTTTAGTTCTCACAGGAGCTAACTTCAAACGCATTACCAAGCTCTCACTATACTGTTAACATCATCAGAACAGAGGAAAATGGTGTTCAGAGGTTCCATTAAGGCAGAATATGGTTGTAACAGATGTTTTGAGACTAAAGTACGAGTAACCTTTAACAAAGTAGTCTTGGAGGACCTGGATGGGACAGCCCACTTAGTATGACACTCATGAGCTGACTATTCCATTGAAATGATGTCATCAGTAATGAGACACTAAAACCTGCAGATGTTGTGTGTGACTAGCAACAGGACTGGTCATAACTGGCTTAACACACGAAGATCTAGCCCAAGGTGATCCTTAACACTCCTTTTTGTGCTGATTCTGAGACAAACTAAACTTTGTGTTGAATGATTCCTATTGACAATAGTAAGGCTCGACTTTCAGATTGTCCGGGGCAAGTAAAAAAACAAGTGTCAGACAAGCAGAAGATGAATTTATGTTAAAAAAATAAATGTAAAAATAATAAATCACAATATCAAAAAAAAATATTTGAATAAGAATGTGCTTTTGAGCAGAGCTATCTGTAGCCACGTGCACATTTGTTGATTTTCCTTGCTGGTTAGTGAGGATTTTGCCCAGTTATAGCTAATTGTTGGTCAGCAGACAGGGTTCGTACAGTCATGAAAGTCCTGGAAGTGTAATGTTATGCGTATCAATCACCTGCATGTGTGCCAGTGTGCTTGGTCCCGAGGAGAGAAATAGAAACATTGAAGCGTGTGTAATTGACTAAGCTTAACCAAAAAACAGAATTTTCTAATCATCCTACAGGTTCATGCAGGTCATTTTTTATATCTATATTACCTATCAGAAACACCTTTATTTGCCAAATAACTGAGATGAGCTCTATTTCAAAATATAACTTTTCCCAACCAAAAACGCTGTTCCATGCACTCCACACAAGAGTACTGGCGGCAGCATAGCCGAGGCTACTAAGCAACAACTATTAGTAATAAAATAAAACATTTTCTCAGTCACATTTCTTCTTAAAGGTCCAATGCAGCCATTTTTATATCAATATCAAATCATTTCTGGGTAACAAGTACCTTACTGTAATAGTTTTCCATTAAAATGAACAAAACTATTTTTTGCAAAAAACTTTCTCAAACAAGATTTTTTTTGCTAAGACTGTCTGGGAGTGGTCTAAGTGGAAAAAAAACTTGCTGTTATTAGCAGAGAGGTTTGGAACTCTCATTATTACTGGTTTATTAACCAATTTCCCACCTGGTGATGTCACCAGCCAAGCAGAAACTCCCACTCATGCAAACAGGCTTATTTGAAGGTCCTGTGTAGATTGTATTTTCAACCAGGAACTATCAGGAAATAACACTTATCAATTTTGTTCACAGTGTTTGTTTCATCAGCTGTTGTACAATGATACAAAACACAAGGAAAAACACAATTTGGACTGCACCGGGCCGTATAAGACCTTCCAAAACGTAATTATAATATATTTCTGTGTGATGACGTAACACTTGAATTGTGGTGCTTTGTGTTTTTTTTCCCTCATTTTTACAGATAGCCTACAGTAAAATAAATTAAGGAAAATAATACTGTGTTCTTAGAAAAAATAAAAAATAATCTTGTAGTCTAATGTTAGCCAAGACCTTCATAAACACAACCAAATTATTATTTTGGGGATAGCATATCTGAAATGTATTTATTATTGGGAGTTGAGGAATAAATCTAACACCGTTGGAAAGCTGGTATTCCCCTCTATTCAACATTGACCATGTCATTCTGACTTTAAAATCTTAGAATAGCTTCATAGTTGCCTCCGCTGAATCCCCAACAACCAGATGTTCGGGTTTCAGGTGAAATGGAAAGAGCCTGGGAAGTGACTTGCACTTTTGGACATTAACAAGGTGACATTCCATCTTAACTCCACCACATTTACTGGATTGGTTGAACAGTGCGGTCAATAAATCTCCACTGAAACCTGAATATTTCAGCCTTACAATGTTATAAACATGTCTTCGTTAGTTACCGTTCTTTTAAGAAACCTACTGTAGCCATTTGATCCCTGATTCATTAAATTAGTAAATTATTTATTAAAGACAAAAAGTATTTGGTTGGAATTGTAACTGTGGGGCTATTTAAGGGTTGCCAATCATCCTCCAGGTGCATCTAAAAGGGGCAGTGTTCTATTTTGAAACAGGCTTGAATATGCAAAGAAGCCAATAGGCGGAGGGTAGCCTACATTTGTCTGATTCTCTATACAGTAGCAATAATGGCAATTTTTCTATTGTAAAGTGGTTCCTTGAATCATACAACAATTTTAAGTATCACCCTTTTGGTGACTTGAGCTTTCTGACCAAAAAAACAAATCTGTCCTACTTGTCTGAAGGACAAGCCCTGCAGAATTATCTGGTGAAATCTCTGCACAGGAGCATAACGTGATCGTTACGATAATGAAAGTACATTTTTACTGAATTGAGTCGCATTTGTACACAACTCAACACATCAACTAAACTAGATTTGCATCCAGTGATTGAATCTCAGTTCTTGTAGAATGGTATTTTCTTAGAATACCTGAAACAAGCACATACAGGTGTTCTCAAGGATGATTCTGGGGAAGTCTGAATGTACACTACCGTTCAAAAGTTTGGGGTCACTTAGAAATGTCCTTGTTTTTTTAAAGAAAAGCTATTTTTTTGTCCATTAAAATAACATCAAATTGATCAGAAATACAGTGTAATGTATATGTTGTAAATGACTATTGTAGCTGGACCTCAACTGGCAGCTTCTTTAAATATTACCAGCAAAACACCAGTCTCAACGTCAACAGTGAAGTGGCGACTTCGGGATGCTGGCCTTCTAGGCAGAGTTCCTTTGTCCAGTGTCTGTGTTCTTTTGCCATCTTAATATTTAATTATTATTGGCCAGCCTGAGGTATGGCTTTTTCTTTGCAACTCTGCCTAGAAGGCCAGAATCCCGAAGTCGCCTCTTCACTGTTGACGTTGAGACTGGTGTTTTGTGGGTACTATTTAATGAAGCTGCCAGTTGAGGACTTGTAAGGTGTCTGTTCCTCAAACTAGACACTAATGTGCTTGTCCTCTTGCTCAGTTGTGCACCGGGGGCCTCCCACTCCTCTTTCTATTTTGGTTGGAGCCAGTTTGCACTGTTCTGTGAAGGGAGTAGTACACAGTGCTGTACGAGATCTTCAGTTTCTTGGCAATTTCTCGCATGGAATAACCATTTCTCAGAACAAGAATAGACTGACGAGTTTCAGAAGAAAGTGCTTTGTTTCTGGCCATTTTGAGCCTGTAATCAAACCCACAAATGTTGATGCTCCAGATACTCAACTAGTCTAAAGAAGACCAGATGTATTGCTTCTTTAATCAGAACAACAGTTTTCAGCTGTGCTAACATAATTGCAAAAGGGTTTTCTAATGATCAATTAGCCTTTTAAAATTATACACTTGGATTAGCTAATACAACGTGCCATTGGAACACAGGAGTGATGGTTGCTGATAATGGGCCTCTGTACGCCTATGTAGATATTCCATTTTTTTCTTTTTAAACAGCCGTTTCCAGCTACAATAGTCATTTACAACATTAACATTATCTACACTATTTATGATCAATTTGATGTTATTTTAAATGGACAAAAAATATGATTTTCTTTCAAAAACAAGGACATTTCTAAGTGACTCCAACTTTTAACGGTAGTGTATACAAATCATACAGCGCCACGACAACGTCCTCTTTAAAGGTTAATCACCACATGGGCAAGACCTGATCAAAAACAAAGATGTGACAGAAAAACAAAATAGAGTATCCAGAAGTAAGAATACCTTGGTATGTGCACTTCTGTTTTTAGACTCTCACTCAGTCACAACTATCTGTTTGGTCACTAGCACCAACCGGCAATGACGCAATATAAGAAAGCTTTTCGAAAAGCAAAGACAAAACTCTCCAAACAAGCTCGCCAAACACACTCACTTCCATCCATTTATTTTTCCTCCCCTCCCTTATCTCTGTTCACTGTTCTCTTCCTCGGAAGTTAGGTGATGTAGATGCGATGGAAGTCGTTGGCCCCGAAAGCACAGTTGCACTTGGGGCACTTCCTTTGTCGAGTGTCGTAGCGCGTCTTCAGACACTCGTAGCAGAAAACGTGGAAACACTTGGTGAGCACCGTCTCCTTGTCACGGGTGTTGCAGCACGGACAACGCAGCTTCGCCTGCCAGGTGTGGAGTACAGAAAATGAACGGTTAACGCTGTAAAATAAAGTGTCACCCATGTACCACAATATGTGAACCTTCTCACATGTAATTGATCGAACAAAAGCAAGGCCATTCCATCAGGATGTGTGTATTTTTGTATTACCTTGTACTGGTTGATCTCCTCCTGCAGGATCTCGTCAGCATCAGTGTACACCTCTACTTTCTTCTGTTTCTCCAGCTTTCATCGTAGCCTGGACAGGTCCTCCTATAAGTCAGCCAGACACAGTCAAATACTTTAATAGCCTATATTAAACCTACAGTTAACATTCACACTCAAAATGACCCTTCCCACTGTTTTCCCCCGAAGGCTTTTAGGGGTTTGACAAATGAACATCAGGGCTCCCTCGGGAAAATAATATATTCACGTTTAAAAACGAGACTCACCTGGTTAAATAAAGGATGCATACTTGGAAAGGACAGACTTGTCAGTAGTTGTGTGTACCTGTGCTCTTTTGAGGTTGCCCAACTCCCTCTCTCTGGCGTTGCGGTTCTCAGACACCGATACCTGGATCTCCCTCAGCTTGGACTGGGTGTGTTCCAGCTGTACCTTGAGGTCCTCAGCCAGCTGGGCTGCCTCCACCGCCTGAGATGGAGGGGCAAGAGACACTCAGATACTATTGTCCTTAATAACAGTGGTATTGTTATTCCTGTTTGTGTTACTATTACAATATAAATAGTAAAAGCAGTAGTAGTAGTAGTACTACTATTAGTAGTAGTATTGGTAAGGTAACTGTGGAAGAAGGAGAGTTTAAAATTGTAAGTAGTAGTAGAGGTATTGTTTTGCTACCTTCCTCTTGTTGAGTTCTAGTGCTTGTATGCGAACTCCCAACTCTTTCTCCAGATTGGTCAGTGAGCTCTGGAGGATGCCCTCTTTCTCCTCCAGCTTCTGTACAACCAATAACTGGGCTTCCACCTGTGGCAGACAGCAAGGGGAACCAATCAATCAGACCTGTTTCCTCATTAGCTCAGAAACACAAGCATTATCAGGACTACAATCAAATGTTTTTTTTCTTTTCTCTTTCAATAGCCATCAGGGTGCAGCCCAAGATATGCTATTAATAAATAAAACAGTCTCCCTTGCCAAATGAGTTACGCACCGGTTTCACATCCACCGCTTCGTAAGTTGCCCTGAAAATAAACACACACGATGCTGACAGTCCATCCTCCACAGTCTCTCTCACCTGGGTCTTGAAGGTGAGCACCTGGTCAGCCAGCTCCTCCTTCTCCTCCCTCAGCAGCTTGTAGATCTGGTTGGACTTGATGCGCTCCGACATCAGCTTGAAGTTGGCGTCGTCCTTCTCCCTCAGCTGCTGCATCAGCCGGCTGTTCTGCTCCTGCATGTCCTCAAAGGCCTGGCCCGTCACGTCCATCTCACTCAGTAGGGCCTCCTCCTCCTGGACAGAATGGAGCGGTACAGGGAGGGTGGGAGGTTGGAATAGAGTTGGCATTTGTTTATTTTAGGATATTTTCTTTTTACTGTTAGTTATGTAGTTTCATTTAATTGAGGTCAAATCTCTTTGAGAGAGAGACCTGGTACAATATGGCAGATGAACAAACATTAGGTCGCGCTGTTACCTTGCAATGTACCCGAATGTATCACACAATGTAATTGTAACTAACATGTATCAACTGACTTCACAATGACACTTCATCTAATGTAATTCAAATAGCACTGAATAGCATTGTGACACCTCACTTATCGGCATCGAGATTCCTTAGAAATCAAATTCCCTGGTCAAAAAAAAAAAAGAAAAGCCAAGGCAAAGCCACTGCAATTGTGATATTTAACATATTCAACACCTCTGCAACAGTTTTGAATGTGTAGTGGATATACAGTACCTGTTTGGTGGCAGTGAGCTTCTTCTGTAGGTGGTCGATCGTCTCCTCTGCCACGCGGATCTTCCTGAGAGCGTCCTCATCAGCCAGCTTCTTGCTCTCCTTCCTCTCCCTCTCCTCCAGCTCTCGAACACGCACCCGCAACTCATCCACCTGGGACGCGAGGGTTAGATGCAATACATGGACTGAAACACATAGGCACTCTACCACCTCATGAATTGACTTTTTTTTTTATGACCAAGATTTTATAGACAATTCAATTTTTTTTATACAGAATACAAAAAATACAAAGTAACAGGACCCAACAAATCCCATTTAACTTTACATGTGAGATTATTATTATTATTTTATATAAACCTCAGCTTTAGACTTGCGCTCTGCTGCCATAAGCTGCACTTTGTCCCTCTGCTCTTTGGGAGCTGATTTGTACATGTCCAAAAGTAGTTTCATCTCCTTCTGAGACTCCTGGGCTTTCCTGAGTGAAAAGGAGAACGAACAGAAGAAGAGTTAGCACTACCTAACTCCAGAATAAGACAATGTTTTAAGGTCTTCTACTATATGAGAGTACATTTTATTCTAGGGGTGTACCGAGTAATCGTACAAAACGAGTATCTTAACAGATATGGTGAATTTTCTGAATACGATGAGTATTTTTTGTAATTATCAGTGATTGGGGAAAAAGTCATTTTCAGCTGCCAGCACGCATCTCTCAAACAGTGTGAATGAAGCGTTGTGCACTATAAAACGTACTACTCAATTGGCTAGGTCGGCTGTCGGTCAAGAAACGGGCGGGGGTGTGGGTTGAGCCTGCTGCCATAACTGGATTAGAACAAGTCGCCGCTCCCCCTCCCCCTCCCCGTCTCTGTCGTTATGTCGTGAGCTAAGCCTATGCTTGCTTGCTTGCTATTATAATTTTTTTCCTCATATTTGAAAATGACAAATGCAGATAGTTAATTTTCATTGTACAAATGTTGTGGCATAAGTGTAGGGAGAGAACATTTTTGCTCCTTTCGAAAGTAATTTTTTTAAATAAATCTGGGTCTGGAATAAATGCGGGCAGCAGTAGCCAGCCATGCACTATTTATTGGCCTATTTCGTTGATAATTGAATAGGACATAAGTCAATCAATCATATGGATTTTCAGCTGTCAGGATCATTTCTTAACTTTGAACAATGTGTGAAGGAACATAACGATGTGCTCGGAGATGCACCGAGTGATAGCGCAGTAATGAAGGAACATAACGATGTGCTCGGAGATGCACTCTGAGTGATCAGGTATAGGCTTTACCTGCATTTAAAGGTCAGTTCCAGGTTTTTCCGATCACAAGTTAATCTGATAACGAGTGATGCAACACCCCTACTTTATTCTGTCTAATATGAAACGGTGAGTTGTGGGTTCTATAACCAAAAACAAAACATACTTAAGTTCTGCCCTCAGCATCTTCAGGGTGTCCGAATCTTTCCTCTTCAACTCGTCGCTGCGCTGACGCTCTCTTTCTCGCTCCCTCTCTCGTTCCCTCTCAGTCTCCCTCTCTCTCTCCCGGGCCCGCTGTCTCTCCAGTTCCCTCCTCCTCTCCTCCTCCTCCTCTTGGTCTTCATCCTCCTCTTTCTTCACCTCCAGGCTGTCGCTCACCGGCTCCTCCAACGACAGAAGCCCAGTGTCACCACTCTGACACCGCAACTGACAAAAGGATAGGGATAGAAAATGGTTTTGGGACATCAATTGCGTTGATCACTTATTTTCATATCAAATATCATGATTCAAATAAGTCACGTTTATCCTCATCTATTAACCAAATATTGTGCAATTCAAGTTTTGTTGAACCACATGACCGAACCGCCTCACCAGGGCAAACTCAAGGTTCTAGTTAGCCTATAATAAGGGTCCAGAGTAGAGCCCTGCAAAGGGATTCATTTTAAGCATGCCCACGACATTCAGGCCCTACCCTACCCAGGCCGATTGCGTCTGGCAAATTCCTGCCCAAAACCAGAAATAACTTCCTCCGTTAGTAAATCCATTAGCTGCTCCCTGCACTCAGCTCACTCTGCTCATTGCACCTCAGTCGGGGGTAGCCATAGCAACGGATCCGCTTGGGTTGCTCGAAGAGACATGAGAGAGCAGTTAGCGGTTTGCTACTTTTCGTCACTCTAAACTCCGACACAACTCAAGGAACATTAGTTTCTGTGAAATAATCTCTCCCGTCTTATATTTGACAAGGTTGAAGTACTTCTGACCCCATGTTATTATCTTAGTCAGATATGACTGTACCGCGCTGCAGAGCACACGAAGTGGCTCGGCTTCAAAACGTTAGTGATACCCGAGCGCCGCCCGTACCCTAGTTACTGATGGGAAAAGAACTGGCCCTAACCCGATGGATAATGTCGGGGCCCGTCGGGCACAGGTCGGGTAGCAGCACTCTAGTCCAGAGTTTATCCTGACCTGGTCATCTGGTTAGAAATATTGTCTGGCTCTTTCCGCATATTGCTGAAATATTCAGAAGGAAGTCTATTGGTCTCACGTAGCGGATCCGCCTCCCTACCTTGTTGATCTCCATCTGGGTTTCTCTGAGCTTCCGCTTGTAACGCTGCACGTCACCTTTCAGCTGGTGGTTGTGGTTCTGGAGGCTGCTGATGAGGTGGCGCATCTCTCTGTTGATTGGGCCTGAGGGAAAGATCAAAAGGGGACAGAAGGGTTGATAAGGAAACCATGCGTTTCAGTCAGAGCCGCTATTTTGTCTGACTGTAGTCTGCGTGTGCTACACTTGTGAAGTATCGCCAAACTAGTGAGCAATATGGATAGTGATAACAGGATAGGACATTCATCCCAAACACAGTCAACATACTTGGTTAGAGGGGGAAAGGGAATAAGACGGACAATCATCCATTCAAGATTCTCACTGAGAAACTTTTGCTTTCTATGGGAAACTGTTAATGGTAGAAACAAGCCTCGGGAGTGAGAGGTGTTGTGGAGATGAGACGTTACCTGCTTGCTCGTTGGCCGCCAGGTTCTGCTCAAACTCGATGCGCAGCATCTCGTACTCCTTGCGCACCTGGGCCAGCGTGTCTTCCAGCTGGATGACCTCCGTGCGGAGCTTCTTCTGTAGGGACAGCTCGTCACTCTGAACAGATGACAAACGCCACAGCTTTTGTTGGCGGCAGTCCAACGGCAACGTCACACCAAATCTCTGACGTCCTGACTAGTTTTGGCCAGTTTTTACTGATTGTGACACGATCCACTTTCCAAGAATATAAAGAGAGCCTGTCTGTTTCTGCTTACACCAAATTGGTCATGTTTTGCCCAAACACAAGGCACTGTAGCCATGGCAATGACATACCATTGTGGAATGCAGAGCTAGTCAGCTCCCCGGGCCGCTGTAACCTGGGCTGTTCCAAATACCTTTCTAACCACATATATTCCTAGTGTATTCATGATATACATGCCAGACCTGGGTTCAAATAGTATTTGTTTTCTTTCAAATAGTTTAGCTGCGCTTGATCGAGTTTGCCTGGCCCCAATGGAAGCAATGGAATAGTCCCAAAATTGCAAAACCCATCCATCTGGTACCCCAAGCAGGGGTGGGGGGGTACTATTTGAACCGAGATCTGATACGGTGAAATGTTTGTTACTCCCTCCTTCACATTATTTCACGCAGAGCGACAATCAGTCCATTCAACTAAGGGAGGTAAATTAACCATGGATCATAATCATCGCAAGTAAAACCTTCTTCCAAATAGCCGCTCTCTGCAAAATCAGTGCTCCTGACCTCCATGTGCTCTATCTGTCTGAGGTGGGCGTTCTTCGCGGTGAGGAGCAGGGCCCGGGCCTCATCCAGCTGGGTCTTCACCCCCAAAGACTCATTGTAGAGCAGGGAGAACTGGGACTGCAGGCACTTGTAGTCCGCGGTCTCCTTCACCACATCCTCTGGAATATTTTTCAGGTCCAACTGAAAGGTAGTTAAGTGAGTGAATTATCCACCCCCATACATTAAGACACCTCGGGAAATAGTGAAAAACTAAATGATGGCAATTCATTTGGGATAGAGCAAACAGACAAGGGAACAAGAAATTATATGACATTACATACAGAGTATACATTTAGTGATCATAATATAACAAACAAATGTTAGTGTTTATAACTGTTTTAAGTGTTTACAGTGCCATAAGAAAGTATTCATGCCCCATGACTTATTCCACATTGTGTTACAGTCTGAATTCAAAATGGATTACATTTATATTTTTTCTCGCCGACCTACACACAATACCCCATAATGACAAAGTGAAAACATGTTTTTCGAAAATGTTGCTAATTTCTTGAGAATGAAATAAAGAAAGAACCTTTGACAGCGATTACATCTTTGAGTCATCTTGGGTATACCTGTATCAGCTTTGCACATCTGGATTTGGGGATTTCCTCCCATTGTTCCTTGCAGATTTTCTCAAGCTCTGTTAAGTTAGATGGGGAGCGGCGGTGAACAGCAATCTTCAAGTCTTTGCACAAATTTTCAATGGGATTCAAGTCTGGGCTTAAGCTGTTCCACCTGTTAAGATTCTGGGTTAAACTTGGAACATTGTTTAGAACCTAACACACCCAACAATTTTCACATTCTTGTTCTGAAGCTATTCCTGCATTGCTTTGGCTTTATGCTTGGGGTCATTGTCCTGTTGGAACGTAAATCTTCGCCCCCAGTCTAAGGTCGTTTGCACTCTGAAGCAGGTTCTCATCAAGGATTTGCCAGTATTTGGCTCAATTCATTGTTCCCTCTAGTCTCCCAGTCCCTGCCACTGAAAAGCATCCCCATAGCATGATGCTGCCGCCACTATGCTTCACGGTAGGGATGGTGTTAGACGGGTGATGAGCTGTGCCTGGTTTCCTCCAGACATAGCGCTTTGCATTCAGGCCAAGAAGTTACATTTCTGTCTCATCAGACCACAGAATATTTTGCCTTATGTTCTGTGTCTTTCACATGCCTTTTCGCAAACTCCAGGCGTGCTGTCATGTGCCTTTTTATCAAAGCCCAGATTGGTGAAGCGCGGTAGAGTCTGTTGTCCTTCTGGCAAGTTCTCCCATCTAAGCCAAGGAACTCTGTAGTTCTGTCAGAGTGGTCACTGGGTTCTTGGTCACCTCCATGACCAAGGTCCTTCTTGCTGGTTGCTCAGTTTGATCGGACGGCCATATATTCCCAATGATGAGACCACTGATCTTTTGGAAACTTTCAACACTGTAGAAATTGTTTTATACCCTTCCCCAGATATATGACTCACAATTCTATCTCAGAGATCTATGGACAGTTCCTTGGACTTCATGGTATAGTTTCTGCTCTGACATGCTTTGTCAACAGGTGCGTTTCTTTCTAAATCATGTCCAAGCAATTGAATTGGCCACAGGTGCACTCCAATCAAGTTGTAGTGACATCTCAAGGATGATCAAAGGAAATTGGATGCATCGGAGCTTAATTTGGAGTGTCATTTAATTTTTTATAAATTTGAAAACATGTTTTCACTTTGTCATTATGGGATATTGTGTGTAGATAGATGGGTGATATTTATTTTTTAATCAATGTTGAATTTGAAAAATTTGGGAAAAGTCAAAGGGTATGAATATTTTCTGAAGGTACTGTATATATTCTACAATTATAATCGTCCTTGACATGACATCTGACTCATGACCGTCTGAATAGTGAGCATCTCCTTTGTTAAGCTGACAGAACAGAATGCACCGCGTATTGTTGTGAGTTTAGTGTTGTATTCCCTCAGAGGGGATATGCTGTTGTACCTTGAGCTTCTCACTCTCCCTGACAGCCTCCTGGAGCTCCTGCTGTAGTTTCTCCAGGTCCGCCATGCGGTTGTTGGCCAGCTCTTGGTTCTGCTCCAACTCTGCATTCAGGCTCTCAAACTAACAGATATCATAAATACAACATGGAGTTAATTTGTATCACTTTTGCCACTAGGCCGTCATTGTAAATAAGAATTTGTTCTTAACTGACTTGCCTAGTTAAATAAAGGTTAAATAAAATGTAAATAAATCAATATGACAGGGTTGGAAACAACAATGTATCAAAACAAGATGGAAGGGAAGCTCAAGGATTTAGTTGGACAATAGTCTGCACTCACCTTCTGTATATTGAGGGTGATCTGGCCACCGGGTAGCCCCCCTGAGCTGCCAGTGGTGTAGTAGCCCGAGGTCAACTGGACAGAACAATCACAGAGATGGTTTAGTGCACTAACCCAGACATATTACAATAGCTATATAGATGTGGTTACAGTCTTCATTTCTGCAATACAACATCGAGACATTATTTTACCCATGTACATAGAGCAGGACATTGATAACCCCCCCCACACAGCTGCTATTCAATGGATGGCATGCTCTGCTGCTTCAGCCTTATCGCTGGCCATCGATGCATAACGGAGTGACATCAGCGATGACAAAGACACTAGAACTACACACACACCTGCTCCACTACACACACACGCAAAGTAAATTAAGTACACGCCCACCAACACACACAAATTACACACACCTGCTCCAATGCCTCAGCCAGATGCTTGTTGAGCTTCTGTTCCCTCTTACGGAGCTTCTCGATGTCCCACTGCAGATCCTCCACAGCAGTCTCCATCTCAGACACCTTGGTCTCCGAGCTTGTCACCTTATCCACAAGCTCATTGTACTGTTAAAGAGGAGCAGAGATGAAAGCAAAAATGTGATTATGAAATTGGCTGGATGAGTCCATGTATTACCCCCGATGAGAACTAGCAGACATTCACATTGAGGAAGATACAAAAGCCTGAAAGACGACACTATGGAGATGAGCGCCTTCCCAATACACACACACACACACACTTTACATGACAAGGTGAGGTAATGTACCTCCATAGACATCTTATGGTGTCTGCCCTGCAGGGAGGAGGCCAGGTCTTGCAGTCTGCCATTCTCCTCTAGCAGAGTACGATTCAGACGGAGCATCTCTTCCTGGCTGTCATCCTCACACGCTGACAAAGACAACACAGTCACGGGGGTTACTCAACTAGTGATTACATATGCCACGTAGCAGATGCTTTTATCCAAAGCGACTTACAGGAATTTAACACAAGATCAAAGTAAAATGTCACACTAGGGACCAGAGTGAATGTCACACTAGGGACCAGAGTGAATGTCACAGTAGGGACCTGAGTGACTGTCACAGTAGGGACCTGAGTGACTGTCATAGTAGGGACCTGAGTGAATGTCATAGTAGGGACCTGAGTGAATGTCATAGTAGGGACCTGAGTGACTGTCATAGTTGGGAACCCCGCTACATAATTATGCCAAATGTAGAACCCACATGTTCTACAAACAGAAAGTGATAAGTGAGTCTGAATAGTTACCTGCGGAGAGGATCTGGGTGCATAGGCCATCGATGCGGCTGTGCAGCCTGTCGAAGACGCAGACCATGCAGGCAGCGGCCTCCTTGCTGAACTGCATCCTGTCCTGCAGCTGCAGGCTGAGCTCCTCATCACTGCTGTTGTCCAAAGTGGAGAGGAAGGCTTTGGCACTCTCACTGAGGGTAGTAGTGGGCGGCGGTGCTAAACAGGATGAGAAGACTTAGGATGTGTTTTTTATTGTATTTAACTAGGCAAGTCAGTTAAGAACAAATTCTTATTTACAAAGACGGCCTACAACGCATTGACAATATAAATGTGGCGTAAGTGATAGAAAGGTTTAGTGCTTGATGTTGCCATACCTCACACCAGTTATTATCGGTGGCAACGCATTGGACTCAGAGGTGTCATTACTTCTGATCAGAGGCTAGATATGCGTAGATAAAAAAAGTTGAGAGAGAGCAGGAATCATCTTTACCGGTTGTCGAGTCCTGCTGTGGTTCACAAGCTATCTCCATACCATCGGGTGGTGGAGGCTGTTGCTCCTCGTGTTCTGGCGCTGGGAGTGGGGCTGAAGGAGGGGGTGGTGGGATCATCATGCCATCCGCCTCCATTGGGGTAGGGGCAGAAACAGGAGTAGCGGGCGGTGCCGGGACCACCGTGGGGTCAATGCGTTGGCGCAGGACCTGAACATTTTCTTCCAACTGGAAGTTAGAGAAAGAGAGTAATTGAGTTTGTGTGGGGGGGTTACACTTTAAGTTAAGAATATGTCTATGTTCCTTCACCGCAGCAAATGACTGTAGGATGTACGTACCTGGGACCAGTAACGATTTACAATGAGCAGAGTGGTATCGTCAGTAGCTTGTCGCTTTTCCAGCTTCTCGATCTTCTCTCGCAGCTCATCCTCCATGGTCTGCCTCTGCTCCAGACGCTCACTCAGCTTCTTATTCTTAAACTGGATCACCTTCATGTCCATCTCCTCCTGCAGATGTCACGTGATAATAAAGAAGATACATGAAATCCTCCCTCCTATATGGTTAAGCAGACAAGACCTAGTTGTGGGGGAGAAAAAAAGAAGGACTAACCGTAGAGGACACTCCCCCAATGCGTATGGGCTCAATGAGAGTGGTGGTGGTCTTTTCCTCTTTTTTACACTTCTTCTCAGGTGGACCAGGGGAGCTGTCCCCACCTGAGGCTCGCTTCCCTCCCCCGGTGCCAGACATCGTTGCTGCTTCTGCAACAAAAGTGGGATAACCGTTTTAGGACACAAAGCCGATGAAAAGGGGGCATTTCATTTGAACAACATCATTTGTCAGCTGTCAATGGACTCTATGAAAAGATATTTATGATGACAAGACTAATCATCCCCCCGTGTCAACACCAGGGATTTGTCATTGTGTCACCAACTTGTGAAGTTACATTTAGAAAATGTTACTGAAGCTAACTAATATCTGGTATCTAACTACAAATAATTGATGTGGATTTCTTACAATTGCGCAAGTTGGCAAATTAATTCAGATTTGTATATGCCAATTCAATGAAGGCCAGAATGGCCCGCTAGCTAACTTGCTAGCTATCCCATTTCTGAAGTGTGGAATATGTAAACTTGCAAAGTGGGCATCTAAAACTTGGCAGAGTAGGTATCCATGTTAGCTACCTAAATAGCGGTAGTTGCATGCTTAATGTACACTACATGACCAGAAGTATGTGGACACATGCCCGTCGAACATCTCATTCCAAAATCATGTGCATTAGTATGGAGTTGATCCCCCCTTTGCTGCCATAACAGCCTCCACTCTCCTGGGAAGGCTTTCCACTAGACATTGGAACATTCCGGCGGGGACTTGCTTCCATTCAGCCACAAGAGCATGAGTGAGGTCGGGCACTGATGTTGGGCAATTAGGCCTGGCTCGCAGTTGGTGTTCCAATTCATCCCAAAGGTGTTCATAGGGGTTGAGATCAGGGCTCTGTGCAGACCAGTCAAGTTCTTCCACACCGATCTCAACAAACCATTTCTGTAAGGAACATGATTTGTGCACGGGGCCATTGTCATGCTGAAACAGGAAAGGGCCTTCCCCAAACTACTGCCACAAAGTTGGAAGCACAGAATCGTCTAGAATTCATTGTATGCTGTAGCGTAGATTTTCCTTCACCGGAACCAAGGGGCCTAGCCCGAACCATGAAAAACAGCCCCAGACCATTATTCCTCCTCCACCAGACTTTACAGTTGGCACTATGCATTCAGGCAGTTAGCGTTCTTCTGGCATCTGTCAAACCCAGATGGTGAAGTGTGATTAATCACTCCAGAGAACGCGTTTCCACTGCTCCAGAGTCCAATGGCTGCAAGGTTTACACCACTTGACGCTTGGCATTGCGATCTTAGGATTGTGTGCGGCTGCTCAGCCATGGAAACCCATTCCATGAAGCTCCCGAGGAACAGTTATTGTGCTGACGTTGCTTCCAGAGGCAGTAGTGAGTGATGCAACCGAGGAAGACGATTTTTACGCACTACAGCACTCGGCGGTCCCGTTCTGTGAGCTTGTGTGGCCTACCAATTCGCGGCTGAACCATTGTTGTCCTTAGTCATTTTCACTTCACAATAACAGCACTTACAGTTGACCAGGGCAATTCTAGCAGTACAGAAATTTGACTAACGGACTTGAAGGAAATGTGGAATCCTATGACGGTGCCACATTGAAAGTCACTGAGCTCTTTAGTAAGGCCATTCTAATGCCAATGTTTGTCTATGAAGATTGCATGGCTATGTGCTCGATTTTATACACCGGTGTGGCTGAAATAGCCGAAACCACTCATTTGAAGGGGTGTCCACATACTTTTTTATACAGTGTATATTTACTAGCTAGTATAGCTAACGTTTGAAAGAATCTAGCTAGCTAACAGGCTAATGCTAATTGTAATGAATGCTAACGTTAGCCGGCAAGCAGATTAGTTATACGGCCTGTGTACTCGAATCACTTTGTTTACTACATGCAATCACACGTTTTTTATTTCAAGATCACTAACTATCACAAACCTTCACCAGCAAAAAAATGAATTTGTAAAACATAGTCACTAACCGGAGATGACGACAGCAGTTATTTAAGCAGCTTCCTGTACGCCACGGTAAGTGTACGGATGAGAAAGTAGTTTCATCAAAATCAAAGGTCCTGTAGTCAGTTATTTTATGTTTATTTTTTTTTAAGGTATAGTTACCTAAATGCCTAAAAGAATGCATGCTGTACACATTTAGCCATTATTCAATAAATATCCAAACGTTGTGTTATACGATTAATTATGTGAAATACTGTTTAGTCCATGTCACGCCTCACTCCGTCCTCATGATGACACTACAGTCTACAGCCCCTTCATATGCATTGTTGTACATAAATAATTGTTCGCGGAGAAGAAGTCTACGAAAAGTTGAATCATTGTGAATGCAGCTGGACGTTTTTTGTTCGTTGACGTGCCTAATTTTGTATGATGTTTCCCCCCCTTTCCCGCAATGTTTTTGTATTTTCTCATTCAATACTCCGTCCAGCTGGTGGCGGTAATGCACCATTAACATTGGATGCCAACAGCCGTTAAACCCCATTGAAGATTATTTTATTTTTTCCATTTGTTAAGGTAGGAGGTAAGAATGTAAACAATCAAGATGGCAGCTTAACGTTAGAAACCCTGGAAATATTTGCAATGACATAGTTGCCCTTCAGTTTGGTAGTATTGTCAGTCAGATGCTCGACACTATCTTCTATCAATCTTGTAACTTAGTTTGATCGCATTTGGTAAGTAACGTTAGCGCGTGAACCAATTTAAACGTGTGCAGCTAGTTAGAAATGTCTAGTTAAGCTAACGTTAGCTGGTGGCTAACGTTAGCAGCTAGTTAACCTTGCTGTGATCAAATCGGTCAAAAATTAAAATATGTTGTCTTCTTATGTGTAGCTAGCTATGTCAATTGCTGGTGATGCATTGCCAAGTTTCAGTACTCGCCGGCTAGCTACGTCATCCGGCTTGAGGTAGCTACAGTAACTGGCAAGTGGCAACCTAGCTGAGTTTACCAAACTCTACATACGATAGAGTTGTGTAGGCTGGCTGGAGTCCGACTACATCGAATCGCTGTCAGTCGATACTTGTAAAAATGTCCATTCTTTAAAGCTTTCCTTGTACCTATGTTTGTCCTTTGTAAATGCAAGCTTTTCATTGGGTGTTGTAGTCGACTAAACACAACTCCACGATTTATGATGGAGTTGAACTGCGACTAGTAGTGTGGACGGACTGGATCTCCGGCATCACATTCAACATTTTTTTTAAATAAAAAACGATTGATTTCAGCACCCAAAGAATAGACCACAATTACATATAACAATATCGTGTGTAAGTGCAGGATTTTCTTGAGGTATTAAAACCTGTCGTTTTTAATAAAAACGTAATTTTATGGGACATCGGAGATCCAGTCCGTCCAAACTAGTTGCTTGATCAACTCCATAAATAGTTGATTTTAACCGGTTATGGGTGCTGAATTCCATCGTTTCTGTACTTGTACATATCGTGAAGTTGAGAAACTCGTCTAGTGGCAACTTAGTCTGATTAATCAGGCTGTAATAGACAATTTAATTGGTGTGTATATATACAGTACCAGTCAAAAGTTTGGACACATCTACTCATTCAACGGTTTTATTTTATTTTTTACTATTTTCTACATTGCATAATAATAGTGAAGACATCAACACTATAAAATAACACATGGAATCATGTAGTAACCCAAAAAGTGTTAAACAAATAATCTATTTTATATTTAGATTCTTCAAAGTAGCCACCCCTTGCCTTGATGACAGCTTTGCACACTCTTGGCATTATCTCAACCAGCTTCACCTGGAATGCTTTTCCAACAGTCTTGGAGTTCCCACATATGCTGAGCACTTGTTGGCCGCTTTTCCTTCACTCTGCGGTCCAACTCATCCCAAACCATATCAATTTGGTTGTGGTTGGGTGATTGTGGAGGCCAGGTCATCTGATGTAGCATTCATCACTCTCCTTGGTCAAATAGCCCTTACACAGCCTGGAGGTGTGTTGGGTCATTGTCTTGTTGAAAAACAAAGCGCACAGCTTCTCCATGCTTTACGGTGGGAACCACACATGTGGAGATCATGCGTTCAGCTACTCTGCGTCTCACAAAGACACGGCGGTTAGAACCAAAAATCGCAAATTTGTACTGATCATACCAAAGGACAGATTTCCACCGGTCTAATATCCATTGCTTGTGTTTCTTGGCCCAAGCAAGTCTCTTCTTCTTATTGGTGTCCTTTAGTAGTGTTTTATTTGCAGAAATTTGACCATGAAGGCCTGATTCACGCAGTCTCCTCTGAACAGTTGATATTGAGATGTGTCAGTTACTTGAACTCTGTGAAGCATTTATTTGGGCTGCAATCTGAGGCTGGTAACTCTAATGAACTTATCCTCTGCAGCAGAGGTAACTCTGGGTCTTCCTTTCCTGTGGCGGTCCTCATGAGAGCCAGTTTCATCATAGCACTTGATGGTTTTTGTGACTGCACTAGAAGAAACTAAGTTCTTGAAATGTTCCACATTAACTGACCATCATGTCTTAAAGTAATGATGGGCTGTCGTTTATCTTTCCTTATTTGAGTTGTTCTTGCCATAATATGGACTTTGACTCTTCTGTATACCACCCCTACCTTGTCACAAGACAACTGATTGGCTCAAACGCATTAAGAAGGAAAGAAATTCCACAAATGAACTTTTTAACAAGGCACATCTGTTAATTGAAATGCATTCCAGGTGACTACCTCTTGAAGCTGGTTGAGAGAATGCCAAGAGTGTGCAAAGCTGTCGTCAAGGCAAAGGGTGGCTACTTTGAAGAATCTGAAATATAAAATATATTTAGATTTGTTTAACACTTTTTTTGTTTACTACATGATTCCACATGTGTTATTTCATAGGTTTTATGTCTTCACTATTATTCTACAATGTAGAAAATAGTAACATTAAAGAAAAACCCTGGAATGATTAGGTGTGTCCAAACTTTTGACTGGTACATTATGTAGCCTGATACATTTTGTGTGCAAAATCATGTAAATGTTCTTTACAAGCCAAACTTACTCTGCCGGTTGTCTGTGCAGTTTGTCCTTCTGCTGCTTGAAATTTGAAACAAAATATCAACAGGAAATTATGGTTTACCCAACGTTTTATAGCGCCAGTAGGTTACTTATTTTTTTTTTTTTTTTTTGGTTGGGCTGCTTACAGATGGGCTATGTACAGGTGCAGTGATCTGTGAGCTGCTCTGACAGCTGGTGCTTAAAGCAAGTGAGGGAGATATGAGTCTCCAGCTTCAGTGATCTATGTGTTAAGCAGCTAGGTAAAATGTGTTTTATATTGGATATTCAGATTTAAATCTTCAAACGTGTGGATTGTTCTCCATCCTCACCTGATTCAGAATATAAAATGTTCATTGTCATGGCATGCATGTTCATTGTCATGGCACGTTTAAATGTAATTTTATTCAACATTCTGGTTTGTAAGGAACATTTACACGAGTTTGCACATAAATGTCTCAGGCTGTATCTAATATACTAATTCGTTGTGTATTAGATAAATTCAAGCTGAATGTAGCCTGTCACCCCTGATCAATTTGATTATCTTGTCAAAGCTCTCAGAGCATCCTGTCCAAGTAGCAATAATACAGTAATGTTCTTATCATGTTCTAGATTAAGCTGTCACCATGACTCGAGATATAGTGATTGGAGATGAACTACCTGACTGGGTGGGAGCCAAGGAGTTCTACCAGAAATATGACCCAAAAGAGGTGATTGGCAGGTGAGTTACTAAGTCACACAAGAATAGATCCTAAGCACATTATAGTCCAGCGGCTAAGCGTCACATTTTATGGGGAAATGTTCTTGGCTATAGTGCCATCGCAGATTTTTTATTTGACCCCCCTGGCGGTCAACCAGCTCCATGGGGCCAGGAGTTACATGGCCATATCTCCATAAGTAATAGGTAGACACAGCTCAGTGATGGCTTGAAATGTTTGAGATGGTGTGGAGAACACAATAAAAGCTTTGCAGTTCTTGAAGCACGCAAACTGATGCTGGCACCTACTACCATACACCGTTTAAAGGCATTTATATATTTTGTCTTGCCCATACACCCTCTGAATGGCACAGATATACAATTCATGTTTTAATTGTCTCAATGCTTAAAAATCTTTCTTTAACCTGTGTCCTCCCCTTAATCTACACTAATTGAAGTGGATTTAACAAGTTACATTAATAAGGGATCATAGCTTTCACCTGGATTCACCTGGTCAGTCTATGTCATGGAAAGAGCAGGTGTTGTGTAACCAATGATTATGGATGAAGACAGTAAATAAAATAACCATCATAACAATTGTAATACATACATTTTAGAAAATATTAAGTAAGTATATCCAATATACCCAATAGTAGTGTAAATGTATTATTATTATGAACAATTGTGTTTCTACCTTAATCCGTAGTATGCATAGTGCTCTGGCTCAGTGTCGTCATTTCAGATATGCCTAGGGTATGGCAAAGTGACACACTCCAAGGAATTTGGATAAAATTGAAGCTTATTTACTGTACTGCAAAAACAAACAGAATTGACTCCAGCCATTATCACCTTGCTGTATCTTAATTCACCTCATTCTACAAACACGTCATACAAGAATGACCTGCTATGCACTAGCTCAGCACTGGGATTAACACTAGTTTAGTTTCATGCCAAGTCAAACAGCAGTTACCTAGCCAAAGCCGTCTACTACAGCCGTCTCTGCACTTTTTTGAGAAAAAGTTGCGCTGATCCCTGCAGTTGCGTTGAGGCGCTCCCATAAAGCCAGCCAGCCATACAAACAGCCTTCCCTTCCGCTCCAAGGCGTCCGCATGGTCCTAAAGTCAGCTAAACTGCATTTGCCCTTTAATTGGGATTGGAATGATTGTAGTAGCTTGTTTTAAAGTGTTGGTGTTGAGCTAGGGTATGGCGATGCTCTGGCTATCGGTTTGAGAGATCGGTTTGGCCGGCAGGAATGTCCTTGTCCCATCGCGCACTAGCGACTCCTGTGGCCGGCCGGGCACAGTGCACGCTGACTTGATTGCCATGTGTACGGTGTTTCCTCCGCCCTGATCTGGCTATGCCATATGGCTGTGGACTACACTAGTTCATTTAGAGGACAAGATTTTTTTAGAATTGCGTGGCACTTGTTTATATTTTATTATATGAAGAATACAATTGAACATAGCTGAGTAAAATAGAAAGGATATTTTCTCCAAATGATTTCTGAGGGAGTGCCACGTGGCTATTCTGTGTTTTGAGCAGTCAACAAAAGAAACAGGTCCTCCTATATGCTTAATTAAGAGTAATTTATGCAACTTTAGTTGTGATACAAACATTGGGCTATATGTTTTGATTTGTTAAACATTCCAAGGCTGCATGATGCGACTAATATTTTTTTTTAAAGTTTCATGAAAGGCATGAGCTCTGCTTTGTTTCTTGCGCAGGCTGAACACACTTCATCAGTCTCACATTCACAATTTGACAAGCACTTGATAATATTCTCTCCAGGCCTGGAATTTCCCAGCGGTATCCCCGTTGTGTGGCCATAATGCCCCCTAAAAAATCCATGTTTTTTGCGGTTAACTTGTTAGGGAGAGGCAGCTGAGGGGTTGGTTTTGGAGAGCCTGGCGTGCCCAAAGTAAAATGCCTCCCATTCAGGCCCAGAAAATAGGATATGCATATATTTGATACCATTGGATAGGAAACACTCTGAATTTTCCAAAACTGTTAACCATTTGTCTGTGAGTGAAACAGAACGCATATGGCAGGCAAAACCCAGAGGAATTTCTGTCCTGGAAAAAGTGATTTTGACACATTGCTCATTTGGGAACCCCTCCCTAATGAAAATGACCATATAAGGGCATATGAATGCAGTACCCGTCGCTTCCTTATGATGTCAACAGTCTCGAGACAGTGTCTTTTTTTCATTTTGGATGAGTAAGACCAGAGAAGAAGAGCAAACAAGGAAGTCCCCCCTTGATGACAACAGTAGGCTGGGCGCGTTCCCGTGAAAGCGCGCAGTGTCTTTTTTACCGTTGTTATCGATCAGTTTATATTCCGGTTGATTTATAATAGTAAATATACGTAAAAATGTTCCTAAGGATACATTTAAAACTATGTTTGATTGTTCTTGGACAAGTTTATAGGTATAAGATGAACGAGTTCGAGTCACGTTTCAATGGACTAGTGGAGGCTGTCGTTTCTGATTATAACGCCCGAACCAAATGGAGGATTTATGGATAAAATACGTTACTTTTTCTAACAAAAGAACCATGGATTGTCTTCGTTGGACACTTAGGATGACCTCAGCAGAAGTTCTTCAACAGGTAATTGATTTGTTTTCGCTGTGAAATGTGTTATGTGTGTGCCATGATGGCTAATCGATACATGGCTATGGGAAAAATATGTGAGGTGCTACTCTCAAACAATCAAATGTGCTGCTTTCGCCGTGAAGCCTTTTTGAAATCTGACAACGCTGTGATATTGCCAAGAAACAGAGCTTTTGATGAGTATGGAACACTTGTATATTGGTGGATGTTTAATAATTCAACTTTTGGATTTTGAATTTGGCGCTTTACATTTTACCTGGTAGTGTCGGGAGGAGCCCCGCTAGCGCCCCACTGATCCTTGAGAAGTTAAAGTGGCCGTTGATCAGAACGTTTAGCTAAAAATGATGATAAACTATTAGGCTATTTTTTCACATTAGCGCAGCAATGCGCACAAGACCGTAGACTATAAGTGCGAATGTTACAAAATGAAATCAATTAGCGGGAAAAACGCCATTCTCAAAATGGACCGCAAATGCAATTATGCATTTAATGCTTTATTATAAAGATGCATTTTTATTATAAAATTATCTTCCCCCACTCGCGTACCACCTATGTATGGTAGTTAGGCTCTACACCGGTTGTAAAGTGTTCAATTTTAAGAAGTTATTTGGCCATTTTAGTTGTGATACAACCTTATCAACATATAGGCCTATGGGCTAGGCTACATGAGGTGTGTGACTATGATTTGAAAAAGTCGCAAATAAAGACATGCGCTGTTTCTTGCCTTACTGCACACGCTGGGTGTCATTCACGTGATAATACACAAGTGAAAGGCTAATATTGTCGCCCATCAGACTATCTTGATTTAAATTAATCTTGTCTTTACATATAGTACATAATATATGTGTGAAATTAGTTTTGATTTAGAATGGACCATTATCATGCACCTATCTGGAAACAAGGGCAGGGGAAAAATACATGTCCTCTTATGCACTTAAATAGCGAAGGGAGGATGCTTTTCCCGTGGTTCATTTTCATGCCAGCCAGGTAGGCTATACTCCTGTTGTAAAGATACGCAATGAGCTTAATATTATGAAAGTTGATAGACAAATATAGTAGGCCTTGCCTATAGAAAGCTGATGGGATCCTGTTCTTTTAAGAAGAGGCCAACTTTTTTCTCCCGCAATTGAATAGCCTATAGAAATGTTGCGCAACATGAGATCATGGGTTCTCATGAAGTGTCTGATTAGATTTCCGAGGACATTTGCATTGACGTCAGAGTGATTATACAGACAATAGAGTGCTGAGTACCAGGCAGTTAGCAAGTTTGTTAGGCTACTAATTACCAGCAGCAGCATCAGAACTTAGAGAAGCCTAGTTACCGTAACTAAACGGTCAGGTGGAATTTGACTGCGGTCATGACTTGTGACTGCCGGTGTGGCGGTACTAAGGTCACCGTAACAGCCCTAGGTGTGATTGAATAAGGCTTCAGCAGATGACACGCACAAGGACGTGTCCCAAAGTAAGATGTCTTTTTTTCGTTTCAGCTACAGTGCCTTCAGAAAGTATTCACACCCCTTGACTTTTTCCACATTTTGTTGTGTTACAGCCTTAATTTAAAATGGATTCAATTTAGATTTTTTTGGTCACTGGCCTACACACAATACCCCATAATGTCAAAGTGCAATTCCGCTTTTCTAATTTTTACAAATTAATAAAAAATGAAAAGCTGAAATGTCTTGAGTCAATAACTATTCAACCCCTTTGTTATGGCAAGGCTAAATAATAGTGTTTAATATGATTTTCTTTTATTACTAACTCTTCTCTGCACCCCACACATACAATTATCTGTAAGGACCCTCAGTCGAGCAGTGAATTTCAAGCACAGATTCAACAGATTTGGCTAGCAGCATACCACCCTGCATCCCACTGCTGGCTGGCTTCTGAAGCTAAGCAGGGTTGTCCCTGGTCAGTCCCTGGATGGGAGACCAGATGCTGCTGGAAGTGGTGTTGGAGGGCCAGTAGGAGGCACTCTTTCCTCAGGTCTAAAAAAATATCCCAATGCCCCAGGGCAGTGATTGGGGACATTGCCCTGTGTAGAGTGCTGTCTTTTGGATGGGACGTTAAAACGGGTGTCCTGACTCTGTGGTCATTAAAGATCCCATGGCACTTATCGTAAGAGTAGGGGTGTTAACCCTGGTGTCCTGGCTAAATTCCCAAGCTGCCCCTCATACCATCAGGGTCACCTAATCATCCCCAGTTTACAATTGGCTCATTCATCCCCCTCCTCTCAGTGATTGGGGACATTGCCCTGTGTAGGGTGCTGTCTTTCGGATGGGATGTTAAAACGGGTGTCCTGACTCTGAGGTCATTAAAGATCCCATGGCACTTAACGTAAGAGTAGGGGTGTTAACCCCGGTGTCCTGGCTAAATTCCCAAGCTGTCCCTCATACCATCATGGTCACCTAATCATCCCCCTCCTCTCCCCTGTAACTATTCCCCAGGTCGTTGCTGTAAATGAGAACGTGTTCTCAGTCAACTTACCTGGTAAAAAGATGGATAAATAAAAACCACAAAGACCAGGGAGTTACTCCAATGGCTCGCACCTATTGGTAGATGGGTAAAAATAAAAGCAGACATTGAATATCCTTTTGAGCATGGTGAAGTTTATAATTACACTTACACTTCGGGTGTATCAATCAATCACTACAAAGTCACAGGCGTACTTCCTAACTCAGTTGCCAGAGAGGAAGGAAACCGCTCTGGGATTTCACCATGAGGCCAGTGGTGACTAAAACAGTTACAGAGTTGGATGGCTGGATGGGAGAAAGCTAAGGCTGGATCAACAACATTGTAGTTACTCCACAATACTAACCTACAGTGGCAAGAAATAGTATGTGAACCCTTTGGAATTACCTGGATTTCTGCATAAATTGGTCATAAAATGTGATCTTATCTTGATCTGTCACAACAATAGACAAACACAGTCTGCTTAAACTAATAACACACCAATTATTCTATTTTTCTTGTCTATATTGAATACATAATTTAAACATTCACAGTGAGGTTGGAAAAAGTATGTGAACCCCTAGGCTAATGACTTCTACAAAAGCTAGTTGGAGTCAGGAGTCAGCTAACCTGGAGTCCAATCAATGAGATGAGATTGGAGATGTTGGTTAGAGCTGCCTTGCCCTATAAAACACACTCACAAAATTTGCTATTCACAAGAAGCATTGCCTGATGTGAACCATGCCTCGAACGAAAGAGATCTCAGAAGACATAAGATTAAGAATTGTTGACTTGCATAAATCTGGAACGGGTTACAAAAGTATCTCAAAGCGTTGATGTTCATCACCAAATTCTGCACAGTGCAGAATGCTCAGTGAGGTTAAGAAGAATCCTAGACTGTCAGCTAAAGACTTACAGAAATCTCTGGAACATGTTAACATCTCTGACGAGTTCACGATATGTAAAACACTAAACAAGAATGGTGTTCATGGGAGGACACCACGGAATAAGCCACTGCTATACAAAAAAAACATTGCTGCACATCTGAAGTTTGCAAAAGTGCACCTGGATTTCCACAGCGCTACTGGCAAAATATTCTGTGGACAGATGAAACTACAGTTGAGTTGTTTGGAAGGAACACACAACACTATGTGTGGACAAAGCCACAGCACACCAACATAAACTTATCCCACTGTAAAGTATGGTGAAGGGAGCATCATGGTTTGGGGCTGCTTTGCTGCCTCTGGACCTGGACAGCTTGCTATCATCGACGGAAAAATGAATTTAAGCTCAACAGAAGTTGGGTGATGCAACAGGACAACGACCCAAAACACAGAAATAAATCAACAACAGAATGGCTTCAACAGAAGAAAATACGACTTCTGGAGTCCTGACCTCAAACCAATTGAGATGCTGTGGCATGACCTCAAGAGAACAGATCACACCAGACATCCCAAGAATATTGCTGAACTGAAACAGTTTTGTAAAGATGAATGGTCCAAAATTCTTCCTGACCGTTGTGCAGATCTAAACCGCAACTACAGAAAACGTTTGGTTGAGGTTATTGCTGCCAAAGTAGTGTCAACCCGTTATTAAATCCAAGGGTTCACATACTTTTCCACCCTGCACTGTGAATGTTTACATGATGTGTTCAATAAAGACACGAAAACGTAAAATTGTTTGTGTGTTATTAGTTTAAGCAAACTGTGTTTGCCTATTGTTGTGACTTAGATGAAGATCAGATGCAATTTTATGACCAATTTAATGCAGAAATCTAGGTAATTCCAAAGGGTTCAAATACTTTTTCTTGCCACTGTAATTCACAGAGTGAAAAGAAGGAAGCTTGTACAGACTAAAAAAACATGCATCCTGTTTGCAACAAGGCACTAAAGCAATACCGCAAAGAATGTAACAAGGCAATTCACTTTTTGTCCTGAATACAAAGTGTTATGTTTGGGGAAAATTCAATACAACACATTACTGAGTACCACTCTCCATATTTTCAAGCATAGTGGTGGCTGCATCATGTTATGGGTATTCTTGTAATCGTTAGACTACTGCGCCACTCGGGAGCCCTAAGGCACTGCATCTCAGTGCAAGAGGTGTCACTACAGTCCCTGGATCGAATCCAGGCTGTTTAACATCTGGCCGTGATTGAGAGTCCCATAGGGTGGCACACAATTAGCCCAGCGTCGTCCGTGTTTGGCCGGGGTAGGCCGTCATTGTAAATAAGAATTTGTTCTTAACTGACTTGCCTAGTTAAATAAAGGTTAAATAAATAAAAAAGGGACTGGGGAGTTTTTCAAAAAAAACTAATGGCTAAGCACTGTCAATCCTAGAGAAAAACCTGGTTCAGTCTGCTTTCCACCAGACACTGGGAGATGAATTCACCTTTCAGCAATAACCTAAAACACAACACCAAATCTACACTGGAGTTGCTTACCAAGAAGACGGTTAATGTTCCTGAGTGGCCGAGTTACACTTTTGACATAAATCTACTTGAAAATCTATGGCAAGACCTGAAAATGGTTGTCTCGCCATGATCAACAACCAATTTGACAGAGCTTGAAGAATTTGGTCAAATGTTGCACAATCCAGGTGTGGAAAGCTCTTAGACTTACCCAGAAAGACTCACAGCTGTAATCGCTGCCAAAGGTGCTTCTACAAAGTATTGACTCAGGGGGTGTGAATATTTATGTATATTAGATATTTCTGTATTTCATTTTCAATAAATTCATAACAATTTCTAAAAACATGTTTTCACTTTGTCATTATGGGGTGTTGTGTGTAGATGGGTGAGGGAAAAAAAATAATCTTTTTAATCTATTTTGATTTCAGGCTGCAACACAACAAAATGTGGTGTAAGTCAGGGCGTATGAATACTTTCTGAAGGCACTGTAGTTTAATCTAGTTCATGATACCATGTCTTGTTTTTAGGCGTTGACTGATTTCATGTCAATGCTAATGTGACAGAAATTCACTAACTAGCTAACCTGTTAAGATGTATTTGACAGACAACAAATGCTCATTGTGCAAATGTATTTTTGTTTTCAATAAACATTGGAGACTAAATATTGTTTACATGTTGTCAACATTCTAAGCCAACCCTGTCTGTTTTGCCACATAGTTGTGCATGCGTCGGTTCTGTTGCTAAACAATCAACCCGTCTATGGTGCTGCCAGGGGGGAGTGGACAAAATCTGTGATGGGACTATAGCCCAAAACACGTATTTAGACATGCCCTAGCTGTGTGTGAAATTTGGTGCCTCTATCACAAAAGCCAATTTTTTTTCCCGCTTAGTCAGGAGTACTTTTCGGTTGCCCAAAGATTATGATCACTCGTCCAGAAAATGTAGCTGTTTACACACAGCAATGCCATAACTTGTCTGTCTTTTACTTAAAAATACTGCATTTGTTGTGCAATTTGGTTGTTTTCAGTAAAAAATAATGATAATAATTGCCCCATGGGGCAACCACAAATCAGGCTCAACTGGCCTGACTACTCAGCCAATTTGAATTTACACTTTACAATACCTATTTCTTTGTCCTTGCAGAGGTGTGAGTAGTGTGGTGCGCAGATGTGTGCACAAGCACACAGGGCAGGAGTTGGCAGTGAAGATTATAGAGATCACAGCTGAGAAGATGACAGCACAGCAACTGGAAGAGGTGAAGAGCTCCACACTGAAGGAGATCCAGGTCCTCAATATGGTCAAAGGACACTCCTCTATCAGTGAGTTTGAACTACCTTCACCAATGTACCGAAGGGCATTAAAATAGCTTACTCATGTCTCTTGAAATGCAATATGCTAATGATAAACTTTTATTTATCTTTCTCCAAGTCACTCTCATTGATTCCTATGAGTCAACAACCTTCATATTTTTGGTATTTGACCTGTAAGTATGCATTTTATATAGCCTAATTTATTATTAAATGTGTAGCTGTGTTTCGTGATTCGTTTTAACTATCCTGTCTTTTCGTAGTGTTAGCCTACTCAAGAGTTTTCTATCGTTATTTTTCTTTTTGCAGCATGAGGAGTGGAGAGCTTTTCGACTACCTGACAGAGAAGGTCACTCTCAGTGAGAAGGAAACTAGGTGAGTGTCTAGGTTTTGGTCTGTTATATCCCAAGCCAGAAATGCACTTCAGATCTTCTCAATTCTCTCTCTCGCTCTCTCTCTCTCAGGTGTATGATGCGATGTCTCCTGGAAGCTGTCCAGTACCTCCATTCCCTCAACATAGTTCACCGGGACCTGAAACCTGAAAACATTCTGCTGGATGACCAGGGACACATCAAACTCTCTGACTTTGGCTTCTCTGTCCAGCTTCAGCCAGGCAAGAATCTGAGAGGTGAGAGGGAAGAATGAAATGAACTCGCTGTGTTTTGGATTTACACTCTCATCAACAAAATAAAAAGTTGAGGACATAATCCATTAATTGCCCACATAGCTCAAATGTGTAATTGCTTTCTTTGTTCTCTCCAAACGGCTAGAGCTTTGTGGGACGCCAGGTTATTTGGCACCTGAAATCCTGAAATGCTCCATGGATGAGACGCATCAGGGATATGGGAAGGAAGTTGACCTGTAAGTCTTTTAAATTATATCAGGACTATCGGTAATCAGATAGTCCTGAGAACATTTAGTTATTTGTAATATAAGAGCACCAAACTATTTTATGAATCCGTGACAATTCTGTTCCTGCAACTGTATCTGGTTTTCTGTGCGTTAGCTGGGCATGTGGTGTGATTCTGTTCACCCTGCTGGCTGGCTCTCCACCTTTCTGGCACCGCAAACAGCTGCTGATGCTCAGAATGATCATGGAGGGCCGCTATCAGTTCAGCTCCCCAGAGTGGGATGACAGGTCTGACACCGTCAAAGATCTGGTGAGACCCCATCCTGTCTCTAGTTCCTATCTATGATTCAGGGACTGATTTTGTATATTCAAAGGTCGATTTAATACAATATGTCATCAAAGAATATGTTGAATATGAACATTGATACACTTTCTCTGACTGGCATTGTTTTAGGACTTCTCTCTTGTTCTCTTTTTCACAACTGTTAGATTACCAGGTTGCTGGTGGTGGACCCAATTGTCCGTCTCTCCGCTGAACAAGCCTTGGCTCATTCCTTCTTTAGGCAGTACCAAAGGGACGAGGTGCGTCACTTTAGTCCCCGGAAGACATTCAGGGTAAGTTTCAATGTATTTTGTGTTATTTGGCTCCAGTGACTGTAAAATGAACAGCTGGGACAGAAATTAGATTTCCTTCGCATCCAATTGGATTCGTGCTTTGACTGGAAGATGGGGATCTTCTGGGAGGTTGTGAAGCATGAATGTGTGTGTGTTTTAATGCACATCCCTTTCACTGTTCCTGTAGGTACTGATCCTGAGTGTGCTGGCCTGTATCCGCATGTACTGTCGCTACCGCAGAGCCAGGCCACTGACGCGGGAGGTCCTGGCCAGAGACCCCTACTCCTTGAAGGGAGTGCGCAAACTAATCGACGGCTGCGCCTTCAGGATCTATGGACACTGGGTTAAGAAAGGGGAGCAGCAAAACAGGGCTGCCCTCTTCCAGAATACGGCTAAAATAATGCTTCTTGGTTTAGAGGACTTTGAAACTTAAAAGCTCATACTTGTTCTAGTAACTGCATTAGCTTTACGTAGTTTAACAGGTTTGACATTTTGGTGTGCATATTTTTTCCTTGTGAATGCTAGGTCTCGTTACATAGAATGAGGAATTCATGATCCAGTGACATGTAAGCCTTAATGCGGATAATAGCTCATTATTATTTATGGTTAAGTGGATTTGAGATCTATGTGGATCCGGAGATTAGAATTTTATGTTAATTTTAGGGTCCAAGAGAGTGCTTTTTGAGATTACTCAAATCAGCTGGCAATGGTTTTAGGAAGCAAAAGTGACACTTCAATGCACTATACACACAGGGCAAAAAAGGTGAACATATATCCACACCGATGGTGCAGTTAATGCTTTTTTTTTATTGCTATGACATTCTCTATTGAGTTGACATAGCATTCTTTTTTCATTGTTTACTTCTATTTGCTACCTAAACCTGTATTTTAGCAATCATGTATTCTTACTGAATCTAAAATAACATAGCGGAAAGTTAGTGATTGCAGAATAAACTAAACATTCCAAATATAGTTTTACAATTTCCACTGAGTTAAGGGTATAGGAAATTACGAAATAACTGTTTCCCCAGTCAGATTAGTTTCCTTTCTGTGTTTGGTGTTTAGTGCAATACGACAGTTATTGTAACCAATAGCATTCCTTTTCAGTCCAGTTTGAGATTTACTCAACTAAGTGTTCCTTTGCCTGAATGAAACTGTCATTCCTCAATAAGTGGTGTACAATAATTGTACAACTATGAAAGACCAATGTTTTATTGATAATAATAAAAGTAACCTATTTACTTTGTCATATTTGTGTGTTGTTTTTGTGTTAAAGGAGTTAACAAAATCATGGTTACGCAATCAACCTCTTTACTAACAGACACCCACAAATAACCTATATCTCAAATTTGTGCAAAGAACAGAATGAAATACATAGATAAACATCAGGCTTTGATGTTTATTTTTTGCCTTGGAGATTGGTCTCCAGTGAAGTCAGAGCGGTATTTAGCCGATCTGCACTTTCCTTCAATCGTTGCTCTAGTTGCCTTGACATATGTATCATCTCCTCTCTCATTTCCTGTTGTATTATCGTCCTCAACTCTGACTTGGGCGATGGATCTAATAGAGAAGAGAGACACTTTTACAAACAGGAAATTTCACAAGTTGCAACTGAAGTGTCCATATTTAGAATCAGGTGTGTAACAACACAATGTCTCTAGTCTATACGGGTGCCTTGCATGAGCAACCTTGTAATACCTGTATTAGCCACCTCTGGCCCTGTGTTCATTGCTTCAATGGGCTGCTCCCCTTCTGCAGTCTCTGGCTCGTTTTCCTTCTTGCAGTACCCATCTGGTGCACGCAGATAAAACATGAATTCATACTGTTCCCCTGATCACGGGTGTGGTGGATATTTCGGTGCTTGCACAATAACACCGACCTGATGATACTGCATCAGTCTCAGTGACAGGGTCTTCGTCTGGCATGCCAGAGTAGGAAAAAGACAGATCCAATCTAACCTAAGAGACAAGGAGCAAAACACTAACTTCAAGTCACAGTTTAGCCAAAAAAAAACGATGTGTGCATTATTTAGAAAAATATATGGCTCCCAGATATCTAATGTGTGGAGATTACCTGAGGGGTGAATATGTACTTGTACAGATTGTAATGTCTAAAATAGGTGTTAAGGAGATACTTCAAGATCTGGGTCACTTCCTCAGAGCTGAACAGGCTGATACTGAAGGGAGGTCTCTGTGGCAGGTAGAAAACAATAGAATAATGGTGAAATTTAAGAGTTTGTCCATGAAAATCTCCAAAACACAAGACTGAATTACAATTCATACATTGGTGAGATTGTGAAGTAAATCTCAAATGTGGGAATAATCAGTATTGCCTCTTCGGATACACAAACTCACCCTGACAGAGTGACAGAGCAGAAGTTCACTGCAGTATGCATAGCAATGGCCCATGTTGTTGAGTGGAGTTTCTGAACAAAGAAATGCAAAAAGAATGAATGCAAAGTTATTAACATTGCTGAGTCAATGCTGCTGACATAACATTGTCTTCCTCTTACTAAAACAGCACAAGACCAAACTATGAGCAGTAGCCCATTACCAGTGTTAGCCTGATGCATGCTCTTGACGATGGAGAGGAGGGCAGATGTCTGCTCTCTGTTGAAGTTGCTCTCTCTACAGAACAGCACTGTGTGGACATAGAGCTCCAGCAGGACTCCCCTCCTCGGCTCAGGAATATTTACTCCCAGCACACAGCATAGAGTTCTGAGTAAAAAATAACCAGTTAACCACAATGTCAGGGATTTTGTGTGTGTGTGTGTGTGTGTGTGTGGCCACAAACAAGATTAGAGACCTCTCTAGCTCTGGTATGGCCTTGGTGTTTTCAATTTCCTCCATGTCACTGTAGCTTACATCTGCCCTGTGAACACACATAAATAGAGGATTTCAATCCAAGTTTAAGCCTATAACGTTAGTTTGCAGATAAATCTTGAATAAGGCTGTATGTGCCCCCCTACCATAGCAAGACTTTGGGGTTTAGGGGGCCAGGTTCCTATAAAAGAAAGTACCCAATTAATTAAAATGTATCTACAATATAGCAATGATAGAAAAATGCCCCCGATTGAATCGCATTGAATTGGGGGCATACAGCTACCTTAACAGTTAGTTAGCTTGCTACTGTGCCTAGAAAGCTAGATGTCCAAGCTCTTTCAGTTGACAGCTAGCTAACAAAGCTAACATTAGTTGGTCAGACACTCTCTTACCTTTATTTTCCCAGCCAATTTCATTTCTCTGGTTAAATATAACTGCAATTAGAGAAAATGTAGATAAATTAATCGATTTGAAACTAATTTGCATCAGCAAAAAAACGCTAGATGACACTTTTTGTTTACTCTAACGTGTCCTAGCAACACCGTATTTTTTTTTCCGGTGGCGCACTAACAGTAAAGATTTCCCAATTCATTGCGCGCACAGTATAATCAACTCAAGCCCCCTTATAATAAATTCAAGCACAAAAGCTTTGAAATAAATACTTCTCGCTGCGTCTGTGCTGTAGCAATTTATTTGACAATTCGTTTCACAATTATAAAAAGTCATTTGTTTGAAGTCTCATAGAAATAGGAGACCAATAGCCTACAGCGATGTCTTTGCTTCATTATAGCAAATTAATAATATGCTACAATCAATTAATATGCCTACTTTTTGTATAGATGTATGTGAAATAAATAATATATCAAATGCATGACACAATGTAAAAGTTTGTTATGCATTTATGTTTCTTCTTACACATTAAACATGACTCTTTCAATGACTCAATGTTAATAGTCACTGGTCAGCTCTGTCACCACTCACCAGTCCATACTGCGTGTGCTATGCCATAGAGTTTAAGATCCTTATCCCTCTTAATCCACTTTACCTTCTGTTGCATGCAGGTGCATATGCTTATGTCAGACGGAGAGAGAGAGAGAGATAGAATGAAAGACGTTTCATGTTTTAATTGATGCGCTTTTACGTTGAGAATCTGTCTGTGCGTGGTAGTTGTATTATTTGTCTGCAGGCTGCACATTTGTCCAGGTAAATCTATTTAGATAGTGTGGTATCTTCTCCTCAGCAGACGGTCATTAGCAGTCTTATTGGAGTCTTATTTACAGTGCAATTACTTTAGCCATGGAGGACCCAGAATTGCGTCAACTTAAGCTGGACAATCAGGTAAGGAAATCAAAATTATACTATAATTCACCTGTCTTCCTCTAAACTGACATTCATGACAATATTGTGTAATAAAGGCAAATGTCACCAAATGTGTGGTGTACAGATCCAGTGTATATGCCAAATAAAAGGAACCAGTCTCTCTAGATACTAGTCTATATAAATCTAATTTTAACCTATTGGAAAGAAAATAATGTGTAGTTTAAATGGTGAATATTGAAACAATGTAACATGTTACATTTAGAGGTATAGATGAAACATGGCAATCTTACAATAAGAATGAACTCTTAGTTACTCTTACATATAGGCTAATCAAAAAAATAGGTCAACTTCTTTTGAAAGTGACGTAAGTGGTTGTTGTGTTTTTGAACCTGATGGAGAGGCAGAACATTGATGCAATCTTGGAATTAAGATTAATCCCAGAATCTCCCTCAGCGTTCCCTTTTGATGAAGAAGCAGCAGAGAAGGAGGGCCGATACCCAAATGGTCACAGCCAATAGGGACGGTCGACCCAAGAAAAGCAAGCAGAAGACTGGAGCAGATGACACAGACCTGTTGATTACTCAATCCCAGAGCAACAATTCCTTAAATGGTTGGTGATATGAACACTCAATGTATAGTACTCACACAATACAGTATACTGAACCACAGAACAGTCATACAACTGTGTTGGCTACATTATCAGCCTTCCAAATACATGCCCCCATATTGACACCATTCTTATCAAGAATAAAATATTGCTGAGTGGTTAAACCTCTGTCAAGATGTAGGCGAGAACTATTAGTTTTACATAATTTACCAATAACCATCTAGTACTGTATGTCTGACTTGTAATGGCCATGTTATACTCTTCAGCTGAAGAGGCCCATGATAACCCACTGGAGGAAATTACTCTGGGAGAGCTCAGCCTAAAAACTACTGATGCTACAGATGAGATGCCCCCCGAGAAACCCATCATCACCAAAACTATGGACGTGGAAATGGACTGCCAGCCAAAGCCTAAACTTAGTACAGAAAATGAAGGCCCAGCAGAAGTGAAAAAGAAAGAGAAGGAGAAGAAAGAGAAAGGTGTGAAAAAGGAGAAGGCGCAAGCAAAACGTGAGATCATTTTATCCTATGAGATACGACACACACACACACACACACACACACACACACACACACACACAGCAAACACACAGCAAACATACAGCAAAAATACACAACACACACACATACACACACACATACACCAACACAGCAAACACACAGCAAACATACAGCAAAAATACACAACACACACACATGACACACACACACATACACCCAACACAGCAAACACACAGCAAACATACAGCAAAAATACACACACACACACACACACACACACACACACACACACACACACACACACACACACAAACTTGTATTTCTGCTGTGTGTGTGTCTGTGATTGTTTGTCAGAGGAGGCTTCCGCAAGGAGGAAGAGGAACATGGTCCTCCTCAAAATGTAGTAAAAAAATACTATTCTGTCTATAATGTTTTAGAGTTGGAACAGAATGAGAATGAGGGAGAGGAGAAAGAGAAGGAGAAAGAGAAGGAAAAGCGAGAGAAAAAAACAAAGAAGGACAAATTGAAAGGACCCACCCCAAGTAAAGAGAAAAAAAACAAGACTGATGAACAAGAGGGTAAGAGATACAAATGTCATACACCATGCTGAATGTGTGATGGATAACCTCTGCCACCGTATCTGAGATGTGCACAGACATGGTTACAAATGCTTGCTCAGAAGGCTTGGTTTTGAAGGCTTTGTCATTGGTTTGTGTTTTATAGAAGAATATTAGTTACAGCTAAAGGCATCTGTAGGCCTTGCCCCTTGAGACGTAACTTTGGCTCCAATGCCACTGTTGTGCTATGAAAGGGCAAACAGTAAATGGCTCACGATAGCCTGACTGCCCTGTTCAGTGGGCATCGGGTACGGAACCGAGCCAGATAGACCCAGGTATTCTGATCCTCTTCAGGAGGGCAAGGTGTATGTCTATAACCCATTGATCAAGCACGTTTGTTGTCATCCTATCAAACTAGCAGCAATGTACTTGGACTAACCTTAAAAAGTACCCAGTCATGTACTGTATAACTCATTCTCTTCATGTTCTGTAAATGCATAAGTGATCTGGCTGCTTTGATCTGTTTCCTTTGAATAACTAGTAGATATGATTTCCAGAAAAACAAGACATATTCAGAACAAAGTTGATGTGACTGCAATGTTATTGGATGCCGTAGCTACATACTTTACACAATATGCAGAGCAACACTACATATTTTATAACACATTTCATTACTACCTTTCAGCATTACCATATTTTTATGTTTCTCTCAATTTCCAGCAAACACTATTACTAAGTCTCCAGCCATTCAGATAGATTCAGTAGTAGAGTTTGAGACGCCAGAATGGGACAGTGATGGCGAGAGAAAGGATTGGTCAAACAGCCCCATCCCAGGAACACCCAAGAAAAAACAACACCTCAACACATGTGAGTCATATGTTTGCAAGGTATACTGAACAAAAATATAAACGCAACATGTAAAGGTTTGGTCCCGTGTTTCATGAGCTGAAATAAAAGATCCCAGAAATGTTCCATATGCACAAAAAGCTTATTTCTCTCAAATTTGTTTACATTCCTGTTAGTGAGCATTTCTCCTTTGCCAAGATAATCCATCCACCTGACAGGTGTGGCATATCAAGAAGCTGATTAAACAGCATGATCATTACACAGGTGCACCTTGTGTTGTGGACAATAAAAGGCCACTCTAAAATGTGCAGTTTTTTCACACAACACAATGCCACAGATGTCTTAAGTTTTGAGAGAGTATAATTGGCATGCTGACTGCAGGAATGTCCACCACAGTTGTTGTCAGAGAATTGAATGTTAATTTCTCTACCATAAGCCGCCTCCAACGTCATTTTAGAGAATTTAGCAGTACGTCCAACCGGCCTCACAACCGCAGACTACATGTAACCACACCAGACCACATCCAGCTTCTTCACCTGCCAGATCGTCTGAGACCAGCCAGCTGATGAAACTGTCGGTTTGCACAACCGAAGAATTTCTGCACAAACTGTCAGCGACCGTCTCAGGGAAGCTCATCTGCGTGCTCGTCGTCCTCACCAGGGTCTTGACCTAACTGCAGTTCGGCGTCGTAACCGACTTCCGTGGGCAAACGCTCACCTTCGATGGCCACTGGCATGCTGGAGAAGTGTGCGCTTCACGGATAAATCCTAGTTTCAACTGTACCGGGCAGATGGCAGGCAGTGTGCAAGGCATTGTGTGGGCGGGCGAGCAGTTTGCTGATGTCAACGTTGTGAACAGAGTGCCCCATGGTGGCTGTGGGGTTATGGTATGAGCAGAAATAAGCTACATACAACGAACACAATTGCATTTTATCGATGGCAATTTGAATGCACAGAGATATCGTGAAGAGATCCTGAGGCCCATTGTCCTACCATTCATCCGCCACCATCACCTCATGTTTCAGCATTCAATGCATGTCTCAAGGATCTGTACACTATTCCTGGAAGCTGAATATTTCCCAGTTTTTCCATGGCCTGCATACTCATTAGACATGTAACCCATTGAGCACGTTTGGGATGCTCTGGATTGAAGTGTACGACCGCGTGTTCCAGTTCCCGCCAATATCCAGCAATTTCACACAGCCATTGAAAAGGAGTGGGACAACATTCCACAGGCCACAATCAACAGCCTGAGCAACTCTATACAATGGAGATGTGTCGCGCGCTGCATGAGGCAAATGTTGTGTTTATATTTTTGTTCGGTTTACAATTACCGGTATAAACTAAACTACCGGTATACTGCAAAGAGTTTTTTTTTGTTTACATGAAATAACTTTGAATATGTTGTTTCCACTGCTACAGCAAGGTGCCAAATAAGTGACAATGAGAGGGAGGAAGATGAAATTCTTGAAAGAGAGAAAAAAGAGAAATCTCCTAAAAAGACAAAAAGCTGAGAAAGCCAGTCTCGCACTGCTTAACTCCAACTACAGGCAGCAGGACACCTCAGACAGTGACGACAACATTGGAAGAGTAAGAGTGTGACAAAAATGTCACTCTAAAAGACCAGCGTTTGTCCATTTTAGAAATGAACCATTTTTCCTTTAACCTAGATATGGTAGCCATTACCTTGTGAATGTCTCTTTCATTCTGACAATTTATGTCTGAAAAAAATAATTTCCTCCTATCTCTTCCTCTTTCTTCTCTCTCCTTCCCTCTCCCTACCCTTCCCATTTCCTTCCTGTCTCTCAGGTGACAACTCCTATCTCAGTTGAAGATCTTGAAAAGTTTGCCCTGCATCCAGCCCCTAGAGATACAACAATCCAGTGCAGAATCACTCGGGACAGGCGGGGCGTGGAGAAAGGAATGTACCCCACTTACTATCTCCACATGGAGAAGGAGGATGGGAAGAGGGTAAGGGTATATGGTTGGTTGCTGTATATGATTGGTCAGCCTTTGTGGCAGTTTGATCATCAGAATAATTACACTCATGTAACTGCTGTTTTCTCATTGTCCATTCTTGATTCCTCCCGCCATCCTCCCTTTATTCCCCTCTTTCTCTCTACCTCTCTCAGGTGTTTTTAATGGCAGGCAGGAAGAGGAAGAAGTGCAAAACCTCCAATTACCTCATTTCCATTGATCCAACAGAACTTTCCAGAGACACAGACAGTTATATTGGCAAACTAAGGTAACTAACCCCCAACCGATCTATGTTCAACCACACTTTAAAAAAATAATAATTGTGACCAACTTTTAATTTCTTTCAGATCAAATGTGCTAGGCACCAAATTCACAGTGTTTGACGGCGGGGATAACCCAGATAAGAAGCCTTTTGTCAAAGAGTGTGAGTCAGTTCGGCAAGAGCTTGCGGCAATCTGTTATGTGAGTCAAACCTAATTTTACATATTTACGATGGCTTCCTTAATTTACTGTAGGCCATTGCCTCCTGATAAAAATAAATCTGACCAATAACTATGACCTTGTCTTCTGTATTTTTGTCTTTCAGGAGAAGAACGTTCTAGGTTTCAAAGGCCCCAGGAAAATGACGGTGGTTATTCCTGGCATGATGGAGAATGATGAGAGAGTGTGCATTCGCCCAAAAAGTGTATGTTTATGGAGACCTAAGATTCCTGAGATTGAGACCTAAGGCTAAATTCATCAGGCCACTAAACCAATAAATATGATGCAGAATAGAATAAGAGAATATAATGAGTACCTATATGAATAAAGATATGGTACCGGACAGTCTGTTTACCACTCTCTCCTTCATCTACTGTTATCTCTCAGGATATAGAGTCTCTGCTCTCCCGCTATGAGAATGGTAACACTGACAACCTAGTGTGCCTCATGAACAAGTCCCCCAGCTGGAACGAGCAGACACAGTCCTATGTGCTCAATTTCCACGGCCGCGTCACACAGGCCTCTGTCAAAAACTTCCAAATCGTCCACCCTGACAACGGTAAGATGGGGCCATTGTTTGCTGAGAAATAGAGGTGCTTTAGGTCACCTGATTGGCTATAAACTGTCTTAGAATACCCCTTTTATATTTCTGCATGTAGTGGCTTAAACATGCCTTAATTTGAATAAAGTTAGAAGTTGCATAGTGTAGCTATGATATCATAGCTATGATAGCTCATCATTCACTTGCGGGAAATGTGCTTTCTCCCCCAATGCCAACTAACCCTTTTATAATGTACTGCTATCCAACTCCCCACCACCCGGCTGACTATGGGACAATTCCATTCCATTCCAGAGGACTACATTGTGATGCAGTTTGGTCGGGTGGCAGAGGACGTATTCTCCATGGACTATAGCTTCCCTATGTGTCCCCTGCAGGCCTTCGCCATCACGCTCTCTTCCTTCGATGGCAAACTGGCTTGTGAGTGATACCAAGTGTGAACAACTCAATCAAGCAGAAGCAGAGCCTTAATGGCTTACCATTACAGTTCCATCACAGTATTAATTGTCAATGTGCATTCCAGGTAATATTGGTTTGATAATTTTCAACGCCTGAGATTACTAAAAGTATTTTTTAGATTTGGGGAAAAATATATAACAACTAATCAACATCATTGAGTATAGGTTATGATTCAGTCTCAATAAGGAACACATATTCCTAAATGTTATCCGAAAAACAATGGAAAAACAGCAACTAGGTCCTCTGAATTATATATTGTGGTTAGATGTCTGGTAGATGTAACTTCACTAGAATGACAATGTTGCACAGCATACCTGTTTTGTGCAGGCTATTTGATCTTATTTGAACTGAAACATTTTTATTAGAAATATGTATAAGAAATATGTCCAATTCATTTATTTAATATTGATTGCAGTCTCAAGGCTCCGCTCCACATTATCAAAAGTATAACGTATTCAATTTTATTTCTTTTTTTCTACATTCCACATAATCTCATATGTGCAATATACACTGAGTATACCAAACATTAGGAACACCACCCCTGTTGCCCTCGGAACGGCCTCAATTCGTCCGGGCATGGGCTCTACAAGGTGTCGAAAGCGTTCAACAGGGATGCTGGCCCATGTTGACTCCAATGCTTCCCACAGTTGTGTCAAGTTGGCTGAATGTCCTTTGGGTGGTGGACCATTCTTGATACACACAGGAAACTGTTTAGTGTGGAAAAACCCAGCAGTGTTGCTCCTGGCACCTACTACCATACCCCGTTCAATGGCACTTAAATATTTTTGTCTTGCCCATTCACCCTCTGAATGGCACACATACACAATCCACGTCTCAATTGTTTCAAGGCTTAAAAATCCTTCTTTAACCAGTCTCCTCCCCTTCATCTACACTGATTGAAGTCGATTTAACAAGTGACATTAATAAGGAATCATAGTTTTCACCTGGATTCAAATGGTTAGTCTATGTCATGAAAAGAGCAGGTGTCCTTAATGTTTTTTATATATCATGGCAGCTGCAGGGCTCCAGACTGCAACCATTTAGTAGCATTTTGAGATCTTCCCAGCTAACACAGAACGTTTCCATAACGTTCTCCTTTGGTTCTTAGAAAAAATTACCTTCCCAAAATGTTCCCAGAAACAACATTTGTTATCTGGATTTTGACTTGGCTTTGCGAGTTACATTTTAATTGGTTGCATCGGTGCGAGCTGCCATTTCTAGCTGGTCACTTCACTTCTCTCAAAACGTTCTATTTGGGGGTGGCAAAAACCATGATTTGGTTAAATCTAAAGTGCATACTTTTTCTGATCCCTGAATGAAAGTGTCTGCTCTGCCCTGTGCTTTTCCTCCCTTGCTGCTCCCAAGTAGGTTAGTGGGAGAGCAAAACACATTCTGATTGTAACATTTCAAAATTCAATTGCGGGAAAATAAAAGTTTGGAAGCTGTTGTGACTGTTGGAGAGAGGAGGGTCTAAGCTTTCTGAAAGGTATTACATGTATTTCTGAACTCTCAATATTGACTGTTTAAGCACAGTTTTTAACCAAACTATCTGGTAGGCTATATCTATCTGGTAGGCTATAGCTAGGTAGGACAACCACATACTGTATCACAGTCATAGTAAGTAAATACATTTTTCCTCAGTAAAGTAGCTATCAGCAAAGTCAGAGCTAGTATGAGGGACAAGAGTGAAGTGCAAGCGTTAGTTGATCTGGACATTTCTGACACATTATAGATCTCTACGGTCTGCAATGACTGGTTTGACAAGAGGAAAACTGATGATGCATTACCCAATTTCAAAATTATACCTTGTGCATTCTACTATTACAACTTTCAAGAGTAAATTGAAAGCCAGACTGAGTCGGGGCGCGCCCCACAGTTTGGGAACCAATGAGCTAAACAAGCAAGTCTGTTTGTTTGGTTACCAAGGCAAATTTACTTTAGCTATCTAGTAAACTTGCTAGCTACTTCAGTGGATGTTGAATAAATTTCTACCTGTAAATGAACACATTTCTAGGGACAAATGTGTTAAATGTGTTAAATTATAGCCATGGTATAAAACGTCATTGTAAACCCATTACTCTGTGTTGATGTTTTTTTTGTACAGCAAGTTAGTGTCTTCTCTCCCCACTATCTCCTTTTGGTCTTTTTATCGCAGTCAAGGACGGAAATACTTTTAGTCAAAGAACTTAATGAATATACCAATCTTCACTGCTGATCTGAAAACACTATATCCAACAGATTCAGGTGTAGATAAAACCAATGACTCATGATTTCTCCTCTTGCACAACAGTTACAAAAGTAGCTTCGATACTGATAACAGTCAAGCTTTCAGCACTTACTGTATTACTGAACGCAGAGAGCAATTGAGTTTCACAGATATAAGAATAGGCCACAGTTAAGCTCTGTGGTAAATTAATTTGACCACAAAACAAGTTTTCTGATGTAGCCCATCTATTCTGTTTCTGAGTGAAACCTTCTACCAAAACTAACTTTAGACATCGTCTGTGGGATAAAAACATGTCTTTCCTCTCAATAAAGAAACACACTTCCTGTGCAAATGATGTTCAGTCTGAACTGACAGTAATATGCATCATTGGCAATGATGACTGAAGACATTTATAAGCACCTTTCTGTGAGATAAAAGTGTTTCCTAATAACCTCTATTGTTCTTCTGCCACGAACCTGTCACACGATTAGTGAAAGCTGCTCACAAACATAGGTTACCATGATTTAGGCCCAAGTTACATTAGTTATCCCAGTTTGCTTGCTGTATGGTGAGCATATTAGTTTATTTTTCTTGCTCCCCTGTAAATAATAATAAAAAAAAATGTGTATTACCTATTATTGCCAATTACTAATCTCTCACACTTTTGGACAGGAGTTTTTCCTGGTGAGATCACATGGTCAGGAAAAACTCTTTTCCCTAGAAATAAGGAGTGAATTCACAAGTTTAGATCACAGACATATAGAGAGAGAGTTCGGGCCAGGTTTTAGAATGGCTGCCATGTTAGCGTCTTTATTCTCAAAATGTTGGTGACGTAACAATACGAGAGCGTCTCTGATAATTCCATAGGAAATGACCTGCTGTAAACAAGCAAAACCGAGCAGCGAATTTAACAGACGTTGTTATTGATTAGCATTCAGGATAATGTGTATCTAAGTCTGTACTGTGTTGTGGTGTAAACAAATCTGTCTTTACTGGTCATCTTTATAGGTTTTGAAAACTATCAGAAATAAACAGCACAAAGCGGAAGCATCAATTATCACTTAGCAGCGTCTATGTAGGAGAAAGTGGCTCGCTCTGAACGCTCAGAAAGAAACCACATTGGCCCAACTCTCTATATATACACAGTATGACTCTTTAGATAGCTCGGTGATGTAACAGGTGAACTAACACAACACTGTCATTATGTGTTCACTATGTGTGTCAATGTGTATATACGAACTCGATGATAGTCAGATATGACCAACTTTGACACAGAAGAAAGGTCACTCAGTCACATGACCAGGCGCTCTGTTTCTGCACTTCTCTTCTTTAAACACTGAACTAAATAAATAGCGCAACATGCAACAATTTCAAAGATTTTACTGAGTTCATATAAGGAAATAAATTCATTAGGCCCTAATCTATGGATTTCACATGACTGGGAATACAGATACGCATCTGTTGGTCACAGATAGCTTTAGAAACAAGTAGGGGCGTGAATCAGAAAACCAGTCAGTAGCTGGTATGACTACCATTTTCCTCATGCAGAACGACACATCTCCTTTGCGTAGAGTTGATCAGTCTGTTGATTGTGGCCTGTGCCTGAATGTTGCCCCACTCCTCCGCAATTGCTGTGCGAAGTTGCTGGATATTGGCGGGAACTGAAACTTACATGTTGATCCAGAGCATCCCAAACATGCTCAATGGGTGACATGTCTGGTGAGTATGCAGGTCATGGAAGAACTGGGTCATTTGACATTTTTTACATTTGAATCATTTAGCAGACGGTCTAATCCAGAGTGTAACGGAGACACTGAGAGTCGAGAAGCATGTGCAGGTGAAACGTTTAATAAAACAACAAACATGGAACGAGACAACATAACAGTAGCGTCTACGCATAAACACAGGAACAATACTGACTATACAAACCCCTAACCAATAATGCAGTATAAAAAAAATACAGATAAGAATAAGAAATAAAAGTAACAAGTTATTAAAATAGTCTGGGTAGCCATTTGATTAGGTGTTCAGGAGTCTTGTGGCTTGGGGGTAGAAGCTGTTTAGAAGCCTCTTGGACCTAGACTTGGTGCTCCGGTACCGTTTCCGTGCGGTAGCAGAGAGAACAGTCTATGACTAGGGTAGCTGGAGTCTTTGACAATTTTTAGGGCCTTCCTCTGACACTGCCTGGTATAGAGGTCCTGGATGGCAGGAAGCTTGGCCCAAGTGATGTACTGGGCCGTTCGCACTACCCTCTGTAGTGCCTTGCGGTCGGAGGCCAAGCAGTTGCCATACCAGGCAGTGATGCAACCAGTCAGGATACTCTCAATGGGGCAGCTGTAGAACCTTTTGAGGATCTGAGGACCAATGCCAAATCTTTGAAGACTCCCGAGGGGGAAAAGGTTTTGTCGTGCCCTCTTCACAACTGTCTGTGTGTGCTTGGACCATGTTAGTTTGTTGGTGATGTGGACACCAAGGAACTTGAAGCTCTCAACCTGCTCCACTGCAACCCCGTCGATGAGAATGGGGGCGTGCTAGGTCCTCCTTTGTCTTGATCATGTTGAGGAAGAGGTTGTTGTCCTGGCACCACACGGCCAGGTCTCTGACCTCCTCCCTATAGGCTGTCTCGTCGTTGTCGGTGATCAGGCCTACCACTGTTGTGTCATCGGCAAACTTAATGATGGTGTTGGAGTTGTGCCTGGCCGTGCAGTGATGAGTGAACAGGGAGTACAGGAGGGGACTGAGCACGCACCCCTGAGGTGCCCCTGTGTTGAGGATCAGTGTGGCGGATGTGTTGTTACCTATCCTTACCAGCTGGGGGCCGCCTGTCAGGAAGTCCAAGATCCAGTTGCAGAGGGAGGTGTTTAGTCTCGAGGTCCTTAGCTTATTGATGAACTTTGAGGGCACTATGGTGTTGAACGCTGAGCTATAGTCAATGAATAGCATTCTCACATAGGTGTTCCTTTTTTCCAGGTGGGAAAGGGCAGTGTGGAGTGCAATAGAGATTGCATCATCTGTGGATCTGTTGGGGCGGTATGCAAATTGGAGTGGGTCTCGGGTTTCTGGGATAATGGTGTTGAAGTGAGCCGTGACCAGCCTTTCGAAGCACTTCATGGCTACAGACGTGAGTGCTATGGGTTGGTACTCGTTTAGGCAGGTTACTTTAGTGTTCTTTGGCACAGGGACTATGGTGGTCTGCATAAAACATGTTGGTATTACAGACTCGGACAGGGAGAGGTTGAAAATGTCAGTGAAGACACTTGCCAGTTTGTCAGCGCATGCTCGCAGTACACGTCCTGGTAATCTGTCTGGCCCTGCGGCCTGTTTAAAGGTCTTACTCACATCGGCTGCGGAGAGCGTGATCACACAGTCTTCCAGAACAGCTGGTGCTCTCATGCATGTTTCAGTGTTATTTGCCTTGAAGTGAGCATAGAAGTAGTTTAGCTCGTCTGGTAGGCTTGTGTCACTGGGCAGCTCTCGGCTGTGCTTCCCTTTGTAGTCTGTAATGGTTTGCAAGCCGTGCCACATCCGACGAGCGTCAGAGCCGGTGTAGTACGATTCGATCTTAGTCCTGTATTGGCGCTTTGCCTGTTTGATGGTTCATCGGAGGACATAGCGGGATTTCTTATAAGCTTCAGGGTTAGAGTCCCTCTCCTTGAAAGCGGTAGCTCTAGCCTTTAGCACAGTGCAGATGTTGCCTGTAATCCATGGCTTCTGGTTGGGGTATGTACGTACGGTCACTTTGGGGACGACGTCATCGATGCACTTATTGATGAAGCCAATGACTGATGTGGTTTACTGCTCAATGCCATCGGAGGAATCCCGGAACATATTCCAGTCTGTACTAGCAAAACAGTCCTGTAGCTTAGCATCTGCTTCATCTGACCACTTTTCTATTGATCTAGTTACTGGTGCTTCCTGCTTTAATTTTTGCTTGTAAGCAGGAATCAGGAGGATAGAATTATGGTCAGAATTATGAAACATGGGACCAACACTTTACATGTTGGGTTCATATTTTTGTTCAGTGTAGAATCATGCACCACCACAAAAACACATTTACTCACGCTATTTCACTCACACATCCCTGCTCTCTACAGAGCGCAAACATCTCCTTCTTATTCTATATCTTTCTTTCTACTACAATATGTGCTTGTTCCTCTTATTCAGTGCCATATACATATGAAAATATATAAATACACAATTATGAGTTTTTGTCTGAAACCTTGATTATACTTATGACTATGTTGACCATGTCCTCATTAGTACAATGTAACTGATGTCAGATGTCCGATGATACTGTCATGCATGCAATTGTTGTACACTTATTAAGAAGGCACATCGGGTTTGTGAAACTTTTTTTATCCAATATCATCTTTCTATTTTCACAAACAAGCAGCCTTGGCATGGCACGATGGCTGAGATAGTGAAGCGGCAAGAAGAGATTGAAGATGCTGTGAAGGCAAGAAGAGATTGAAGATACAGATCACAGTCATTCGAACAGGAACACTCCCCTCACGGCAATTACCATGGATAGTTACAGAAGTTTGATTATTGGTAAGAGACTGAATGTAATTATACAGTAATACAAACAGTATGATCAATGTTATTATTGCTTACGTAATTCCCACCAAGAATAGAGGAATATCAGGCTTGTCTACAAAAAAGATCACACAGTTAATTATCATTATAACCAAACTAAATGTCAAAGGTCAATTTTTTTAATTTAATTAAATATGGATATTATTGAAACAAAGTGGATGATAAACTCTTAATTAAAGCAGGCAACTGTCAATCATCTGACAACACAACAGCTCTTTGCTATACACATTTTACACTGTATGTTAGTGTTGAATCTATTTAAAGATGAATGACGGTTACACAGCACACCACCTACTTAATCAACTCTTCAAGTCCCCCACAAACAGCTCTTGTAAAAAAAACACATCCTCCAACTCATATGACAGCGGAGGGTGATTGCTATCAGAATAAAGTCACAATCTAGATCCTCCTCCCACTTTCAGTTTCAGGCATCAAGTTATTTTGTCATAGATACCTCAAGTCAAGCTCCTTTGGTACAGACCAGGTCAGTTCAAAGTAGAGCAACGTAATGCCGTACCTGATCAACGTTAACAACAGACGTGTCCCAGGGAATACAGAAGTATGTGGCTGCTCCTCACCTTTGTCCTGTCTTACAGTATCGTCAGCCTGAATGGGAATTATACCACAACAGGTAAACACCTAATTTACAATTAACATTTATCTAACTTAATAAATATTTATACGCTTGTAGAACACCACATTAGCAGAAGCCTACAAGACATACCCGTTTGAAAAACTTGCACACACCTGAGCCACGTTCAGTTGCTATACGTTGTCGAATGTTGCAGACAGAAATGCTATGAATAGAGCAGACATGATTCCTTTGTTCTACATGTCAGAGATGCATGTTTGTTCTACGCAACATATTTACATCTGAACATTCCAAAATGTTGTGTCCTGCGGATCTCGCCTCTTTTTTATAAGCTTTGTGTTAATTAACTCACTTATCACCATCATCTGTGTCAAGTTTAGTTCCACTGATCAAGAACAAGAGTAAAACATTTTATAAATACATATACCAATAAATGGCATGGGTTTACGGTTAAACAATTTGGAGAATAAATTCTCAACTTTAAATATGAGAAACAAAACACTACCATAATTTTCTCGATTATCAAATAGATGTAATATTGACTGATGACTATTGTAAGTTGAGGGTGTCTGCGCTGCGTATTACAATTTCTCTGTGTGAAATAAATGCGATATAGCACACATGTAATTCATTCTTTGCTAAATACATTTTGTATTTCTTTATAAGGAAGTGTATTACTTTGGTCACACCTCTGTTAAATCTTACAGTGCATCAAAACATATAATTTATATATTTGACATATAGTGTTTAATTTATGTGTGAATGGCGTATTTCTCTGTGGGGTACGAGATAAGGATATTGTGGTTAGTGTAGCAGGGTTTCCCAAACACAGTCCTGAGGGCCCCCCTTGGTGCATGTTTAGGTTTATGCCCTAGCATTACACATCTTATTCAAACAACCAACTCATCATTAAGCTTTGATTATTTGAATTAGCTGTATAGTGCTTGGGTAAAAAACAAAACGTGCACTCAGGGGGGGCCCCAGGACCGAGTTTGGGAAACCCATGTGTAAAGCACCATTGTGTGTTTGCAGTGCTTATACAGTTGTATTTCATGTGGACTCTTCCAGGTCATGAATATAGCCTTGACTGTGTAAGTGATTACCTGTTCACCATTAACTGTTCCCTGAGCATCCTGCCAGAGGTTGCTCATACAGACCAGTCCTCTTACTGGCTGCGCATTGAGGACCTCTCTTTTGGGACTGTATTTGATGGGTGAGACCCCCACTATTTCATAATGCTACAATTTGAGTGCATTCATTTAAATGTATTAGTATAGTGGTTCTCAACCTTTTTGGTTCATGTAAACCTAGTCTACACCCCTACCACATTTGCTCTGCCTGGAGTACCGACTAAGTAATCCGTCATGTGCATTTTAGCAGTGGGCTATGTTCTTATTAGTCTTCCCAAGTATCCCCTGTGGATAGGCCATGTACCCCAGGTTAAGAACCACTGTATACATAGTACACACTGAGGCAATGTGTGTAAATGATATGTTATAACTTGATTCCTGCTTTATTTTTTTCCTGTTCACTTCTACTCATTACACAGTGTGAAGCTGAGGAAAACCGATGGCTATTACTCCTGTTCATTGGACACTTCACATCCAGATTCTGCTGTTGATCCAGATCCTGATGAGGATCTAGATTTATTTTTTGACACTTCAAGATTTAAGATCACTCTCTATCACAACAGAAGCAATGGACATATAAGCGCCACCTTGCTGGATAAGGAATACATGCCAGTAAAGCATAGTAAGTGCTTATTAAAGTATTATAATACAAACATGACTTTGTGATATGCCTACCCATATGCAAACTTCAATTGACAAGCATAGTTAAAGTGGTTGGTTTGGGAAGCTAGGTAACACTTTACAGTGCCATTATTACTGTGTAACTACTCATGTAATTACAGTATAACACGTATTGTAATTACAGCGTAATAATGAGTAATTACAATACTTGGTACACTGTAATTTCAGGAATCATTACACAGTAATAAGGGCACTGTAAAGTAAAGCATAAACGGCCAGTCCTTGCCATTCTGCCGCCCTAGGCTAGACCAAAAAATGCTGCCCCCCAAAACTAGAATAGTCCCAGTAAGCAAAATTAAGTTGAAAAGACGTCAAAAAGACGTATTTTCCAGACGTTGAAGTTCTGAATGAAAGTTGAAAATAAGTAATTTATGGACGTCTATGTTTGGATACGGATACAAACTTGAAACCACTGATCATGACAATGGGGTGAAACTCTTGGACAACAGTTGTGGTTGTCCATTCCATATTGTCCAATTTAACCTTGACCTGTCCTGTTTGTAGGATATGATGTTTGTTAACATAACAGCGCATTTTTTATTTGATTGATCGTCATTTAGCTGAGGCTATTTGATCGGAGAAACCTGCATGATGTAAAAAGTGTCCATCTCATTACATTGGCATACATTTTATCTCCAGCCTGCAGGCTTAAGAAAAGGCTACATACTCTTTCAACCATATCCTATATCTGCTACATGATTTATGTTAGATATTTTTTTTTGCGGAACGTTGGTGGAGCGGCGCAGCGATGCGTCTCTCCAACAGCACCCTGGAGAGGCGCGCTGGGAATGGACACTGCTTATCACAGGGCGGCATCAGCGCTCACCTAAAAAGCCCATATGCCACTGGTTGTAAGAAATTGTCATTGTTTTTAGGCAGAATTCTGTAAGATTTTATATGTTGTTGTTGGAGGTGCGTCTTGGCCAGTTTATCTCAGAAAATGCTGCCCTCGTCAATCTGCTGCCGTAGGCGACCGCTTAATACTGCCTAATGAGCAGACCGGCCGTGGGAAGCTTTATTTTTGTGGACACTTGAATTCAATCCCAAATCTTTTACACAAGTGTCTTTCTCTCCCCAGTCAAACCCAATGCACCATTCAATCTCACCGTCAACCAGATGTCAAGTCAATACTGTGTTACCTGGAGGAGTAGCTATGAGGAATATTTACAATTTGGCAATCTTCTGGCTGACAACCTGATGTACCAACTCTGGTTCTACAGAAGTGGCCACCAAGGCAACGTAAGACGCTCAGATACTGCTAAAGATGTTTCTAAAATATAGCCGGAGAATAAATGCATCTATTTCCTTGTATTTTTCCCCACAGGTTGTTGAAGTTCTCCACTCAACTAACATCTCAGTGAACAATGACAATTTTGAGCCAGACACAGAGTACACTGTAAAAGTGAGGTCCATCCCCAACCAACAAATGTTTCAAGGCCAGTGGAGTGAATGGACATCGGAGGTTCATTGGAGAACTGTTGAAAATCCCATTCAAACAGGTATGGTTCTGTCAAGACATTAGGAACTTTACCAGAACAATTTGAGCCCACTCCTTGCCTGTTTTGTGTTTCTTCAGATTAATGCTGTTTCAATGTTCTTTGTCCCCTTAGTCGCAGAACTTCAAACAAACACATTTACTGCCATCTTATGTGTGCTGGTTCCAGTACTGCTAATTCTGTGCTACATTCCAATTATAAGGTACGTTTGGATTACCTTATCTTTGGTGACATCTACAGTGTGTGGAAGAACAGATGCATGTATTTTCTCATGTAATTCATGGGGTGTTGAAACTTCTTATACATTGCAGGTTTAATAAATCCACCTTCATCCCAACTCCAGCACCATACTTTCAGTCCCTTTATACTGACTGTGACGGGGACTTCAGGGTAAGGAAATCTTGTGTCACCCTTGATGCATTAATACTTCTCAACGAGACGTGAACATTACACTAACAAACTCTGTGGTTATTGTGGTTGTAGAGCTGGGTTGTGACCCCAGGCTCTGGGGCAGACTTACGCAAGCCAGAGGAAACCTTGCAAATCGACACCCTGACTGAGACCATACCGGTCCTGGATGATGACCACTCCTCACTGATGCCCCATCACATGATCCAGGAGGGCCCCAGCGACAACCTGTCTAACCCAGCGTCTGATGCGCTTTTCCTGGGCATCGCTTATGCTGTATCTCTGGGGTCACCACTCCCGGCATCCAGAGGCCCACTGAAGAGTGTGTCTCTGAGTGAGCCAGAGAGCACCATCGAAGCAGACTCGGGGTGTTGGCTACACAGCACCACATCTCTGGAGCGGGAGAGTGCCTGGTACAGCAATGTGTACAGCAGCAGTGACTACTGCACCCTATCAGACACTGGGAATTGTCAGGAAGCTACCCCTAGAGTCTATTGACGCACCGGTGTGTCAATCTAAGCAACATAATACAAAATCCCCATCAAAATCCGTCAGTTTCAGCTAGAGATATGTTTCTTTGTATGGGCTGCGTCTCAATCCACCAGATCCGCCCATGTCTCCCTTCCAAATCTGCGTTGGAAATTGGCAGAGCTACAGCGCTATTAGTCAGACCAGGAGACATCCCTAAAATCGGTCGTCTCACGAAAACATCTGTAGCAAGCGAACGGTTTAACCCCCACAAGTGTCACGAGACTCGTCTAAAGGTAACCCATACAAATGAATGGAGGTACGGAGGTAGTTTGGTGGCAACAAAATTAAGGGGTTGAATATGTGTATAAAAAAATAACATATATTATATATAATGAACAAAAATATAAACGCAACATATAAAGTGTTGAGCCCATGTTTCATGAGCTGAAATAAAGGATCCCAGAAATGTTCCATACGCACAAAAAGCTTATTTCTCTCAAATTTTGTGCCCAAATTTGTTTACATCCCTGCTAGTGAGCATTTCTCCTTTGCCAAGATAATCCATCCACCTGACAGGTGTGGCATATCAAGAAGCTGATTAAACAGCAAGATCATTACACAGGTGCACCTTATGCTTGGGATAATAAAAGGCCACTCTAAAATGTGCAGTTTTGTCACACAACACAATTGTTTTGCCACAGATGTCTCAAGTTTTGAGGGAGCATGCAATTGGCATGCTGGCTGCAGGAATGTCCACCAGAGCTGTTGCTATAGAATTGAATGATCATTTCTCTACCATAAGCCTTTTGTCATTTTAGAGAATTTGGCAGTATGTCCAACCGGCCTTACAAGCACAGACCACGTGTAACCACGCCAGCCCAGGTTCTCCACATCTGGCTTCTTCACATGTGGGATTGTCTGTGACCAGCCACCCAGACAGTTGATGAAGAGGAGAATTTCTGTCTTAGGAAAAAATCATTCTGATTAGCTGGGCCTGGCTCCCCAGTGGGTGGGCCTGGCTCCCCAGTGGGTGGGCCTGTGGGATTGTCTGTGACCAGCCACCCGGACAGTTGATGAAGAGGAGAATTTCTGTCTTAGGAAAAACTCATTCTGATTAGCTGGGCCTGGCTCCCCAGTGGGTGGGCCTGGCTCCCCAGTGGGTGGGCCTGGCTGCCAAGTTGGTGGGCCTATGCCTTCCCAGGCCCACCCATGGCTGTGCCCCTGCCCAGTCATGTGAAATCCATAGATTAGGGCCTAATGAATATATTTCAAAAGACTGATTTCCTTATATGAACTGAAACTCAGTTAAATAATTGAAATTGTTGCATGTTGTGTTTATATTTTTGTTCAGTATATATATATTTCCTAAGATCTCCTAGATATAGGACAGACACTTCAAAACCCTATTCCTTACGATACATTTTTTTACTTTCTTTTTTTGCCATTTATGAGTGTGTTATTCAATGTGTTTCTATGGGCTGTAGTAGTAAAGGCCAAATTCAATATTTTAACAAATACATGAAAAAGATATTAAAAACATTATATATATATACATACATACATACATACATATATATATATATACATACATACATACATACATATATATATATATATATATATATATATATATATATATATATATATATATATATATATATATATATATATATATATATATATATATATATATACCTAAAGGGGTCCTAAAATTCTAAATCAAATGGCTAAATTATCCATGGTATGACCCCACCCCACAGCACTTTTTTAACCCAGCACTACACAGCTGATTCAAATAATCAAAGCTTCATGATGAGACCGAGTTTGGGAAAACCCTGGTCAAGACTCTTCTCTAATTCAATCAATTATGTATATAAACCCTGGATTGCTGATGCCATGTATTGGTCATTGAGATTCTTTGAAGCCACCGGTCGGCCATATTGCCACTCCCTAGTAGGAGCAGTCCTCCATGGAAATGAATGGAATTCTACAGTATTTCAATTAAGTGTTTCAAGGACAAAATTTTATGTTTTTGTTGTAGTGGGGACAGTAACATTAGTAATCTCTAAATATATTTATATATATATATATATATATATATATATTACCAGTCAAACATTTGGACACACCAACTCATTCAAGGGTTTTTCTTTATTTTTACTATTTTCTACATTGTAGAATAATAGTGAAGACATCAAAACTATGAAATAACATATATGGAATCATGTAGAAACCAAAAAAGTGTTAAACAAATCAAAATATATTTTATATTTGAGATTCTTCAAAGTAGCCACTCTTTGCCTTGATGACAGCTTCGCACACTCTTGGCATTCTCTCAACCAGCTTCACCTGGAATGCTTTTCCAACAGTCTTGAAGGAGTTCTCACATATGCTGAGCACTTGTTGGCTGCTTTACCTTCACTCTGCAGTCCAACTCATCCCAAACAATCTCAATTGGGTTGAAGTCGGGTGATTGTGGAGGCCAGGTCATCTGATGCAGCACTCCATCACTCTCTTTCTTGGTCAAATAGCCTTTACACAGCCTGGAGGTGTGTTGGGTCATTGTCCTGTTGAAAAACAAAACAAACCAGATGGAATGGCGTATCGCTGCAGAATGCTGTGGTAGCCATGCTGGTTAAATAAATCACAGACAGCCCCGTTGCGGACATCGACATCTTGCTCCCAGACAAATGAAACAACTTCTTTGCGCGCTTTGAGGACAATACAGTGCAACCGTCATGGCCCGCTACCAAAGACTGTGGGCTCTCCTTCTCTGTGGCCAACTTGAGTAAAACATTTAAACTTGTTAACCCTCGCAAGGCTGCCGGCTCAGACGGCATCCCTTGTGTGTATGGTGTCAGGGAAATAACCTCTCACTCATCGTCAACAAAACAAAGGAGATGATCGTGGACTTCAGGAAACAGCAAAGGGAGCACCCCCATATCCACATCGACGGGACAGTAGTGGAGAAAGTGGACAACACCGCCTCTTCAACCTCAGGAGGCTGAATAAATTTGGCTTAACACCTAAAACCCTCACAAACTTTTACAGATGCACAATCGAGAGCATCCTGTTGGGCTGTATCATCGCTTGGTACGGCAACTGCACCGCCCACAACCGCAGGACTCTCCAGAGGCATGACCGGGGGCAAACTATCTGCCCTCCAGGACACCTACAGCACCTGATGTCACAGGAAGGCCAAAAGATCATCAAGGACAACAACCACCCGAGCCAGTGCCTGTTCACCCCGCTATCATCCAGAAGGTGAGGTCATTTCAGGTGCCTCAAAGCTGGGACCGAGAGACTGAAAAACAGTTTCTATCTCAAGGCCATCAGACTGAAACAGCCATCACTGACATAGAGAGGCTGCTGCCAATATACTGACTCAAATCACTGGCCACTTTAATAAATGGATTTAATAAAGGTATCACTAGTCACTATAAATAATGCCACTTTAATAATGTTTACATATCCTACATTACTCATCTCATATGTATATACTGTATTTTAAACCATCTATTGCATCTTGTCTATGCCACATGTCCATCGCGCATCCATATATTTATATGTACATATTCTTATTCCATCTCCTTACATCGTGATTTGATTACTTGTTAGATATTACTGCGCTGTCGGAACTAGAAGCACAAGCATTTCGCTACACTTGCATTAACATCTGCTAACCATGTGTATGTGAACAATAAAATTTGATTTAATTTGTTCAGAATTACAAATATTTATATTGTCAGCTCAGGGATTCAATCCAGCAACCTTACAGGCCCAACGCTCTAACCACTAGGCTTCTTGCAGCTACCAGTCTCATCCTGGTCCATATACTACATTCCTGTGAAAAGTCTCAATGCATTATGACATACAGTCTACCTGTTGGTTCTAGGTAAAGTGTTACCTTAGCATTTTCCGGCCCCTGTCATGAATCCTCTGAACTGTGTCTCTCTCTGGCCACTTTAATAATGTTAACATATATTGTATTACTCATCTCATATGTACAGTTGAATTCGGAAGTTTACATACACTTAGGTTGGAGTTATTAAAACTATTAAAGTTATTCTTCAACCACTCCACAAATTTCTTGTTAACAAATGATAGTTTTGGCAAGTCGGTTAGGACATCTACTTTGTGCATGACAGAAGTAATTTTTCCAACAATTGTTTACAGACAGATTATTTTACTTATAATTCACTGTATTACAATTCCAGTGGGTCAGAAGTTTACATACACTAAGTTGACTGTGCCTTTAAACAGCTTGGAAAATTCCAGAAAATGATGTCATGGCTTTAGAAGCTTCTGTTAGGCTAATTGACATCATTTGAGTCAATCGGAGGTGTACCTGTGGATGTATTTCAAGGCCTACCTTCAAACTCAGTGTCTCTTTGCTTGACATCATGGGAAAATCAAAAGAAATCAGCCAAGACCTCAGAAAATTGTAGACCTCCACAAGTCTGATTCATCCTTGCGAGCAATTTCCAAACGCCTGAAGGTACCACGTTCATCTGTACAAACAGTAGTACGCAAGTATACGGTTTGCAACAGCACATGGGGACAAAGATCGTACTTTTTGGAGAAATGTCGTCTGGTCTGATGAAACAAAACAAAAAATGGTTTGGCCATAATGACCATCGTTATGTTTGGAGGAAAAAGGGGGAGGCTTGCAAGCCGAAGAACACCATCCCAACCGTGAAGTACGGGGGTGCCAGCATCATGTTGTGGGGGTGCTTTGCTGCAGGAGGGATTGGTGCACTTCACAAAATAGATGGCATGATGAGGAAGAAAAATTATGTGGATATATTGAAGCAACATCTCAAGACATCAGTCGGGAAGTTAAAGCTTGGTCGCAAATGGGTCTTCCAAATTGACTATGACCCCAAGCATACTTCCAAAGTTGTGGCAAAATGGCTTAAGGACAACAAAGTCAAGGTATTGGAGTGGCCATCACAAAGCCCTGGCCTCAATCCTATAGAAATTTGTGGGCAGAACTGAAAAAGCGTGTGCGAGCAAGGAGGCCTACAAAGCTGACTCAGTTACATCAGCTCTGTCAGGAGGAATGGGCCAAACTTCACCCAATTTATTGTGGGAAGCTTGTGGAAGGCTACCTGAAACGTTTGACTCAAGTTAAACAATTTAATGGCAATGTTACCAAATACTAATTGGGTGTATGTAAAGGTCTGAGCCACTGGGAATGTGATGAACGATATATAAGCTGAAATAAATCATTCTCTCTACTATTATTCTGACATTTTACATTCTTAAAGTAATGTGGTGATCCTAACTGACCTAAAACAGGGAATTTTTACTAGGATTAAATGTCAGGAATTGTGAAAAATGTAGTTTAAATGTATTTGGCTAAGGTGTATGTAAACTTCAGACTTCAACTGTATATACTGTATTCTATCCTATTCTACTGTATCTTAGTCTATGCCGCTTTGACATTGCTTGTCCAAATATTTATATATTCTTAATTCCATTCCTATACTTTAGTTTGTGTATTGTTAAATATGACTTGTTAGATATTACTGCACTGTTGTAGCTAGAAACACAAGCATTTCGCTACACCTGCAATAACACCTGCTAAACACGTGTATGTGACAAATAAAATTTGATCTGATGATCTGATGCGGAGATCATCCGTTCACCTACTCTGCGTCTAACAAAGACACGGCGGTTGGAACCAAAAATCTCAAATTTGGACTCATCAGATCAAAGGACAGATTTACACGGGTCTAATGTCCATTGCTCGTGTTTCTTGGCCCAAGCAAGTATATTTTTCTTATTAGTGTCCTTTAGTAGTGGTTTCTTTGCAGCAATAAGACCATGAAGGCCTGATTCATGCAGTCTCATCTGAACAGTTGATGTTGAGATGTCTCTGTTACTTGAACTCTATTAAGTGTTTATTTGTGCTGCAATTTCTTAGGCTGGTAACTCTAATGAACTTATCCTCTGCAGCAGAGGTAACTCTAGGTCTTCCTTTCCTGTGGCGGTCCTCATGAGAGCTAGTTTCATCATAGCGCTTGATGGTTTTTGCGACTGCACTTGAAGAAACATTCAAACTTCTTGAAATGTTCCGCAGTGACTGCTGTTCTTGACATAATATGGACTTGGTCATTTACCAGAAAGGGCTATCTTCTCTATACCACCCCTACCTTGTCACAAAACAACTGATTGGCTCAAACGCATTAAGAAGGAATGAAATTCCACAAATTAACTTTTAACAAGGCACACCTGTTCATTGAAATGCATTCCAGGTGACTACATCATGAAGAGAGAATGGTTGAGAGAATGCCAAGAGTGTGCAAAGCTGTCATTAAGGCAAAGGGTGGGTATTTTGAAAAATCTCAAATGGGGTCACTTAGAAATGTCCTTGTTTTTTAAAGAAAAGCACATTTTTTGTTTATTAAAATATCACCAAATTGATCAGAAATACAGTGTAGACTTTGTTAATGTTGTAAATGACTATTGTAGCTGGAAACGGCAGATTTTTTATGGAATATCTACATAGGCATACAGAGGCCCATTAACAGCAACTATCACTCCTGTGTTCCAATGGCACATTGTGTTAGCTAATCCAAGTTTATAATTTTAAAAGGATAATTGATCATAAGGAAACCCTTTTGCAATTATGTTAGCACAGCTGAAAACTGTTGTGTTTTTTAAAGAAGCAAAAAAACTGGCCTTCTTTAGACTAGTTGAGTATCTGGAGCATCAGCATTTGTGGATTCAATTACAGGCTCAAAATGGCCAGAAACAAAGACTTTCCTTCTGAAACTCGTCAGTCTATTCTTGTTCTGAGAAATGAAATGAAATGAACATGCGAGAACTTGCCAAGAAACTGAAGATCTCATACAACGCTGTGTACTACTCCCTTCACAGAACAGGGCAAACTGGCTCTAACCAGAATAGAAAGAGGAGTGGGAGGCCCTGGTGCACAACTGAGCAAGAGGACAAGTACATTAGAGTGTCTAGTTTGAGAAACAGACGCCTCACAAGTCCTCAACTGGCAGCTTCATTAAATAGTACCCGCAAAACACCAGTCTCAACGTCAACAGTGAAGAGGCGACTCCGGGATGCTGACCTTCTAGGCAGAGTTCCTCTATCCAGTGTCTGTGTTCTTTTGCCCATCTTTATATTTTCTTTTTATTGGCCAGTCTGAGATATGGCTTTTCTTTGCAACTCTGCCTAGAAGAATTTGCTTTTCTTTCAAAAACAAGGACATTTCTAAGTGACCCCAAACTTTTGAACGGTAGTGTATTTCGATTGTTTAACACTTATTTTGGTTACTACATGATTCCATATGTGTTACTTCATAGTTTTGATGTCTTCACTATTATTCTACAATGTAGAAAATAGTAAAAATAAAGGAAAACCCTGGAATGAGTAAGTGTCCAAACTTTTGACTGGTACTGTATATATTGTTTAAATCTCATAATATAATTTAAAAGCATACATTATGGTGTCTGTAATAGAATACACATGGAAAAAACAAATGTAGGCAATAATAAATACATTTCTATAGCTATGTTTTACAATGGTAGGGGAGTGGCAAGATAGAGGCACGGTAGTTTAACACAGCGCCCCCTATCAATAATCTAGTGTATATATAAATAATTGAATACAATACAGGCTAGGAAAGTAATTGTAAATACACTGCATTTTCTCATCTACAGAAAATGTGTTTATTATTACTGGGATAATAAGATCCTTAATTCTTGTAAATTGTCAAGTGCAAATCAGAGACGGCTGGAGCTTTGAGGCCAGGCTCATTGTAACAGCTCACTACAATGAGACTGTCCTCCTGTAGCTCCTCCCACCAACCTCCTCTGGTGCAAATATGCTATGTTATAATCATGTTCTTTACATTTTACCTCAATAATCTGGAACTCAAGTGTGATGTCCTTCTCTGTATCGTGATGTTCAAACAAGGTTTAATATACTATCTCTACAAAATATGACATATTGAAAGTGTTTTAATAGTTTTGGGGGGTGGGGAGGGGTGTCGGCTATAGCCATTAAAATATTTCCACGTCAGCATTTGTTAACCCCCAGTATATTCTAACCTGCTTGATGGTGATGGCTGGTCTCCAGTCCTTGTCTTCAGGTATATTGTGCCTGACAGATACGCGTTAGGATGGAAGAGGCTAGAAAATATATTGTATATAAGCCGCATTTCCTCTTCATCTACAGACATTGTGTTCATACTTAATCATGGGATAACCATTTGTTTAAAAACTTTTTGCGTAAATAAGTGCAAATATACTGTATTTTGATCATTATCATGTAAAGAAAATACATCCACTCAAGATAAAAATCTAATTTCTTGATATAGTGTGATGTTTTACTGTATCATGATGATCAAACATGTTTTAATAAACCATCTGTACAAAATATGGTATGTAAACAGTCTTAGTGTTTCTTGGGGGGTCCAGCTATTGATGTTGTTCTATGCCAGCATGTTAAAACACAAGTTTTACTGCGAGACAGAAGAAAGTATAACAATGGCTTTATAGAAACTGTTTATTTCGTCTAACAAGTACATGAACAAAGCACCCTATAAACATAAAAAAGTTTGATACAGAAGTAAGCCTACCTGCATTGAGACAAGGCCATAAAAATAAACATTACAAACAATACAAATAAAAGAAAAAAACAGCAGATTATTTTATATTACAGCATGCTGAATAGAAAACCTGCATAAGAGAATCAGACTGAGCATTCTAGAGAAACTAGTGAGATACAGTATAAAAAAGTGCCACTCATTATACAGCAGTTGAAATACTGACATTTAAGTAAATTGCCAATTTTACATAATTAAAAATCAAGGAAAATACAAGAGGAGTTTTTTTTTTTTTTAAAGGAACAGACCATGTGAGAGAAAAATGTAACAAAAGGCATAAAAACAACCAAGACGTTCTCTTCCTCAAAAGAGGCTTATTTTGAGTCGATGGCAAAACCGGTACTGTGCTCTGTCCCTCGCACCACAAGACAAGTAATACGGCTAAAAAAGGAAGCGGCCGAGGTGCTACGGTACCCATTTCATCCCAGCACCTGCCACACTCCAACCCAGAGGTTAAGAACAAAAAAAGGAAAAGAGGATGGCACAGAATGTATCAGTTTTAAATAGAAGTCCTTATAAGCAAGTCCCGATGTGAGAGGGGCATATTCATAGAGAAACAGAGGGGAGGTGATCTGCGTTTTACCCATTCCTTCTGCCTAAGCCAAGCCTTCACCCTTACGATGGGGAGAATTTTTTGGCCTGTGCTCGAACTCTTTTTTCATATTCTACTCTGTTTTGGCTGAAAAAAAAAGAGGGGTTTAGTAAAACAACAGAAAGATCATAATCTAGTGTTATTTCCACCATATCCCTATCCAAAAACAACATGGCAAACAGGAAGGCATCCCTTCGATACTAGCAGAACTCACCAGTAAATTGTGTATGCCTCTGCTTGCGCTGGATCCTGGATATTTGGCTCATTTAAGAGTTCCTGTATTCCTAAAAGGATCTGTAAGAAATGACAAAACATAAAGATCACAGATTGGCATAGCCATTTGGTGGCTATAGTTTGTAAGTCGATCCCCAGCATATCCTAACCTGCTTGATGGTGATGGCGGGTCTCCAGTCCTTGTCCTCCTCTAGAATGGATAGGCATACTGTGCCTGACGGATACACGTTAGGATGGAAGAGCGGAGGCTCAAATTTACCTATAAAATAAAAATCTAAAGTTAAAATAGAACTAATCTCACGACCTAAGGTCTGTTTCAATACATCCTTCCTACCATAGTGATCACCTGATCTGACTGAATTGGTGAAAAAAACCCAGCTTGCACCTATCAAATTAGTGTCAGATCAGTGACTACTTCAAGGAAGAAGGAAGGAGTCATTTTTCAAGTTTTGGGCCCGAATACTGAGCTGTTCCCAATGTTCTGTATTGTGTCATGTTTTATGTTGACCTCAGGAAGAGTAGCTGCTGCATAAGGAACAGCTAATGGGGATTCTAATAATAAAAAAAAACAGAAGACTGGTTTAAAAGGAAACTCACACTTCGGGGGCGAGGAAGGATAGTCATCCTTGAACAGCATCCGCAGTTTGAACAAGCCTCCTTCCCATGGGGTCTGGGGAGGAGTCGCAAGTGTTTATAATTGATCAAACACTTGCAGATTATGAACTATGACCCATCCTAGCATTCTTTGGTTTCATACAAGAGGTCCACTTCATAGTGTTGGTGCAAAAACATTTATTGAAATAATCTACTAACTATGCACAGGTGGAATGCTATAAACAAAGTCACTCGGCACCTCCACTTTGAAACTGTATTGTATGTGTAGATAAATGGCTGTACTTACCCCCTTCTTCCCAGGAATGGCACATTCCCAGTTCATCAAGTTCATTGTTCCATCTGGATTTTTCGTCGGCACAGCCACAAAGCCCTTAGATGGAGAGGTGCATCAAACAGTAAGAGTGAGATTAAGCAAAAATAAAACATTTCAAGGCTCTTGAATAATGGATGAAACACTTCCCCCAATCCCTATCATAGTTAAATAAAGGTAAACCCCCCCAAAATGTGGTTAAGAAAATACCACTAGTGTACCACTAGAAATAAAAAGTCTAGAACTACACACTGCTACTCACGAAAGGGTGGTCTTTCCGCCACGCTTTGCGCTCCTGAGCAAGCCGGCTCAATGCAATGCCTGACATGACTGGTGGGCTTTCTGAAAGAGCAGAGATGACAAACGTGTGCTTTCAAAGACGTGTACATACATCTGATCAAATTTCTTAGGATTGTGTCATACACCAAATTGTACAACACATTAGGAACACCTGCTCTTTCCATGACAGACTGGCCAGGTGAAAGCTATGATCTTATACCGACGTCACTTCTTAAATCCATACCAATCAGTGTAGATGAAGGGGAGGCAGGTTAAAGAAGGATTGTTAAGCCGTGAGACATGGATTGTCTATGTGTGCCATTCAGAGGGCAAATGGGAAAGGCAAAAGATTTAAGCGCTTTTGAACAGGACATTGTAGGTGCCAGGTGCACTGGTTTGAGTGTGTCAAGAACTGCAACGCTGCTGGGTTTTTCCACACTAAACAGTTTCCCATGTGTATTTTTTTAACCTTTATTTTACTTGGCAAGTCAGTTAAGAACAAATTCTCAAATTCCTAGGAACAGTGGGTTAACTGCCTGTTCAGGGGCAGAACGACAGATTTGTACCTTGTCAGCTCAGGGATTTGAACTTGCAACCTTTCGGTTACTAGTCCAACACTCTAACCTCTAGGCTACCCTGCTGCCCCAATCAAGAATGGCCCACCACCCAAAGGACATCCAGCCAACTGTGGGACGCATTGGAGTCTAAATGTGCCAGAACCCCTGTGGAACACTTGACAACTTGTAGAGTCCATGCCCTGACAAATTGAGGCTGTTCTGAGGGCAAAAGGGGGTGAAACTCAATATTAGGAAGGCAAGATTCCTGGAAGGCAGAAGTTGATACCTGGTTTACAAAGTCTAGCCTAAATTAGTCAACTTTAACATGCTACAGTTTATCAGGCATACAATGTGATAAATCTTTGGTTATTTGGTATTTTATAAGATAAATGTTTCCCAGAATCGAGAACGAAGATTGTATTGCCAATACCAGGTTAGTTGAAGAATCGATGGCGGCGGTTTGTATGGGGCTTTCCTGTAACGTCCAGTAATGGACACCAAAAATCAATGGTTATATAAATCACATTATTTGGCAACTACAGCAAGCATAAACTGTGTCCCTTGAAGACTGGGGTTTGACATTTATGGAATGAATAAAATTAGCAATTTAGCTACTTCTAGCTCCCCTGTTTACATCCTTAGAAACCTCCCAGTGTGTACTGTAGGCTTTTAGCTTTATGCATCCAAAACTCTGGTCCTTGCGGGCTGCATGCTTGTTGTCGTGCATTTTGTAGCAATAGCTAGCTAATGTTACATCGTTTTAAAACACGGCAAACAGAGTAAACCAGCCTTTGTTATGATGGGGTAAGATAGCGTACTAGCTAGCTAAGCTCATTAGGCATATGAGTTGTACTCTTCAAGAATCAATGGGTAAATGGAGAGCAACAGCTAAGTAATACAAATTGCACATTTCCTTAACTGACACTTTGGGGTTTGTAACCTAGTCTGATATTGTCATTGACTGAGCACAGCTATCATCCTAGTAATGAGTTTACTGACTGATCTTTGACTCGTTCCGTACAAAGAACAAATCTTTTGACTCATTTTGTTCATTTGAGTCACTAATATACTGAACAAATGTATAAAAATGCAAGTGTTGGTCCCATGTTATGAGCTGAAATAAAAGATCCCAGAAATGTTCCATACCCACTAAAAGCTTATTTCGCTCAAATTGCACACATTTGTTTACATCCCTGTTAGTGAATATTTCTCCTTTGCCAAGATAATCAATCCACTTGACAGGTGTGGCATATCAATAAGCAGATTAAACAGCATGCTCATTACACAGGTGAACCTTGTGCTGGGGACAACAAAAAGGCCACTATAGAATGTGCAGTTGTCACACAACATAATGCCACAGATGTCTCAAGTTGAGGGAGCGTGTAATTGGCATGCTGACTGCAGGAATGTCCACCAGAGCTGTTGCCAGAGAATTGAATGTTAATTTCTCTACCATAAGCCGCCTCCAACTTAATTTTAGAGAATTTGGCAGTACGTCCAACCGGCCTCACAACCGCAGAGCACGTGTAACCACGCCAGTCTAGGACCACCACATCCGGTTTCTTCACCTGTCAAATCGTCTGAGAACAGCCACCCTGACAGCTGATGAAACTGAGAAGTATTTCTGTCATGGCTGTGCCCCTGCCCAGTCATGTGAAATCCTTAGAATAGGGCCTAATTTATTTATTTCAATTGACCGTTTTCCTTATATGAACTGTAACATTTTGAAATTGTTACACTTATATTTTTTTGTTCAGTATAGATGCGGTCAAGAGTACTAGACCAAAACAATGGAACTGCAATGAAAACGCGTCAGGGAAAGATAAAGCCTCCTCATTGTCCCCCGAACAAAATGTGCCTAAATTTAGGCTGTTTATTTCACACTATGTTGAGATAAAAATCAGAGTACAATGCTTGTATAGAGGTCAACCCCACGTTCATGTCATCCTTACCAATCAACTGCATTAAGGTCAAAAAAACAAATTTGACTACCACCACTGATTTCTGTATGCTAGCTATACTAACCAGGTCATACGAACGGGAGTACGCATTTAGGAGTCATTCTTCTAAACCTGAAAAGGGACAACTTCTACATGTTATGCAGCAAAAACAGCCAAATATATCCAAATCGGACTTGTGCAGTGCATTCGGAAAGTATTCAGACCCCTCGACTTAACATTAAATAAAACTAATTCCTCAGCAATCTACACACAATAGCCCATAATGATGAAGTCAAAACAGGTTTGTAGAAATGTATATATAAAAAAACTGAAATACCTTATTTACATAAGTTCAGACCCTTTGCAATGAGACTCAAAATTGAGCTCAGGTGCATCCTGTTTTAATTTATCATCCTTGAGATGTTACTACAACTTGATTGGAATCCACCTGTGGTTAATGAAAATTGATTTGACATGATTTGGAAAGGCACACACACACACACACACACACACACACACACACACACACACACACACACACACACACACACACACACACACACACACACACACACGTGTCTAAGGTCCCACAGTTGACAGTGAAAGTCAGAGCAAAAACCAAGCCATGAGGTCAAAGGAATTGTCCATAGAGCTCCGAGACAAGATTGTGTCGAAGCACAGATCTGGGGAAGGGTACGAAAAAAAAATTGGCAGCATTGAAGGTCCACAAGAACACAGTGGCCTCCATCATTCTTAAATGGAAGAAGTTTGGAACCACAAAGACTCTTCCTAGAGCTGGCCGCCCAGCAAATTTTAGCAACTGGGGGAAAAGAGCCTTGGTCAGGGAGGTGACCAAGAATCTGATGGTCACTCTGACAGAGCTCCTCTGTGGAGATGGGAGACCCTTCCAGAAGGACAAGCATCTCTGCAGCACTCCACCAATCAGGCCGTTATGATAGAGTAGCCACTTCTCAGTAAAAGGTACATGACAGCTCGCTTGAAGTTTGCCAAAAGGCACCTAAAGGACTCTGACCATGAGAAACAAGATTCTCTGGTATGATGAAACCAAGATTGAACCTTTGGCCTGAATGCTAAGCGTCACGTCTGGAGGAAACCTGGCACCATCCCTACGGTGAAGCATGGTGGCAGCATCATGCTGTGGGGATGTTTTTCAGCGGCAGGGACTGGAAGACTAGTCAGGGTCGAGGGAATGATGAACAGAGAAAAGTACAGAGAGATCCTTGATGAAAACCTGCTCCAGAGCGCTCAGGACCTCAGACTGGGGCGAAGGTTCACCTTCCAACCGGATAACGACCCTAAGCACACAGCTAAGACAATGCAGAAGTGGCTTTGGGACAAGTCTCTGAATGTCTTTGAGTGGCCCAGCCAGAGCAAGGACTTGAACCCGAACAAACATCTCTGGAGTGACCTGAAAATAGCTGTGCAGCAACGCTCCCCATCCAACCTGACAGAGCTTGAGAGGATCTGCAGAAAAGAATGGGAGAAACTCCCCAAATACAAGTGCGTCATATCCAAGAAAAAAACGTGAGGATGTAATTGCTGCCAAAGACGCTTCAACAAAGTACTGAGTAAAGGGTCTGAATACTTATGTAAATGTGATTTTTTTGGGGGAAAAATGTCAACTTGTTTTTGCTTTGTCATTATGGTTTGTGATTTATTTATTTTTTACCCATTTTAGAATAAGGCTATAACATAATGTGGAAAAAGTCAAGGGGTATGAATACTTTCAGAATGAACTGAAAGTAACCACATTGTGGGCCTGTTTGCATACATAAATCATGACGGGTTTGACCAATATCAACTTTGTTAGATCAGATTTGTTGAATGTATGCCAATCTGGTCAATGGAACGTCTGCTTTCCATTGAGCACGGTTATATGCACACAATAATGCGATTATTGTGGATAGGTTAATATAACAGTTTAAACTGTTTACATGGTTTGCAAGAAGAACAATTTCCTTAATAATCCTGGCTACTGATGGGACTTTTGATAAATGCAGAAAATTGCCAATCAAAAGAAACTTTCTACCACAGTGACCATGTCATTTTTGAGAATACTTTTTGATTCTGAGTTTGGACACTATACAATTCAAACACGATCTGACAGGTGAAGAAACCGGATTTGGAGGTCCTAGACTGGCGTGGTTACACGCGCTCTGCGGTTGTGAGGCCGGTTGGACATACTGCCAAATTCTTTATAAGACTCATACTTCCAGTTTTTCCCAAACTCACTTTACTCGCGCATAAGAGCGAGGGTTGCGCTACCCGGTGCCGGTACATGCGCAAATCTAATAAACCGCTGGAACACAGATGTCCTAATAATTCTAAAGACAGCTCAGAGAACCAGGTGTTTTAATTGGCATATGTTTACTTCGATTACAACCGTACACCGATTAAGATACTCTGCCTTCTCCCATAATCAGCTTAATATTGAATTATTAGTACACATGTAAACATACTCATTGGGTGTTTCTCAAAATGCATACTACCGTACTCCGAGCATGGACATTGGAGCACGCGAGGGTCAGCGTTTTAGTCAAAGTAAGCAAAACGGAGCACGAAGTCCACTTCTCGAACGCGCACTCTGTTTGCATGCTTCAACATCTGTACATCGACGCAAGCTTCAATGGTAAGTGTGCAAAAATACACAACCGCATAAAAAAATAAATAAACATTTCTTGAAATCAATGTCAGACATTTGAGGTGAAGCGAGAGAAAATATACTCCGATTTCAGAATGAAACGTTGCCTAGTCAAATCTCATATGTTGCCTGACTACAATGTTTTATCTTGATATGTTAATAAATACCAGCTGTGTTAATTGTGGCATGTTAACCTGCCTACGTATCGCAAGCCCATAATAAGTCAATAGGGCTACCTGATAGCCAAAGAATTGTTAGCTAGCTACCCATGAAAAATTGACATCTACCTGTTAAACTACCTGGTTGGCTACATTATGATTCACATGTTTTATTTTATTTCACCAGGTAAGCTAGTTGAGAACAAGTTCTCATTTACAACTGCGACCTGGCCAAGAAAGCACAGAAGTTCGACACATACAACAACAAAGAGTTACACATGGAATAAACAAACATACAGTCAACAATACATGAGAATAAAAAAAAAAAAAAAAAAAGTCTATATACAGTGAGTGCAAATATACACTAAACGTATGTGGACACCCCTTCAAATTAGTGGCTTCAGCTATTTCAGCCACCCCTGTTGCTGACAGGTGTATAAAAATAGAGCCATGCAATCTCCATAGACAAAACATTGGCAGTTGAATGGCCCTTACAGAAGAGCTCAGTGAGTTTCAACGTGGCACCGTCATAGGATGCCACCTTTCCTACAAGTCTGTTCGTCAAATTTCTGCCTTGCTAGAGAAGCCCCAATCAACTGTAAGTGCTGCTAATATGAAGTGGAAACGTCTAGGAGCAACAACAGCTCAGCCGCAAAGTGGTAGGCCACACAAGCTCACAGAAAGGGACCGCTGAGTGATGAGGCGCGTAAAAATCGTCTGTCCTCAGTTGCAACACTCTACTGAGTTCCAAACTGCCTCTGGAAGCAACATCAGCACAATAACTTTGTTGGGAGCTTCATGAAATGGGTTTCCATGGCCGAGCAGCCGCACACATGCATAAGATCACCATGTGCAATGCCAAGTGTTGGCTGGAGTGGTGTAAAGCTCACCGCCATTGGACTCTGGATCAGTGGAAACATGTTCTCTGGAGTGATATATCACGCTTCACCATCCGGCAGTCAGAGATTAATATAGGTTTGGCAGATGCCAGGAGAATGCTACCTGCCCCAATGCATAGTGCCAACTGAAAAGTTTGGTGGAGGAGGATTAATGGTCCTCTGCTGTTTTCATGGTTTGGGCTAGGACCCTTAATTCCAGTGAAGGGAAATCTTAAACGCTACAGCATACAATGACATGGAAGCACAGAATTGTCTACAAACTTTGTGGAAGGCCCTTTCTTGTTTCAGCATGACAATGCCCCCGTGCACAAAGTGAGGTCCATACAGAAATGGTTTGTCGAGATCGGGGTAGAAGAACTTGACTGGCCTGAACAGAGCCCTGACCTCAACCCCATCGAACACCTTTGGGATGAATTGGAACGCTGACTGAGTCAGGCCTAATCGCCCAACATCAGTGCCCAACCTCACTAATGCTTTTGTGGCTGAATGGAAGTAAGTCCCCACAGCAATGTTCCAACATCTAGTGGAAAGCCTTTCCAGAAGAGTGGAGGCTGTTATAGCAGCAAAGGGGGACCAACTCCATATTAATGCCCATTATTTTGGAATGAGATGTTTGACGAACAGGTGTCCACATACCATAGCTAGTTTATCATTATGAAGTAAAACAGTTTCTTGCGTCGTCTCGATTGTCTTGGCTGGAAGAAGGTTCAGTGAATGTGTAAGTCCATAGTCAAGTCAATTGGGTAACTGTCTAGCTAGGTAGCCACAATGAATTGGTAGCTAATTAACTACAGAAAATGTACATCTACCGTGCATAAGTCATTTTTGCCTGTTGGACTAGATGGCTAGCTAGATTACAACAACTCACATATCTAGATGATCATTATTAAGTAAAACGTTTGCTTTGTGCATATCTTGTTTAGTCTCTATTGTTACTATTGTCCTGGCTGGAAGAATGTTCGGTGAATGGGGAGGTGCAGTGGGAGTTAATATAGTAGGGGGGAGTGCGAGTGCTTCTCAAATGTAATGTTTTAATGCGTTCTCCACACGCTCGCCCTCACAAGAACATACTCAAGAGAATGTCCTTGGAGAATGCACTTGGGGCAGAGTAGTGTGCATGTTGAGAAACACCCCATTACCTCATTTACCGTCAATGCCCAAAGCACGCATGAGCCCCTACCTGCAAATGATAAACTGAAAACGCAAAGAATAATGATTCTACAAGCTTCTCGTTCACCATAAGGGGCTTATTGAGCGGTCATGTGTGACAAACTTGTAAAAGTGTGCTTTAAAACAATTTACATTTGTTGATTACTATGTACAAAGACTATTTCTTGATACATTTGAGACAAGGTATATTTGTGGCCGCAATCGGACTAGACTGTTTACGACTCTTGGCGGAATGCATTGCTTGATTGCCGTGAGGGTGATAAACACAATATCATTCGCAATCTGCAACACACCAAACGATTCGTTTTGAGTTTCTTTTTTTGTTGTTGCAGAAACTCATTGTGCATGTTTTGGTTCTACAAAACATTCAATAATTAATTAATAGCATTTATTCTTGCACATGAGATTAATTAACAGTTATTGCCATGTATTTTTGTTATGTTATTGTTGCAGCAGGATTTATTTTAGAGTAGTTGGTCGGAGCATGTCTCCGGAGCCACTGAGCCGGAGGAGCGCTTATTAATCCTTCTACTATATAGTCATAAACGAAAACTAAAATTATCGATTCACTCAAAAACATCATGACTCGTCAGTATTTTTTAAAATATTTTTAAACTCGTTCAAAAATAACGAATAGTTAGCGCACCGCACATCACTACATCATAGCTAGCTATTAGCATAACATCCGGCTGTTCATTTGTACCAGCAACAAGTCCAGCATGTTTGAGCAAAATCTCTCTGGTCCGTTTGTGGCCAAAACACGTTAGAAGGTAGTTAGTTGTGCCAGCGACTATAGTGACGTAAGAAAGAAATGACTCAGAGCAAGTTCCAAGACAGAAACTGGCCAACAACATGCGCAAGTGCCCTGGCTATTTGTAGCGCGGCTGGCAAACTGAAAAACCATAGACTTGCGCACTTGTCGTTGATTTTACACGTCGTTGTGGTAACGAGACTCGTTCTTCTCATCTGAAGCCATACATATTAGTTGCCATGTTGGTCCGCTTGCTTTGGCTTAAAGCGGAACCTCACACGAATTTGCAATACCACCCATGACTGAGCAGGACAAAGAACCTAGGGCTTCCCAAACTGGCGCACATTTACGCATCAACCAACTAGCGAAAATGGCGCAAACTCAGGCAGATAGTAAAGCTAACCTCGTATTGCATAAATACAACATTGTTGGGCGACATTCGCTTACCTTGCAGTATAGCTATATTGACTCAAATTATTTAACTGTATGAATGAATCGTCTTTTAATCAAGAAAAGCCCCGGTGAAGTTTCCCTCCTGAAAAAGCACCCGTTCCTGTCCGGTCTAAATAACAGGACCAGTGACATAGGGAACCTCCCAACCGCCTGAAAATATGTATAATTAATTTGGGGTTATGGAGAGATTGATGTACCATCATCACGTTACTAGTTTGTGTTAATTGAAATAACTGGCAATTAAGTGGCTACAATGTTCACAATGTGGTCTGCATTGATTTGGGCACAATTTACATTCTTAAATGACAGTTGATGAACATGCATTTATTACTATGTCCCATCATGTAAGTTCTTCAATATGTGCACAGGAATTGGATAATAATTTTAGACATAGTCATAGTCAATGTAATATAACAAATACGTGCAAACAGGCAATTTTGTAGACGACTAAAGATTTAAAGGAGCAGCACCATTTTTTACTACTAGTTACCACAGCCACAAAGTCAAAATAATCTATATCCTAAACATTTGAGAGAGATCGTTGAAGATAGACATCCAATTTCGACGTCAATGTCCTGAGGACATAGCAGACGCTATTATCCAGAGTGATTTACAGTTGCAATTTAGGTTTAAGTGCCTTGCTCAAGGTCACATCAACAGATTTTCACCTAGTTGCCTCTGGGATTCGAACCAGCAACCTTTCAGAACACTATTACCATCAAGTAGTATTGGGTTTTGCTAGGTGGCAAATTAGTGAACTCCAAAGACTCTGGATCAGAAGGTCGCATGTTCAATCCCAGTCCGGCAGTTTTTTTTTTTTTTAACCCTTTCCCAAACCTTACCCATTCGGAATGAGGGCGCAAATGTAACTCTTAATTTAGAAATAGGGTTGCACCAACATGGATTAACTCTTAAACTGGGTTAAATCAAGGTTTATCTATTAATCTTGTTCCACCAAATGTTAAACCTAGTTTTAAATTAATCAAAGTTAAATTAAATCCTTCCTCTTATCTAAGTTTAGTTTTCACTTTAAACCTAGATTAATTTTAAACCTGTTGCTCAATTAATTAAAATATATATACATTTAGATTGGAGATGAATTCTAAACGGCCACTTTAGGTGGTTTAACTAATAAAATGGCAGCATGTCTATTAGTGACAGGTTGAATCCTGTTCAGTTTTATGATAATTAACTCATTATTAGTAGGCCCATTTACGTACCCATTTCGTACAACAATTGAATTGGGGTTTATGATATGCCCATTCTTGGTACGAATGATGACGTTATGCAACATGCTGTAACGGGCCTGATAACAAAAACATTGTAGTGAAGTAGCATGAACGTTAGTTTGAACGTGCATTATAGGCATTGATATTTACCAGTTATTTATGCTTACTTATATTGGTGGGCCAAATTGTCCGTCGTCATCATAGGGGTTATGGAGAGGGCCAATCTGCTGGGAATCATCTCGCATATCTTCTGTGCGATAGGATTAATTCCCTTGGACGGAGGCCCCCCTCCGGCTCCGGTCTGAAATAGCCCCCGCTTCTCCTCTGCCGCATTGTTTCTCACTTTTACTTTAAAAAGAATTCCAGCACGCTTTCTTCCGATTTGGGTCCTTATCTTTAATCCGTGTCGATCCATTACATTTGTCGCATGAAATGGCTCGTGTTTTCCTTCTTTTTGACAGTCGTGTTGTCTGACTTTTTATCCTCCAGTACGTTACAAAATTACTCCATCAGCGCCGACAATTTTTTTGTTGTTTAATTTTTCATAAACGGAGAAATCTGAACTTTGACGTGCCACGATCAGGTGGCTAGCGGACGAATAATACATGGCTAAATAACGTTAGGTAATGACAATAATAAATAATATTGTACGCTAGCTAGCTAGCTTGGTTTATAAACTAGCTAGCTACAGTAGCTAACGAATTCGTTTTCTGTCTAGTACTGGCAAATAACGGATTTTATTTCAAATCAGCCAACCCATGAGAAACTTTCACGATGGAGTTGCAGTAGTTCTAACGTTACATTATTATTATTATTGTATCAATGAACAGCAACGTTGTGGCCTCATTTGTCAAGTAGGCTAGCTACTTCGTTTCAACTCAAGAAATACCTCATATTGGTGTAACATGTCACTAATCATAGTTTAAACCCGTTAATCAGAGATATACTGATCCAGATTTAAAATGAAGTGGTGCAACACATCACCCGTTTGGAGAACGTGGATGAACGTCTAAATGTGCAAATTAATGGAAACAACAATTAGCTTTTTGGTCTTAATTGAAGATTAGGGCTTGGCATAAGGCTAGCAGCATGGTTGGTAAAGTTAGGTTTTTAAATCAGATTTTGTAGAAATAGGCGGGGTATATGACTTTGTGGCTGTGCTAAGTAGTGACGACACACACCGTACCAGCATTTAAGTGAATAACACTAGAGGGCGCTACTGGTTTACGTTTACTGTATCAGTTCAATTTGGCAAGAGTGACCAGCAGGTCTGTCGTTGTCTGTCAAGAAATGTGAAGAGGCCATAATTACATGATGTTTGATAATTTTGGACTCTGTACTTCCGGAACCCATTTTCTAGGAACCGGTACCTCTTGTGGCATGAAAAATAACTATCACTGCTGGCAATGTACAAATTATAAATCAAGAGTTAGGCTAATTGAAGTTGACTCCTCCTTAATTCTCCTGGCAGCCCCTTAAAAAACGTAACGTGAAAACGTGCCTCGTGTGGTGAGAGAGAAGCGCGCCTATACCTCGCACCGAACTAGAATGAGATTCACTTTCTATGATCTCTCTCTACTCTGATGGACATGAGCCTGCAACTCTCATATTATAGCTGCGCGAAGTGTAATACATTTGCCAAAGTTATACAATTGATCCTGTTTGTTCAGAAAGCAATGCAATAATTCTGAATACTACACCAGGAGTAGGCCTATAATTTAGCCACAGATGGTCATGCTTTTTTTACTGCCCATGCTGTGGATTGTGTAGCCCAATCACGATTCTTGCCTACAGTCGGGAACGCGCGGCATGCAGCCAAAACAGGCCTTTCGCAATATTTCAAATACAGTCGCGGGAAAATAGTTTGGGAAGCAAATTGGTCCTGATGAAAGGAGAATACTAATCTGTCAGTAAAGCCATTCTACTGCCAACGTTTGTCTGTTTATCAACTTCCAAATAGGCCTATTGAGAGAATAGCATTGTTTTATCAAGTAAAACGAGAGATAAGCTTTTGGCACGAGCGCATCGGTCATCGCCGGTGAGCGAGCTGAGGCTCATTGGGTGAGTCAGTGAAACTGGAAAGCTTTTTAAGACTATAATTTCCTCATATTGTACAATGTGTGTCTCCACTCACGCCTAGGTCTATGCTATTGATGGATTGAAGGTAGTTTTTATTGATCTCAGATTGTTTGTCAGTGTTAAAGTAGCCTGTCATCTCAATAATTTGTTAGGTATCAAATAAATATTCTGCTCAAGTCTCCAGTTATCGAAAATGTAGCATTGCACGAAATGAGTTTATAAAAAGGCCACATTTTCCCCAAGCCTCCCCCATTTCTTCACCCAAATCCAGATAGCTGATGTTCGGAAAGAGTTGCAAAATCTGGACCCCTACAAATCAGCTGGGCTAGACAATCTGGACCCTGTCTTTCTAAAATTATCCACCACAATTGTTGCAACCCCTATTACTAGCCTGTTCAACCTCTCTTTCGTATCGTCCGAGTTCCCCAAAGATTGGAAAGCTGCAGTGGTCATCCCCCTCTTCAAAAGGGGGAGACACTAAAGACCCAAACTGTTACAAACCTATATCTATCCTACCCTGCCTTAAGGTTTTTGAAAGCCAAGTTAACAAACAGATCACCGACCATTTAGAATCCCACCATACCTTCTCCGCTATGCAATCTGGTTTCCAAGCTGGTCATGGGTGCACTTCAGCCACGCTCAAGGTCCTAAACGATATCATAACCGCCATCGATAAAAGACAATACTGTGCAGCCGTATTCATCGACTCGGCCAAGGCTTTCGACTGTCAATCACCACATTCTTATCGGCAGATCAACAGCCTTGGTTTCTCAAATGACTGCCTCGCCTGGTTCACCAACTACTTTAAGACAGAGTTCAGTGTGCCGAATCGGAGGGCCTGTTGTCCAGACCTCTGGCAGTCTATGGGGGTGCCACAGGGTTCAATTCTCGGGCCGACTCTTTTCTCTGTATACATCAATGATGTCGCTCTTGCTGCTGGTTATTCTCTGATCCACTTCTACACAGACGACACCATTCTGTATACTTCTTGCCCTTCTTTGGACACTTAACTATCCTCCAGACGAGCTTCAATGCCATACAACTCTCCTTCCGTGGCCTCCAACTGCTCTTAAATGCAGACTCATATCTCCCTCACTAACTTTAAGCATCAACTGTCAGAGCAGCTCACAGATCACTGCACCTGTAAATAGCCCATCCAACTACCTCATCCCCATATTATTTATAACATTTTTTGCACCCCAGTATCTCTACTTGCACATTCATCTTCTGCACATCGATCACTCCAGTGTTTAATTTCTAAATTGTAATGACTTGGCCAATACGGCCTATTTATTGCCTTACCTCCCTAATCTTACCTCATTTGCACACACACACACACACAGTGTATTTTTTTTTCTTCTCTTTCTATTGTGTTGACTGTACGTTTGTTTATTCCATGTGTAACTGTGTTTGTGTCCCACTACTTTGCTTCATCTTGGCCAGGTCGCAGTTGTAAATGAGAACTTGTTCTCAACTGGCCTACCTGGTTAAATAAAGGTTAAATAATTTAAAAAAATGCTAGGCTACACATTTTTACCCATGTGTGCAAGCGCCTCTACTTTACTGATCTACGCCAGTACGCAAAAACATGAAAGTATTCAATGCTTTATTTTGGAGATTTTTTTCTTCATGCCTTCTGGTACCTCAGAGCAACCCCGGTCACCCCTCTTTCCGGAATTTTTTGTTGTTGCGGCGCTTCCAAATTAAGCACTGCTTTGGCCACTAGTGAGTGTTAAAAAAATGATTTCAAAAACGTATGTTGCCCCGTCTTTTCCCCCCCAACGGTGTGGTTTTAATTTGAGAATTTTATTCAAGTATTGATGTACAAAATCGTACAAAACAAAAAATCTGAGTGCGCTGCTACAAACTGTATAAAAAGAACAGATACACGTGAAATGCAAGCCATTTTATTGAAGTTAACCTATGCAAGACCATACATCTACCCCAGTAACATTTTTACATTGCATAAAATCATGGTAAGTCAGAAGTGACAGGTGTAGTGATATGACATCATTCTGATAATTATCTTTGATATCAAGAGCATTATAATTCTGATTGTGGAACAAGTACATTCCATCTACTCTGGAATAATAGGCCTGTGTGTGACCGTCTTCAATCATGCGTTACAGTGGACTGTGATGAAGTAACCAGCTGACTCATCCCAATATACTGGGAACTTGCACATCTTACAGGACAGACTGGATACTTTGGTGCACAAAATACATTTTCTTTTAAGTGAAATGACCATGGCATGTAGTCTAGCATTGTGTAAACTGGTGCTGCTGAGGTAGTGCAGCCAGCCACTGTGTTGCTGTTATACAGGTCAAGACCAAAGTACACAGACTGGTAAGATTAAGATGGAACCAAGCGAACTAAACAAACTACAAATCTCACAGCAACAATACTCATGAGACCAACACTAGTCTCTTCAAGCTGACTGAGCTAGTCACCACTTTCACAGGGAAAAAAAAAAAAAAGATTGTCTCCAGCACTTTCTCTGTTAACCCAGAACTAAATTCTTACGTAAATTGGTCAGCACCATTTAGGTTTACGTAGTCTGTCCACAAGAGATTACCAGTTCTAACATTGAAGTGGTAGCAAACCACTTGGAAATGTATATGTTAATTTATGTTAAATTAGATTTTAAATGCATGTAAATAGTTATCCAGAGCGGGGCGTGCTTGTTCCCTTTTCTCCAGTTAAACAAGTCGGTGTTTAGGTAAGTGGGGAGTGCAAGATCGCTGGAAGGCTTCAAAATACTATAGCAAATGTAAACGTGGCCTAGCTCTTTCATAACACACTTATTTAAATTGAACCTCTTCGCAGATTTCATAGTTTTTACTTTAAAAGCCCTTTGTGTGTGTGTGTGTGTATATCAAAAACATCCATCCAATCACCTTTAATGATATAAAACAGTTTGTCACATGGAAAGTGTGTGTGTGTAAAATTAATTGTGGGTCAATATAGGTTTCCTGCTGCACATACAGAGTGAGTGTGCCCTCAACCAGAAATGTTGACTTATCCCGGACACTAAAAGTTCATGTATAAGCGGCACATAAGACATTGGATTTGGTCATCACTGGGAGAATGAAACACTATCAAAAGTTGAGCAGTACCGCATCTCAGGTCAGAAACAATTCTCAGTATAAAAAGTATTCTGAAATGCAGCATTTACCCTCAAAACAGTGTTGCAGTGTAAGGAAAGCAATGTAGACACCCTCCAACTAAAGCTTGGAATGCTGTAGTCTACACAATACAAAATGTCTCAAAGAATGTGTAGCTTTTCAAGACCAATACATCTTTTTACAACATAACAGTCAATGTCCGAGCCCAGGTATATTGCTCTTATTATTGGATATCAAAAGATTTCCAGTGTTTTCTAAGAAAAACAGCGCATCAACCGTTTGAATATTGATTTACAAGTCTTAATATGCAGAGACCTCTGTACAAACATAGCAAAACTCAAGTTATCAATTTAAATGTCAAGACTTTCTAGCTCTAAGATCCAGTACAACTTACATTTGAAGTTGTGTTTAACTATACAGTGTACAAAACATGCAGTTTAACAGTTAAATATTAATGGACTTTTTAGATTATGCACATCAACAAACCTAAGGATATTAAAATATATTCCTTCACCGTTACCTTCAAAACATTAGCAAACCCCAACCTTCTCAAATATCTTACCCCCCAAATAAATGCTTTAGACAGAAAGTCCCATCTAAAATACAGAGGACACACCAGAAAAGGAAGCATTAAACTCGTTTGAAAACAAAATTAAGAAACCCTGTCTTTGCGACCAATTTCTCAATAAGTATGCGTAATTACCTTCTACTACTGACAGTACAGGTTTTAGCGGTTTATGCTTGATAAGAGATTGATCATCATAAACCCTTACAAGATCCTGGAGTGAGAAGGTAAAATAAACTCAAAAGTAGCCCCTGAGTGAATTATTGGCCATGTATGACCATGGCCATGTTTTATAGCATAAAACTTTATTATAATTCATCACTTTTAGTTAGAAGAAATTCGCCACTAATTTAAAAAATGGTCCAGTTTAACTGTACAGGCAAAGTCTCTAGACTTATTTACATAAAATAAAATGGGAGGAAAAACAAACAAACGTATGTCCCTCTTAACTGTCTTCTCCGTTGTGTTTCAGGTTCTTCCTTGTCAAGGATATGTTTGCATCGTTATAGAGCCCCACAATGGAGGTGTCATAATACCCAGAAAACCTGGCGGTAAAACAGGGAAATGGTTCCAATCGTTTTCACACCAATCATTTTCCCCCATAGGTGATTTTAGAAACGCTTAAAATAAGGGCCGTGTTTCGTTTAGGCTTGATGTGATGTTTTGATAACCATGTAAATCCTTCTCGGACAAGGTGACTTATCAGTCTGTTCTATGTGCTCTCATATTCAAAAATGCTAATTAGAATCAGAGTAGACATCAATCAAGATTTCAAATCCCTGCAAGCTCCTGCTCCATCATCTCTAGCTGACACCTTTCCTAACAGGTATTGTGTCAATGTAAAACTTGCACAAGACAGTTCACAGAATAGTCAATTTTAAGAAATTTTTACAATTTACTACTACATTTAGCCATCATTAGATAGTTAATCCAGAGATTCTTGCCTCGATTCAGCAGTCTCATCCAGATCACCATTGTATTTGTTGTTCTTTATGATAGCCACATTAGTAGTTAATTAGCATTTCATTTTTTAGCAGGTAAATATATTGAAAAGTCATCTTGAGATTTACACGGTTATCAAAACATCACGCTAAGGTAAGCCTACACAAAACACAGCCCTTATTTTAAGTGTTTCTAAAATCCCCTATGGGAAAAATTTATGGTGGAAAAACAATTTCCCTGTTTGACTGCTAGGTTTTATGGGTATTATGACTCATCCGATTGTACTCTATACCTGGCGCTTGTAATACTGATCATTCACATCCTGGATCCCCTCTCCTGAAGAATCTGCAAAGGAATTAATCAGTTAATGTTAAAATATATTGTAAAATATCCCTGCAATTACTTAGCTGTAAATGTGAAACTATACTGCAGCAAGCTCAATCTTTGAGTCTGGTATCTGAATGGGACAGAACTAAATCTGAAAAACATTGTACTATTTTTTTTTAGATGCATCTTTGTTTAATTTTCCTTGAGAATCTAAACAATAGTCGACATGATTTTACCTCTTTCCTTCCCACAAACACAATGATCCAAGCAAACGAGTACATGCAGGTGCCACACACATACGAGTGGGAGGATATGGTGAGGGGTTTTCTAAGATAGGTTGCACTTGGTTTCCATGCCAGCAATACAAAGCAAAGATTAGCTCATTGCTAAAAAGAATGACAATTGCAGCCAACCTTAGTTCTAGAAACAGTGTGTAAAAGACTTGTGAAGGGATTGAAAGCCTGACAGGACCAAAAGCCCAGACATAAATCATCCCATTGATCAGGGTTGCAAGCACCAGGGCAAAGACACATGGGGGAGTTGTGGAAAGGAAAGGTAAGATGGAGGGAGTCGAAGGAAAGGAGGGCAGCTGAGCTCTCACCGTTGAGTCATAAGTGCTCAACCCTAATCAGAGTCATTCATCTCATAATCCGTCTCTTCGTCCTCGCTCTGAGCAACATGCAGCATGCAAATGGGACAGGAAGAAGACAACAGGCAAGTCTTACAAGAATGAAAATGAAAGGGGAGAAAATGTCAGGGGTAAAGTGGGGTACAAAACAACAAGGTTGTGTAAATGTTACAAAACATTTACCTTCAAACCAACATCAGTCAAATGAAGACTCAAACGGGATGTATCACCAACTATTACTACACCTAATTGGGACTTGATTCTCAAAGGGGTTCACTCATTTCCGGTTCAAGACACGATCACAACAGAGGGACATTGAAGGGTCAGAGGGTAGACTACCTTTCATATCCACTAAGACTCACTTGCAATCGATCCGAGACCCCCAAGAGGTCCCTTTGTGATTGCTTTGCACCTTAGTCCATTTAGTATACAGACGTACTGTAATAGGTGTATCCAAGTGTGTTTTGAACTAAAGCGAAAAGCCTTCGTGGTGTAAATGAATTGAAATTCCTATCAATAGGAAAATAAATCTCAAACTGGTAGTAACTAGACTATATCCATGTGACTTCTAAAACCACTGACAGAATCCAAGACTTCTTAATGTGAGCTTAGCAACAATTCAATTGAATTACCAAGTTTGGGACTAGCTAGTGTGATGCAGGCCCTGGAGGACTGGGCCCACATGGGAACCAGCAGATGGGACTAGTAATTCCCACTGCTAGGCCTGCTGCTCTGCTCTCAAAGCCCTCAAATAATGACGTTCTCCACTAATAGTCCCACTAATCCTCAAGCTATGCTCTTAACGTTCTCCTAATGTGGATTCAAATGTTTGTTTTTCGGTGTAAGGTCAAATCTAACAACTTCAATCTTGTAAAGCTGGATTAATGGATTTAGGCCTGCGTGTGGTCTGACTAATAACTGTACACTAAATTACCACACTGTCCTTTTGATTTAGATACAAAAATGGTTGAGTTAATTTTTAAATGCTATGAAAAGAATTTGGATAGATTTATTGAAGGCTAATTCTCAGTAAATTCAATCGCTAACCAAAGTCATTGACCTTTAAAAAAAAAAATACTTTTCAGAAAATACCAAATTCAATGAATTACTCTATGCAACAGTCCAAGCCTATCTGCTTCAAAATTGACTCCTCTATGAAAGTTGACATCAGTAAACTAGGGATACTTATCACTGTCTCATAGGAATGGTTAGTAAATGTGTTGCATTTAGACATCTAGAACAATCCACCATTCAGACAAGCTTGTCATTGGGCTTACTTTCAGTGTACACACATCTCAGGATGGGGCTCACCTTGGCTTTCTCACTGGGCTCACTGTTTGGGCCATATGATTGGTTGTGCAGCTCCTTGGAGACTACACACAGGAACTCAGATTGGTCCTCGTTTCCGTAGTTATAAGAGGATCCAATGCTGACCAGCTGGGGGAAGAGAGAGTTAACTTCAGAGAGACAAAACTAGAATTACAGTGTACTTAGAGCAGACGAAGAGTTTGAACAGAAATTAAAAGCATTAGATAATACGCAGAACATACAGAAGACAAAAGGTGAGTTGGCTACAGACTCCAAATATGTAGAAAGTAATTAATGTGTGTGTGTGTGTGGTGGGAGGGTGCTTCCTTAAAATGTTAGTTCCTGTTTAAAGGTTAACTTTTAAAAGGACACAACGAAACAGACAGGGATAACAGGACATTAAACAAACATGCAGACGGTGAGGTGATACGATGTCATGCAAATACATATTTGACAATGTCAGACAAACAAATGTTCCTCCACTCAGTTGAATGCTTTTAACTTTAGTGTTCAACCAGTCAGTGTGCGCGCACACACACACAAAAGTATGTGGACACCCCTTCAAAAATGTGTGGATTCGGCTATTTTAGCCACACCTGTTGCTGACAGGTGTATAAAATTGAGCACACAGCCATGCAATCTCCATAGACAAACATTGGCAGTAGAATGAAAGTCACTGAGGTCTTCAGTAAAGGGCAATGTAGCACACTCATAGGATGCCACCTTTCCAACAAGTATACCCCGGTCAACTGTAAGTGCTGTTATTGTGAAGTGGAAATATTTAGAAGCAACAATGGCTCAGCCGCGAAGTGGAAGGCCCCACAAGCTCACAGAAAGGGACCGCTGAGTGCTGAAGCGCGTGAAAATCGTCTGTCTTCAGGTGCGACACTCACTACAGAGTTCCAAACTGCCTCTGGAAGCAACGTCAGCACAATAACTGTTAGTCGGGAGCTTCATGATATGGGTTTCCATAGCCAAGCAGCCGCACACATGCCTAAGATTACCACGTGCAATGACAAGCATTGGCTGGAGTGGTGTAAAGCTTGCTGCCATTGGACTCTGGAGCAGTGGAAACGCGTTCTCTGGAGTGATGAATCACACTTCACCATCTGGCAGTCCGATAGACAGATCTGGGTTTTGTGGATTCCAGAAGAATGCTACCTGCCCTAATGCATAGTGCTAACTAAGTCTGGAGGAGGAATAATGGTCTGTGGCTGTTTTCATGGTTCGGGCTAGGCTCCTTAGTTCCAGTGAAGGATAATCTTAACGCAACAGCATACAATGACATTTTAGACAATTCTGTGCTTCCAACATTGTGGCAACCGTTTGGGGAAGGCCCTTTCCTGTTTCAGCATGACAATGCCCCCTTGCACAAAGTGAGGTCCATACAGAAATGGTTTGTCAAGATCGGTGTGGAAGAACTTGACTGGCCTGCACAGAGGCCTGACCTCAACCCCATCAAACACCTTTTGGATTAATTGGAACACCGACTGCGAGCCAGGCCTAAATGGCCAACATCAGTGCCCGACCTCACTAATGCTTGTGGCTGAATGGAAGTAAGTTCCTGCAGCAATGTTCCAACATCTAGTGGAAAGCCTTCCCAGAAGAGTGAGGGGCTCTTGTAGCAGTAAAGGGGGACCAACTATTGATGCCCATGATTTTGGAATGAGATGTTCAACAAGCAGGTGTCCATATACTTTTGGTCATGTAGTGTATGTGAACTAAACAGTGTACTCTGTGGGTGTGCATGTCTCAACATACAGACTCATTAGCCACTTCTGCAGGAGCCCTGTTGTTGCCAGGAGACGTCTCACACGGGAGGCAAAAGTATTAGGCTACTCTATAATCAATGCTAAACGTTAAAGTTACCAGTTATTGTACCATGATCGGCTCCCACCAATCACGATACCCACTTAAGCCAAACAATATGGTCAAAACCTCAAGTCAACCCCAAATTGTCTTTAAGTTCAGTCAATTTGCAGAGCACTTGTTTGCTAAGGTTACTTTGAATAAGCATTCAATGTGATTCACAAACCTCTTCACCAACCTAGTGTGGATGATCGGTTAAAAACCCCAAGGCAGCCCAGGATCGGGTTTGTTGCAAGAAAGTGAAGAAAAAAGGTCAGAAATAGTACCTCTAAGTTTCAATCTGAATAATAATTATATTTTTTGTTGTTGCAAAACATTCCCCAATGAACACAAACCAGGACTGGGTGGCTCTGAAAGTAGGGCAATAGGTTAGCTGAGTGCGTTTGCCCAGATGACAGGGCTCACTGCTGCTGAGCCCTAAGCTAAAAGGTCAAGGAAGTGTTTTAAGGGGCTTCCCATCGGGAACCCTGTAAGAAGATTAGTGAGATTCGGTGTAGTCAGGGTATTACCCCCCCAAAGCGATAGTGGGGCCAGGTGAGATTCAGAGCTTATCCACACACACTTACAGCCTGCACACAAACCAAAACCCTAAAAGCGCTGAATGGGGTCATTGCAATCATTACCAACTTGGAGTCAAAACAGACACTGTCAAGCAGTAACTGGTGTTAATTCCCCAAAATAAGCATACATTTGAACATTACACATTTAGTCAAATTTGATGTTTTATGTTTGTGTTTTGGACAGTTATTTTCCTGCTCAATTTCATCCACAGCAACTTTTCATTAACATTTTGTGTTATTCATTCAAAGGTCTTGTTTTTCCTGTGATACTCAGAGGCTGAGAAATAGGTGATTGAGCTAAATTGGACATACCGGTACGACCTACGTTTTATTTTACACTTGGTCCCTTTCAGACATTTTGGGTGAACTCTGTTTGGGTTAAAGTTTGGCGCAATGCGAATGCTCCAAAATAATTCTGATCCCTCAAAAGAGCCCCTGGAGCGAGCCAAACTGAATCCATCTGGAGAGTTTGTCTGAGTTCGGTTTGCTTGAAGTCCACAGTCCGGTTCTCTTTTTTAGTGCAATGTGAACCCAAAGCTCTCCAGGCTCGCTTGTAATTATTACCACACCATGCAGTAGGCTACTGCAACACCGTTTACCCTGCTATAACCCCTCACATTGGTGCCACAAACGAGAGACGATGTGCAGGTTGGTGGGGGGAAAGAAATATGTGCTGTTTTTGGACGTTGATCAGCAATTTAAGGACGCACAGAGATTCCAAAATGTGTGTGGAGTTAACCAACAATGTTTAGATTTAGAGCGTAAGCTCTAAACATTTTTAAAAGTTAGTTTATTCAACTGTGGGGTTTGAATAAAGTAACATTTAATGAAAACCACACAACTAGATTACAAAATCAACAAGCTCTTAAAGGGGCAGTAGCCTACATTGCATATACAATTTTCAAATACAGCATTCAATCTGCAGTTAATATTCTGCCATCAGTCATATTTACATACTTAATATTTTGATTAGAAATGGTCTTTGATCTACAATTAACTAAATTAAATCTATTATCTTCCAACATGTTGGTAAATCCCTGGCTTTACAACAACCGGTTCTGATGGTATGGCTTGTCCTAAACATTTACCAATAGTGGATTGAGAGTCAATATTGGAAGATTATCTTGGTTCATTTCTAAACACATCAATGTGAATGCAAGAGTACTCGGACCACAATTGTTGAAGTGAACAGGCAAGAGAGCAGAGTAATTCAAAAAAGGCAAGGGCAGTGTGAATCAGGGGTTGGTTCAATAATTTTCCAATTGTTTCGTTCTAAACGGAACCATTACGTTATTAGTTCCATTCCACTGTTCTGACCAGCAAAATAAAGTTCTGAACAAGTTCGAACCCAAAAAATTATAGTTTATATGGTTCCTTTTTAAAACCTCCCATTTACATTTAGCTCAACAGTAAATTACTTCACCAATCAGTGCAGATAGAGCAGCTTTCTATGGAGCGGGCAAGCTATTTACATGCATTGGACCGACAAGTGTTGGGCGCGAGACGTGACAATTTTGCAGTTAGGAAGAGAGAGAGGGTGGAGGCGGCTTGAAGCACTGGGAATCTTGTTGTTATGACATGCATTATCTGAATTCTGCCAACAGAATTATACCTACGGAGGAGCGGCTTCTATTGAGGAACTTTGAATGGCTGAACTTCAGAGACTGGACCAGAGCTAGGTAGCGAGCTAACAAGCATGCGTGTGCAGCGCGGCACCAGAATTAAAATAAAAACACGTCTTACCTTTCTGTAGTTAATACATCCACTGTGAAATAACTATAGTATCCTTACCTAGCATTGAAAAGGTTAATCCATTCTTCTCTAATAAAAAAAAAGACGCCTCATTTCTGAAACATGCTTGTAACATCAGTAGGCTACAGTAGACTATACTTCGGAGGGGGAGGTGCAGGTAGCCTACACATTTTTAGCTGGCAGGCAGGCAGACAATGGAATAGGTTTGAGTGACAGAGTGAGGGCTTCGCATAGGCACTTTGTTGTGTTTGTGCGACTGAAAAAAAATGCCCTGAATGTTAATAACCAGTTCCAATGCTCTCTGTTCCGGGAACAATATAGATCCCTTTCGTTCCCAGGTTTTCAGTTCTGTTCCTTGAACCGGTTCCAACCCCTGGTGTGAATAGAGGACCGAGATTGTTTTCACATATAGTCCTCTTTAACCAAAGACGGCCACCAATATTGGCGCTGTAGCCATCAGACATTTAGTGCCAATTTTGCATTCGAAAGATCAATGTTTTCTACACCAATTTGAGTGAATGGAAGCTAAATATGTATTAAAATGTTTGAGTTATATTTGTTATAGTGGCTGCCACCCCCTAGGGTCAAAATCTGGGGTGGCTCCATATCTATATCACTTCAGGGTACATACAGTACATCTACCTCTGTGCCAAATCTGGTGCTTGTATCAAAGTGCACTATTGAATCAACATTTTCTGTTTATTATACAAAATATATTACTTTTCATTCCTCCTGGAAATCATGGTAAATAGTGTTTTTATGTCAGTTACTAGTTGCTTGACAAAGTCCAAACATTTCAGAAGGATAAAGTGTTACAAAATGGATTATTTTGACACTTTGGGGTCAAAATTGACTTTCTATCAACCTTATTATTTAGCCTGGCAACAAGGGCGCAGTCAGTTTGTTGCAATTGTCTTCCAACTTGCGGCCCATTGACACAGCAAATCCAGGGAGGCGCTAAATATACATTGGTCAAAACTATTTAATGAAGTGCACTGAATCTGAAAGATGTTAATTCTCTTTCTTGAAATATTGTAGAAATATAAAACTGTTTAATGCCGAAAAACGCTAACATTAGCACAGTTAGCATTCCCATATTGTTGCAGTCTGACGAAAACCTCTCATCTTCAAAACAGACACTTAAGGAAATTGAGAAGAAAAGAAAAAAATGCATATTTGACCATTAACAAACCTACAATTTCAAGACTTCAGAATATATTTTCCAGGTCCTAGAATGTTATGAAATATTCAGGGTACATTGAGGTGAGTTACTACATGTAAAATAATACAAATTGGCAAAAATGTACTTACGGAGGTTTTCATCAGACAGCAATGACTTACTAAAACAGATGTTACCTATTTAATGTGTCACAAGAGATCGAAAACAACCTAATGTTATCTTCAGAAAACCCACTCGGCACACATGCAGTAAAGAGATCAATGGAACACGCAGACCGTCGTGCCTAGAACAAGGACGCCATCATTGGTGCCCAATCAAAAACATAGAACACATAAATCATGAAGGATTTGTCTAACAGGCCCACAGTGTGGTTAGTAAAATCCGATTAGGATATATTTGGCTGTTTTCGCTACATAATATTTAGAAGTTGTCCTTTTCGGGTTTAAAGAAAATAAAGTATTTAGCAGAGATTTTAACTCCCCGTTTTGTATAAGCGGGTAGCATAGCTAGCTATACAGAAAAATCGTTGGTGGTAGTTGAATTAGTTTGAGTGTAATGCAGTTGGTGACGTTGACATGAACGAGTACTGAGGTTGACATTCATACAAGCATTACTCAGATTTATACCTCAACATAGTGTGAAATACATAAACAATAGCCTAAATGTAGGCTAATTTTGATGGGCGGCAATGAGGAGATTCTGGATCTATCCCCAAGGGAAACTCATGTCTGGCGTTTACATTGGGTAAGAGTTTGACAAAAACAATCTATTGTGTCTTTCTTTTGTCAATGGTATTCGTGTCTAACATAATCATCCTTTTAAGTATTGCTCTTTGAGTGAAAAGGGAAATAGCCTGTGAGGATAACGACCATTACATACAGTGTAAATACGCTATCTAGCTAACCATCCATGTTGAGTCTATGGGAATGCTAACTGCACAAATGTCGTCTTCTAACTCAATTAAAACAATCTACATTTTTTCTATAATTTTCCTCTGATTATTAACATGTCTTTCAGATTCTATGCAGTTTGTTGAATAATTTGGACAAGTGTTATTTATATTTAGTGACGGCTTCTCCCTGGGTTTGCAGTGTGTCAATGGGCCAGAATAGGCCATAAGGTGGGAAGACAACCGTGTTCAATCAGGAACTGGGTCAAGTGGGTGGGGCTACATAAGGTGAATAGCCTAATCAGGCTTCAACCTGTTTCTTCTCTCATCAACTAGCATGGGTTAAAAGAATAAACAGGGTTGACGATTTCTTCTTAAAATCAGCCATAAATCTCTTTGTGACAGGGGGAAATGGCAGCTTGTTGTGTGCAAAAGGGGGTGGCAATTGAAACATTACTAGCCTGCCTATTTATGGGTAACAGGGTTGACGTGTTATACTCGACCTGCTCAGTTTTCCCACCACAAAACACTGGAAAATGTCCAAAAAGAGTAGAACCAGCTCACCTGCTTTTACTATTAGATGTTCAAATGTTAGATTTTTTTAAAGGAATAGTTTCACCATATTAAAATGAGAGTTCAGTTCACGTAACAGGGTTGCCCTTAAAATGAGGGACAGACGTAAATGAGTCACATGAAATAAATAATCTTCAGAAAGGACTGTCAAAGCAACAAAATAACTAGGGATTTATTTGGGGGATTAAGCAGGATAAAAATCATCCTAGAAGTGACACCGGGGTTGAATATTTGCACTTTAGCAAGCCTTTTTTCATATAGAAATCTGATTTAATGAATTCTCGATGTGGTCTATATTAAAAGGGCACTTCATATAATATAACAGGCTTTTAAAATTCCATTTTGGCACAATTTCTACCTAAAATAGCAATAGCTCTTTGTGGAACAACCTGCATATAACCAACAAACTGAAAACAAATGTGAAGGGGATAATCAAACACAGACATAGAAAGGGTGCTGTGTTCATTTGGGTCCTTCGTTGGACAACAGTACACATCTTAAAATTGAAATCAACTCAAAATGGCTGCCTACTGTTCATAGAGCTGGGACAGAGGCCAAAAGGGTTGTGAATGGGTACATAGGGGACATGCAGTGACCAGCCCGTGGACGGAACATTGTGGGACACACCTCTCCGCTGTGGCTTGGGAAAGTAGACTCCTCCCCCTTCACCTCCCTTGACACAATCAGCAGAAACTCTGACTGCTGGGCCCGCCCGTAACCTATACTGACAAGCTGCAACAACCAAATCAGAGCACAGAGGGATGCCCGGATCACGTATAAGACACAGAAAATGTAACAGTTTTTTTATGTTAATTTCCAATTTATAAATTGGATTGTTTGGGTGGTGTGAGGATTATGGGTCGAGGGAAGTACAAATAAAAGGAGGACATTTGGCTCCTCGTGGCGAGAGGCAGCATTACCTGCTCAAACTTCCAGCCGTCTGACATGGTGGACACCATCTGGGTGAGCTCCTCCTCCTGGCACTGCAGCACCCGGTACACATGCTTCACTGGAGCCTGGGGAGAGAGCAGGGAGAAGAGAGGGTATTTGAGTTGAGTGAATTCTGGCTCCAACCACACACACACAGTTGGGAACTGAAGCATGGGATGGAGCAGGTGCATTGATTAACAGTGGACTCCCAGCCAAAGGCCAGCAATCCCAAAGGGTAGGGTGTCCACCCACCTCTGCCCAGAGTGGGTGAAAACATGCTGTGGTGATTAAATGTCACATCCTAAAATACATGTTACCAAGACAAATATGATTCTTCATGTTCTGAATCGTTCAGTGGGGTCTCTTAACCCATCATTAACATTGTATCCAAAAAGTCGGATTTCATAACCTAATACATCTGATAATAAGCACCAAGCTCTTGACATTGCGGTGCAGGTTTCTCATAACTTCAGGATATTACATTTTGTGGCCATCGTCCTCAGTTGTTTCCGCAGGTCGCAAAAAGCTAAATTAGCATGACACGAGCTGAATTAAATGTAAAAGGCTCCGTTGACATTTCACAGAGATACACTTGTTTTTGCAAGCATATACAAAACCTATTTCCATCTTACCTCTATTGTTTTATGTCCTGCGGATTTGAGAAGACGACGAGTTCAATGGGCAAGTGAGCTTCTCAGGTACCAGTAGCCTTAATTCTTCACAGAATCCAGCCTAACTAATGCAACGGAAAATTTGACCACTTTTTCCCTCCGTTGATTTAGTCACCCTAATTCTGGCCCTCCTACAAGGGTACACACCCCAATAACTTTTTAATGGATTATGATAGACATTAGGTTTGGACCACTGGTTCTCAAAGGATTACTACATAATTAACAAACTCAGCAAAAAAGGAAACGTCCCCTTTCCAGGACCCTGTCTTTCAAAGATAATTCGTAAAAATCCAAATAACTTCATAGATCTTCATTGTAAAGGGTTTAAACACTGTTTCCCATGCTTGTTCAATGAACCAGAAACAATTAATGAACATGCACCTGTGGAATGGTCGTTAAGACACTAACAGCTTACAGACAGTAGGCAATTAAGGTCACAGTTATGAAAACTTAGTAGAAAGGTCTCTTTAGTGTCCTGACTGAAAAACACCAAAAGAAAGATGCCCAGGGTCCCTGCTCATCTGCGTGAACGTGCCTTAGGCATGCTGCAAGGAGGCATGAGGACTGCAGATGTTGCCAGAGCAATAAATTGCAATGTCTGTACTGTGAGACACCTAAGACAGCGCTACAGGGACAGGACGGACAGCTGATCATCCTCGCAGTGGCAGACCACGTGTAACACCCGCACAGGATCAGTACATCCGAACAACACACCTGCGGGACAGGTACAGGATGTGTCGTGGAAATTCAGTACTGAGAGAGACTTGGTCTTGGTCATTTCTTCAAAACAATCATCTTTATTTAATATATATTAATTATTACAATAATGAGACAGTCAGCCCATTTTTCCCTTACAGATGGCAACAACTGCCCGAGTTACACCAGGAACACACAATCCCTCCATCAGTGCTCAGACTGTCCGGAATAGGCTGAGAGTCTGGACTGAGGGCTTGTGGGTCTGTTGTAAGGCAGGTCCTCACCAGACATCACCAGCAACAACGTCGCCTATGGGCACATACCCACAGACCAGACAGGACTGGCAAATGTGCTCTTCTCTGACGAGTCGCGGTTCTCTCTCACCAGGGGTGATGGTCAGATTCGCATTTATCGTCGAAGGAATGAGCGTTACACCCGAGGCCTGTACTCTGGAGCGGGATCGATTTGGAGGTGGCGGGTCCGTCATGGTCTGGGTGTGTCACAGCATCTTCGGACTGAGCTTGTTGTCATTGCAGGCAATCTCAACACTGCGTTACAGGGAAGATATCCTCCTCCCTCATGTGGTACCATTCCTACAGGCTCATCCTGACATGACCCTCCAGCATGACAAAGCCACCAGCCATACTGTTTGTTCTGTGCGTGATTTCCTGCAAGACAGAATGTCAGTGTTCTTTCATGGCCAGCGAAGAGCCCGGATCTCAATCCCATTGAGCACGTCTGGAACCTGTTGGATCGGAGGGTGAGGGCTAGGGCCATTCCCCCCAGAAATGTCCGGGAACTTGCAGGTACCTTGGTGGAAGAGTCAGGTAACATCTCACAGCAAGAACTGGTAAATCTGGTGCAGTCCATGAGGAGGAGATGCACTGCAGTACTTAATGCAGCTGGTGGCCACACCAGATATTGACTGTTACTTTTGAATTTGACCCCCTTTGTTCAGGGACACATTATTCCATTTCTGTTAGTCACATGTCTGTGGAACTTGTTCAGTTTATGTCTCAGTTGTTGAATCTTGTCATATTCATACAAATATTTACACACGTAAAGTTTGCTGAAAATAAAACGCAGTTGACAGTGAGGATGTTTCTTTTTTGCTGAGTTTATTTTACCCATTGGTCAAAAGATGAATATTCTTACAAAAGTGATAAGAGTTTTGAAGAAATACAAAATCAATAGCGTGCGATGCGTCTTTGGGGAAGTTCCCTACCTGTGATGTTTTGCCGTCTCGTTCCCTGATCTTGTCCTTGAGGAGCTTTATTAACGAAGTGATATTGTAGAATTCGGCTTCCTCCAGGACACCTTTAAAAACACACATTAAGAATCCATTCTGGCAGGAATGAGCAACATATTAAAAACAGACTGCTACAGAGGAAACTTATGCGCTGACGTTGGAAACCAACAGCTTCACTGTGCACATTAGTAGCAACATTCATCTCACATGTCCAGTCTTACCTTCCTCTGCCAGCTCCCTGTTGAGCACCAGCTTGCCATGCCTCAGGTAGTTCAGTATCGGCCCAAAGTATGTAGGGTCTCTGTCTATGAGATAGGCACCAGTGTCATCCTGTAAATGGAACAGATAGAAAATAATTCAAGTCAAGATTCACAGTTCACCATTGTCAGACAAAGACGACGGAGTTGAGTGAAGAGAGGAAAACCACTGGACAGAAGTTAGAACACACAAAACCACACTACATATATCAGGAAACAGAAACCCTAACATAAGCCCATATTAATGATGGAGGAAGCTACTGGGCTCATAATCCCTGCAAGGGTTGAGGAGTCACACACACACACACACACACACACACACACACACACGATCATTTCTAGCCTTTATTCCCAGAAGCACTCAGTTTGATCCTCTTGAGCTCATAACCAGTGGGCATTCCCATATTCCAGTAAGTACTGTGAATAGAACATTCTGCCTTTATGTACATATCTACCTCAAATACCTTGTACCCCTGCACAGTGTTATGGTACTGGTACTCCCTGTATATAGCTTTATTCTAGCAGTTTATTCCTTGTGTAACCATTATTTTTAAACTGCGTCATTGGGATGGGCTCATAAGTAAGCATTTCACAGTAGTCTACACCCATTGTATTTGGCACGTGACAAATAAAATGTTATAACCAGTGGGAATTACCATATTCCTATAACATTTTATTTGTCACACGTGCCAAATACAACGGGGTGTAGACTACTGTGAAATGCTTACTTATGAGCCCATCCCAATGACGCAGTTTAAAAATAATGGTTACACAAGGAATAAACTGCTAGAATAAAGCTATATACAGGGAGTACCAGTACCATAACACTGTGCAGGGGTACAAGGTATTTGAGGTAGATATGTACATAAAGGCAGGATGTTCTATTCACAGTACTTACTGGAATATGGGAATGCCCACTAGTTATGAGATTCTTTTTTTTAAATAAAAAAAATTGTGTTTCCTGGGGGAATGGGTTGTTGAAACAATTAGAGCAGAACAGAATGAAATTTGGAACAGGAGGCTGAATCCACAGAGGGGACCAAGAGGGAAAACACGACTGTACCATCTTCAATGCAAAACAAGATGTAACAAATTACACAACCACCCTCTTCATTCCATTAAAAAAACACAGAAGTCATTGAGACAATTTGTCAGCAATCTGTTCTCAGTCCCCTGAGAACAGGAAAAAAAAAAAAAAGTTGGATAATTCCAAGTTGCAATTAAATGGAAATGGTGAGTGAATGTCATTCACCAAAAAACTTGCGGGGGGTGAAACCCAAAACAAATGAAACGCAAATCTCATTGATGCAACAGGATGTGTGAGTTTGCATACCTTTGAGTACTTGGCTTCAGCGATCTAGACAAATTAGCTGAGGCACTGGGCTGGCAGCTGTCCCAACATAATTTACACAACACGCTTCATTTTCATACTTTCCAGGCCTTGGTCAAACAAATCTAGGCGCGCACACACACAGCTCCCTTCATCATTGATAGACTGCCATCAAACGTTGTTAAACCCATTAGGTCTTTCCAATAATGAGAAACTGTCTCAGAGCATTCTCTAAGGTGCTGAACCTGAAGATTCATGGCTGACTGACCTCCTTTCCACTGCAAAAATACCCCACTGGACCCCATGGGTTATGAACTAGTCCAAATGCTCTGTGCATCAGTTCCTTAATATTCTTCTGCAGACATTAATTTAACCACCGTTACAGGTGGAAAGTACAGGAGAACAGAAATAGGTCAGTTAAGATTCATTTTCTGGTGTAGCGGCGCCTAAAAAAAACAAAAAAACACTTAAGTTTAAGTCCTGTTAAATTAAAACAGATGCAAGTTCATAGTGAAAACATTGCTGTGCCAGGTTTGTACTTTATCGATGTGCAGCAATGAAGGTTCACAGAAAGTTTTAAGGACAGGCCACCTAGATTTACAAGCTCGCCTCTGTGTTGCCATATCTGTACATTGTTTCAGTCCCTTGTCGACGTGTCAGCTCTGAGCTGAACAAGTGGCCTATCCTAGTGTTATGCACATGTCAAGAGTGTGCAAGGCTGTAAAGGCAAAAGGTGGCTACTTTGAAGAACCTCAAATATATTTTGATTTGTTTACTACATGATTCCATATGTCTTATTTTGTCGTTGATGTCTTCGCTATTATTTTAATAGTAAATAGTAAAAAATTAAGAAAAACCCTTGAATGAGTTGGTGTGTCCAAACTTGACTGGTACTGTGCGTGTATATATTTTTGAAGAAGTCTGACCTTTTAACAGTCCCCCCCCCGCACCCCTCTTCTTCCGCCATTTTCAAGGCACACATTCACAGCCGGTGCATTTAGCTGAACAATTTATGACGGATTAATGTCTCAAGTTCTAAAATGAACAGCTCCTTTTAGAAGCCCCTGAAAGCTTTCCCTTCATAAGAGGCCATTAAAGAGTTCCATCATGGCTGGGCTGGCAAAGGGGAAATCACTCCTGTCCAAAGAACTCTCTGGGTGGGGAATATTCCTGTAGAGGAGGAGAAAACAGGCGCAATGTAAAATATTTACTCCGCCTCGGAACCATCAGTCGACAGGGAGACACAGCTGACTGCTTCACGATTACGCGACCGACTGAGCTGGCTAACTTCTGGAGTGTTCCATCACCATGCGGCCGGGCCACCAAGGCATGTACAGTCATCCATAGCTAGCCTATTTTTGCAAGTGCCCTGTGGTGGTGCTGACTTGTCACTGGTTATGGCGGTTTGTGGCATGGTGTTTAGAGCGTGGCAGTGTGAAGGGAGCATTGGAGGAGCAGGGAGCTGGTAGTGTTAAATATTTACACTGCCTCCCTCCGACAGTGTTCAGGTGTGAACCCAGCGCTAAATGCGGGCTGCACATCTCACGCACGTGGAGAAAGCCTTCTCAACAGGCAAATGGAGAGGAATATGAAAAGAATTAGATGCGAAAGGAACAAGAATTTTATGCAATGGAATTCTTGAAATATTGATGTTGCTCTCAAAACAAGAGAGCTGGAATTCCACTTGAGTGGCCATGCATTTGGTTCAGATGAGTGGTCTGTGATCTCACATTAACAAAGGCAAAAGGGTGATGAGGTCCTGTAAGCTTTTGGTCCTTAAGTCATTAGATAGCAGACCATCCACAACTTTCCTGACGTCTGACCCAGTATACTTGGCTGATAAAGTGCAGGTAGAACAAGTACCTTTAAATTAGTCAAGAACTGTGCACAAATCAGTCAAAATCAACTAAGAGATATGTGGCAGGACGACCCATAAGTCAGGTGATTATCTAATACTATTCAATAGTTATTTCTAACAAATAAAAGCAGGAAGAAGTGTCTTAAAATATAGATGCAGTTCCCTCTGGAAATAAGAATTTGGGAGAATCTTAGTTGTGGTGACCGTGCATGCGAGTGTACTATACCCCCCTACAAACTCTCTCCCTGGCTTACCCCAATGTGCAAAACAGGCTCCAGTCAACATGAATAATGCAGAGCTCCTTCTGAAGCACATCAGCCTAGGTGACTGAAGACCAAGGCACTCATTTCCTGAGGTGGTAAACACAATACTGCATCGCCAAAAATAGAGCACTTGAATTAGCCATCAGTCTTTGGTGCTTCCTGTTCAAGTGAAGGGATGTGTGTGGTGACAAAAAAAATAAAGAAAAACTTGCCTTGCACTCATCCATGTGCAAAATGAATTCATGTATAAACATTTTTGAAAGGTGTTGGCTATAGGGCTTCACTATGGTTGATGGGAATAGCTCTTTTTATATTGAAGGTAGCTATTAGTCAAAGCTGCTGGCAGACAGGGATATGTAGTGCATTAGCCTGAGAGCCCAATCTGCACTTAGGCAGGGGATTGGGCTGGGCTGCTCCATTTATGATCAGCTGTTCACGTTTGGGTAAACCACCCAAAAACACACCGATTTAGGCTATTGAGAGATTAGGAGATTCACGAGCAAATGAAAATATGAAAGGAACTGAGAACAGTAAATCCAAGGGAATGTGTGGTAACGCAGATTAGCGGTGCTAGTAGATGAGCGCAATGGAATGTGATGGAGCATTAAGAGAAATTAAATGCACAAGGATGCTTTTAAAAAAAAACAGACAAAACAATGCTGGGGAGGAGGTAGTGGTGGAGAGTCGACTCCAAAATAATTGATTCCTCGACTCCTTGCCCATTGATTCCTGGTGTCGACTCCCATTTCTGGGTGTCAAGCATAGATTCAGCTAGGAAAACTTCTAGGCTCCTAATACCCTGACTACACCGCTTGCGTCGCATACGCGAGCGTTACAAAATAAATTTAGAAATCCATATTATTGCACCCACACTGCTCGTGCACGCCAACGGTCTGCGTTGCCAAGGGCTAAAATAGAAGTCAGTTCTATTTGTGATGCAGATCGCGCTGCAAGTCCTGCCTCTCCCATCTCCTCATTGGTTTATAGAAGCAGGTACCCACGTGCCATCTCCTCATTGGTTATACCCATGTGGATGACTGAAAGACAGAGGTCAGTGGCGGTAATGCACCTAATTTATGAAAGTTGCCAATCGCAATATAAAGTCAAGAGAAGAAAAGCCCTGGAAGAAGGAGAGATGACTACAAACGATTTGGTTAAGTGTTTTATGTGTGGATTAATTGGCAGAGTAGAGGACCTTGTGCATTTCAGGTAAAACAACAACTCAATGTTTAACGTTATATCCCAGGACAAATTAGCTAGCAAGTGCAAGCTAGCTAAATTGCCATACATGTTTAATGCTTTTCGACCTGTCCCCAAATTAATGTAATTGGCTCAGAGTTTGTTTTGATATTTTAACCTGTGTCGTGATCGCGTTTGGTGTAGGGGGGACAAAATACATGTATGCACGATGGCGCACATGTGCAGCCCGGTTTGGGTTCCGTGTAAGAGTCAGCATTTTTGCAACGGAGGAGACTGAGTAGTTGCCGTTGGCTACTTCCGAGAACAAACTCTTGCATCCTTCACAGCAAAGAACATAGGGATAGGGCATAGCTAGACAAGTAGGCCACCAGGCAGACAGAGCCGTGCATTGGTAATCAAAAGCTGTATTTCGCAAGTTCATTAAGTAGGGGCTAATCATTGAGTAGGCTAGCGTAAACTATTCTACGCGCAACAGACCCGAAGACTGAACATGCACTCATCTTTCATAGCGAAGCGAAGGAGCAGGCGACACAGCGAGGGAGAGGGGGGCATGCAGACAGTATATAGCATAGGCTATATACTGCATCTTGGCCATCTGTATCTTGCAATGCCTCGTAAATTCACCAAAAGTATAGGATTAGCCTATCAATGAGTATGGCTAAACTATTCTACACTAAACAAAAATAGAAAAACACTACATACAATTTCAAAGATTTTACTGAGTGACAAGGTAAATCAGTCAATTTAACTGAATTTCTTAGGCCCTACTCTATGGATTTCACATGACTGGGAATACAGATATGCATCGGTTGGTCACCGATTTTTTTTAAAGTATGGGGCGTGGATCAGAAAACCAGTCAGTATCAGGTGTGACCACCATTTGCCTCATGCAGCACGACATCTCCTTTGCATAGTTGATCAGGCTTTTGATTGTGGCCTGTGGAATGTTGTTCCACTCCTCTTCAATGACTGTGCAAAGTCACTGGATATTGGCGGGATCATGCGGTTGTACACGATCCAGAGCATCCCAAACATGCTCAATGGGTGACATGTCTGGTGAGTACGCAGGCCATGGAAGTAGTGAGACATTTTCAGCTTCCAGGAATTGTGTACAGATCCTTGAGACACAGGGCTGTGCATTATGCTGAAACATGAGGTGATGGCGGTGGATGAATGGCAGGACAATGGGCATCAGGATCTTGTCATGGTATTTGTGCATTCAAATTTCCAACAATAAAATAAGTGTTTGTTGTCTGTAGCTTATGCCCGTCCATACCATAACCCCACCACGGGGCACTCTGTTCTCAACGTCGACATCAGCAAACCGCTCGCCCAGACGACACCATACACGTAGCCTGCCTAGTACAGTTGAAACCGGAATTTATCCGTGAAGAGCACACTTCTCCAGCATGCCAGTTGTCAAAGGTGAGCATTTGCCCACTGAAGTCAGTTATGACAACAAACTGCAGTCAGGTCAAGGAGCATGCAATGAGCTTCCCTGAGATGGTTTCTGACAGTTTGTGTAGAAATTATTCCGTTGTGCAAACCCAGTTTCATCAGCTGTCTGGGTGGCTGGTCTCAGATGATCCCGCAGGTTCAGAAGCCGGATGTGGAGGTCCTGGGCTGGCGTGGTTACTTGTGGTCTACAGTTTTGAGGTTGATTGGACGTACTGCCAAATTCTCTAAAAACATTTGTGAGAAATTAACATTCAATTCTCTGACAACAGCTGTGGTAGACATTCCTGCTGTCAGCATGGGAAATGCACGCTCCCTCAAAACTTGACACATCTGTGGCATTGTGTCGTGTGACAACGATACACATTTTAGAGTTGCCTTTTATTGCCCCCAGCACAAGGTGCATCTGTGTAATGATCATACTGTTTAATCAGATTCTTGATGTGCCTCACCTGTCAGGTGGATGGAATATCTTGGCAAAAGGAGAAATGCTCACTAACAGGGATGTAAACAAATATGTGAACAGAATTTGAGAAATAAGCTTTTTGTGCATATGGAACATTTCTGGGATATTTTATTTCAGCTCATGAAACATGGGACCAACACTTTACATGTTGTTTATATTTTTGTTCAGTGTACATTGTGCAAATGAATTGAAATTGAACAAAATGTCTGTTTAATTAGGCCTAAATGTGCAATAAAAAGTATTGTAAGTTTATTTAATGAAACCCTGGCTGTTAATTTCCTAGGCAATAGATAGCATCCCTGATTCCCCACTGAGCTAAGCGTTTTGGAAAGGGAAAGTTCACTTCCTCATCCAGTCTCAAACGCAAATACTGTTCAGCAGCTAAAAATCACTTAATTAGGAGAAAGTCTAACCTTGGATCGCTAAAATAATGATTATGATGTCAATTCCACAATTTAAATATTATGGGGACACCTATAGGCTGTTTGGCAGCCAAGCACGAGTTATTAGTGTAGCCTATTATCGTCTAGACTTGACCTTGAAACATCTTCACGCCCAATGACAAAAACCTCAAATCAAATCAAATCAAATTTTATTTGTCACATACACATGGTTAGCAGATGTTAATGCGAGTGTAGCGAAATGCTTGTGCTTCTAGTTCCGACCATGCAGTAGTATCTAACAAGTAATCTAACAAATTCACAACAACTACCTTATACACACAAGAGTAAAGGAATGAATACGAGTATGTACATATAAATATATGGATGAGCGATGGCTGACCGGCATAGGCAAGATGCAGTAGATGGTATGGAGTACAGTATATACACATATATATGAGATGAGTAATGTAGGATATGTAAACATTATATAAATGGCATTGTTTAAAGTGGCTAGTGATACATTATTTCATCCAATTATAATTATTAAAGTGGCTAGAGATTTGGGTCGATGACCTAACAGCATAGGCAAGATACAGTAGATGGTTTAGAGTACAGTGTATACATTTGATATGAGTATGTCGGATACGTAAACATTATATACAAAATTGTTTAAAGTGGCTAGTGATACATTTGTTACATCCAATTCCTATGTATAAAGTGGCTAGAGATTTAAGTCAGTATGTTGGCAGCAGCCACTCAATGTTAGTGATGGCTGTTTAACAGTCTGATGGCCTTGAGGTAGAAGCTGTTTTCAGTCTCTCGGTCCCAGCTTTGATGCACCTGTACTGACCTCGCCTTCTGGATGATAGCGGGGTGAACAGGCAGTGGCTCGGGTGGTTGTTGTCCTTGATGATCTTTTGGCCTTTCTGTGACATCGGGTGGTGTAGGTGTCCTGGAGGGCAGGTAGTTTAACCCGGTGATGCGTTGTGCAGTCCTCACTACCCTCTGGAGAGCCTTACGGTTGTGGGCGGAGCAGTTGCGTACCAGGCGGTGATACAGCCCGACAGGATGCTCTCGATTGTGCATCTGTAAAAGTTTGTGAGTGATTTTGGTGACAAGCCAAATTTCTTCAGCCTCCTGAGGTTGAAGAGGCGCTGCTGCGCCTTCTTTACCACGCTGTCTGTGTGGGTGGACCAATTCAGTTTGTCCGTGATGTGTACGCCGAGGAACTTAAAACTTTCCACCTTCTCCACTACTGTCCCCTCGATGTGGATAGGGGGTGCTCCTCTCCTGTTTCCTGAAGTCCACGATCATCTCCTTTGTTTTGTTGACATTGAGTGAGAGGTTATTTTCCTGACACCACACTCCGAGGGCCCTCACCTCCTCTCTGTAGGCCGTCTCGTCGTTGTTGGTAATCAAGCCTACCACTGTAGTGTCGTCAGCAAACTTGATGATTGAGTTGGATGCGTGCTTGGCCACGCAGTCATGGGTAAACAGGGAGTACAGGAGAGGGCTGAGAACGCACTTGTGGGGCCCCAGTGTTGAGGATCAGCGGGGTGGAGATGTTGTTTCCTACCCTCACCACCTGGGACCGGCCCGTCAGGAAGTCCAGGACCCAGTTGCACAGGGATGGGTCGAGACCCAGGGTCTCGAGCTTAAGTCTCGACCCAGCCCTGTGCAACTGGGTCCTGGACTTCCTGACGGGCCGGTCCCAGGTGGTGAGGGTAGGAAACAACATCTCCACCCCGCTGATCCTCAACACTACTGTATCTTGCCATCTACTGTATCTTGCCTATGCCGTTCGGTCATCGACCCAAATCTCTTGTCACTCTAAGCTTCTGTTATAAGTGTCAATTGAATGAAAAAAAAACAGGGGGCAGTTTGGAGAATTCATGGAATGTGTTTGAAATGCTCAAAAGTACAGTACAATGCGCACATTTTCCTATTCCAAAAAATATATTGTTCAGTTACTTACTATTAATACTCTGCCCCTCAGTGACTGCCAGCAGCGGCAGCTCAGCGGGCGCAAAGGCCGTTCAGATCGTGCAAGCATTGCCAGCTATTTGCTATGAGGGGGAACTGCCCATAGCAAAACAGCACAAAGTAAATGGACCTTCCTGGTGCACTCAAATGTGCGTTCAGTCAGAACTTCTGGAGCTCCGCTCTAGTCTCCTCCCAAAGAGTCTCTCGCACCAGACTGCTTACTTCCGCACGTGACCGTAGGTTGAAGATGTGAAGCTAAACATGACTAGATCTGCTCTATCAATTGTAATCAACTTGTAAGTAAATAAATCAACCATTACAGTCATAGGAGCCTGGGACCTGAAACCAGACAACCAACAAGAGTCGAAGGACTGACTAGCTAGAACCTTCATCGCGTATCTAGTAAGACAAAAAAAAAATATGGGCAATTTTAATGTTGTTTCGCCTTGATGTGGTTTGTCAGGTTCTAATGTAGGTGACAGGGCAACATGTTCGGACTATAACAGCATAAAACCAGGTGTATCGCAAAGCAAAGCATCAAATTAATTAGCCAGCTACAGTAATTGTGCGAAATAGAGAATTTGTTAAGCAGCTAGATATATAGTTAGCTCCCATGTCAATGTCAAGTATTTCTAAAAACTCATGACTAACTCGGAAATATGAAGTTATTTCAGAATGAACGTTAACTTAATGTTACAAAGCATGATGCGCTACCCAGTTAACTTTATCTAACTGGGGATAGCTAGCTTTCACTTGCATCTGCGTGATTGTAGAGTTCCCCCTGGTGCACTCGTTCGTGAGCTGACTGCTCGTTCTAAATAGTATAATCTATCCTGTTCAAAACAGTGGCAGCATGTGCAGCAGTGTTCATTCGGTTTTTGACATACCAAAGTGAAATAGGTGTATTTATGTTGTTCAAATGCACAGACCACTTTGCATACATCTTCTCAACGAAACTACCGGTAGTTCGAAAACTTGCCATCATTTCGTAAATGCTGCTTTGTTGACAACCACCATCTCGGGCACCGGGTATTCAGCGGCCGCAGCGGTACTAATTCCGTCCGAATAGCCTATAAAACACTGCAAAGAACAGGCTTACCTGCATAGAGAGCGCTGCATCATCCTATTGGTTCTGTCAAGGCCGCGCACAGCAGAAATATTCTAGTTCCTACACGTCACCTATATTCAAACAAACTTGGCCTTTTATACGTTGATAAGCAAAATGGGCAGCATCATGCTCATGCCAGTCCTCTCTAGAAAGCAACATGTCTTCCAAGTAGGACTGCAATGATGGAGGTGGTTTGTACTTGTATGCGCACACAGCCGTTTCAGCGTGTTTTGAGAGTCATGCAAAAAAAATATTCTGTAGTTGTTCCCCCCCTAGGCGAAGGGGAGACTGAAATGCAAACTGCTGCTGACAGATGGACGAACAGAGTAGGGATGGGCATTGGGCACTGTTATTCGAATATCCGAACAGATGTTAGTATTCGATTACTTGAGAGAGTTCATTTTTGACAAACATTTTAGGCCCATTTCAATGAAAAGGTTTTGTCTAAAATTAAATGATCTATGTGACATTGCTACATACAAGGATAGACCAAGACATTACGAAATGTTAGTAAAACAGTGTGCCTCAAACAATAAGTACCAGTAGCCTACACACTTTCCCCGTGTGTAGCTTGTTATTGTTGCTCAATCAAAGCAGCACTACTGTCAAGAGGCTCCATGTATGCAAAATTGAATTACAATTACAGAACTAAGTTGGCTAAATGAGTAGGCTACAATGATTAACCAAGAGGTAGGCTGTTTAATATGAGTTGTAGACAAGGACGCGAGAGGAGCACAGCAAAAGCCTCAATTAGTCTTGATAGCTGGCTAATTCACTTAACTGGCTAGTGTAGCTAGCTTGCTTATTTAAAAATAGATTTAATGCAGTCAAGACAGACTACCAGATGAGATGATAGATAACTTATCACAGCAACACATTTGTCCAACTTGTGAGTTGGTTTGGCTACTTCGTGTCAGACACACCCAAGTGTGCAACTGCAGCCTGCAATTTGGGGCCTTCCTGCATCAACTCAACCGTGTTCGAGAAAACCATGCCCGACAGGCGGGGACACAGTCTACCGGTCGCCACCGCTTCCAGCTAGCACAGAAGGGACAGTGTGCAAGCTCGCTAGTTAGCACACTGTCACCTACACCTCCTTTGTACCGGAGTCCTTCTTTGGGGTAGCTGGCTAAGCTAGCACAGTGTCCTTTGCTCCTGCCTGCCGAACACCTGCCCTCGCCATCGTTAACAGAACTGCGGGAAAACAATGCCCGGCACGCGGGGGCAAAGGATACTCTACCGGTGGGTGTGTATTAGCTATAGCTAGCTACCGTTGTCGACCCTGCCTCTTCTTGTGGGGTTTATCAGCGGTTGGCATCCAATGTTATGGTGAATTACCACCATCTACTGTACTGGAGCGCCCCTGCACTACAGTCATAGCTTAAAGAAAAGCAGAAATGCCCACATACAGGAACTCCGACTGCGGGCTGCAGTTGCACCCTTCAACACCGGCCCCTGCTCCTCTTGCGCACCTCAACACCAGTCTGTGCTGAAACAGATTTGAGGAGAGGCGGTGCACTCTAATTTTAACAGTCACATACACTTTAGCAGATTTTGCTGTAGGTATCCTGGAGGGCAGGCAGGGTGCCCTCTGTGATTCTTTGGACAGACCGCACCACCCTCTGGTTGCCGTACCAGGCGGTGATACAGCCCAACAAGATGCTCTCAAATGTGCATCTCTAAAAGTTGAGGGTCTTAGGGGCCAAGCCAAATTTCTTTAGCCTCCTGAGGTTGACGAGGTGCTGTTGGGCCTTCTTCACCACACTGTCTGTGTGGGTGGACCATTTCAAATTGTCAGTGATGTGTACGCCGAGGAACTTGAAGCTTTTCACCTTCTCCACTGCGGTCCCGTCAATGTGGATAGGAGCAAGTCCCCATTGAATAAAAATGTATGTTTTCTGAATCCCTTATGCCGCATTTCCATTGAGGATTTACCCCAGTGTTTTAGCCAAAATGCTCAGACTTCTGTTTCCATCTACACAGGCCGGCACCCGTCTCTCAATGGGCCACGGCTTTGGCGGACCTGCTCTGACTTGGAGCCAACTCCAGGCCCTGGGTACTTTTCAGCTTGCATTGACATAATAGCCAACTGGACTGGGTCGCACACGTCACACGGAATGTGGAACTCCTGTTTGTTCAGCGCGCTGTTGACATCTGAAATCCACGTAGCACATTGGGTGCGAAACAAAGAAGCCCCATTCATTTTCAATGAAGGGAAGCTAAGTGGGAAGGGGACCATTTGGCGATAATAGCATGGCTAAGGGAGCATGAACAGGGAGGGACCAAAGTTGGAGAAAGCTGAACATTATGTAAATATTCTGTGACGTCGCGTAGTGATTGACCAATCGAAGCTCACTATATTTTCCAATCATGTGAAAATGTTGTACATTTGCATAGCCAAGCTTGTTTCGCCCTCGTTGGTGCTAGATATCAACAGACAATCCATTGTCTGTTGATATCTAGCACCAACGAGGGCGAAACAAGCTTGGCTATGCAAAATGTACAACATTTTCACATGATTCTACATGTGAAATTGGTTTGAAGTACGGCAAACGCCATAGTTGTGTTCAAGCCCTAAAATCCTCACAAAACAACAGTCTTGAATGATGCAGAGGTTGTTGATTCTGCTCGCCACAAGTATTTAGTGTCACAAGCCTGATGGAAACACAGAAACACTAGTAGTGACTCCATCCCGTAAAAGAGTATGCTTATTTGGCTCTTCATTCAAAATGCTTAAAGGGCAATTCCAGCATTATGGATGTGACATTTGCACACAAAATGAGAAACAAATGTCTTACGAATTGACTTATCAAGCATAAATGAAAATGTTAAATGTGTAGGCCTGTCTACCTTCAAAAACAATGAAAATATAAAAAAAATGTCATACATACACTTGAGGAAAATGGGACTGAGTGTTTATATAAGATTTATTCACCAAACGTCATAATACTTTCGTTGTCATCTAAAAATGCACTGTACCTCAAAAGAACCAAGAAATCACTAGTAAATTGTACAGTTATTGCATAGGCTATCAAAGTGTACCCGTGAGTCCCATCTTAACCAACCATGAATGCCCAAATGTGCAAAACAAAAATGCATTTACAATTCTTTTTGAAAATCTCTTATTTTCATTGCGAATTAGAGTGTTGCATGCCTCAATCATAAACATTTGCACTTTCATAACACTAGAGGAAAAAGTTATGGATGTGACAGGGTCCCAAAAGACAGATAGCAAATGACGATACTGCAGTAATTTCATTCAAGATCATTAATGGCAGAGGTTTTAAAATATTAAATGTTATCAATCACTTGCTGAGTAACAGAATAAAACTGTTTAAAGTTGATAAAATGAGGCTTTGTCATGATCTAACACCCTTTAATCTGCCAGCACAGGCTCTATGAAACGGTACCCCCTCCCTCTGCAGCCACCCAAGTCTGGTCATCCTTGGCTGGTAAGATGTACACATTGTTTCTCCTCAAGAACTGCATTTCAACAGCACCTGAGTCAGTCTTTCTCTGTTATCTTCCCCACAAACTGCCTGCATATACACACACCGAGTATACCAAACATTAGGAACACCTTCCTAATTAAGTGGCACTCCCCCTCTAGAAAAGGCGTCGAAAGCAGTCCACAGGGATGCCGGCCCATGTTGTTCTTGATACAGACGGGAAACCGTTGAGCACCCAGCAGCGTTGCAGTTCTTAACACAAACCGGTGCGCCTGGCACCTACTACCATACCCCATTCAAAAGACGCACCTACTACCATACCCCATTCTAAGACATTTTTGTCTTGCCCATTCCCCCTCAAATGGCACACATACACAATTCATGTCTCAATTGTCTCAAGGCTTAAATATGATTTAACCTGTTTCCTCCCATTCATCTACACAGAATTTAAAGGTGATTTAACAAATGACATCAATAAGGAATAATGGCTTTCACCTGGAGTCACCTGGTCAGTGTGTCATGGAAAGAGCAAGTGATCTTAATGTTTTGTAGACTCAGTGAATACCTCTAACCCTAGACTCAGGGATCGATACACTGATTTCATTCCCTTGTTTGAACTAGCTGGACTCATTCCATCTCTACTGTATCTACTTGACATGTCCTTTTGTTGACATCTTTCCTATTTAGGGTTCATCTTCATTTTCGTTACGTGAAATAGTAAAAAGGTTTAATTGAAATATAACCTAGCAGTGGTACAGGGTTTGCACTTTCATAGACATTTCTTGTCAGATCGTAAATCACCTCTGGCTTGACAGCTGCAGTTCACAAGCACTTGCAGGGCAGACTACACAGATACATTGTCACTGACAGGGTACCCGTCCTTACTCAAGGAAATAAACAAACTCAGCATGACCGGTGAAATTGTATGGATTTTTAAGAACGTAATTACGCAATGCTCCAGTTAGCAGAACAACATGATTGCAGTTCATATGATAACGCGAGTAGACCCAAAATAGATCACACACACACACACACACGAGATAAAACTGGCCAGCTAGCTTGTTTGCAAACAAGCACACTTCGGAAGCAATAAGATGGGCATGAACATTTGATCATGATCGCGTTATACAGTGATGCTGACTAGTGAGTCATTGATAATGTTATGAAGCATCCGTAACGGTCACATCCGTTACGCTTAGAAAGAGTAAGTTACTGACAAACAGAAAGGAAACCATCACCTAAGCCCTTGATTAAAGTTATCTTTGCACAGAAAGTTTGCATACAATCATACTCGAAACGCGTCCACAATAACAACCTTTCCTCAAAAACGTTACGATTGTAACACAGCCTGTCCAAATCAGCGTTCTTTCTATACTAACACTCATGGACACTTATTGCTTCATTAACCTTCCGACTTGGTCAGAAACACGGGGAGAAATGAGTACCAAAACACGTTCTGTGAGCCATTGCCAAAAGCTATGAAATCTGGTTGACAAAAAAACTTATTTTGAGACTGTATCCTACTTCGTAGTAACAATAACATTCAATTTGGCAAATAAAGGACAAATGTAGTCTTTAAATACACACATTCAAGGTAAATATGAAAGTAGTTTAATTATGAAATAAGCTATTTTGATTCTTCATGCTCAGGTTACAATTACAATATAATTGCTCTTAAATCGACCTAGAACAATAAAAACATTGCAAATCTCCAATGTAAAGCACAAAAGGGTAGGCCACCATTATGTCAGACCCTGAAAGCGAGGTCAAATACATTTTTACCTGGCCAAATTCTTAAAATGGCCTGCAAAAAAACAGGTCTAACACACTCCCCACTATCTGTTTCTGCAGTGAGGATTCACCCTATATAGATAATTATTTTTAACTTCTCTGCAGAAAAACTTTGTTTTGAACTCAAAAAGCAGTAGTAGCTGTATGCAAATCACAGCTGAACGGCTCTTTCACAGATGCGATTCGGTTTCACGACGTTCACCAAAAACGTTCGACCCATCACTAAACACTGAAGCTGTTATTAACATAAAACACTGGCGGCCATTGATGTTTAAGTCTCAATGGAAAATACCAGTGTCCTTAACTGGCCATGGTCACCAATACAAAAATAAATACAATTAATTATGGCACTGAAAATTCATATTTAAATGAGGTAATATGCTATACTGTTAAGACTAATGTAGGCACTCAATGCCAACCTAATACCCAAGCATTGTAACAGGAGGTCAGAGTAGTGGTGCACCCACTGTAATAAAGACTGCACTGGAGGGGACGACTGGCGAGCCATTTCAGGAAGCTAAGATGAAAATGTATGATCATTAAAATGTTCTTGTGAGCTACTTCTAGCTTGTTAGTCTACGTTGTATCAACCAACTCTTTACGATGTTTGTAGCTACCTTGGTAACTAGAGAACCAGTTCTGCTCTCCTGCTAGCTAGCTAGCGAACAGGCTACTAGTACCAACTAGATACTTGTGTGTGTGTGTGTGTGTGTGTGTGTGTGTGTGTGTGTGTACAACCCTTCGAATTAGTGGATTCGGCTATTTGCTGACAGGTGTATAAAATCGAGCACAGGTTGCATGCAATCTCCACTGACAAACATTTGCAGTAGAACGGCCTTACTGAAGAGCTCAGTGTCTACCAATGTAGCACGTCATAGGATGCCACCTTCCCAACTCTAAGTTCTGTTATTTTCAAGTGGAAACGTCAAGGAGCAACAACGGCTCAGCCGTGAAGTAGTAGAGCACATAAGCTCACAGAACAGAACTGCCGAGTGTTGAAGCGTGTACAAATCTGGAAGCAATGTCAGCACAATAACTGTTCGATGGGAGCTTCATGAAATGGGTATCCATGGCCGAGCAGCCGCACACAAGCCTAAGATCACCACGTGCATTGCCAAGTGTCAGCTGGAGTGGTGGAATCACGCTTCACCATCTGGCAGTCCGACGGACAAATCTGGCTTTGGCGGATACTAGGAGGACGCTCCCTGTCCCAATGCATAGTGCCAACTGTAAAGTTTGGTGGTGGAGGAATAATTATCTGGGGCTGTTTTTCACAGTTTGGGCTAGGCCCCTTAGATCCAGTGAAGGGAAAGCTTAACTCTACAGCATACAATGACATTGTAGACAATTCTGTGATTCCAACTTAGTGACAACAGCTTGAGGAAAGCTCTTTCCTGTTTCAGCATGACAATGCCCATGTGCACAAAGCAAGGTCCATACAGAAATGGTTTGTCGAGATCAGTGTGGAAGAACTTGACTGGCCTGCACACAGCCTTAACCTCAACTCCATCAAACACCCTTGGGATGAATTGGAACACCGACTGAGAGCCAGGGATAATCGCCCAACCTCACTAATGCTCTTGTGGATGAATGGAATCAAGTCCCCGCAGCAATGTACCACCTTGCTGTTATAGCGGGAGGCACCATAACTTCACATAAAATACACATGATTTTGGAACGATGTTCGACGAGCAGGTGTCCACATACGTTTGGTCATGTAGTGTACGTCGTTTGACGGCTGTCGGAATCTGGAATTAACGTTAGTAAACTAGCTAGCTAGTAGTCTTTTGCAGTCGGTCATAAAATATCCCTTTCACTACATTACACCATTACATTTGCAGACAACCTAGTTAGGCTAACCCACAGACATTTAATTATTCACCATTGACACAAGAAACCCGGAGAAGGCTAGCTAACTCGGCTAATATTACCTTATCAGAGTCGAGGTCGGGGTCAGCCTGGCTCAATCGGTACAGAAATGATTTCGGATCTCGGCATAGCGTCTGTCGTGTTGTTAAGAAATACGTCCCCCCCACGTTCAAGCGAACCCATTTGGATACCCCGTTACTGGTTGACTGGGTTTTTTCCCCGGTAGAATGAGTCGAACACCTCCGATAAACGGAACCACAAGTATCGGAGCTGTTTTCTGCCATCCCCACTTCTACGCCCTCTGGTATGACTGGGTGAGGCTGTTGACAGGAAGCTTTTCCTCTCCAGTAGGCTCCACGCCATGCACTGGGCTGCGTTCAGTACGAAAAAACGTAATGGAACGTAAACGGTGCTCTTCTGAACGACCAATTAAAAAAATCGAGGGGATGGGTTGTGGATTCAAAATGCACCGCTGCCCGTTAAATAAATCACTCATTGCTTCCAGACACACCCATCCAAAAGGCGCAAACGCACCGCACAGTCCAGGAGTGTCAAACTCACCACGGCGAGCCGAGCGTTTTCCATTTCAATCAAGACCTAGATTACCAGACGAGGGGAGTTCCTTACTAATTAGAGACCTTAATTCAATCAAGTACAAGGGTGGAGCGAAAACCTGCAGACAGTCGGCCCTCTGTGGAATGAGTTTGACACGTCTGTTCAAGACACGAGCAGCTATAAAAAAAAAAACAGGTTCAAGAACGTTGAACGTATTGGGGGACCGTGTCGTTCAGTACAAGCAGTTACGAAAGGTAGCATACGTTTAATCGAACTGAACGCACCCCAGGCGATACCACTCATTTACCTCCATCTACTAGAGGCCTAACACGCCACTTTACAATAGCATATGCAGTGAGAAAAGGGCAGAATAATTTAAAACATATCTCTGAAATACATAACATTCCTATCAATGTACACAACATATTATTGAAATCAGGATACAGTAGACCTACTTATATTGAACAGCTATGTTGGAATGTTAACACTTTCTGTCAAGCCTTTATATTGTATCAATTTAACACTATGCAGAAAACTGATGGACAGATACATGACTGCTGAAACACTACAAATGTATTATGTCAGGTTGTAACAGAAGACAAGAGGCATGGTTTTATTGTATGCCTACATCCCTACATGCTTTAATTACTGGACTACCAAGCATTACGTGGAAAATTCATCATTCAACTACTGACCTAGCGCACAAATAATCAGAGAGAGAATGAACAGATTCATTAAATTATCAGAAATATGATTAAATTACTGAGCAAATAGAAAATGTATATGATATAGTAAGAAAAAAAGCTGTAAAATATTATAGTTTACAATAATTATTCACATTCAAAGGCTTTACATCTCAATACATACACAACATGGCCCCTGAACATGACTTCAATCCAAATATGATTCATATATTAGAATTTAAATAACACAGAATGAACTAGAGGCTAAACAATAGCCATCAAATAACCTTATACAAGAATAAAAATACAAAAACTGTATCCTAATATCATTGCATTTCTTGCTTCAGAGTTCAATAATACATTGTCTGTACATCACAGTTCTAGTCGGTTACAAACCAGGTAGAGTATTACATACAATGTAACCGACTGCCGCCCCAACTTGATTTAAAAAAAAAAATGTCTAGCAAGAGAGCAAACACTTTCTATAGTGTTTCCTTACTTTAGAGAGATGGATACAGCAATTTCATCTCTTATTTGGATCAGATACCATTTAGCTGACATCAAAGCACGTTCAGCCCAAACCAGAGGCCCGCGGCTACTATTCACTCGCTCCAGTCACAAAAGGCAAATCAATCGCTTTGATACATGGGCCATAATTGGGCCAGGTATCACGTTGTAGAAAAACCATAGGAACACTCCCAATGAACCTTGATAACCCAAAACAGGCAAAGCTGCCAATTTGCCCTGGGACTACAGCTTTACTGTGATTGCTTCCAAGAAATGATAGTATAGTATTATGGATGTAACGCTCTGTTGATGCTTTCCTTATCACCTAAGCTGTTCAGCATTAGATTTAGTTTTAAACAGGTCATACTTCAGATGAACCGACAAACCCACCCCCAAAAAACTAAAAGTATTCAAACCACAAAGAAATAGCCAGTGAATGGTAAAGAACAGCCAAATAATTCAATAATATTAGCCATGGTTGCCAATGCAGTCAAAATACCCACCTTAACTTTAATAAAACTACATTGCCAGTGCCCTGGGAGAGAAGCAGACAAGGCTGAGCTACAAAACTGTCCGTGCAGGAAAGCTAAGCAGGTCTTATGATAAGAGTACAAGCTAGTGGCATGTTCACCTACCCAGTATTGGCAATGTAATGGGTCTACTATTAGGGACTGTCCTCACAGTCTCAGTCTATGGAGAACTAATGCTGAAGCACAGAACTATTCATAGCTATGCCTCACTTTGGGGACCAGCGATCCACTCCGAAACATTAACCTACAGACCCAAACTGAACTGCAATCATTAAGTACCAAGAGCCTTGAAAACCAATTAAAATATTATACTCTGTGGACAATGGGGGTAAGACTAAAAATATAGTTTATTTGGTTAGTGCCTGGTTGCAGTGCGATACTGAACCAGGCAATAGTCTGCTCTAAGTATGGAGTATGTGAAGTTCAGGTCTGATCACAAAGGCATACAATGTTTGATTAAGAACTGGGTTGAGTGTCATACTGTGTTGGGATAGGCTCTGGTATACAAGTATTGCTGGATTGTGTTGTTGAACAAGGAAACCAGTCCTTGCACTGAGATGGTCCGAATGGTACCTATGCCAGTGGAATTATACAGACAAGCCTGTCCTCTCCCTTTCCCTTGCAGAATATACAAGATGCCGATGTGCATGGAAGCAGTCACATCCACACATGGAAAAATGCATTTAGAAGCCTCACAGAGAGCACAAAGAACAAGCAAAGCAAACCTTAAATCCCATGGTCTTTTTTTCCTATTGGTTCTGCTTATTTCAGAGAAGGAAAATAAACAAGGTCTAGATGCCATAGATGCTAGCGTCTCTAAAATAGGTATTTTTTTTTTTTTTTTACATTGCTGTGAAGGGCACTCAACAGGGTGTCACTCTGCTCCGTGATTGGCCTCAGAGCTAGGAGGAAGGAGTAGCACAGGAGGAACTGCTCTCCTATAGGCCAAGATTTTGGTGCTTGTGATAGATCTTTCTCCACACTTCCTGGATCTTCTTACACCACTTGTCTGCATTTCCGCTGGGGTCCATCAGATAGTATGTTCGATTGGGCTGTAAATAAATGCCAACAAAGATGAAATAAAAAAAAACATCCATAGGTGAGAACGTCGATATAGTCAGAAAAGAGGCCAGAGTTTGTGATAATGTCAGTTTGAAGCTACAAACGGTTGCTTTTTGCCAATATAATTTTTTCTACAGTCATTACAGTGTCGACAATAATTGCAGTTAACATTTACCGTGTGGACAAAGAAGGTCTTAAAGTTCTTGGCCTCTGGACGCAGCTCAGGGGACCAGGGGATCTCACCCTTCAGGACCTTGTTGACAGGGTCCACGTAATACAGGTGTGGCCCTTCAGTGAGGAGCAGCTGCCTCCGTCGAGCAAACAGGCCCTGCGATGGAGTCATGAAAAATGGCATGAGACCACCACCAGAGGGAGCTAGTTCTAAGAGTGTAGCATTCCACACCAAAAGTGGTATTCCCCTTCGCTGCTGACCTCGAATCAGCTTTCTCCAGCTCTAACAAGTGAAACTACACACAAACATTGCTCCTCATTGTCAACAACTAAACATTTGGTAAGTTCAAAGTGATACTCTTCTGAACTTACTTACTACCAAAACTCTGAGATGTGATGTAAAGTTAGGCTTCCACTCACCTTCCGTTTATCCACTGGGCCCATTTTCAGGATCAAATTATTCTCAACAAACTGGTGCCTGTGTAAGCCAGTAATAGTAAGGGTTATGAGCAAGTACTTCCAGGCAAGGCTAATCAATGTAAACAAAAAGTGCTTACAACACACTTCAAACTATCAATGTACATTCCAACATCAAATGTTCATGGTCAAACAGAATTTAAAAAAATAAAAAGAATTGCTAGGAAAGAGTTCCTCAGAGTGGGGCTCACCAGGGGTTTCCACTGGTCTGTTTGACCAGCAGCAGCTGCTTCTCCTCCTCGGAGAACAGCAGGTCAAGCTCAAATGAGTTGTTGTCCAGGTCGTGGATGTACTGCTCAATGTTGCTGCTGGACCTCTGCGGCGCTGGGGGAATGGTCTCAGGCGTGGAAAGCGAGTGGGACGAGCTGGACTGGGCCACCTGCATGCTGCTGAACTGGCTCAGGAGGTCGTCGTACTGGGGAAATACAGGAGATGGGGGCAGAAGGTGGTTAGTTGTATTATTGCATGGGCTTTTGCATAGCACAAATATATGGATCATATGAATTAACAGGATTCTTGAAAAATCACCACAAGCCAATATGTCATGTTGCTAAGTTCTATGTATGGGTGGAAGTGTCTCACGTTTCCGTAGCAGTCCTCGTCATCCTCAGACATGGCTGGCAGGTAGGGGGTGAGCTTGGGTGGCGTCTGCACATGGAGGTCTCCCCAGGAGATGGTCTCGAAGAACGGGTGTCCCCTCAGGGGGTCGTACCCTCCCATCTCCTCGCAACCGATTCTCTTGGAGGGGTCCAGCGACTGAGAGAAACAGAATCGCATTAATACACACACACACAGACCCATAGCCTTCAAATCTTACTACAATTAATCCTGTCTGTGGATGAACGAGTGATGCACCATAACATGTTGTAGAATCCTATACTGCAGTGCTCGTATTACAGACTTATATTGAGTATATTGATGAAAACAAGACCTACCAAAAGCTGTTCAACAAGATCTTTCGCTTTTGGGAAGAACTTCTCTGGGAATTCATACTCCAGCTTGATTATCTTCTGAAATATTAGGTACTCGTTTCTGGTCAGAAGTAAGCACAGAAGGACAGTTTGTGAAGTAGAAGTAAGAAATAAAACATAATATCCAGATGAGTTTATCACAAGTTCAGTATTAGCCTAAAACAACAAAAGGAGAGAGGCCGCAAGCAGACATCGTGCTCTACTTACCCAGCTCTGAAGGGTGGTAGCCCAGCCACCAGTTGATAGACTATGCATCCCAAGGCCCAGAGGTCAGAGCTGAAACACACAACCAGTTGATATCAATATGATATCCTATCGGAGAAGGACAGCCATTCACTAACTGCACGGAAAAACAACGCATTGGCACAACACTGCAAAGGAGTAGAAGAAAACCGAGTGAGTTGTGAAAAGGTACTCAGTGTTCGAATCCCAGTTACCTCTTGCAGGCAGATTTCTCTGTCAGCAGCTCTGGAGACACATACTGCGCAGTTCCTACAAAGGAGTTCGCTCTAGCTGCAAAACAATAAGGGGGTATGAATCAGACAACACACCTGATGTGACTGATCAAAACTGTAAAGAGAACGAATGTGGGTATTAAAACTAAAAAGTGTTCAGGGAGGAATAAATCGCAATTATTGCTTCCTATTGATAAACGTATATACACACACATCTACCTTGTTTGCTATCGGAAGATAATTGCTTTGCTGTTCCAAAGTCTGTTATTTGGATGTGCATGTCTTCGCTCAGTAAAATATTCTCAGGTTTAAGGTCTCTGAAAGACAAAATAAACAAATGTGAGGGAACCTAGTCAACCTACATTTTCAATAACAGAATATGGCATAGCAAGAAGGGCTCATTTGTCTAAACAGTGGCAGTAATTTTATAAGTTGAGTTACTCATAAATATTGTAAATTTCATGTTAAAATGTATTATATAAATTGAACTAGAATATACTGTAACATGACAGGCTTACCAGTTCAGACATTTCCTACCTGTGAATAATCCCCTTCTCATGCAAATATTCTAGTGCGCAAACAATTTCCGTCGAGTAGAATCTAGTACAGGTCTCATCAAAAGAACCGATTTTGCGAATATATTTCAAAAGCTCTCCATTCTTAGCATAGCTAAGGCCAAAATCTGATAGCAAATTGTTAAGGAAAACTACACGTCAAAGGAACACAAACAAGAGAAAACATTTTAATCATACAGAGACTAGGTACGTTGCTAAACAAGTGGGTGATGCAGCCAGCGTCTTATTAAAGGATACACAACTTTTCATCATCTTGAAATGTAAAGTAGAGTTTGACAAAGAACGGGTGATCTAGGTTTGACATCACATCCCTTTCTCTTTTCACGTACTGTGCCTTGTTCTCCTTCATAATATGCCGCTTCTCCAAGATTTTTACTGTTAGAGAGAAAGGTTAGGCGTGAAGTTGAGGGTAAATAGCACATAAGAAAACACGATAAACAGAAACTTTGCACTTCTGACAATCCTTAACCTGAGAAAATACCATTGAAGAGAAACGGTATTGCGCATGGAAGCGGAGTTCGAGGTTAATGCCAACATTTCAACTTACTTGCATATTCTTTTGCCGTTGCCTGTTCTCTTGCAAGGACAACCTAGAGAAAAAAATATACATTGTTTGAAGAAAATATATTTCTACAGCTAAAGCAGTAGACCACTTCATCACCATAGTAAATGTGGTGCCAGGCTAATTTAAAATCCATTGAAACTACTAAGCCATTCCTTTACAAAAAACATGAATTTAAGTTGAGTCACTGGAGTATATGACCACAAGAATGCTTGCGTGTAACATCTATCTGAGAATAATTCGTAAGTAAAACGGAATGCAGGCTACATACGGTTGAGAACGAGCCCTCTCCTAGTATCTTGCCGAATTTGAAGTCCTCTGGCCTCTTTTTGCGCGGCTGAGGGGCCTGCCGGAGCTCGGAGCCCTGGCTGGTAGGCTTGCCCGGAGCCCGGGACTCAGAGGTGGGGCCATCCATGCTAGGACAGTGGCTGCTACTTGCGCCTGGGATACCAAGTGGCGAGCAGGAGTCGGGCTGATTTCTTACCATTGATGGATGTGCGCAGGAACAGATGACAACGCTGGATTGAATGGGCACAACATCATACTGTAAGGGAGAGGAGAAAGGGGCGACATTAGGTGACTTACCCACAACATGGGCATGATTGTCTGTCTAGACTTGGGGCCATCTAAAATCATCAAGTTTTTTGCTCAATCATTGTCAGTTATGTGAATGATTAAGGACAACAACCACCCGAGCCACTGCCTGTTCACCCGCTATCATCCAGAAGGCGAGGTCAGTACAGGTGCATCAAAGCTGGGATCAAGAGACTGAAAAACAGCTTCTATCTCAAGGCCATCAGACTGTTAAATAGCTATCACCAACACATTAGAGTCTGCTGCCCTATATACATAGACTTGAAATCACTGGCCCCTTCAATAATGGAACACCGGTCACTGTAATGTTTACATATTTTGCATTACTCATCTCATATGTATATACTGTATCATAGTCTATGCCGATCTGACATTGCTCATCCAAATATTTATATATTCTTAATTCCATTCCTTTACTTAGGATGTGTGTATTGTGAAATTGTTAGATATTACTGCACTGTTGGGAGCTAGAAACAAGCATTTCGCTACACCAGCAATAACATCTGCTAAACACGTGTATGTGACCAATCAAATTTGATGTCTTGTCTCAAACACACCAATAGCGTTTTCCTGCCGAGAGTACTTGTGAAGACAGTGCAAACCGATTTTATATGTATAAAAGCGTGAAAATGTCTGCAGTCAGACGCCAAACAGCGCAGTGAACAATCGGTAGATGAATGGGAAATCCACATTCGGTGCGATGTGTGTAGTGTAAAGGGTTATGTGGATAGAGCTAAATTTAAATGTTTCCAACAGAAGAAATATTGAAAGCATATGCCATATAATCATGGTAGCAATTAAAAGGGAACAGTTATGAGATTATGGAAAAATGTGACTAATTGAGAGTACACAACCGTTCACCTGATAAGACTCAATCCAAACATTAAACTTGATTTTATGTGCATTTTACATTTGACTGTACTTTTTTGCCACATTTGTTGATAACAAAATCTGAAAATACACTGGATACATTCAGTAACATGATAAGAATAATGCCCGCATAGCTGTGCCATTGAGGAACTAGAGCACGCACACTTGTTTTGTTTGGAACCCAGCCCTGTATCCCCTACATCACACAATTGACATTGTTTATGCAATCCAAAAACGGTCCATTAGAAATCGCAATCTGGGTAAGGTGGGCATCATTTGAAATCTAGTTCTACTGCCAACATTATAAAATAGGATCTTACAGTGTTAGGCTGTCACAAGGCAATTCATAGAAGCAGATTGTAATTTTGGTGCGCATAGAATGGAATCATGAGGGCATTCAGATGCGTGGTCCAAGCCAAATTTTCTTCACAACAAACAGGCTCATTCTGTTCAGAATGACCCAAGGTATAAAGCCATGTCATCTTTTAACAGTACATCAAACAGTGATCAGAAACATTGACACTGTATATTACATGAGTTTTATGATATAGAAATGTGAAATGCACATTTGGACTCAAGGGTGTTTGGCTTGCTTGTATGACAAAGGTACTTATTATTATCCTCAACCTCTCATCATTCCAAATACATCAACTCCTCTTAATTAACAGCATTTCCCTCACTCAGACAAAAAAAAATGCAACCGTTTCCAATAAGCAGGAGGGATGGAGGCAACTTCTTGCAGTGTGCAATGCTCAAGTTCAGAACGACTGCCAGTCAAAACCCATACAGCGCTGTGAAGCGCAGACCCTGAGCTCTGAAATCATGTATAGCATATCTTACTGTACAGCCAATTTAGGCACAAATCTGCCATTTTCAAACTGTATACGGGTATGAGTGTAATGGGCTACACTATGCCATGTTCAGTCACAGTTCTTTAAGAGTGCAGGTGTGAACAAAAACAGCTCAAACTCTGTTCTCTGGAAGGTCTGAGGGCCCCATGAGGAGGCTGGCTAACTCAACCTAGACATGTGAGGGAAAGCACGCTGTACCAAACTGTCAACATGTGCATGGGGGAATCTAATAAAGGCATGTTAATTTAATCCCCACTGTCTGGGGACAGTATTTCCTTTGCACTTTTGAGTCATGATTAGTGTCGTTTTTATACATTTTGTCATGTCTGGGAGACAGGTTGGCTAGGTGTTTGAAAATAAACACAGCACTGCCTCTCTTGATGATAGCTGGCAGGGCTCCAAGCCCAAGTAGGAGCACAGGTGAAGAGCATTATGTTCTATTTACAACCTAGGGCACGTTCCACTCCAGACATGCTTAGTTGAGAATGAGGCAAAACTTCAAGGCAACAAAAAAATGAAATTAATATAACGTGGACATTTAGCCTTGAATCACCAAGCTATTTAGGTCATCATGATCAGTAAGTGACCTCATACCTTATGCTCACTATGGGGCAATTTAATCACTAGGGTGGAGATGTATCTAGGCGACAAGACAATGTGAAGTAGATAAACTCCGGACCCAACCCTTTCCCTGGAAGAAAAATCCCACTTAGGTCCTCCAGTGAGAGACGTCAAATGGTTGACACCAAATGCTTATACGATTAAATTCATGACAATATATATACATTTTTAATTGACTGGTGGTCAAAAAACTCGTGTGGTGCATTTTCCTAACCAAATAGATAACTAGCATCCCGCCTACTACCCTGTCATTAACTAGCTAGCTAATGCTAACAAGCAAATTAGCATTGGCTAACAGCTTGCGAATGTGAGCGAGGACGCCCAACGGTCGTTTCATTTAGTAAGCAAGCATCACGAATGATCAGGAAGCCAGTTCCTCTTTTAAAATGGCAAACATGCTTGTGCACGATGTAAACACCTACCACCGGCCAAAGGAAAAGCTTTAGATTCTATAAATATCCACTTTCAAAATTGTAAAATGAGTTAACTAGCGAACGTTAGTTTGCTACCCAGTTTAGGCCTGGGAAATGAGAAGCTAGCTAGCTTTTTCAGCTAGTTAGGCAGTTTAGCAAAAGGGAGACATTTATTATTATTATTCGAACACGGATAAGTGAAATCTCGAGCGAGCTGCTACTGTAGCTCGTCAACCGCGACACACAACAAGGTGTGGCCAGATTGGTTCCTTATCCATCGGCAAACTACCTAACGTTACATCGTATTGATTAGGTTATGTAGCTAGGATGCACCTTTACATGGGTCTCAGTCTGCTAACGTAACCAACTAATTTGTTAGCATCATCTGCTAATTCCAGAGCTGACGCTTCAAGTATAACAACAACAAGTTAGCTTCCTACCTTGTTAACTAGTGGTAGTAAGTTGACACACAGCTATCTAGATATCAAGTTACTTTCCAAATAGTTCGTTAGCTATTCCGTTAGTGGGCAAGGGCTAACGTTAGCTATTTTAAAATCAAAATATTGAAAACATGAACTAGTTCGCAATCCCTTTGCTTTGCTTGGTGGCAAAGGTTAGCGAACGTTACTGTGTTGGATAGTCAACCGCCAGTTAAACGCCAAGTTGGCTGGCTAACTACCTGGAATTCAACTCACTAACGTTAGCTAAAAGTAAAGCGAGCTAGCATGCTAGCAGGATAACTTCATTGACAAACTAGCTAATTTAGCCAACAGAAAAGCCATAAGTATCTACAGACAGTAGTTAACTACCACAGCTATAACGTTAAGTTAATGTTCCTATTTGCTAACCAAATCAACATTTTTACGCTGGTAATCAAGCTAGTCAAACTAGCGATTTGCACCTCGGTGAACTTGAAGTGAAAAAAATATTTGAAAACGTAACGTCAGCTAGGTACCTCAAGGGATGGACCGCGTCCTGTACCGTTAGTATTTATCCCACAACAATTTTCGGCAAATCGAGAAGACTTAAACGAGACAGCTAGCAGTATTTCATTAAACTGCATTTTTCGTTCTCATGCTAGGCTAGCTAATGCAGCCCATTGGCACTGAAATCCATTAAAATGGATTGGCTAAACTAGCTAGAATAAGGACGAGAAAAAAAAGCAGTTAAAGCGACAATTCCCATCCCTAGATTAGGGCAGCTACGTTTTCTAACCATTTCACTTGAAGTTCACCAAGGTGCAAATATATTGCCATATGGTCGTTTCGACTTTTCCTTGTAGCTGGTCGAAATGTTTTGGTTAGCTAGTCAGAGGTCCTCGTACTGCTGCGCTGTTTTAAATGAAGGCCTAACACATCGAAAATGTTGTCAAACTGCCGCCAAACAATACATCTTCAGCAACCGCTTCGAATTGAAATTCGGATGAAAGAGCCAATACTCACTATTTGACTTGTAGCTCTTGCCATGGAAGTTTTCCGCGAGTATTTATTTGGAAAAAAAATATTACAGAACCTCCATTAATGGCTGCCTCTGCACCTTCATTTTTCCAGCTGTGACGTCGTTCCACAACAATGTTACCGCAAAGACAGAAGATGATAGGCCTACTTCCCTGTATCCGCCCCCTTCGCATCGTTTTGACTGAACTTCATAAATATGAAGACGGCTATAGTCGTTTCAGGAAAAGTTCCAAAACGTCTTGCTAAAACCTATTTCAAAGCGCCTTTGCATTGCATAACTAATAATCAGCAGCATACATATACGTTATGTCTATATAATAATAGGCCTTTACTGTATATAGTATTCACACTGCAGGTACATGTCATGGTCTCCTCTTTCAAATGTTTGAGACTTAGTATGTCCAAATACAACCCATGTTCAAATATATTTTCTAAGATCCACACACTTACTCAATATATTCTCTTTGCTGTTGATGCCTGCTGCTTTCTTTTGGGAATTCGGTGGGTAGCCCTGACCGGGACTCGAACCCACGTCCGACGACTGTCAAGCGAACACCTTAACTGTTACGCATCTCTTGTCGAGGTAGCTACATTACCCCCTTCTTTCTTAGAACGTGTCCCCACGATTCTCCATAACAAAGTTCCTGACGTGTACACACATCCACGACTGCCCTCCCACTTCAGACGCCAGTGTAGCAATTCAGAGTGTAGCCCTGACCGGGACTCGATCCCAGGTTCAGCGACCGTCAAGCCAAGACCTTAACCGGTACACCTTGACGAGGTCATTAAGTGTTGGGTTAAATTCGCTACAATATAAAAAAAAAAATTCACTCACATAATTGACACATAAACATGGATTAAGAGGCGTAATTGCGTTACATTCAATTCAATGTAATACTCGTCAATTCAATTTTACTGAATTAAGAATGTATAGACACTGACTAAGGTTACATGCACATAATACGATTATTGTTGTCTGATTAATTTAATAGTTCGTTTAAAACGTTAACATACTTTGCAAAATGGACGATTTCCCTAATAATCCTGTTTACATGGACACGTCTGGAATCAGGCTACCTGATGAGAAATAAATGCATAAAATCACCAATCAAAATAAACGTTCTACCACAGCGACCATGTTATTTTCGCGAAGCCTACTTGATTCTGAGTTCGGACATATAAAGTATGTACGTGAAAAGTATTTCCAAGATGTTCAGTTTTTCCAAACTCACTTCACTCCCTCAAGAGGGAGGCTTGAGCTACTGGTGCTGGCAGATCAAATACACTACTGGAACGAGGATTACGCAGTTTACATGTCCTAACAATTCGAAATATTGATCAGAAAACCAGGTGTTTTAATCTGCATATGCTTACTTCGATTGTGACCAAACTACGATTAATATAAAACAGAGTAAAGTGTTTACATGCCTATTGCCATACTCTGCCAATTGCCATAATCCGTTTAATGTCGAATTAGTGTCCATGTAAACCTACACAATGTTTAGTAAACAAAGGGTCTCAATTTATTCACTTTCACATAGTGAATAAGTCTTGACATTCTCCTCAAAGTCCCCAGTATATCCACATTTTTCATTGCACTTTTGATGACTCTCCTGGTTCTTCCTCCTCATCTCCAGTTTCTCTCTCCTTTCCCCCTTCCTCTTTGACATCATCATCGTTGTCATCTTCTGATGTTCCAGAACTTCCAGCTTCCTCACCATCACTCTCTGTATCATCCTCTTCCTCAGCAACACTAAACAAAGATGATATGCAATACCATTTACCAACATAGTTGTCATGACAAATGTGAAACTGAAATTAAATAAATATATTATGATTTTCAATGCAATACAAAGCAAATGGTCTATTACCGAGGGGGTCTGTTGAGATTCATGCATTCTCTTCCTGAGTCAACATCGAATGGATCTGCAAAGACAATGGATTAGACATTTTTGGTTCAAGACAGTCTCTGAAGAAAACACTCACACAAACACTCAAAGTAAAATAAGTTAAAGGCTAAGCTTTCTATGACATTATAGTGCTTCCTCCGAAGGCATACCAGTTTTCTTAACACCTTCTTGTATGGCTAAACATTCACCCCTCACTCAACTCCAACTATTTCCTGGGATTTGATCCCAAACTTCTCTAACAGTAACTTACCAAACTCCTCTTTCTCAGGAGGGGTGTTAAGGTACTCTTTCTCTACAGCCAGCAGCTCCTCCTCTGACTGACAAGCTGCATAGCGATCCAGCAGAGTCTTGTTCAGATCCAGAAACACAGTCCCCCACTTAAACTTCCTTAGCAGAATCACAGCCAGGTCCTGAAAACCTGCATTTCAGACATGTTAATTAATGATTGATCATGACACTGCCAACACTTAACACTACTAAGGTAATCTGATTTTAAAACCAATTAATTTGTATAGATAAAATCAAATAAAATTGTATTTGTCACATACGCTGAATACACCTTACAGTGAAATGCTTACTTACAAGCCCGTAACCAACAATGCAGTTAAGTAAAAATTTTAAATAACAAATAATAAAATATCAGCAGTAAAATAACTAGCAAAGCTATATACAGGGGGTGCCGGTACAGAGTCAATATGCAGGGGCACAAGTTAGTCGAGGTAATATGTACATGTAGGTAAGAGTTAAAGCGACTATGCATAGATAATAACGAGAGAGTAGCAGCAGCGTAAAAGAGGAGGTGAGGGGGACAATGCCAATAGTCTGGGTAGCAATTTTAATTAGTTGTTGGGGGTAGAAGCTGCTAAGAAGCCTTTTGGACCTAGACTTGGAACCCGGTACCGCTTGCCGTGCGGTAGCAGAGTAAACAGTCTGTGACTAGGGTGGCTGGAGTCTTTGACCATTTTTAGGGCAATCCTCTGACACCGCCTGGTATAGAGGTCCTGGATGGCAGGAAGCTTGGCCACAGTGATGTACTGGGCTGTACACACTACCCTCTGTAGTGCCTTGCGGTCGGAGGCCGAGCAGTTGCTATACCAGACAGTGATGCAACCAGTCAGGATACTCTTGATAGTGCAGCTGTAGAACTTTTTGAGGATATGTGGACCCATGCCAAATATTTTTAGTCTCCTGAGGGGGAATAGGCGTTGTCATACCCTCTTCACGACTTGGTGTGTTTGGACCATGACAGTTCGTTGGTGATGTGGACACCAAGGAACTTGAAGCTCTCAACCTGCTCCACTACAGCCCAGTCGATGAGAATGGGGGCATGCTCGGTCCTCCTTTTCCTGTAGTCCACAATCATCTCATTTGTCTTGATCACGTTGTGGGAGAGGTTGTAATCCTGGCACCACACGGCCAGGACTCTGACCTCCTCCCTATAGGCTGTCTCATCGTTGTCGGTGATCTGTTGGGGCGGGATGCAAATTGGAGTGGGTCTAGGGTTTCTGGAATAATGGTGTTGATGTGAGCCATGACCAGCCTTTCAAAGCACTTCATGGCTACAGACGTGAGTGCTACGAGTCGGTAGTCATTTAGGCAGGTTACCTTAGGGACTATGGTGGTATGCTTGAAACATGTTGGTATTACAGACTCGGTCAGGGACAGGTTGAAAATGTCAGTGAAGACACTTGCCAGTTGGTCAGCGCATGCCCGGAGTACACGTCCTGGTAATCCGTCTGGCCCTGCCGCCTTGTGAATGTTGACCTGTTTAAAAGGTCTTACTCACAGCGGCTATGGAGAGCGTGATCACACAGTCATCCGGAACATCTGATGGTCATGCATTATGTTTTTAAACATTTTTATTATTATTTTTTTTACCCCTTTTTCTCCCCAATTTCATGGTTTCCAATTGGTAGTTACAGTCTTGTCCCATCGCTGCAACTCCCGTACGGACTCGGGAGAGACCAAGGTCGAGAGCCGTGCGTCCTCCGAAACACAACCCAACCAAGCCGCACTGCTTCTTGACACAATGCCCACTTAACCCGGAAGCCAGCCGCACCAATGTGTCGGAGGAAACACCGTACACCTGGCAACAGTGTCAGCGTGCACTGCGCCCGGCCTGCCACAGGAGTCGCTAGTGCGCGATGGAACAAGGACATCCCTGCCGGCCAAATCCTCCCCTAGCCCCATGGGTCTCTTGGTTGCAACAGAGCCTGGACTCAAACCCAGAATCTCTACTAGTGGCACAGCTAGCAATGCAGTGCCTAAGATCACTGCGCCACTCGGGAGGCCTCGCTCTCATGCATGCTTCAGTGTTGCTTGCCTCGAAGCGAGCATAGAAGTAATTTAGCTCGCCTGGTAGGCTCGTGTCACTGGGCAGCTCGCGGCTGTGCTCCACTTTGTAGTCTGTAATGGTTTGCAAGCCCTGCCACATCCAACAAGTGTCGGAGCCGGTGTAGTACGATTCAGTCTTAGTACTGTATTGACGCTTTGTCTGTTTGATGGTTCGTCTGAGGGCATAGCAGGATTTCTTATAAGTGTCTGGGTTAGAGTCCCGCTCCTTGAAAGCGTCAGCTCTACCCTTTAGCTCAGTGCGGATGTTGCCTGTAATTCATGGCTTCTGGTTGGGGTATGTACGCATGGTCACTGTGGGGATGATGTCATCAATGCACTTATTGATGAAGCCAGTGAATGATGTGGTGTACTCCTCAATACCATCGGAAGAATCCCGGAACATATTCCAGTCTGTGCAAAACAGTCGTGTAGCTTAGCATCTGCGTCATCTGACCACTGGGCATGTGTCAAATCTTCTATTTAGGTAAATGCGATACGACACCACATGTTATGAATTAACTGCAGACTAGCTCAAGCCTTACCCACAATGCAGAAGGTGGCAGCAAAAGCCTCCACGCAAGACAGCTTGCAGGGCTTCCCATAGTTCACTGGGTTGGCAGCAACCAAGTACGGTAGCAACCGAGGATGACTACCTATCATCTTATTGAAGGGTGTCTCCTCAAGTTTAGCCCAAGAGCAGTCAATGACAGCAAGTCCATTCTGAGCCACAATGTCCCTGAAAAATAAAGGAAAACACAGGACTCTGACTTCAACATCACAAATACTTGCATATACTATTGAGATATGATGGTTGTGGTCGGTTAAACGTGGACGGTTAAACATTTTCTGATCTCACAGAGAGTGAAAGGGTAAAGGTATGGTCAAATTATATCCAGCCCTTTGATCTATCAGTGGTAATGACGTGCTTAGGGTTTTGGCAATGTCAAAAGCATCACTCACCTGTCTGCTGGTGAGACATATTTGGTGCCCATAGGGCTCAGAATGAGTCCATGGAACCTCTGGTTGAGGCGTAGGTTGTGAACAAAGCCTTTGCGGACCAGCTTTCTTCCTGTGCAGCGCTTTGGGTCGCAGTGGCCCAGCTCCCACATGGCCAGGGGGCATGGCAACTTCACCTGGGCAGCCTCCCCTGCATCATCAGGCTGCAGGCTGGCTGAAACCGAGAAAAACCAACCAAGTTACCAACCTGGTCTTGGAGCATTTTGTATTATTCTGTACGTAAATCCGAGGGACTTCATTTAGTATGAGATGTTACGTTTGGTTTGGTTACATAAGACAGATGGTTACTTAAGGCAAAAAACGAAAGATGTGTGGTTGCTCGGGTGGATGGGTACGCATATAACAAATCTCACCACGGACAACTAACATTTTAGCATCTTTTCAACTACTTACTACTTTTTAGCTACTTTGCAATTACTTAGCATGTTAGCTAACCCTTCCACTAACCCTTTTAGCTAACCCTCTGAAATTTAACCCTAACCACTAACTCCTAGTAACAGATAATACAAATTGTAATTCGTAACACATATCATACAAATGAATACATGCCATACTAAACGTAACATATCATCCTAAATGGAGTCTAGGATTTACATACATAATACACACACACACACACACACACACACACACACACACACACACACACACACACACACACACACACACACACAATGACTGGTTAGCTGTGACACATTTCGTTAGAGGCATACTGTACCTTGCAATGCATCATGCATCTCTTCTGTGAAACACTCAAGAGATTTCCCCTTCATCTTGTGTCGTTTATCTTTCCCCTTGTTCACTGGGCGCTCAAATTTGCCCTGCTTCTTTCGCCCCATGTCAGAACTGTCAGACTCTCTCTACCTAATGTTAATTGCTGAGAACAAATGTAACCTGACTTTGTAGCACTTTAATAAACTGGTCCAACAGAACAGAAGTAAACATCCAAGCAAGCTACCCAGATAACATATAAAAAAATGTGTAATCCGCTCCTCTTGTTCTGAGATTATACTGTGTCTCTTTAGTTGACTAAATAAAAGTTTAAACAACAATTTCGTTCACTTTTCATGTGCTCACGCTGTACGGAGGAAGGGCTAACACGCACGCGCAGACCGTGTATTTTGGTCAGCTGACTTCTTCCCATGTTTCCCTAATGGTCACGTGGCCACTATTGTAAAACAAAAAATATAGCCACGCATTATAGAGCTAGCTAGCAAGATAGCTAGAGAAACGTAAAAGCAAAGAAGTAAATGAAAGTCCACCAATCATGTATTATACATCGACTAGAGTACTACATTTACTATGGATATGTCTGCTCTGTCTTACCCTGCTGAGTAAGTATTTTTCACTTAATTCATGTACTCAAACAAAACAGCATCTGTCGTTTCAAGGGTTCTTCCGTATTAGGTTTTAGAGGAGCGTATTGCGAACTCAAACATTGTAACCAAAATATAGAGCAGTTAAATATATACAGTACCAGTCAAAAGTTTGCACACACCTACTCATTCAAGAGTTTTAGTTTATTTTTTACTATTTTACTAATAATAGTGAAGACATCAACTATGAAATAACACATGGAATCATGAGTGATGAATTGCTGCATCAGATGACCTGGCCTCCACAATCACCCGACCTCAACCCAATTGAGATGGTTTGGGATGAGATGGACCGCAGAGTGAAGGAAAAGCAGCCAACAAGTTCTCAGCATATGTGGGAACTCCTTCAAGACTTTTGGGAAAAACATTCCTCATGATGCTGGTTGAGAAAATGCCAAGAGTGTGCAAAGCTGTCATCAAGGCAAACGGTGCCTACTTTGAAGAATCTCAAATAAAATGTATTTTTATTTGTTTAGCACTTCTTTGTTTACTACATGGTTCCATATGTGTTATTTGATAGTTTTGATGTCTTCACTATTATTCTACAATGTAGAAAATAGTACAAATATTTTATTTTACGTGTTTATGCTTGTATATTCAGGATTAACCCTCCTGACAAATGATGTCGCTCAAGTGTTTTACTTTTTAAATTAAAGCTGCAATATGTCTACTTTTTGCTATGTTTTCATTTCGTCAGGTCACCCAATGTGAGTTATAGATCTGTCAATCTCATTGAGAATAGATATGAAGCGGTAGGTATGTTCTATATGCGCCATTTCTGTACTTCCTGTGCTGAAGGTTTTGCATCTTTTACTTTCGCTTTTGTACACCAGCTTCAAACAGCTGAAAACACTGTCTTTTTGGTTATTGAAAATATATTTCACTACGGTTAGATAATACAATTGTACACAAACTGAAATAGGCAAACTATGAGAATTTGAGCAATTTCACATTATGAGCATGATTTGTGTCCAATTTACAGTGAGGGAAAAAAGTATTTGATCCCCTGCTGATTTTTTTATGTTTGCCCACTGACAAAGAAATGATCAGTCTATAATTTTAATGGTAGGTTTATTTGAACAGTGAGAGACAGAAAACAAAAAAATCCAGAAAAATCCATGTGAAAAATGTTAGAAATGGAATTGCATTTTAAAGAGGGAAATAAGTATTTGACCCCTCTGCAAAACATGACTTAGTACTTGGTGGCAAAACCCTTGTTGGCAATCACAGAGGTCAGATGTTCCTTGTAGTTGGCCACCAGGTTGGCACACATCTCAGGAGGGATTTTGTCCCACTCCTCTTTGCAGATCTTCTCCAAGTCATTAAGGTTTCGAGCACGACGTTTGGCAACTCGAACCTTCAGCTCCCTCCACAGATGTTCTATGGGATTACGGTCTGGAGACTGGCTAGGCCACTCCAGGACCTTAATGTGCTTCTTCTTGAGCCACTCCTTTGTTGCCTTGACTGTGTGTTTTGGGTCATTGTCATGCTGGAATACCCATCCACGACCCATTTTCAATGCCCTGGCTGAGGGAAGGAGGTTCTCACCCAAGATTTGACGGTACTGGGCCCGTCCCATCGTCCCTTTGATGTGGTGAAGTTGTCCTGTCCCCTTAGCAGAAAAACACCCCCAAAGCATAATGTTTCCACCTCCATGTTTGACAGGGGAGATGATGTTCTTAGGGTCATAGGCAGCATTCCTCCTCCTCCAAACACAGCGAGTTGAGTTGATGCCAAAGAGCTCCATTTTGGTCTCATCTGACCACAACACTTTCACCCAGATGTCCTCCGAATTATTCAGATGTTCATTGGCAAACTTCAGACGGGCATGTATATGTGCTTTCTTGAGCAGGGGGACCTTGTGGGCGCTGCAGGATTTCAGTCCTTCACGGCGTAGTGTGTTACCAATTGCTTTCTTGGTGACTATGGTCCCAGCTGCCTTGAGATCATTGACAAGATCCTCCCGTGTAGTTCTGGGCTGATTCCTCACCGTTCTCATGATCATTGCAACTCCACGAGGTGAGATCTTGCATAGAGCCCCAGTCCGAGGGAGATTGACAGTTATTTTGTGTTTCTTCCATTTGCGAATAACCGCACCAACTGTTGTCACCTTCTCACCAAGCTGCTTGGCGATGGTCTTGTAGCCCATTCCAGCCTTGAGAGCTCTTTGGTCTTGGCCATGGTGGAGAGTTTGGAATCTGATTGATTGCTTCTGTGGACAGGTGTCTTTTATACAGGTAACAAGATGAGATTAGGAGCACTCCCCTTTAAGTGTGTGCTCCTAATCTCAGCTCGTTGCCTCTATAAAAGACACCTGGGAGCCAGAAATCTTTCTGATTGAGAGGAGGTCAAATACTTATTTCCCTCATTAAAATGCAATTCCATTTATAAAAAATTTCACATGTGTTTTTCTGGATTTTTTTTGTTGTTATTCTGTCTCTCACTGTTCAAATAAACCTACAATTAAAATTATAGACTGATCATTTCTTTGTCAGTGGGCAAACGTACAAAATCAGCAGGGGATCAAATACTTTTTTCCCTCATTGTACATGTTAGCAATTGGTATCAATACACACTAGTATTAATTATAAATTAAATACATTTCCTCGTTTTCAATCACTTCAAGACAGAAGCTTCAAACGTAGCCCATATTTGTTTGTATTCATGACTTTCCATGTCCATTTGCAATAGTTTTCAAAAATGTTACAGTTGGCTATTCATTGACAGCTGGAGCCATTCTGCAAACGAGGGCGGCTCCTCTTTTTTCCAATGCCTTAAAATGACCCTTTTAGCTGTGAGAGTTAGTGTCCTAAGCATGGAAGCATTGGGTGTATTTTCCCAGCAAGATAAAGGCTGCATTTGTGTGTAGTCTGTTTTCCTATTGCTCCTAGGAATATTATTTTCCAATATGCTTCCAGTTTAGGAGACTTGACCAACATATGCGCAAGCCCAGCATCATCAGCTATTGGGGCAGCAGGTAGCCTAGTGGTTAGAGTGTTGGACTTGTAACCGAAAGGTTGCAAGATCGAATCCCTGAGCTGACAAGGTAAAAATCTGAACCATTTGTGTTTTAGATTCTGCATGTTTTAAAACATTTTTCCCGTACCTTTTCCCATTCAATTACTTGTATATGAATATTCACATTTTTACCTCATTTCTCTCGGGAAGTGTGTAGTCCCCTTGTTTTTCTTTTTAAGAATTTATACACTTCATGCCAGGTGTTTTTTGGAATGATCATCTTTTATGAAACTTTTTTTTTTTTTTTAACTCATGTTTATATTTAAATGGTTCTTTATGCCGACTTGACTGCCTGAACAATCTGAATGATTCTAAAATGGTTGATAGAGCCGGCCTTTTCCTTCAGTTCATTCAGATCCATAGTTTTACCATCTTTATACAAATCCGCCACTATCCAAACTCCCATCTGTAGCTAATCTCTCCGCAATACTGGTCTGTGATTGATTGATTAATATGTGTGGATTGCTCCAGATGGTTGCTTGGAGAGAGGTACATATGGAAACTGTGTATCTATTTCCAACAATTCTAAGAACATTCCAAGAAGCAAATCTTTTTGGATGGCCTTTTTAGATATTTGGGAAGAATTCCCTATGCTATCAATCTAAGTGGCATGGGGTGGGATATTTCTTCAATTGCTAACCAAGAGGGGGTTCTTTTGGTGGGTAGAGCCAGTATACGGGTTGTCTTGTTACATGTAATATGTTTTAATATTTGGAAGTGCCATGCCTCCTTTGACATCATTAGTTTCTCAAGGGCAACGCGAGGTTGCTTTGAATTCCATATACATTTTAGTGATCAGTCCATTGATCTTCATAAAAAAGCCTTGCAGTAGATTGAGACAACATGCTCAGTTTGTAATTGATTGTAGGAGCAACTCATTTTTCTTATTTAAATTCTTGCTCAGAATGTTAAAGAGGGAGGACCATCCCACAAAGTGTGCTTTAACGGATTGCACAATAGCGTCCAAGTTCTCTTCAGTCTTCAAATGTTTCTAATTTTAGTGTGGATGCAGATGGTTTATTCTTGTTCAAATTCCTATTTTAGGCCCCTATTCATTTGCTGGTAAAATGAAGATTGTTGAGGAACCAAATACATTTGGGTAAGTCATATGTTATTCTATAATTGCATTTAGATATGTTTCAAAAGTTAAATGTATGAAGGTATAAAATATACTGATTCAGTCAGTGTAATGTGGTTCCCTCCTATTGCTCTAGGCTCAACAATCCCTTTTTGGCCCAAGGAAGTAGACTCCAGCCCAAGGTGACTCCAGGCCCAGTGTCAGGTAATAAGAATACGTATTACTTACTGGGTTAACTACATTATGGTCTGCAGACTGCAATAAGATATTGTACAGGTATAGCAGTACAGATTGATACTTTCACCAGCAATAGTCCCCTAATACAGAGGTAAATGAAACCACAATACGTCACCAACTGGTTTACGTTTGTGAAAGCAAAGGAGACTGTGCTTGCAAAGTAATGATCTAATTCTGTCAACACTGGCAGATCATGTGATTTAATCAAGAATATACAGGTAACTGACAAAATAAAAGAAACACCAAAATAATAGGGCTTTGGGCCACCACGAGCCGCCAGAACAGTTTCAATGAGCCTTAGCCTAAATTCTACAAGTGTCTGGAACTCTATTCCAAGGGGATGCGTGCCATTATTCCACAAGAAATTCCATAATTTGGTGTTTTGTTGATGGTGGTGTAAAATGTTGTCTGTCACCATTCCAGAATCTCCCATAAGTGTTCAATTGGGTTGATCTGATGACTGAGACACAAACACACACACACACACTTTAAACCCCCTATGCTTCTTTGAGACCCCTCTTTCAAAGTCACTGAGATCTTATCTTCTAGCCATGGTAGCCAAAATAATGGGCAACTGTGCATTTTTATACATGACCCTAAGCATGATGGGATGATTGCTTAATATACTCAGGAACCACACTTGTGTGGAAGCATCTTCTTTCAATATACTTCATATCCCTCATTTACGCAAGTGTTTCCTTTATTTTGGCAGTTACTTGTCTGTCTAAACTGACAATTCCTAGCATGCATTCAGTATGACCATACCTAGCACTGTATTCAGTATGACCATTCCTAGCACTGTATTCAGTATGACCATACCTAGCACTGTATTCAGTATGACCATACCTAGCACTGTATTCAGTATGACCATACCTAGCACTGTATTCAGTATGACCATACCTAGCATGCATTCAGTATGACCATAATTAGCACTGTATTCAGTATGACCATACCTAGCACTGTATTCAGTATGACCATACCTAGCACTGTATTCAGTATGACCATACCTAGCACTTTATTCAGTAGGACCATACCTAGCACTGTATTCAGTGAGACCATACCTAGCACTGTATTCAGTATGACCATACCTAGCACTGTATTCAGTATGACCATACCTAGCACTTTATTCAGTAGGACCATACCTAGCACTGTATTCAGTGAGACCATACCTAGCACTGTATTCAGTATGACCATACCTAGCACTGTATTCAGTATGACCATACCTAGCACTGTATTCAGTATGACCATACCTAGCACTGTATTCAGTATGACCATACCTAGCACTGTATTCAGTATGACCATACCTAGCACTGTATTCAGTATGACCATACAGCCCTGTTTGTGCTTACTTGTGCTCTTTTCATAACATCCTTTCTTGTAGGACCAGCACATCTCCGCCGACTAGCAGGAAAGTGCTTCAGTTACATAGAGTCCACGTAAGTACTGAGCGCCTACAAAATCAACACCTAACTGCTGCAGTGAACATTATGGCAAAGTTTCGAACAAACTGTTTAGGACTCATCTTTGTTTTCTGTATCAGTTTTCCAATTGGTTGATTCACCGCTAGTCAAGGCTGCAAGATGACATCTGTAGACACTAGGTATATTTGAGAATACATCATTGTGTTGTTATTTTGCTTAGGTATAAATATGAATTCTGTCCATTCCACAACATCACCCAGCATGAGCAGTCATTCAGGTGGAATGCTTACAGTGGCATACTGGGGTGAGTGGATCCTCCACAATACAATTTCAAACTGCACTCATCCTATCAAGTGAATCAGATTCATTGAAGCATGTTATCCTCCGAATACGTTATTTCCATTCATCAGTTTACACCCTTTGTCTTTCCGAAAGAATCTGGCAGGAGTGGGAGATTGTGAACAACACCTTTCTGGCCATGTGGATGAGAGAGGGAGATGCCTGTGGAAATAAAAATAGGCAAACAAAGGTAATGAATTGCTTGTGCTCATTCCTTCCAGAGGCCAATTGACAAAGCAGGATTGGCGAGCGTTTGTGCGTATAACGTGCAAACCCAGTCAGCGAGCTTTGTGAAAGGCCTTTAAAGACATCGCAGAGTTGAATGTTGCTGTTAGTTTTTTGTGAAAGCATTTATTTTTCTCTCGTTTCACTAGGTCATTCTGACCTGCGGTGGAAGTAGCAAGTTGGCTCAAGTGTCAGAGCCCACTACCTGTGTGTATTCTCTAACCTTTGAGACCCCACTTGTATGCCACCCACATTCTCTCTTAGGTAAGACGAGCAAAAGCAGGGACTCTTATATGAACACTTTTTAAGATGGTGCTTGTTTATGTTCTGAGTCACACGTGTGTCCTCTCATCAAGTGTACCCAACTCTGAGTGACAAGCTGCAGATGGAATGGGATGAAGTCGAACAGGCCCGCTATGAGAACCTCATTACTGAGCAGGTACGACTTTACTTACGAACATAGGCATTGACATTGCCCTTTCATAGCACTTATGAGTGTAGGACTACACAGGAGTTTAAAGGTACTAGCAGACAACGCGGCAGGCGGGGTGGCGTATTCATTTTCAATGAGGCGGAATTCTATCCAGGTGGAGCGGTCGGCGGTGCTTGTGCACCTGAAAGCCAATTAGTGGAGAAAATAGGAATCAGCTCTATTTGGGCGATATCCACTCTGGAGTTTAACTTCTTGTCTGGAAAGTGCTTAAGAAGTCCTCTAACGTGTATATGTGTATTACAGGGCTACAATAATCTACTGAGGGATATTTTTGAGGATGCTGGTTTCCTAAAGAGCCAAAAGGTAAAGGAGAAGCCGGATATCACAACTACCTCAAAGACACATGATTCCCTGCAGAAATGCAATGAGGTAAGTTCACTGGAGAGAATCCAAAATCATTTGTGACCGTGAGTAGTAAGTTATGGAAGCCCTGACATTTAGAGCTTTCAGCTAATGCTCTAGTCTAGCTATCCATATACATGAAATGTCATTGAGAAGTAGTATTTATTTACATTTCTACGGATGCTTGTTTTATACAGGACGTCCGTAAACAGAGGGAAGAGATTGAGAGATTGCAAGCTCTCCTCACTCAACATAACATCCCCCATGAGTCAAAGGCAGGTAAGTCTGAGCATTATTATTCATGTGCTAGTTTACACTTCTCCATGAATAGATGTAGGAAGGGAATCCCTTCGTAAGTAACATGTTATGGTTGCATTGGTCCATACAATGTGAACATGTTTGCACCCTTCCCTCCCTCTACGGACAGCTAAGGCGAAGATTCCAGTGAGTGTGACTGTGCAAAATCGGCACCTGAGGGGGGACAACGGCATCATCGCAGACCTACTCTGAGGATTCCAGACATTTACACAAATTATTGCAGACCACTAACTGGACAGCAGAGAAGGCAGATGTCACACAATTAACATGGCAGTTCCACATTAGAGAATTCAAGTATAAAAATAGAAAGTGTTTATTCTAAATACAATTTTAGAGAAGTAACCATGTTTTCTTGACTGTGAGGCGTACCTGTACTCCCCAATGGCATAGCTACATTCTTAGAATAATTTTTTTTCCAACTCCATTGTCTGTCTAGACAGAAATCATACCTCTGCTATCAAAGGAAGGATACTGAAGATGTAAATTGTTTGATCCAGAAAATAATTATTTTAATAAAATAAAAAGTTACAGCCTTGAGCAATACATTTTTTAAATTTAACCTTTATTTAACTAGGCAAGTCAGGTAAGAACAAATTATTATTATTTACAATGACTGCCTTCCCCGGCCAAACCCTCCCTTAACCCGGATGACGCTGGGCCAATTGTGCGCCGCCCTATGGGACTCCCGATCACGGCCGGTTGTGATACAGCCCAGGATCGAACCAGGGTCTGTAGTGACGCCTCTAGCACTGAGATGCAGTGCCTTAGACTGCTGCACCACTCGGGAGCCAAAATGCCAATTATTTTGTCATATGACATTAAAAAGGTGCTTAAACAGGCTGCTTCTCAGAGGCTGTTTATGTATTTTCTTATTTTTTAACGGGCGATACGCCATCCCATCTGGTTTGCGCTTAGTGGAACTATCATTTGTTTTTCAACAGGACAATGACCCAAAACACCTCCAGGCTCCAAACACTTTTGGTTACTAAATGATTCCATATGTGTTATTACATTGTTTTGATGTCTTCACTATTATTCTACAATGTAGAAAATAGTAAAAATAAAGAAAAATATTTGAATGAGTAGGTGTGTCAACTTTTGACTGGTACTATATATATATATATATATTACATATTACTCTGGTCTCCGACATTGCACGTCTTAATATTTCTGTATTTCTTAATTCCATTATTTTACTTTTATATTTGTGTGTATTTCTAGATGTTACTGCACTGTTGGAGCTAGGAACACAAGCATTTCGCTACACCCGCAACATCTGTTAAACATGTGTATGCAACCAATAAAATTGCATTAGATTTGAGCACTGATGAGATTGAGATTTAACGATGCTCCTACGAAGGTTCTGACGATTAACTTAGCCTTAAGATGCTTTTGGGAAACCGGGCCATGGGCTGATGTGTTTCTCTACTGAACATGTGAGGGATTGTAAGGGACTGTAACTATGCATCCAGCGTCTCTATGGAATGAAGATGGAAATATGTTATTAGACAACAAGCCAAATGAAACTAGTTCAGACACAGGACAAACCGTTCGGTAAGGGAGAGGAATGGTAAAAAAAACAATTAAAGGGAATGTTTCCGATTATGGGGCAGGGGAGCGCTTGAAGGAAGGAGAGGTTGACGCTTAAAGCTGTGTGGAGGGAGGGAACGAGGAATGAAATGCTTAAAGCTGGGTGTAAGGAGGCAGGGTGGGAAGAAGGGATGAAAAGGGAAAGAGCCATACCATGCAAGGAAGGGCAGCAGTGTTGTGCCTGCCTATATATGTAGTGTCACTGCCAGCTTCAATAACCAAGTGGTGCATGTGTAGTGGTGGCCATTCACAGGCATATGCAGTACACCCACCAATTTCTCTACAGATATAGATTATACATAAGCAATAAGGCCCGGGGGGGTGTGGTATATGGTCAATATACCACGGCTAAGGGCTGTGTCCACCGTATATTGGCCATAAATCACAAACCCACAAGGTGCCTTATTGCTATTATAAACTGGTTACCAACCTAATTAGAGCAGTAAAAATACATGTTTTGTCATACCGTGGTATACGGTCTGATATGTTGGTAACCAGTTTATAATCAGCCAATCAGCTGGCAGGGCTCAAACCACCCAGTTTATAATCACATTACCATTGAGAATGATTGAACAATTAATCTTAATTCCTATCTCTGCCATTATTTGGTGGAGGGAAGGACCAGCTATAGCTAGCTACACCATATAGACAATTGCTGATAATTCATACTTAGCTGATGGCAGAGAGTGATGGTCAAAAGTTGTAATCAAATGCCTGCCTCAGAGCACTCGTTAGTAAAGTTGCATTTGAAAACGATAGCTGGTCTGAGGCAGCTTTCTAAATAACTAAGTGCATCGTTGGATCATTTTTTGCCTTCCCACGTCAACTTTATACACAGAAGGGTCTAAGCTACAACATGCGACAATGAAACAAATTAGAGTTGATGCTTTTTTATCATTGAACAACTTTTTATAAAATAGTTTGACAACCCTGTTTGTAAGCTTTTAAGTGATATCAAATGCAACCATTTATATTTTCCAGTGATGAAGACTCATGGTAGAGTGGGGTATGCAAAATGGGTGCAAATCTATGGTAACGTTTATGCTACCCACCAGGCCCTGGTCTCTGCTCGGCGTTGATTGCAGTCACAACTGAATTTATTAGCCATTGGCCAAAACACAGGCAGGGGCAAACTGCATACTCAAGAAGTAGTCTTAAAGAACTCACTCAGTTTCCCAAAAGTTGTATTGGTTGTACTGCAACAGTGAAACATTGGCTTGATAGCAGTCTAGTGTGCAAGGCTTTTAATAAAAAATTTTTACTTGATATTAATTTCTTTTATTTTTTGGGGGTGTTCAAGATCTATTCTGTATATAGCCAGACAAACTGTTAAAAAGGCTCCATCACTGACAGGTCAAACAAACATTGAGGATAAAGATGCAGCACAAACAGGCCCATCTTCCCCAGCAGAATTAACAAATCGGCTTTAGACTAGAGTATTGTGAATGGTTAAAGAGGCACTATGCAGAAGTTCCTGGTTACTAAAATTCTAATAGTTTGCATAATTTCAGTTTATGTGACCAAACAAGCAAGTATAGTGTAGCTTATCATTGCACCATCTAAACCTCTGTGAAATATTTTTCATAACCAAAAATAAGCTGGTGTACAAAACTGAAATAAAAAAAACGAAACTTAAGCACAGGAAGCATAGCGCTCACAGAACAGATCTACTGCTTCTTAGACTTGCTTTCATTGTGAATGACAGATCTATAACTCACATATCTATGTGAATTTGGCAGCGTTGCCCAAAAAGTTACATATTGCAGCTTTAAAATGGCTCATCTACTGACAAATGACATGTTTGATTACATGAAACCATGGATCTATTCACATTACATCATGTCATAACAAAACATACAGCATCACAATACTTAACAGAAGTGTGAACATAATATGGAATTCATTGGTATCAAAATTCCAACAACCATGGATGGTTGCCATTTAATTTTGTATACAGAGTGAATATACCACACTGCATTAATTGAGGAACAAGCAGATAAATTCTACTGAACTGAATATTCCCTTTGAGTGTGGTGGTGGGGCTGTGGTGGTATTTGATTGATCTTTTAGAATACTGGTAGTGGTTGGTCAGGAAAGCAGCTGGATGATTTCCCTGGCTCTTTGTATCCTCTGCTGGGCATCTGTGTCCTGTTCCACCTCCCCCTCCCGGACCAATGTCTCAGCCTTCTGCACGGTGGTGTCCCTGGCCCCCCCACGCAGCCCCTCCAGGTAAGACAGAAGCACAGAGAAGTTCTCATCTGGGATCTGTGGAGACAGAACGTGATTTTGTCCTTATGTAAGAAAAGTCACGGCCTCATTGTCTTAGGATTTTAAAATAAATAATTACCTAATTAGTATATTATAAAGGCTATAAGTTCTACTTCAGGTGAGATACAGGTAAGGCTGTCATAACAGGGAGGGATATTTGCACAGAAAGTCATGTCTGTTAATTGGCAGTTGAAAGGAGACACTCAACACAGATGAGCAACCTCTCCCAACAGGGGGAGCCCTAAGATTGCTCTTTGGGGGTTTAGGTTTGACGACATTCAAGAAAAGTGTTTGTAATAAGCACAATCAATATCTGATTGGATGGATGAAAAGGGTTTCCACTCAGGTCTTAGGACAGTTTACCTTTTCTGAGTCAAACATGTGCTGTAGTAACCACGTCTGCCTGGTCTTCTGGAACTTCCACTCCTTACGGTTCTTAGCCCAACTGCAAAGATGGAGAAAGACAAAATAGATGAGCCAGAGCTCACCTCCAACAAAGACCATGCTGTATTTAAGGTTGCTAACAAGCTACATTTTACTGTGATCATCCAGTACTGTAGCAAATGTGATTGCACAGTAGTACTCAATTTATTTGGAATGTGTTTGGGGACATTTATGTCCAACATACAGCAACATCAGCAGTGAAGAGTGCAATAAACAGAAGATATCTGTTTTACTTGAAGTCGGAGTGTGTGGGTGTGATTCATATGGTGCACTCTCCTCACTTACCAGGTAAGGTAGTCTAGTGCCTGTTGGGGAGCAATGGGTTTGGAGGCTTCATCTTTGTCTTCCGTCTTCCCTTCAGCTTTGAGTTGATCCTTTTGCTCCTTTTTCATAATCTTCTTCATTTTCCTCTTGAGGACTCTTCTCTCCTCTGGACTCAAGTCCTCCTCTCCCTCCATCACTTTATCTTCCTCCTCATCTTCTGCTGCAGCGGGGACTATGATTGGCTCGGGACTCTGCTCAACAAAACCAGAGATTTGGGATTTTTTTTTAAATCACACTCATATTTATTATCTCCACAATGTACTGGATAATATTTTTTTTTAATTACTTTTATTGGACTTAACTACATCTCAGATTCATTTCATATCTCATTCTGCTAAGGGATGGAGGTAAAACATAAGTGAGTGGTGTCTTCCGTCTCAACCTCGCTGAGGCAACTTCCTGTCCCTTGGCTGTTCAAGGGCCATTTCCTGTATCTACAGCAAAGTGAGGCCAGCAAGAGACACATTCTGAAATCTAATATGGTCTACCGCACCTCAGGTTAAAACCAAAGAGCTCCTTCCCACATCCTGTCTCTAACAAAGTGAAAATAAACAGCCTTCCATCATATGCCGATCGTTACACATTACTTTTCAATTAAAAGAGTCTGTGCAACTTCAGCTGTCTCATTACTGAAATTAAGATCATAGTCCGGTAAAAGTATATTGAGCCACTTTAAAAGACCAAGGAGTAAGAAAAATTCAAGCTGTTAGAACTAAAAGGAGCAAATAGGGAGAGAGCAGAAGAGAAGGTAAGAGAGCAGGGTGTCGGTTCAAGCTACAGCGGGAACACAGAGGCACCCTTCAGGCATTTTCCATTTCTGTGTATTTACAGGGGTGAATCTGACGTACACAGTTTGAAATAAGCCCAGTGAAAATAGTTCCATTGATGCTCAGAGCCTTTTCCACTATGAAAATAAGTAAATTGAACTGCTCCACGGACTTAATAAAAAAACAAACAAAGCCATTGAGTTTCACTAAAACACATTCGGAAAAAGAGGAACTTGCGTCGAGAGGCAAAGGGTACATGTATCTTTGTACTTCCAAAAAAAGAAAAGTGTAATTCATATGACACACACAGACACCTTCTCAGACAAACTCAAACAAGGGACATGTTTCTTTTGGGTTTCTATAGTCATGAAAAAATGTGAAGTGAAGGAAGGAGGAAAAGGTTTAGATCACGTGGCCACCAAGTCATTCTCAGAATATGCTGGCTGGGTGTAGCCAATAAAAATACAACAACCTCTCCACTGAAACTTGACGACTTGCACAGCTCGCCTATATCCACGCAACGTGCATCCATCTCAGAGAATGAGACTTTAGATCGCCTTAGCAGACTGAGTTAGTGAAAATAAACAGAAGACGCCAGCCGAAAGTGAAAATGGTAAGCGGAAACATTTGTTGCTTTGTGTGCAGTGAGTTCCTCCCAACGTGAAGTAGTCAAGGCAGGGTATGGGGAGGTCTATGTGGTGATCGTCCACAAACCAATGTTTTCTTAGATACTGTCTATGAGATATAAAGGGACTAGGAGGTTATCTACACTGCTGAGAGAGCCAACACAGAGCTGGCAGTGTGTAGTTTTTACATGTTGGTCAAATTAGCAATTTCTGCAAAACTGAATGACATGGTAACATCCATCTTAGTGTGATGCTCTTTCGGGGGGAAAAATTGCAGGTGCTGTAAAATGGATTAAATTGAGATTTTGTGTCACTGGCCTACACACAATACCCCATAAATGTAAAAGTGGAATTATGTTTTTAGATCTTTTTATAAATTCATTCAAAATAAAAAGCTGAAATGTCTTGAGTCAATAAGTATTCAACCCCTTTTGTTATGGGGTAGCCTAGTGGTTAGAGTGTTGGACTAGTAACCGAACAGGCAGTTAACCCACTGTTCCTAGGCCGTCATTGAAAATAAGAATTTGTTCTTAACTGACTTGCCTAGTAAAATAAAGGTAAAATAAATAAAAAATGGCAAGCCTAAATAAGTTCAGGAGTAAAAATTTGCTTAACAAGTCATGTAAGTTGCATGGACTTGCAAAAATTGTGTTTAACATGATTTTTGAATGACTACCTCATCTCTGTACCCCACAAATACAATTATCTGTAAGGTCCCTCCGTCAAGCAGTGAATGCCAAACACAGAATCAACGGCAAAGACCAGTGCCTTGCAAAGAAGGGCACCTATTAGTATATCAATACAACCAGTCACTACAAAGATATATGCATCCTTCCTAACTCAGTTTCCAGAGAGGAAGGAAACAGCTTAGGGATTTCACCACGAGGCCAATGGTGACTTTAAAACAGTTACAGAGTTTAATAGCTGTGATAGGAGAAAGCTGAGGAGAGATCAACAACATTGTAGTTACTCCACAATACTAACTTAAATGACAGAGGGAAAAGAAGGAAGCCTGTACAGAATACAAATATTCCAAAACATGCATCCTTTTGCAATAAGGCACTAAAGTAAAACTGCCAAAAATGTGGCAAAGAAATTAACTTTATGTTCTGAATTCAAAGCGTTATGTTTGGGGTAAATCCAACACAACCTGCGTTTAATTTGAGCCGGATCCTGCACCACTCAGTTTTTGACTGTTTCGTTCCGGGAACCCATTTGCCAGGATCCGGTACCTTCATTCATTCATTTTCACAGTTTGCAATGTAAAAGTTATAATTAAAGCAATCAGAGGTAATTAAAGTTGCCCCCTCTGTAATTCTCCTACTACCTAAATAATGTAAAGTGAAAACGTACCTGATATTTTCAGGAGCGCCCCTGTATCTCTCACAGAACAAGAATGACATTAACTTTATATGATCTCGCTCTCTGATAGACATGAGCCTGCAACTCTTCTCTCTCCAGCGTTGCATTTCATAATTCATTTCCTTATAGAATCATAGCCGTGGCAACGATGCTAATGGTGACATAAACACCCCATATGAATTTAAATACATTTGCCAAAGTTATATTTAATTACTGCTGTCTGTTCAGAAAGAAATTAAATATTTCAGAAGACTACACCAGGAGTAAGTACATAATTTAGCCACAGAGGATCAATAGTTTAAAAAAAATAAAACAATAAAAAATGTATTGCCTAGCTGTGGATTGTGCGTAGCCCAATCAAAAGGCATGCCTACAGTTGGGAACGTGCGGCAAATCGGTCAGTGAGCAGCATTCAAACAAAACAGGCCTTTTGCAATATTTCAACAGCATCGTTTTACAAAGTAAAACGAGAGAGGCTTCAGCCATCGCCGGTGAGTGAGATGCGCATCGTTGGGTGAGTCAGTGAAACTGGAAATCTTTTTTACACACCTAGGTCTAGGCTATTGATGTATTCAAGACAAGGTTGTTTTTCTTGATCTCAGATTCTCAGTTTGTCAGTGTCAAAGTAGGCTGTCATTCCGCTCAATTGTGAGGTATTACAAAGAAATCTGCTCAAGTCTTAAGTAATCTAAAATGATATAGAATTGCATGAAATTAGTCTATAAACAACTTCAAATCGGCTTGAAAATCTATGGCAAGACTTGAAAACGGCTGTCTAGCAATGATCAACAACCAACTTGAATCATTTAAAAGAAAGTGCAAACATTGTACAATCCAGGTGTGCAAAGCTCTTAGAGACTTACCCAGAAAAACGCACAGCTGTAATCTCTGCCAAAGGCGATTCTAACATGTGTTGACTCAGGGGTGTAAATACTTATGTAAATGAGATTTCTGTATTTCATTTTCAATAAATTAGGAACAATTTCTAAAAACATGTTTTCACTGCCATTATGGGGTATTATGTGTAGATGGCTGTGAAAAAAAAATATATTTCATACAATTTTGAATTCAGGCTGTAACACAACAAAATGTTGAATAAGTCCAGGGGTATGAATACTTTCTGAAGGCAATGTAGCTGGCTAAAGCACTGAACCGACTTTCTAATAAACTCCACACAAAAAGAAACGTCCTCTTTTCCAGGACCCTGTCTTTCAAAGATAATCTAAATAACTTCATAGATCTTCATTGTAAAGGGTTTAAACACTGTTTCCCCATGCTTGTTCAATGAACCAGAAACAATTAATGAACATGCACCTGCGGAACGGTCGTTAAGACACTAACAGCTTACAGACGGTAGGCAATTAAGGTCATGGTTATGAAAAGTTAGGACACTAAAGACTTTCTACTGACTCTGAAAAACACCAAAAGAAAGATGCCCAGGGTCCCCTGCTCATCTGCGTGAACTGCAAGGAGGCATGAGGACTGCAGATGTGGCCAGGGCAATACATTTCAATGTCCGTACTGTGAGACACCGAAGACAGCGCTACAGGGAGACAGGACGGACAGCTGATCGTCCTCGCAGTGGCAGACCACGTGTAACAACACCCGCACTGGATCGGTACATCCGAACATCACACCTGCGGGACAGGTACAGGATAGGCTGTGATCTGGACTGAGGGCTTGTGGGCCTGCTGTAAGGCAGGTCCTCACCAGACATCACCGACAACATCGCCTATTGGCACAAACCCACCGTCGCTGGACCAGACAAGACTGGCAAAAAGTGCTCTTCACTGACGAGTCGCGGTTTTGTCTCACCAGTGGTGATGGTCGGATTTGCGTTTTTTGTCAAAAGAATGAGTGTTACACCGAGGCCTGTACTCTGGAGCGAGATCGATTTGTAGGTGGCGGGTCCGTCATGGTCTGGGGCAGTGCGTCACAGCATCATCGGACTGTTACAGGGAAGACATCCTCCTCCCTCATGTGGTACCCTTCCTGCAGGCTCATCCTGACATGACCCTCCAGCATGACAAAGCCACCAGCCATACTGCTCGTTCTGTGCGTGATTTCCTGCAAGACAGGAATGTCAGTGTTCTGCCATGGCCAGCGAAGAGCTGGATCTCAATCCCATTGAGCACGTCTGGGACCTGTTGGATCGGAAGGTGAGGGCTAGGGCCATTCCCCCCCCAGAAATATCCAGGAACTTGCAGGTGCCTTGGTGGAAGAGTGGGGTAACATCTCACAGCAAGAACTGGCAAATCTGGTGCAGCCCACGAGGAGGAGATGCACTGTAGTACTTAATGCAGCTGGTGGCCACACCAGATACTGACTGTTACTTTTGATTTTGACCCACCCCTTTGTTCAGAGACACATTATTCAATTTCTGTTAGTCACATGGCTGTGGAACTTGTTCAGTTTATGTCTCAGTTGTTGAATCTTATGTTCATACAAATATTTACACGTTAGGACGTTTCTTTTTTTTTGCTGACTTTAGAAGTCCTCTGGACACCAGTCCAAACACATTCAGTAACACCCTGTAAAAGCACACAAGGCTTCGGACACCGATTTTTATATTTCTTCATATCTATAAGTTTCATCAACTCTTTATTTGGTGTGACTGTATTGGCATTGTTTCTAATGCCGTCTTAGGTTTGTAACTGCAGGAACAAAGCAAATGCTCAGTGACTGAACATTAGATGGTGATGTTATAACTGGAACAGTGTTGTGTAACCTCTTATTGTTCTAAATTGCCATGTGTTCTTTTTTCCTCGTTGGACACAAGGCAAATCAAACAGACTTTCTGCCCCAGACTGAGATGAGCACCGACATGCAACCCTTCAACATCACCTCAACATCCAGCTCCTTCAACACCTCAGACATCATTGCCAAAATCGCAGCCAACGACCTGACATCCAGGGCCAACTACGTCTATGCGCTCTGTGCCGTGCTGGGCTTGGCATCGGCATGCATTCTACTCTACGGCTTAATTCGGTCCTACAGAGCCCAGAGGCACCTGGCCTGGCTGGACTCCCTGCTCTGGGCCTTTTCCAGCTCCCAGCTCCTTCTCTTGCTCCTCTCCCTCTCTTCCGTAGCACACCGGCCCGGCTACCTGGTGACCACACATGTCGGCTGTGCTGCGCTCGCCTTCACCGTCAACATGGCATCCCTCTGCGGGCTGTTGCTCCTGGTGTTCATGGGATACGCCCTGACCTTCGACACCCCAACTCACGCCCTGCTGAAGAGGCCTGGGGTCTGTGTGGCTCTGGTAGTTCTGGTTTCTATCCTGTGCTCCTTGGTGCTGGCCACACTAAGAGGCCCCTCCAATGAACTGCATTTGGAGGGCATATGTATTATAGACCCAACTGAGTCAGGAAGGTCTTATGCCATGGCGAAGCTCTGTCTAGGGTTCCTAATTCCCTACCTCCTCCTGCTGGGGCTCCTGATAGGCGGCTGCGTCCGTCAATGGAAATCCAGCAGCCGGTTCCTCTCCGGATCAGAGGAAGGTCCGGTGTTCCTGGCAGTGGCTGTGGTGATATTTGTATGTCAGCTATTCCATGGCATTGTGCTGGTGAGGGGGGCAGGGATGCAGCAGGCTGGTGATTTCAGCTATCACGAGAGGGCGTTCATGCATGTGTCCGAGGTTGTGATGTTCTCTGGGAGTTGTGTGTGTCTAGTGCTAGTGCTCCTGCTGCATAGGCCGTGCAGGGAGAGCCTTCTGGAGGTGACCAGGCAGCTCCGCGACTGCTGCCGGGGCCTGGGGGGCCGACAGACCCACAGACACATCATGGCCCCCCATATTGAGATCACTGACACTCAGGATTATAACCTTTAGGTCAATAACCATCTCAGTCATTCTGGATTCAGGAGTTGTATGCCTTTTTTAAGACCGCCAAATCTATCCTTATAAACATTGATTCATATATATTAGAAGCTGACAGCAGATAACTGAAAAGCTAGGCTACATTCTGGAAGTTTAGTTGCTGAACGTTTACATTTAATTTTGGCTTGAATTTGAAGACTGTAAATAGTGTTATTCAGAAAGTTGAGGTTTCCAATGTACTTTTTTGTATTTTTCCAATGTAATGATTATAATGTTATTTCATGTATGGTCAGCGTACTGTTACTTCACCAATCAACTGACATTTGTTTATGAAAACTGTTTTTCTGCGAATCGAATGATTTCATTGGTGACTTTTGCAATAGGAGGATAGTGAAATTGTAAACAAAGAAGAGTAAAACGAAGTTGTGCAATGACAAATAAACCAAGAACAATCATTGGCCAGACTATTTCTACTAATTCAACTGACATTATGTGCTACTGTTTATACACTTGCTATTTGACACACCCCCTCTTCCAAGAAACAGACAGTGGCTTTGTTTGCATAAACATGTTTTACACAAAAACCCATTCAAACTCAATGTCACAATATGACGACTGAATAGTGGGAAAACACCTTACATAGGAAATACAGTGCATTCGGAAAGTATCCAGACCTTCCTTTTTACCACATTTTGTTACATCACAGCTTTATTCTAAAATGGATTCAATTATATTTTTTCATCCTCAATCTACACACAATGCCTCATAATGACAAAGCAAAAACAGGTTTTAGACATTTTTTGCAAATGTATTACAAATATAAAACTGAAATAGCTGATTTACATTAGTATTCAGACCCTTTGGTATAAAGCCTCGAAATTGAGCTCAGGTACATCCTGTTTCCATTGATCATCCTTGAGATGTTTCTACAACTTGTTTGGAGTCCACCTGTGGTAAATTAGACACACCTGTCTATATAAGGTCCCACAGTTGAGAGTGCATGTCAGAGCATCGGCTGTGCTGCGCTCGCCTTCAGCAACGATGCCATGAGGTCGAAGGAATTGTCCATAGACCTCCGAGACAGGATTGTGTCGAGGCACAGATCTGGGGAAAGGTACCAAAAAATGGCTGCAGCATTGAAGGTCCCCAAGAACACAGTGGCCTCCATCATTCTTGAACCAAGACTCTTCCTTGAGCTGGCCACCGGGCCAAACTGAGCAATCGGGGTAGAAGGGCCTTGGTCAGGGAAGTGACCAAGAACTCAATGATCACTCTGACAGAGCTCCAGAGGTCCTCTGAGGAGATGGAAGAACATTCCAGAAGGACAACCATCTCTGCAGAATTCCACCAATCAGGCCTTTATGGTAGAGTGGCCAGATAGAAAAAGGCACATGACAGCCTGCTTGGAGTCTGTCAAAAGGCACCTAAAGGACTCTCAGACCATGAGAAACAAGATTCTCTGGTCTGATGAAACCAAGATTGAACACTTTGGCCTGAATGCCAAGCGTCACATCTGGAGGAAACCTGGCACCATCCCTAAGGTGAAGTATGGTGATGGCAGCATCATGCTGTGGGGATGTTTTCAGCAGCAGGGACTGGGAGACTAGTCAGGATTGAGGGAAAGATGAACAGAGCACAGTACAGAGAGCTCCTTGATGAAAACCTGCTCCAGAAAGCTCAGGACCTCAGACTGGTGCGAAGATTCACTTTCCAACAGCACAACAACCCTAAGCACACAGCCAAGACAATACAGGAGTGGCTTCGGGACAAGTCTCAATGTCCTTGAGTGGCCAAGCCAGAGCCCGGACTTGAACCCAATCAAACATCTCTGGAGAGACCTGAAAATAGCTGTGCAGCGACACTCCCTGACAGAGCTTGAGAGGATCTGCAGATAAGAGGATCTGCAGGAAAAAGCCTTATTTTAGAATAAGGCTGTAAAATAACAAAATGTGGAAAAATTCAAGGAGTCTGAATACTTTCCGAATGTACTCTATTTACTAACGGAATGTACTAAAGAGAAGCTTGCCAAACATTGGTATACGTTTATTTTGGACTGGATATAGTTCATGCATCCTATGGTAGCAATCAGTAGTGTGATGAAGAAAATGTCATCTGAAAAAGGAGTGACAAACTCAGATATACTGAAATAGAGATCTCACAGTGAAAACATGTCCTTAAGTTGTTGAGTTGAGTAGGTGATGGCGTAACTTTATATAGGGGAGAGTGGGGTAAGTTGAGCCAAAGAGTTAATTGAGCCATGCCTTGTTTCTAGGAAGCCATACACAAAACGGAGTCTGAAGGAAGAAACCACATGGATAGAGGTAAGCAAGTTAGGTCCAAAATGATTTTCAGAAAGTCAAATTAATTGGTGTTATGGGTTTCATGATGCTTGTATCCTAAACCAAAGTAGAATGTTTTATAACATCAGTTAAGGTCTCCATAAGCTACAAGGTAGCCTAGTGGTTAGAGCATTGGGCCAGTAATTGAAAGGTTGCTAGATCGAATCCCCGAGCTGACAAGGTAAAAGGCTGTCATTCTGCCCCTGAACAAGGCAGTTAACTCACTGTTCCTAGGCCGTCATTGTAAATACGAATGTTCTTAACTGACTTGCCTAGTTAAATAAAAAAATTAAAAATATGAGGTTCTAAGCCTAGCATGAAAGTGCATTCTTGTAGCTGTGTGGGTTAATTATAGTATAACATTTTGCCTTGCGGTAAGTTGAGCCAATGGTCACCATACCCCACACTAATGATACAATTTTGTCCGTTTTATTACACACTATGTGTGTCATGGAGTGTCATGGATATGAACAAAAAAAATATTGTGCATTTTTATTGTTACAGAGCAGACGTCATCATGCCCTATGTATACAAACGTAAAACAAGCTAAAGTCTAGCCCCCTTTGTGGTTCTTGAGAGAGCAGCTAAGGAAGTGAGAGAAGGGAAAAAGTACATTCAAGTAGCAGAAAAGGGATACAATTTTTAACTGAATGACACTGAAGAGGTACGTTGACAAAAAAGAAAATGAACATGCACCTGTGAGAAAGAGGATATGAGTGTAGCAGAGGCGCACAGGGTATTATCTGATCTAACTGACCGGTTTTGTGGGCTTATTCGTCTCAAACGCAGAGAACTTGAATTGGCACCCGAATTGGCACATCGAAATAACATCCATGTCCCAGACAACAGGTGAAGAAATGGAAGGGTAAGTGAAATTGAACATAAATGTATGCCTACATTCAGATATAGATCTAAGATATACAATATACCACACCATTCCACAAATTAAACTTTGACCTACCACTACCATCACCCACTGTCACAGACAACCATCATCCATTTACCCCAAGGTGGCTCAACTTACCCTGTCCCTATGCCCAACTTACCCCATACTCAACGAGACCCCTTATCAGACAAGCTATGTTTCCAAAACTGTTATGTTTATATGAAATCGTATTATTTTCAGGGATACACAACATCCTGAAATATATGTAGATATCTTTGTTAGAAATAACACTATATTTCCCTTGACGTTGTGACGCTGAAAGTAAAAAATGTCTCAACATACCCTACTCTCCACCACAGCATTCCAGTTCTGCCATCCATCTTGTTTTGTGTAAATATGAGGCCATTTCCAGAGTTTCCCCATAAGTTACCCATACCCAGTGACTCCCTTATTTATATATTTGAACATTATACATAATGACACACCCTTCATGCATGGATGATTATACTTGAATAAAAATTCCTTGCATAGAGCAAAAACAGTGAAATGGTGTGAAAAATCATTAAGAAGCAGTCTCAGGTAACAGAAAACAATAGAGAAGACCGGCTATAGCTGAGGACAACAGCAGAGAGAGAGAGAAGACTGTTTGCATACATCTCTATCTTACGCTGAGGAGCGGGTGACGTCAAATGACTTGGAAGATGAGCCAATAAGGAAAGTCTACACAGCCTCAGTCGAAGGAAGCGAATGAGAATTGATTGGTGATGGATGTTAAACCTCTCCACTGAGAAAGATCTGGACATGAGCAATACATTCTGGTAATGAAAACAACACAGGAAGTCAACAATGTAAGTTTGCTTTTCCTCTTACCTCACCCTCTAAAGGGCAAGGGCTTCAGACTGACTTAAGAGTGAGTCACTCGAGCTCTTAAGTTATGACAAGAGAGACAACAGGGGAAGAAAAATCCATAGTTTAGCTAACGCCAGAAAGCCAATAAGTATTTAGCTGATCATGTTAAAATACTCTGTTCAAGTTGTCTTCAGTATAGAAGATGTTTGGTCTTTTTCAGGCTGCAAGGCGAGAATAACTTTATCTTATACGGTAACGATATTGCCATAGAAATGTCCTCATCAGCCACTGAACAGGTAGTGTGCGGTTTCAGTTACCTTTGTTCCAAAATGTTTACTACTGCATTATTTTCATGCGTTCATTTATGGTAGTTCACACATCCGCAAGGACAAAGGACAAATCTTCTCAGATAAATAATAATAATAATAATTATTATTTTTGTTGTTGTTGCTTAAACCAACTGAAGGGCACTGAAACTACTGCACTTTTGAAGCTAGGAGCACAAGCATTTCGCTAAACCCGCAATAACATCTGATAAATATGTGTATGTGACCAATAAAATTTGATTTGAGTTATTTGATTTGACCCATTTAATTATTTATCCCCTTCCTAGCACCGTGAGTGAGCCATCAACCCTTCAACCTGAACCAAGAGAGTGTGTTTCTAAAAAGCACTTTGTGACTATTTGTGTCCAAACGCCAACACACCATCGAGTGAGAAACAAAGAGACTATCAGCAGTGGTTATTATTGATGTGGGATTTTTACCTGGAAACAACTCCTTGATACCCCGTTGTAAATTACAAAATTACAACTTGGAGCTAGAGTTCAACTGCAGGCTCAAAATGACAGCTTGTAACATTTGACACAGACAGACACCAGACCAGACAATGACATGGAGGTGCGCATGTACATGGACTACCCCGTTGCGATTTATAGCAACGTCACAGAGCAGTTGAATGGCTCCTCAGCCACCTCCTCTGGGCTGGCGGGAGAGGAACCTGACCCCCACCAGCATTACACCATCAGCGTCTTCCTCTCCTGCCTCTACACCATCTTCCTTTTCCCCGTGGGCTTCATCGGGAACGTCCTCATCCTGGCCGTCAACCTGAGCCACAGGGGCCGCATGACCGCCCCCGACCTTTACTTTGTCAACCTGGCAGCTGCCGACCTGGTCCTGGTGGCTGACTCCCTGATCGAGGTGTTCAACCTTAGCGAGCACTACTATGACATGGCTGCCCTGTGCACCTTCATGGCCCTGTTCCTGCAGGTCAACATGTACAGCAGCGTCTTCTTCTTGACCTGGATGAGCTTCGACCGGTTTGTGGTGCTGGCGGGCTCAATGCGTCTGGGCAGGAGCATGCCCCGGGCCCGTCTGACCTGCTGCCTGATCTGGGTGACCTCCGCCCTGCTCACCCTGCTGCCCTTCACCGTGGCCCAGGTGCAGCACGCTGGGGAGCTCCACTTCTGCTTTGCGAACGTATCCCAGATCCAGTGGCTGGAGGTTACGCTGGGCTTCCTGCTGCCATTCTGCGTGCTGGGCCTCTGCTACTGGAGGATCACCCTGGTTCTGGTGAGCGCTCAAAGGGAGCACAGTGGGCTGCAGCGGCGGCCACAGAAGCGGAAGGCTCTGAGGATGATTTCTGCGGCCGTGTTGGTGTTCTTCGCCTGCTGGTTGCCGCAGAACATGTTTGTCAGCGTGCACCTGCTGAGAGGCGATGTGGATGGAACGCTGTGGCATGACTACCCTCTGACGGCCCACATTGTCAACCTGGCTGCCTTCTCCAACAGCTGCCTCAACCCACTGGTCTACAGCTTCCTGGGGGAGACCTTCCAGGACAAGCTAAGGAGCTTTATCAAGGAAAACATCAGCTGGGCCAAGTTAGACAGCTCCTGCTGGAGTATCTAGCCCCTCTGGCCTACCCACTGCAAGCTCCTGCCCCCGTCCCAAACTTAAAAGTACCAGTCCCACCACACAACCTCTCCAAAGCTCCTGCTGCCTCTACAAACCAGCCATCCATCCTTCAAATCAAAACTCACCAACATACGTGTGCCCTGGACAGCTAAGTGGTGTGTCAGATTTAAATCACTTTCTGACCTCACCCCTTTTGACTTCAACAAATCTTTCCATAGATAGTTTTGTGTATAAATAGTGTATGTGGACACCCCTTCAAATATGTGGATTCGGCTATTTCAGCCACACCATAGCTGACAGGTGTATAAAATCAGGCACACAGCCATGCAATCTCTATAGACAAACATTGGCAGTAGAATGGCCTTACTGAAGAGCTCAGTGACTTTCAACGTGGCACTGTCATAGGATGCCACCTTTCCAACAAGTCAGTTGGTCAAATGTTTGTCCTGCTAGAACTGCCCCAGTCAACTGTACGTGCTGTTATTGTGAAGTGGAAACGTCTAGGAGCAACAACGGCTTAGCCGCAAAGTGGTAGGCCAAACAAGCTCACAGAACGGGACCACCGAGTGCTGAAGTGCGTAGCATGTAAAAATCGTCTGTCATCGGTTGCAACACTCACTACCGAGTTCCAAACTGCCTCGGGAAGCAACGTCAGCACAAGAAATGTTCGTCGGGAGCTTCATGAAATGTGTTTCCATGGCCGAGCAGCAGCACGAATCTGTGCTTCCAACATTGTGGCAACAGTTTGAGGAAAGATCTTTCCTATTTCAGATTGATAATGCCCCCCTGCGCAAAGCAAGGTCCATACAGAAATGGTTTGTTGAGATCTGTGTGGAAGAACTTGACTGGCCTGCACAGAGCCCTGACCTCAACCCAATCAAACACCTTTGGGATGAATTGGAACGCCAACTGCTTGCCAGGCCTGAGTTCAGTGCCCGAACTCACTGCTGCTCTTGTGGCTGAATGGAAGCAAATCCCTGCAGCAATGTTCCAACATCTAGTGGAAAGCCTTTCCAGGAGAGTGGAGGCTGTTATAACCATGATTTTGGAATGAGATATTCGACGAGCAGGTGTCCTCATACTTTTGGTCATGTAGTGTATTGCCTAAGGTAGAAGTGGTCAGAAAGTGTCTTTTTGGACCTGAATGCTCAAAGTTGACCCATTTTGCATACCCCACCCTACCATGAGACATCCATGTCTTCATCACTGGAAAAGATCAATGGTTGAGCTTTCAAAAGCTTACAAACTTTTTTCTTGAAACACTTATTTTATTTATTGTCATTTTAAACTTTAACATCTAAAAAAAAAAGCTTAAACTCTGATTTTCTTCATTGTCTCATATTTTATATCTTAGACCCTATTTTAGTTCATCTGAGGTGTTTGTTGTGCCCACCATCGTTTGAGACAGCATACTCTTGAATATAAGGGTGGGTGTCATTTCAATCATTGAAATATAAAATGAATGGACATTTAGAACTTCCAATTACTACCACAAAGATGGGTGCCAGTCCACCCATTGTCAAATGTCTACTTAAATGGAAATGTATATTCTATTATCTTTATTTCTATGATTCCAACGGGTTTCCTAGAGAAGATTGAAGGTGTAATTTAAAACTGATATTCCCATTCAAATAAACATTATCTGATGTGTGGACCTCCAACCATCTTTGTGCTACCATTCGAAAGTAAAAATGTTTCAATTGTATTCCAATTTTAGTACGTTTATCAGCCAAAACATGACACCCACCACCCTGTATTAAAGGGCATGCTGTGTCTCAACTGATGACGAGCACAACACAAGTACCTCAGATGATGTAAAATAGGGTCTATGCTACAACATAAGCAAAATGAGAAACAGAGTGTTCAGATAATTGCATAATTATAAAAATATATATTTCTGACCACTTCCATGGACAAATGTGTGTAGAAAGCTTTGTGTGTGTGTGTGTGCCCCATCTAATGGTGACACCATACAAAAATGTTTCTGTAAATTAAATGAATAAAGCAAGAATATATAGCAGTTTTACCTCAGTAGTTTTGTTTTTCTTCTTCCGCTTATTTTCCTTCTGTGCATCATCTGCTGGTTGTTTGTGTTTCTTTGAATTTCTCCCCACGTCTGAAGTGTTCTTTGACACAGTGGGGACTGGTATAGGAGCCTCCTATGAAAGTGCAAGACCTTATTTAATATCTCATCATGATGAGCTCAGCTTACAAGAAATGTCATGACATAGGCCACTTTGCAATCTTTTTTATTTATTTTTTTATCCCCATATTACTGTTACCAGACTTGCCTCAATGGAAGTATTTTTCCTTTTCTTTTTCACTTTGCTTTCCATCTTTTCATCAATGCAGACATCTCTCTCATTTGAATTCAACTTCTTCCTTTTGGACCCACTTCTTTTGGGTTCTGACTCGCATGATTTACTCTTTGCCATGATAACCAACTTGTTCCTGAAACATAATTGCATAGTTAGCTAGCTTCACAGTACAGTGTTGGACAATGGACATACTGACATATCTGTCAAGGTAAAAGTCATGACTCTCATATGACGTTCAGCTACAATTTTACTTTGAAAATTAGCTCATTATTACTAGCTATGATACTTGCACTGACTAGTTAGCTAGCTATAGTAACGTTAGCTATCAACAATGCTAGTTACACCACACTAACGTTATGAGCTTGCCATTTCCTTTCCAGCATCTTTGACATGCTTTATTGTTTCATGTTAGCAAAAATGACGGCAGGTTACATTCAAAAGATTTTAATAACCTACTAATAAGAATAAACTTACTGTAACAGAATAACTGTAATCGCTTTGATCTCAGCAGCACGAACACCAACATGCGTTATGTGAATCAGGAAGTGTTGTCGCTTAGCTTGATGTGATTGGTCAGATAGTCAGTTCGGTGATTGGTGACTTGAGATTAGTGCGTTCCTACGTGTGCTGGGACTTGTAGTCTCAAGGTGAATGCTCTTGCAATTTCAATAGATGTCGGTAGATGACAATATTGTCCAACATTTTATGCAAGCACAGTATATTGCATTTTTTATCTTTAGCATTTAGGATTATAGAATAAAAATCAAAGAAATCTTCCTCTCGAACATCTCGCAAACTCCTTTCTTGACGGACACAATTCATTGCACAACAAAATCAAAGATGTATTATAACTAACCCAGGATAGACCAAAGCCTGTCGTTTCCTATGGGAGTTGGGCAGAGCCAACCAAGAGCTCGCGTTCATTTGCATATTTCCGATAGGGAACGCCTACCTTGTGAAGTGCGCGTGTGCAATAACTCAATTCGCCCTTGCTCTCCTAGACAACGGCATTTATTTATTTATTTATTTTGCAAAGGGTAAAGTCTACAACACGCAGTTCAGTCTCGCGCCATCTTCTCCCACTGCCGGTTACTGGGCTTCCTGTCATCACCATATTTGGTAGTGAGTGGAAACGCCAGCCGGATGCTTCACATTTATACATCCGGTTAAATATCTGGCTCATTGTTATACGTGTGACGAAATGTTACATGACCTGCTTCGAACTGAGGATTTTGCCCTGACATGACCATTCTTCAAAATGTCGAGAACAGGACGTGTTTTATCTAGTTTGTCACACTATTCTCTGTGTCGTGGGATTGTGATTGATGGTATCAAGACAAAGCTGAGGTATGTACAATATGAGAAATATAGCCAGATAGCTATTTATGTTCACTTTCATGGACAGTGAGTGGTTCAATGACGAGTCAAACCTGACTGAGGCAAGATAGCAAAGTAGTACACATTTGGTTCAGGTTCGAAAATCATCACTCGCATGACTGTTCCCAATGTACTGTCACTGGTTATTTGACCTTCCGATTTGACTTGGGAGCATTATTCGAGCTTCCGGCACCTCACATTTGATCAGTTAGGAGTGACTTACGCATTAGTTAACAGGGATTGCTAGTTATCTACATTTCCTGCGGTCAGATATGAAGCTACTCATGATCACATATCTGAACCTTTTTCAAATATGAAAAGGAAAAAGATTACATGATTGCTAAACAGTTTGTGCGTTGTAGCCAAAAGATGCTAGAATGCACAGGCCAGCTTCCAAAATACATCAACAGGTGGCACTATTGTATTGAATTCCATTTATTGATATGTTTTAACAGTTGTTACTTTGGCTATTTAAGTGTTTTTGTAGATTGTAAAAAGATTGCTTTCTTTTTCTTTTGAGATTGAACCATATACGGACCCTCTGCTTGACCTCCCATTGCCTGGCTAAGTCAAAGAAACCAGCAGATGAGGATGACGAGGAGTTTAGTCAACCCATCAAGTTCTCTAGCAGTAAAGCCAGTCACAAGACTTGGAATGTAGACCAGTCCCTGGGAAGCAAGTATCAGCGGCCGTGGTGGAAAGTCCTCCCTATCAGTCTCTTAGGGGTGAGCTTCTTGCTGTGGTGCGCACTGAGGGGCGAGACGGTTATTGATGAACAGCTTGAGAAGAATCTCTATGAACAGTTACCTGGCTTACTCTCAGATGAAGAACAAAGCAAATCTGGATAATATTGTGCAATTAAATAAATGTATAATTTAAGGCTATTTATTTTAGCTAGATTAGGCCATGTCTATGGCATGCACAATTGGTGTATGCTTCTAGGCCGATGAGCAATGTTCATAAGATGTAATGTAATGCTCTGGCTATTGTCCACCTGTGTCCATAAGTGCAGAGGCTGAAGAGTTATGGTCCAAAATCCAATTGTCATTACATTGTTCACCATCAAGATTTAGACTATGTATGATCAACATTTAGTTGTCAGAATAGTGTGAAGGTAACATTGATGCAGTTTATACAAAATGGCAGGGGCCATTACCTAGCATCTGCAGGATGACATGTACACTAAGGAAATCTGAGTGAAACTAACCAAGTTGCGTTACATTGAATGATGTTTTGCAGATGCAGTAATGAAATTATAGTTTAATGTATTTGAAGCAATGCCTTTAGTAGAGTCACTTGTTTTAACCTCTGGTTTTGAAATGTTCTTTGACTGAGCATGTTTGCTTTGTATAAGTAATTTTGCATGAATTAAAATGGCCTCAATTTAGTCGTAACTACCGGTTTAGGTATACATATCCATCCAATTGGCGACAGATTTGTGCAATTATTCTAAAATCTGCATTTTCCCCCACCCGAAAATTTCCTAAATTATTTGAGTAAAATGCAAAACGCCACAGCGTTTTGGCGTTCAAGCTTCCACATACCAAAACGTTCAGCGTTTCCATCACATTTTCAGCTGATGATTTTGTCAAACATGCTCGCCAATAATGGAAAGGTAGGCTATGGACAGGGTTGGGGAGTAACGGAAACTTGTTACATTAACAGTGAAAATATTGTAATCAGATACTTTTTAAAATCTAGATTACTTCGAGAATTACTTTAAAATTCAGAAAGGATGTTTGCAAAAACCTTCTCAATTACATTTAAATCAGCATCGAAAAAAGACGCACATTTTAATTTGTTCCACCTGAGAGTCTGACCACTACCACACCAAATGTGTTAACTCGCGGGAAATGAGCAGGAATATGCATTTGTAGGCTACAGTCCAATGTGTCTTCCGATGGTGCGACTGCTGTCGGCATCCAAAGATTATCCAACTTGAATTAACGCTTGGAGGTAAGGATGACCGGTGCAGTCGAAGGCTATGCGGATATCACTTGATCTCTTAAAGCATTGATAAAGCATTGATGTGAAGCACACTGATGCACTCATTTAGCTATTTGCGCCTTAAGGATTGTGTTTGGCGGTTCACAAATCTAAATGTGTATTTGAACCCAATAATGGTTGAATGCAATCACTTTGAACTGCATCTCGTTTTTTAAACCAGTGGACAGCCAGTGACAAAAAGCGCTCTTGCAACAGCTGAATAGTGCTGATCCCAGCATATTGAGGCTTCTATTGCTCAAATTCATGCAGATAAATTCCATAGGCCTAATGGACATGCTGGCACACGAGATTTAAAGGGGCTGTAGTTGCGACATCCATTGATTCTTGATAATTTCTTCATGGGCCCAGTTTAACTGGTACTCAACCTAAAATAAGCTTGTTTTCAATGTTGGTAAACATTGAATGTATAGCCTCAATTAATGCTGATATCATGGTCAGTCCATCCATAGCTCTGTCTAATCTGAGAATGGATCATTTCCAGGGCCATCCCTCAGCTTTCTACCGAAGAGCCTGGGCGTCCATTGTATGGTTTAATTTGTGTATTTGACATTTATACAGTTGCATATTGTCAAGAATAAAGCCTTGCAACCAAAAAGGCATACATTATGCCTATAGAAAGTGGCATTCATTTCACATGAAACAATTCATAATTTGCCTGTAACCTCAATGCTTTCCGACATCGTAATTTACATAGCATATCGCATGACGAGGTTTACAGCAACGTGGTTTTACTTTACGCATAGAGTTCACAGCAGTTGTGCAAGTCTTCAGCCCAACCGAATGAAGTCATTGAAAGCAAATTAAGCCGTTCTTTTCATGAGTTCTAGTCTTCACGGCAAGTTTCGTATTAGCATATTTTACTTTTGGTTTTGTACACGCGTCAAACCGATGCAAGTTTTTGGTTATGGAACATCTCAGCGGTTGAGATGGTACAATGATTCTCGACACTTGTTTTTTCTAAACAGACAGGCGAATTTAATTTCAGCAACAGAATTAACTTTGCCACTCATGGCTAATATCTACTATGCCTCATGCAAGGCCAAGAAAGTATACACTGTCAGCCCAGAATGTCCATAAAGGAAGAGGGGGTAATAAACCAAACATTGTAAACATGAGGTAGTGGAAAGTTTATTTACAACAAATGGCCATAATGAGATTAAAAACAGTTCTACTCCACATGACTCATGCGCATTACAAGATGACCTGAAGGTATCAACCATTTCTAAAATACACTTTCAAAACCTGAGAGGTTAGGAATGTTTGGCAAGAAACTTGCTACTTCTGTACTATAAATCACAAGCCTTTATCCTACCAATGAGACATTACAAAATTAATTGAAACTAGTACACTTCAGCGAAAACAGCCCCAACCATGCCCGCCCACCTAGTTACCCTCCAAAAAAGAAACAAAAAGTGTTCATATTATGCACGCTTCGCCTCGGATTCGCCTGGCCAGCTGAATGTCTTTGGGCATGATGGTGACCCTCTTGGCATGGATGGCACACAGGTTGGTGTCCTCAAACAGGCCAACAAGGTATGCCTCACTGGCTTCCTGTATTGGGAGAAATCAAGCATTTCTCAGAAAACCAACAATTTAATTAGGTGTCATTACATCTTAAAGGGATACTTGGATTTTGGTAGTGGGGCTCTTTAATGCCCCAGAGTCAGATGAATTTCTGGATACTATTTTTATGTCTGTCCAGTATGAAGGAATTAAGAGTTTTGCAAGTCAATGCTAACTAGCCTTAGTTCAATGACTATAAGTCTATGGTATCGGCTAGTATGCTCCCGAAGTATCCCTTTAAGTGCAGCAGCAAAACATTACATCAGTTACACGGGACACAGTTGGACGTAAGGCCACTCTGGCTCCACTTTGGTTGGTCCAATGTTGCTTTAACAGGTAATTATTGAATCAGCTAAATTAGAACCCATGTGACATCACCTAACAAAATCTATCTGTTCCAATACAAATCATAAAGTCAACTTGCCTGCAGAGCACCAATGGCTGCACTCTGGAACCGGAGGTCGGTCTTGAAGTCCTGGGCAATTTCACGGACCAGACGCTGGAAGGGCAGCTTCCTGATCAGCAGCTCAGTGGATTTCTGGTACCTACGGATTTCTCTCAGAGCCACTGTACCTGGCCTACACAAAACACATTAACATCAGTGTCTGCAGGCCAGTCAAAACATTTGCCCAGAAGTCCAACATTGCAGAAAATTGAAAAAGGTCCAGTTGAAAAGCGTTACCTGTATCTGTGAGGCTTCTTCACACCGCCAGTAGATGGTGCGCTTTTCCTTGCAGCCTTGGTGGCCAGCTGTTTCCTGGGCGCTTTTCCGCCAGTGGATTTACGGGCGGTCTGCTTAGTACGTGCCATGGCTCGCTTGACTTCTGAAAATATATCAAATTCAAATGTGTAAGGAACCGGGTGGCATTACTATTAAAGTAAGCGCAAACTGTTCCTTAGTCATATTTACTGAAGGCCAGCAAACTGACTCGTTGAGACCTGGCTAGTGTGGCTGCACTAGATTGCAGTAATGGTAAATAGTTATCAGTTGGCATGTACCTAAAGTCAATACCGACAATAGGCTAATATTAGCTTCATACGGGCCTTATGCTAACAACGCCAAGGTAGCAAGTGCAGTTTGTGGGAGACGGCAGCCATAAGAAAATAAGCCACCAAAATGACAAAGCGATAATGGCATTGTGTAGTTTGATAATAACGTTTGCTGTGGAAATATAATTGGAATCGTGTGGAATAACTAGATATCCACTTGATAACTGACAAGTCGGCTGGCCAGGAACAGGACATGGTTGAACACACTGGATGCAGCCAGGGCGCCAACTATCTGAACCAGTGGCGGGTCAATTGAAACTAACGTTAGCTATTCTAACTAGACACTTTACATACCCTACTAACGTTACCCACAGCTTGGTACTAAAACTAGCATCCAAATCAGTAACAAACTAAACAATCTAACAGTAGTAACAGTTGTAGTAAGGCAAACCAAACAGAACGTTAGTTAAGAAATGTGCGAACCAACTACTGTTAAGTCATATTCAAGCCACCATTACGCGGCTTGTAACCTACACGTTTCGTTTATCCTCAAAGATGCCAGGCAGCTGCCCATTTTGTAACATGGCGCCTACACCGAGGAATCATATTCCCATTGCCACACAATGGCCTTCAAGGCCTGACTGAGGTAACAGTTACCTTACTCAGCGAAAATGGTAGAACGTACAGCACAATCAAAACGAATCGCTTGTATGTCGCAAATCGTAAACATTACTAAACACGTTATGCTAGGTGGGTACTGTAGTTAACTGCCTAGACAACCTACAGTTCTGTTTTACAGTAGTTAGCCAACGTTCGCTAACTACCAATACAACCTCGCTTGATAGTTTTGGCTACCTAAATAACATCGAAACGAACATTGAGCTGAACCACCACACATTTACACACCGTATTAATTTAGATAAAATCTTAACGAGCTACCTCGGTGACCAAAATAGACGTTCAAATTTTTCAAACGCTGTCTTGAACCGCTTCCGTGACTGTTCGTAAAACGGAAATGGCACATTCTATTTATACTTTTTTATGTCTGATTTGTAGACCTGCCCACAAACACCAGCAAAACGCTTTGTATTGGTCAAACCAAAATGACGCACTTCGACGCAGATTATTCTTTTCAAATTGAATCAAATTTCTAACAAGTTTATCCAAGCGAAATGTGATACTATTTTAATGATAAATAACATACCGGTAAATAAATACAATCCAACACTTTATTTAATTTTCAATCTAGAAAGTGGCATCTGGCAACAACAAAAACATGAAAAGCGGAACCAAAAGTATTTGGAAACTTTGCCCGGTAGGAAAAACGATGGACGTGTACTCAAAAGTCTGCCAGACAATTTTATTTGGTTGCTTGAACTAGCGTTGTGAATCTTTTCAAAGGTGAGCATAAAGGCCTTTTCTCACCAGGTCAGTTAAAAAAAATCTATACGAGCGCGTCTTGTTTATGACGTCATTCACACCAATTGCGAAATATTGTCCTGCCGCAATCATTTATTCGAAACAGGTTCGGTTTTGTTATATCATTAGCCTACATCTTAATAAACAACAATTCGTACATAAAACGCTACAGACTTGGTAAGAAAGGGCCTTAAGGGTGCAAAAACAATACTTTGATCATCCGCTAGTGACACTTTATGTCATGTTCAGCTATGTCATGATGTCATGTTCAACTTTGGCATAATCTTTTTGCAGCAATCTACATCTCATTTGAGCGAAACAGAAGTTATATGAGTGTCTTCAGAGTAGTCATCTGAAATTAGCTGGTGCTGAATGAATCATGACAGAGCATAAGACACTGGTCACAGGTAGGACACAACAAGTCATTACAAGACATTCCTTTAAATTCTTATGCATTGTAGTCTGTTTTAATACTGTGTCTCTGCATGTGCTTGTATTTGTGTCAATGTTTTGGAGCAGACTTTGAGCCTCGAGTGAATGACACTGCCCAAGGCGAACAGAACCAACAAAGCAGAGCAGAGAAACAACTCTGGGTGCGCAGTGAAAACTCTTTCACTTTCAACTTCTTCCCTGAGGGTGCACCAGCAGCACAGGGGGTTGAAACTGCCCTCTCGGATGTGAAACACCAGTCTGCAGGATTACAGACAAAAACATCCACCACTTCTACAGAACAGGGTTCTGGTTTTGCATTCAACTTCCAAGTCCCTCTTAGTACACCAGGGGAAATGGAGAAAGAAATTAGCACACCAGTACCCTCAGGGACTGTAGCTCCGAAAGAGTCCAAAGAGGAAAAGCCTCAGGGCCAGAACACTCAACAAGTAATTAAAGCACCTGAGCCAACCACATTTTCTAAAGCCAAGAAAAATAAGAAATCTGGTCATAAGAAAAAAACCAGTGAAGGACAGCAAAAACAGATGACAAACTTGACAGACACAGAAGGGGCTTGTGGGGAGGATGGCACAATTCTGGTGGGTGATGGTGTTGTTTGAATTGAGTATTTAAATTTGATTCAGTGTGGCTGGTGTAGTATATCAGTTCAACTTTTGGTTGTATTTTTCAGACAACAGAACAGCAGCTGAAAAGAGAGCTGGACTGGTGCATTGAGCAGCTGGAACTGGGCATGGCTACTCTGAAGGCTACGCCAAAGCAGAGTGGGTGTAGTTTAGACTCTAGAATCCAGTTGCTCTCTGAAATGTACAATAAACAAAACATTTAAATGTGAGATGTTCAAACAGTGAATAAGTAGATTGTTATGAGATGCATAAAAAATTTGATGTGGGATTATATCTTGAGTCTTTTCTGTCTGTAGAGGAGGAGGCCTCTCGTGCCCTTAAGACGCTGCGCAGCTCCAAAGCCCCCCTGGCCAAGAAGAGGCAGGTGATGAGGGCCATGTCTGGAGACTACAGGAAGAAGATGGAGGAGGAGAAGCACAAGCAGTTCAAACTAATTCAGGCTGGTGAGTGGTGTGAGAGACAAAGTCGGATATGAGTACAAATCACAATTTATTGGTCACATACACCTATTTAGCAGGCGTTATTGCAGGTGTATTGGAATCATTGTGTTCCTAGCACCAACAGTGCAGTAATATCTAACGATACAGCAAGACACATAGAAGTTAACATTTAAACAGGCTTGAAGTGGAAAAAAATAAACATGCAGTTTACACTGAAGTCAGACCAGAAATACAGCAAATGATGATATATAGAAATATGTGGCAACTAAGTATTTATCTTTTTATCTTTCAGCAATGACATCGGCTCAGGTCAAAGTAGTGGCAGACCCTGCTAAGAAGTCTATTTTCCACAGGAAAGCGGAAGGTAAAACAGAGACTCTACCCTTAAAATCCAATGCAAAGAGTCAACAAGAGAATTTACAGGCACAGACTCCAAACACAAGTGTGCTGAACCAGGAGAACTCAACTTTTGTCTTCACTCCTGCTAATGAAGCATTCTGCTTTAACTTCCTCTGATTTGCTCTGGGGAAGTATTTGCTCAGGAAATCAGTCTTACTCTATAGACGAATACAAATGAAGCCATTTTTAAAGTTCTTTGCTTGAATGCTTTCCATCCAAATAATAGTTTTGGTTGATTATAATGCTATTGGTTGTGGTTTGATTAAGTATTGTAAACCTTTTGATTAATAAAATTGATTATTTGGGTAAATATCTGCATCTCGCATGAATTCATTGAAGTTACATAAATCTACGACCATCTCTACCTTTATTGAAACTGAAAGGTTAGCATTGTCCAGCAACAATGGTCTTGAGTTCAGGGGGAAGAACAACGTTACAAACGTGCCCATGGGGCAGCTTCAGTGTGTACTATTTCATGCCATAGTTTCTCTTGCTACTTATTTTGTGTATCTCTATCAATCAAATACTGTATGACTGGGGTAAATATAATGTACATGATGAGGTTTAAAAAGTCTTGACTGGGGAGAGTTTCCACAAAGCCCTGACTGTTTCTGGAGCTAGGAATCATGGGAAATGAAGTTACCCACCCAAATGTTTACTTTAAGCATTCAGTTCTCAAAGAAAAATGACTACAACTACCAGGAATATTGACTGCACAACTTTGGGCAGTCACCCGAGCAAATGTAATTGTAACACAAGCAAACAAGAGAAGTCTTGAAGACTCGGCAACTGAAGAAAAACTCAAAATAACAAGTTTTTACGGTAAGTTAAAATGCCTAAATTATTGCTGAATGTAACTGTTGTTTCTTCTGTCCAACAGCTCCGTTACTTTATGCGTGTGAGTCTATATTAAAATTGCTAGCTAACTAACTAGCTAGTTAGCTGTTGTTAGCCCCATCCAAAAGGGCTACACATTTTCTTTGCCTGTTTTCTTAGCTAGCTACATGACAATGACAGAAGAGATAGCTACAACACATACAGTATGGGACCAGGCCAAAGTTTGCTGGCTAGAAAACATTTCTCCATGGCATTCTTTCTAAATTGGGTATCTTGTGTGCAGGTTACAGCGGTGCAGTGGGAGCTTGCCTGGTCTGGGCTCAGAATGTCGGAGTTGAGCGATGAGGCGAGTGAATCGGAGCAGTTTGGTGTCAGCCTCTCCCTGTGGCTAGGGGACATTAACACTTTAGTACGACCTGAGGAATTGGATGTACCCCTCGACCTCCACACCGCCTGCTCTATTGGCCAGTATGATGTAGTATCAGAGTGTATTAAAAAGTGAGTACCTCATAAATTGTGTGTGTGTGTGTGTGTGTGTGTGTGTGTGTGTGTGTGTGTGTGTGTGTGTGTGTGTGTGTGTGTGTGTGAGTGAGTGAGTGAGAGAGACTGGATGCTTCTCAACTCTCATTGATAGTAATGTACTGCTATGTTTTTTTAGAGGGGAGGTGAACTTGGACAGCAAGAACATTGGTGGCTGGACTCCCCTGATGTATTCCTCATATATTGGGCATGACAACATTGCTAATCTTTTGCTGGAGGCTGGAGTGAACGTTAATGCCACCACTGGCAAAGGTTTGACACCCCTCATGCTGGCAGCAAGCTGTGGGAATGAAAGCATTGCATACTTCCTAATGCAGGTCAGATTTACTTTTCTGAATAAAAAATTGTTCACATTTTCACCTCAAATAAACCTCAGTTTAGGTTTAATTTTAATGTAATGGGTGGTGGTGGTGTTATTGTACATTATGAAACAATTTCCTAGTTGTTTTATCTCCCAAAAGCAAGGTGCTGAGTTGGAGCTGAAGGACTCTCGAGGCTGGACAGCCCTGTACCACTGCACCAGCACTGGCCACCAGCAGATGGTGAAGTTCCTGCTGGACAACAATGCCAATGTCAATGTGAAGTGAGTATTGTCAGTCAAATTAATACAACCACAACAATCTATGTCCCACTATTCAATCATGAGGTGTGTAATGACACGTTTCTCACCTGCAGAGAGCCAGGGTCTGGCTTCACTCCGCTGATGGAGGCTGCTGCTTCTGGACATGAAATCATTGTACAATGCCTCCTTGACCATGTGAGTAGGTTTTTGTTTGCTAGTATTTACAGTACTGTCATTTCCATATGTTAGTCTCAAAAACGTACCTGATGCAAATCTGGTAAAGGGGTACTAAACCTAGTTTGTATATGATAACTCTTGTCTCAGGGTGTCAAAGTAGATGAGCGGAATGCCAAAGGAGAGACCGCCCGTGCCCTGGCTATGATGTATGGCCACACAAAGATCGCCAGCCTCATTGACATGCACTCTCCTAAAGCCAAAGCAGGTGCAGGGGAGGACTTGCTTACTAAGAAGATTACTCTTTAAATCTGATACCTTTTTGTACCTTAAGTTTTGGAACAATTGTGGTGGAACAGTTTAGGTTCTCATTGCACCTACGTTTGTCCCCCACAGGACACTTTGAGGACCTGAGCTCGTCGGAGGACTCTGACAACAGTGCTCCCCCCAGACTGAGTCGCTTGAGTCGCAGCCGAGCCAAAGGCCCCAGCATCCACGATGGGCCTCAAGCCATCGCCAAATTCAGAGTGGGAGGCCCCAGCAAACACTCAGGTAGCGTTCTTTAGGTTACCTCTCTATTACAGCTGTATCTATTCCACGGAAGAAGTTGAAATGGTTGTGCTGAATCCAATTACTGCTCTGCTGCTAGATACTGTCCTGTTGGACCTTGTTTGATATAGCTATTATTCACATTCTTATAGAGCCAGCGGTGGCGCCCCCGGGATACATTGCATTCCGTGATGTCGGGGAGCAGAGTGAGGGCATGTGTTTCCGTGACGTCACCTCGCCTATCAACGAGCTGGACGGCCAGAGCAACAGCAGCAGAGGTATGACTACATAGTTGAGCACTCTTAACCGTTCACCTGTTCACTTATTTGTCACTAGATCGTCCTACAACAGCAGCAACTTTACACGTTTCCTCTACACAGAAATACCAGTCTACACTTCTACCCATTCCGCCATGTTGCTAATCCAGCTGCTGTGATTCCGCTATAGATGAGAGCCCCTTCTTTGATAACGACATGCCCACCATGAGGAGCAGCAGTAGCAGCAGCGAGGGGCTTCCCCGCGTGATCGGACTTAGCCGGGAGGGCTCGCTGGAGAGTAACGAGGTAACCGCACACGGCACGGTGACCGCACATTGACTCATTCAATGGTGATTCCAATGAGCCCTTTTGTCCTCCATTCACAATGCACCTTTGTCCTTTTCAGGACTCAGATCAGGCTAAAAAGAGCTGCTCCCGCCGCGCAAACAAGGGTCATCACGGTAAAGGCAAGGGTCGCCATGGTAGCAGCAGTGAAACGGTGCAGCCCGGGGGGCCCAGGGAACTGTGGGATGCGCTCGCCTGTAGGTGGTCGTCCCAACTATGCAGGTCCCAAGGCACGTGTCAGTGTTGTTGGATCACTATACATTCATGGATAATTCTCATACAGAACCCTATGTTGTTCTGTTAAGTGTCTGATCTATACCTGACCTTTGACCCCTGCCCTCTTGTAGGATCTGGCTGAGTTCCTTGAGCAGATTGGCTTTTCTAAGTACCTCCCCCTGTTGGAGGAACAGGACATTGACCTAAGGATATTCCTCACCCTCACAGAGAATGACCTCAAGGAAGTGGGAATCACGTAAGTCCCCGTGGTCTCTCTCGTACCTAGATTTGGCTCCAAAGCCCTCACTAGTACTGTCTGGGACATATCAACATTCTATCGGCTACTGACTCTGGGCACTATAGAATATCGCAGGTCTCTCCATTCTGATTTACTTCGTTTTCTCCACTGCAGGCTTTTTGGACCCAAGCGCAAGATGACCTCAGCGATTGCACGTTGGCACAGTAGTGCCCGGCCACCTAGTGACGCTCTGGAGCAAGCCTACGCTGACCAGCTGGAGGCCGAGATGCAGGAGATGGCCATTCAGCTACATAAGGTGTCTACACGATAAAGAAGCAAAACTAACCAAAACCTTATTTCTAAACCACTTCCTCGCTCCTCTCATCCCCCAACCCCTCTTTCTCCCCTCTGGTGTAGCGGTGTGAGGAGGTGGAGGGCCTGCAGGGCCAGATGTCTCAGGAGAAGGAATTGCGCACAGTGATGGAGGGATGCCTGATGGAGAACAAGATGGCCTGGAGGAAGGTGCACACAGAGCTGGTGGACAACCACAGACTGGCCCAGGACATGAATGCCGTGCTAGAAAAAGCCCGCGCATGCCGCTGCGAGCTCTTGTCTCGCCTCAGTGCCGACGGCAATGGCAGTCCTTACCACGGCGACGGAAAACTGAAAGGCGATACTTTTGGAAAAGGTGGGTGGCTGTGAGCTGCATTGTTGGATGACGGGTCATTTGCATGGGCACAAAACCAAATATCATTCTGCCACTCCTTTGGAAAGTAACTTATTATTTCTCTTCTCATTCTTTCCTTCAGGTGGAGAAGGCTTGAAGTCCACCAGTGTCTCTGAGTTAATGACAAAGCTGGATTCGTATGAAGAGGAGCTAGGTAGGACAAACTATCGCAGGTTTTCAAATCTATCCAGTGCTCGGATGCTAACCATTGTTATGAGAGCTACTGTTGTCTGAGTGTCTGGTTGTTTGATCCTGCCAGGGGAGACCCTCCAGGCTGTCCTGCAGAACCTGAGGAGACTGAGTGTCCCAGAGAAGGTCACAGACAGCTGGGAACAGCCTTAGGCAGAACTGGTGAGTGTCTGGGTGGGTATAGACGTTAGGTGCTGAAGCGAGCCATCAACATGAATGGCTAACCATTCTTTAGGTAGCTAGAACTCTATCAACATGAGTAAGAAGTTCTGGGTCTCAATTCTGTCTTCAAAAGGCTTCCTGACGGAGGGTGAACATGCCACCCTGAACACACTCAATGGATTAGGAGTGGGCCAGGCCAACTGGCCTGACTGGATACAGTGAGCTGAGGACCAGTGTATCCCAGGCGCTCCAGAATGGGCCAGGGGTTGTGGCCTCTAGCCTGGCCAAAGATGGAAGAGGCCATTGGCAGCTGCCGCAGGGATACGACAAACGGGCAAGGGCAGCTGTCCCTCACATGCCTGTGCTGGTGATGGTGAACTGCTTCAGTTGAATTAGGAGGTGCATTTGGGGTAAAGCTGATAAACCAGCCAGCTCTTTAAGGCAAGGCTGTGAAACATTTTGACCTGTAGATCCTCTGTCCTCCCTTCCTATATGTATGAGACACATGCATGCTGTGATCAATGATGCAGCCAAACAAAATGATCACTCATGTTTCTAACTAACCTGATCTTTGACATGAAGAGAATAAATGTACATGAATTGATCATTTTAGATTTTAATTTTTTAAGACGTGTTTTGTTGCATGTTAGGAAGTGTCGCCCTGCTGAATGTAACGTCTGGAACGGAAACAATGTCTGTAACCTCCATTGTTAATCTTTCATCATGCCTATGTTACTAGTGTCTTCTAAAATGTTTAAAAGGTGTTTTTCTGGGATGTTTTATTTTTTTCTAACTTCCCATTTTATTGTTCATGTATCTGTTAAGTATGACTTCAGTGAATGTAGTGTAATCAAAGCGCAATAAATGTTGTCAGTCTAAAACCTGTGCATTATTAGGTTAACTTTCCAGGCAATTATCTAACAATGGTCATTTCTAAATAACATTGTATGCAAGTCTTACTTTTATTAATTACACTTTACATTATAATTAAGGTGTAAGCACAATTTTAGCCTGTGTAATCTATCCCTTTTCAAATTCTAGTTCCATAAGCCCCATTCAAAAAGTCACTGACTGGGTTAATACAAGTACACATGGTTTGTGATAGACAGCTGAGCTTCAAAATCTTTTATTGCCATAGAAAACAGCGCTGGAGATTCGTTATCTGATGAATAAAGTCCACATCATCAAGACAGACATCTTTATCGCTATTTACATACAAATTATCCATTTAGAAGAGCAAACTTCCACCCAGCTGAGCAATACACTGAATAAAAAAAATAAAATAATAAAAGGCAATTTCAGCAAATATACAGTACTAGTCAAAAGTTTGGGCACACCTACTCATTCAAGGGTTTTTCTTTATTTTCACTTATTGTCTACTTTGTAGAATAATAGCAAAGACAACACTATGAAATAACACATGGAATCATGTAGTAACCAAAAAAAGTTAAAACAAATCAAGATATGTTTTAGATTTTTCAAAGTAGCCTTCCTTAGCCTTGACAGTATGCACACGCTTGGCATTATCTCAACCAGCTTCATGAGGGAGTCACCTGGAATGCATTTCAATGAACAGGTGTGCCTTAAGTTAATTTGTGGGATTTCTTTCCTTAATGCATTTGAGCCAATCAGTTGTGTTGTGACAACGTAGGGGCAGTATACAGAAGATAAAGACCAAGTCCATATTATGGCAAGAACAGCTCAATTAAGCAAAGAGAAACCACAGTCCATCATTACTTTAAGACATGAAGGTCTGTCAATCCGGACAATTTCAAGAACTTTGAACGTTTTTTCAAGTGCAGTCGTAAAAACCATCAAGAGCTATGATAAAGCTGGCTCTCATCAGGACTGCCACAGCAAAGGAAGACCCAGAGTTACCTCTGCTGGAGAAATGAGTTCATTAGTTACCAGCCTCAGAAATCTGCAATTAACTGCATCTCAGATTGCACCTCACAGAGTTCAAGTAACATACACATCTCAACATCAACTGTTCAGAGGAGACTGTGTGAATCAGGCTTTCATGGTCGATTTGCTGCAAAGAAACCACTATAAGGACACCAATAATAAAGAAGAGACTTGCTTGGGCAAAGAAACACGAGCAATGGACATTAGAGCAATGGACATTAGACGAGTGAAAATCTGTCCTTTGGTCTGATGAGTCAAAATTTGAGATTTTGGGTTCCAACCGCCATGTCTTTGTGAGATGCAGAGTAGGTCAACGGATGATCTCCGCATGTGTGGTTCTCACAGTGAAGCATGGAGGAGGTGTGATGGTGCTTTGCTGTAGACACTGTTGTGATTTATTTAGAATTCAAGGCACACTTAACCAGCATGGCTACCACAGCATTCTACAGTGATACGCCATCCCATCTGGTTTGCGCTTAGTGGGACTATAATTTGTTTTTCAAACAGGACAATGACACAAAACACACTTCCAGGCTGTGTAAGGGCTATTTGACCAAGAAGGAGAGTGATGAGTGCTACATCAGATGACCTGGCCTCCACAATCACCCAACCTCAACCCAATTGAGATGGTTTGGGAAGAGTTGGACCGCAGAGTGAAGGAAAAGCAGCCAACAAGTGCTCAGCATATGTGGGAACTCCTTCAAGACTGTTGGAAAAGCATTCCAGGTGACTACCTCATGAAGCTGGTTGAGAGGATGCCAAGAGTGTGCAAAGGGTGGCTACTTTTTAGAATCTAAAATATATTTTGATTTGTTTAACACTTTTTTGGTTACTACATGTAAAAATAAAGAAAAACCCTTGAATGAGTAGGTGTGTCCAAACTTTTCACTGGTACAGTACAGTACACACACACATACATACATAAATGATTGTGTTCACTTAACTTTGAGTTTCTGTCATTGTCAAAGTGAGCACTGAATAGGCCTGGGGGCCCATCCCAAACTTTTAACAGTGCTCCATACGGTAGGTACATGATCCCTCGTTCTCCTCTCCGACTGGTTTAATGAATTGGACTCCAGTCTTACCGACTTATCTTCCAATAGCAGCCGTCCTGCTACCATGGCCACCCCCCTGTGGACCCCAGTCTTTGGATAGGCCAGCCTGGAGTGTGAGACCCAGGCCAGCGTAAGCCAGGTGAGGTGAGGTGCTCCCCCTCTCACAGAGAGCCGGCTGGGCGGGGGTGGAGCTGAGGGTCAGGTGTACTCACACAGGTGTCCGCAGCCGGCCGGGCAGTGAGAATTGCTCTTTAACCAGTTCATCACGTGCTCCAGGTGCCCACCGTGACTGCAGCCCTGGCACCACACAAACAGCCCCTTCACCACATGATGGCACACGGCACAAACACTGGCACACTGGTGGCACCTGGGGAACGGGCAAAGAAGTTGAGTGGCTATATTGCACAACTTTCCAAATGTTCTCTTGCCTGGCTCCTCTCTAGGTTTCTTCCTAGGTTCCTGCCTTTCTACTGAGTTTTTCCTAGCCACTGTGTTTCTACATCTGCATTGCTTGCTGTTTGGGGTTTTAGGCTGGGTTTCTGTGTATCACTTTGTGACATCTGCTGATGTAAAAAGGGCTTTATAAATACATTTGATTTGAGCGTATCTAGAAATATGTAATTTGCCATTTAGTTACACTGTTAATGCCTTTCTAGTTTGTTTCTCATAGGTTAGTAACCCTTCACTTAAACCATTTACTGTGCTAGGTAGGTCAAAGTTATATGTTATGGTTTTAAGTTGTACCTGTCACAGATCCAGCCCCTGTTGCTCATGGGCCGTTTGCAGTTGCTGCAGTTGACGTGCAGCGTGGTGGATGTCTGGTTCAGACAGGTGATGGCGCTGCAAGTGCTCAGCTTGATGACCTCGTTGGACACGTTCCACAGCTCGAAACGCTGCAGCAAGTCAATGTAGGACATGTACCAGTGCTCCTGAAATAGGGCCAACGCTATTATTAGAACATGCCGAATTGAACAAATTATTTGTCAGCTTGGAAGATATGCAGATTACCAAGACTCTAACCTCCATCATTATTTAGTCAATCAAGCAGTTATTTGTAAACCAATCAGCCATGTTAAATCGTTCAAACAGAATTCTCAAGAGCATCCCAATTAATTTTATGCAACACATAATCGTTGAATTTGTATTCTGGTTCAGGAACCGACCATACATGTTCTCAACATTATTTGTACTAGAAAGCTTCAGCTCTTCACCATGTCAACTGTTATATCCCTAGCTCTAACCTGAGTGAGGTCGTCGATCTCCTTGCGGATGCGGTCTCCCAGGACGATGAGCACCGACACAGCCATCTGCACGTCGCCCTGCTCGGCGTAGTGGCTCAGCATCTCCCTGACCACGGGGCAGAAGAAGTGGGCGGGAAGGTGGGGGCTGAACAGCGGCTGCGAGATGGCGATCAGGGAGAGGGACTCTATGGGCGTCAGGCACATGACCTCCGCCTCGTTGCCGCTGGCGTGCGGCGAGTCGGCCTTGTCCTGCTGCAGGTGCTCCGGGACCGACGGGTTGTCCATGATCTCGTGGCGCAGCGGGAAGGCCTCCTGGGGGAGCGTGTACTCCTGTTCTTCCACTGAAAACACCATAGAGAGAAGAATAATGCTCAGAAAGTACTAGACGTAGGTCATAGACTAGCTATGAAACATGGCTGTAACCTCCATTGAAATGGCATTCGACATGTAAGGTTAGTGGTGGCTATTGGCTACGTCAAAGGTCAAATAGGGGGTGCTTATATTTATCCCGTTTCACTGCATGTACAAGTGGGTAACCTTGGAATAGAAATTTGTTTTTTTATTTCCCCAACACCCCCTTGGACACCCTCTGAGAGTCCAAGTCATCAGTGTTGAATGTATACAACCTGTGTAGGGGTCAGACTCACCGGCCTGGATTTCGTGCTCCATAGAGTAGAGGTCATCGTCATCCAGCTCAGCGTCACCAAACATGTACTCCGCCTGTCCCTCACTCCCCTCTGTCTCCTCATTCTCTGCAGTGGGACAAATCTCTATTTTGTTTACTCATCTACTGCATCCATCATAGTAAGTAACATTCTACTAAATGTGGTTCACAAAAACAGCCTAAATGTTGATTCATTTCTTCAGTCAAGTGGGAGTGTTTTTAGAGTTTACTCTCACCGTCGTTGTTGCTGTTGATAAGCGAGTTCCCAGGCTCCAGGTGAATGTTGTCCTGTCTGCTCTCTCCTTTACTACGGTCCAGCCTGCTCTCCGTCCCCATCTCCTTCATACTGAAACTTGGGGGGACACAAAAAAATGATTTGACTTTGTCCACACTATTTTTCAGCTTATGTGTTTTATGTAAAGCCTGTGGTCAGTACCTGTTCATTAAAGGAAGGTTGCCCAGTTTGCTGATGTTATTTGGACCAGGTGTCGAGAGGTTTGCTGGATCTGAGAACATGAGTCGAAGCATTGTCCATGTAGTAGAAACCTTCAAATGGGGAAATATGAAATAGGTTTGTTAGTGATGATCAAAACTCTACTTAGTTCCACAACAATGTTTAATTGGATATGTGTAAATGAATGCAGCTCATCTCTGAGGGGCAGACTGACTGACCTGAGGTCTGTTGAGCTCCTTGGCCACCTTGGCATTGTGGTCACACAGCTCGGCGAAGGGTTTGCCGCCGAGGAGGTAGAGGCGCGCTGTCTTGACAAACCAGTCCATGCGCCTGCTCTCCAGAGACGACTCGAACACGCTGAGGGCGCTGGACACGTGGGCAAACTGCTCCGTCAGATCAGGCTTCTTGAAGAAGAAGATTGGGTAGCGGCGGTCGCCACCCGGGTAGGGTTTCCTGTTGGAGTCGCCACTGATGAGGCTCTCCTTGGCGGCGAAGGCCAGGTCGCCAAACAGGCCGAAGCACAGCCCCTCGGGGTTGGCCCGGTCCACGGGCCGGCTGGCGTCCTTGAACATGTGCTGGTAGAGCGTGCTGTCCTTGGAGCCTGACAGCAGGAAGTAGGGGTCGTGCTGGTGGCGCCACACGATGCCCGTGGTCACGTCCTTGTGCTCCTCGAAGGTGGCAAAGGGGATGAAGGGCCGTCGGACGTCCCACACGTAGATGTTGTGGTCCACCATCATGGAGCAGGTGGCCAGGTGCCACTTCCTCTCAGGACGCCACTTGACTCGTGCCACCGAGGCGATGGTCTGGACGCAGTAGATCTCTTTGGCCCGGTTTGTGGTCATGTCCCACACCTTCACCATCTTGTCCCGGCCGCCAGTGGCCAGCCAACCCCTGCAGACAGAGGCCAATACATTAGCAACTGTAAGCAAGAATGATTACTGTATCTAAAGAAAATTCACTTTAGATGAATGGTCAACCAACGCAAACATCAATGCTTTTTCAACATGTATCAGCATGTCTTTCTCTAAAGCCTCTCCCTACCGGTCATCAGGGTGCCAGTCACAGCAGAACACAGGGCCGGTGTGGGCTGTGAACATCCTCTCATACCGGTCAGGCCTCCGGATGTCCCACAGCTGGACGTTACCGTTCTCAAAGGAAGCAGCAAAAGTAAAATAATCCTTCATGCTGAACTGAACATCTCTTACACTCTCTGACTGACCTGAAAAAAATAACATAGATAAACACGAATGCTCTCAGGCCAGGTTCATTATCATGTCGTATGACTATTTTGTTTATTTAGTAACTAATAAGATGCTGTTTTTTTGTAGCCCAGAGGCATTCCTGGACATGAACAGGGCCCGGTTTCCCAAAAGCATCTTAAGGTTAAGTTCATCATTAGAACCTTCATAGGAGCATCGTTAAATCACCCAGCTGTTTCCCAAACCATCGTTAGTAAAGTCGCACTTGAAAACGATTGTTATTTACCAACTGCCACAGACCACTCATAGAACAGCTAAGTGCACCTTCTGCGTCACTTCATACACATAAGATCTCTGCTAAACATAGAATCAAGTTGTTTATCTGTCTCTCGGTGACCGCCGATAACTTCGGAAAGAAGTTGACTATAAATACAAAGTTGCCAATGTCTTTGCAAGTGAAGGATAAAAATATGTTCTAAATGAAAACCCGAGATGACTGCATTCCTACATAGGCATATACATTTAAATCATATGGAAATCAATTTCATGTTCAGTCAATTGAGTTCTATTCGTTGCTACACTGTCTGTAATTTTTGCCTCAATATATTTAATGATGTGTAACAACATGTGCGCAATGATGTGCCAAATTAAATCAGAGATTTAGTGCATTATAGGGTAAGCATTAGAACAAGCCACCTCAATATTTGCAGCCGTAAGGTGATAACTCTCTAGGAGCTGATCTGTCGTCAGTATTGTGGAATAATTATCATCTTAAGGTAAGATTTGAATGGAGAAATCTGATCAAAGAGCAGCGCTGCCTTTCTTCCTATCAGTATTGACACATGCTCCAACAACGCACTTAGCGAACGTTCTTTCTGCGTGGTGATTTTGGGAAACGCATGTTACATCTTCGGCCGTTGTAAGAACGATGAATCGTTAAAACACTTGTAAGCCTAAATTGCATCGCTATCGGGAAACCAGGCCCAGGTAGGTATTTCTACACTCCACCCAAGGTGTTACTCCTGGGTTCAACCTCAAAGAGTGCAAGAACTATCCACAGACACACGTACCTGAGAAGGTGCTGACCGACTCCTTCTTGCGCAGGTCGAAGCACTTCATGTAGCCGTCCTGGGAGCCACTGAGCAGCATGTAGACTTCGGTGGGGTGGAAGCACACCTTGTTGACCGTGCGCTTGTGCTCGGTGAACAGCTGGTCCTGCTTGTTGCGCGACGGCTTGCCCAGGTTCCAGGTGACTACCGCCCCGTTGGTGGCAGCCGTGGCCAGCAGGTTCTCCTCCATCTGGTGCCACATGACGTCGGCGCAGCTGAAGTTGAGCGAGGGCTTGCGGCCCACACGCAGGTTGAGCTTCTCCACGAACTGCTCCTCCTCCAGGCCGTAGATCTTGAAGATATTGCGGCCAGCCACCACCACCTGTGTGGCATCGCGGCACACGCTGATGGCGTTGGCGGGCGCGTCCAGGTGGCAGAACATGGTGCGTCCACTGATGGCACTGCTGCCCAGGGCTGTGGTTACCCGCGACATCTTCTCCATGGCCTGGTGGGGGACACAGAAAAGTGATTGGGGAAATTATATTGGAAAATTCCAAAAGAATGCCCATAGTTTCGCCAGAAGATGGCACTGCAGCTATGAGGAGAGCTCAGTTTGGTACTTGAGCTGTGCTGCTGGCAGTGGTCTGTCACATATTTATAAGACCCTGTAATCTCTAATTCATTCCAATGGACTTACTCCAAATAGCAGCGGCAGTCCTCTCGGCCTCTAGAGAAACACAGAGGCCTCCTCATACAGTCCTGTCAGAGGTCACCAGAGAAAAGGGTCATTATCCTCCACTTTAACAATCAGCCACGACCTGATAGTACCTAGGCCTAACCAGTATCTACTTAGACAAAGTTCCTTCCTGTTCAGGTGCTGAGGTCCAAGCTGGAGCAAAAAGCCTGACTGTCAGTGCAACTCTTCAAAATCAAATTATCTTTAAAGAGTAGCTACACTGATACGTCACTGATGCTGAGACAATTACTGCAACCAGATTGAATATTCACAAGTTATAACAAAACAGTGCTTACCTACAACCCAATAGTCTTCTATAACATGGCTCAAGAGAATATTCACCCCCCTTTGCCCGAAGTGCATGGCGGACTGCTTAACGCTCCCAGCTCTCCAGATTCCTGCGTGATTATAACAGAGGGGCGCAAAAAACTAGGTTTACCATTCATTGCTTCAAACAATGTAACCACTGAACTTTGCAATGTTTAGGGAAGTTTACGACCTGTCATTTGAAATGTTTATAAATATTAGCTAGCATCTGGCTAGGGTAGCTAACGTACCTAGCTATACTAATTGTGTCGTTCACGTTCTCGAAATGACCTCACACCAAGAACTAACAAGACTGAGACACACAGCCAATGAATGCATAATAATAAAGAACATTTGTCTTCTAATTTGCGAGGAGAAATCACCTGGGAGCTGACTATAAAGCTTGCTAGCGAACTTGCTAAAGTACTTAACGTTAGTTGCAACATGGCAGTCTGTTGACATGATACGAATTATTTTACTAACAGGTTCAAAATATTAGTTGACGAGAAAGGTACCGTTATTTCCCAATATAAATGTTTTCAGTGCACAATAATTGGCGCTAATTTTGGAGGACTAACCTTGCTTTTGAAAAAAATTGTTGTTCACTGCACTGGAGAACCGGAAGTTGTAACTGTTATTACAATGAATCTAGCGAAAACAAGCATTACAAAACGGAAGTACATGTTCTGAAAGGAATTCATTCATCGTTCATACTTTGTTTTGTAACATTTTATTACTGTTATACACACGAGGATGGTAAGTGTTTTTCTACCTTTTATTATTCTGACATCATGACTTCTTGTTCTTCCCATACAGTTTCAATTCATCTATTGAATAGGCTATTTTGGGCCAGAAAGAATATCAATACAGAGAGTAGGCCTATTGAACTGAAAAGAGTAGGCCTATTGAACTGAGAATGAGGCTTGTCAACTATGGTTTCTGTTCTCCAATGTATATAAAGGTTTAGACAGCAGCTTTCATCAGCAGTGTTTCAGGGGAAAAAGCCCTCCTCAGTAGTTTTGGGGAATAACAACATTCCCCTGTGTAATGTCTACTCATGTCTGAGGTGGTTTTGGCCCATTAACCCTTTATACAGCAATGAGTGGAGCACTATTTGCCTGCGAAGACCCAGCTGTCTGGAGAAAGTTATATGGGAAATACTGGGAGGTAGTGGAGGCCAAGTCCCTTGGGAAGGGCAAGAAGTCTGGAAAACTGCTTCCCTTGGATAAATGGTAAGTGTGGCACATATATGATCCCATTACCAGGTATCAATGAAGAGCAGACTATCATCACAACTACAGTCAATCTGTCACATTAATTAACATAAATGCGCATAAATTTGAGCTTTCAATTTATCAGGATGGGGAATCCTTCAATGACATTTATGCATGCCATTTGATTGATGTAAGAGAACATAGGATATTTAGTCTGAGCCTCGTCTCTGGCCAGGTATCAAGAGGAGCTGCCTGTAGCCATCGCTGGGCGTGCTTACAAATACGTCACCCAACCAGAGCTGGTAAAACTGATGGAGTGGAAGCTCACTGTAAGTAGTGCAGACAGATGCAGAGCTTTATTGACTAAGTAGTAAGTGAATGTTTCTGATATTCTAGGTAATAATTTGAAATAAAAAATAAATAAAAAAATCCTAGTAACTATGCTTTCCTTACTGTCCATGACCAAAGAAATCTCTTTAAACTCCCTGCTCCCTGACTGGTTGTAAAATGTCTTGGCACTGTATCACCTGTAGAGGGGGAAGTTCCGTCCGCGGCTGCAGCAGCTCGTGGCCTCTAACAGTGATGAGATGGTGGAGAAGTGCTCTAGAAAGGCCTTCAGTCTCCTCCCTGACGTCCAGGCAGCCATCACAGAACTCAGCTCTCTCAAAGCCCTGGGCCCAGCCACCGCCTCAGGTCAGCAGCACCCAGGGGCCGGGGGTCTGGATCACAGGATGAGAAAACACTTTTTGGGCAATTTTTAAGACTGACATATAAGAAGGCTGACATGTTTTCTTCTTTTCAAGAGTAGAAAAACGTAACCTAGACAATGTTGGTTCAGTCACCTTCTTAATGGGATAAATAGATTTAGGCCTATTCAATTCGATTTAGCACGCTGAACAAAGCTCACAATGCAGGACGGAGGTTCCTGACACTCTGTTAAAGCGTGGTTAATATTCACTTAATATTCAGGAAACTACAGCGATCCTGTAAGGGGCACAGTTTAACTTGGACTATCTTTGACTGGCCGTTTTGTTCCAGCTGTATTGGCAGCAGGAGCTCCCGAGCAGGCTGCGTTTATGGCCGACGAGGCCGTTGAAAGTATCCCTGGACTGGGGCCCATCCAGTACACACCCAGGCACTATGCACTCTACCTGAACAAGATGGCTTCACACACACAAACACTTAACAAAGGTGAGATAGCAACTGTGTGTGTGTGTGTGTGTGTGTGTGTGTGTGTGTGTGTGTGTGTGTGTGTGTGTGTGTGTGTGTGTGTGTGTGTGTGTGTGTGTGTGTGTGTGTGTGTGTGTGTGTGTGTGGGTGGAATGCACATAAGTGGATACATATTCAGTGGGTCCAAATATGATCTATCTGCAACATTGTAGTATTGCTCCATGTGCAATAGGCTCCCTCCTGGTGTGTGTGTGTGTAAAAGAGACAGGGGGAGGGAAACTATACCCGGGATGTGGAAACCCCATGCCGTAATCTATGCTGACGTTGTTTGTTGACCCGCCTCTTCCATCTTCCTCAGGGGACAGCGAACGGGACTGGACGCCCCATAGGGTGGAGCTGTGTTTGTGGGCATGGGCTGTAGCCAATCAGCTGCAGCTCCCCCTGCTGAAGGACGTGAATCTAGAGAACAGCCTCAGCAATAAGTCAGACCCGGAGACCAATGACAGGCCAGCTAAGAGACAGAGGACCAAGTAAACTTTTTTTCTTCAGAAAACTACCTTGTAAAGCCTTAATTTGACTATAGATAATATGACTGGGATGAAAGAATGTCAGGCTACCTCAACATTATGGCAGTAGTGTTTTGTCTTTACGGAATGTCTAGTGTAACTTGCAAATAAATCTTTGATTTTAAACAGGATTTATTTAGCATTTGGTGCTTGGTTAACTCACCCCATGTACCTACAATGTGTAGTGCCCACTTGATGATACTTTTGTATATATATAGTGTATGTGGACACCCCTTCAAATTAGTGGATTTGGCTATTTCAGCCACACAACCGTTGCTGACAGGTGCATAAAATCGAGCACACAGCCACACAATCTCCATAGACAAACATTGGCAGTAGAATGGCCTTACTGAAGAGCTTAGTGACTTTCAACGTGGCACCATCAAATGAATTCACCTTTCCAACAAGTCAGTTAGTCAAATTTCTGCCCTGTTAGAGCTGCCCTGGTCAACTGTATGTGCTGTTATTGTGAAGTGGAAAAGTCTAGGAGCAACAATGGCTCAGCCGCGAAGTGGTAGGCCACACAAGCTAATAGAACGGGACCGCTGAAGGGCTTTGCTCGTAAAAATCATCTGTCCTCAGTTGCAACACCCACTACTGAGTTCCAAACTGCCTCTGGAAGCAACGTCCGCACAATAACTGTTCGTTGGGAGCTTCATGAAATGGGTTTCCATGGCCGAGCAGCCGCACACAAGCCTAACGTCGGCAATGCAAAACATCGGCTGGAGCGGTGTAATGCTCGCCACCATTGGACTCTGGAGCAGTGGAAATGCTTTCTCTGGAGTGATGAATCACCATCTGGTAGTTTGACGGACAAATCTGGGTTTGGCGGATGCCAGGAGAACGCTACCTGCCCCAATGCATAGTGCCAACTGTAAAGTTTTGTGGAGGAGGAATATTGGTATGGGCCTGTTTTTCATGGTTCGAGCTAGGCCCCTTAGTTCCAGTGGAGGGAAATCTTAACGCTACAGCATACAATGAAATTCTAGACGATTCTGTGCTTCCAACTTTGTGGCAACAGTTTGGGGAAGGCCCTTTCCTGTTTCAGAACGACAATGCCCCCGTGCACAAAGTGAGCTCCATATAGAAATGGTTTGTAGAAATTGGTGTGGAAGAACTTGACCAGCCTCCACAGAGCCCTGACGTCAACCTCACCTTTGGGATGAATTAGAAAGCTGACTGCGAGCCAGGAGTAATCACCTAAAATCAGTGCCCAACCTCACTAATGCTCGTGGCTAAATGGAAGCAAGTCCCCGCTGCAATATTCCAACATTTAGTGGAAAGCCTTCCCAGAAGAGTGGAGGCTGCTATAGCTGCAAAGGGGGGGCTAACTCCATATTAATGCCCATGATTTTGGAATGAGATGTTCGACGAGCAGGTGTCCACATACTTTTGCTCATGTAGTGTATGTACAAGGTGGCTAGTATAATAAATATAGCGGTGGGATGATGAGACATTTCCACAGTATTGTTCTTTATTCGTATTGTTCCTAAATTAAAGCAAATACAATGAACAGTACAAAATAAAACCAAAATATATACAATAGAAAATGGTTCAGTTCAGAACATTTAAAAAGTACAATACATCATGAAATAATTAATGAGGACTTTAATATAAACTATCCATATTTACATTAAATTTAGTTTTCATTTGTTTTTTGGTGACCCAGAGAAAAATAGCCTCTTTGTTAATTTTTTAAATCATTTTTTTGTAAAGCTGTATTGGTACAACCTCTGGTCTGGATTTTGAAACTTAACTTCCGAAGCTTGGCACCATTTTATCAATGCAAGATAACAGCCAGTGAAAACTACCACAGCAGCACACATGACCTTAAACCAAACTGCCTCAATTATCCATAATATTGTACCATATTCTGCATTCAAAACCTCCATATACTGGTATTATAATGGTCTAGAGATGGATGAAAACAACTTGGATAACTGTTGATAGGTGTATGTTGGTCAAACCATGTGTGGATTCCACTGCTATCAAGTTTCTTTGTATTAGAAGGATACTGAGAAAGTAATGTGCTGGTTTGCTTGCTTTGATTCTTATCTGGCTAATGAGCTACAGTAGCTTGCCTCATACAGTACTGCATTAAAGTACCCCGTGTTCAAGTAGTACACCGCTGACACACACTAGGAGAAGGCAACCTGCTTGGTCACAAGCATCAGCTTAAAGCAGGTACTGCATATTGATATCATTAAGGTTGGTTGATCTACATATCCATAAAATATAAAGATCAGATCCGGGATGCAGTGCAGTGATCCTCCTAACCTGATGCCTTTAATCACACACAAACGCAACAGCCAAGTTTAGGGTGTAGATGCACTGGATGTAACAAGGCATTATCCGTAAGAGCACAACGGGTTGTGGTAAGGAGGTAATACCTATGAAAGCATAAAATAAAGAACAAAATGGCACTATAACATATTGGCACAATGACATGTCAGTTTATCACGTTACAACAAGTGCAAAAAAGCTCACCTATGACAAAACACATGGGTCTGGAATATCTAATAACAGTATAAATCTCAAGTATGCTTGCTACAAAAGTTGCTGCATTTAGACATGGACAAGCAGAGAAGGAACGAACAGGGAAAGATGTTTGAGAACGGCTCCATAGAATGATGTCAACTAAGGGGTTGACGGATCCAAGGAAAATGGAGGGCACATGGCAAGATGGTTAGTTAACAGTGACATCCTTTAATTGTGATGCGGTTCAACAACAATACCACCTTCAAAATGTTAGGCTATTCATGGACAAATATGTGAGGTGGGTCTTCAGACCACTCACTAAAGAGGTGGTGGTGGGGTTCTAATCAAGAGAGCATCATTGATAAAATGGATCACATGATACAGTATGATTGGCTGGCTGCCCCTATTCTACTCATGCTATTCTTCACCAGGCCCACCTATGTCGATGAAAACAAATGTCACACAAAAGAGAGCAATTAAATCAACATCATGCAGCTTGTCACATTTACTGAAAGAAGAAGAGATGTTTACACTGGTGGAGCCCCAGGTTCTGGTAGAACTGAGCCCTGTGTAACAGCCAGTCACTTCCGACGCCCGAGGCGTTGTGATGGGAGGCACGACAAGATATGAAGGCACACACAGCTGCTTTACAACCCCATTGGTGTTTTATGAGTGGTGCCACCTCCATTCCTCTTTCTCTATTCCCCCTCTCCCTGCATCGCTCACAGACACACTTTGGCACATGGCAAAGTTGTCACATATCAGCCTGTAGATGACACTTGCTCTTTCATTACAGTGTTTATGCCTCTCCCCCCAGATCCTCGGCTGTCTGGATAAAGCAGACTGCTTCATAGCCAAAAGGAGAGTGGGATTGGATGGGCTTTTGTAGAATATGTGTTGTTAGTGCTGCTATCTTTGGAGGGGGCCTAGGGCCAGGTAATTTGGCTTACAGATGGATAATAAACCACTCCTGATGACATTTCTCTGCCTGCTTAATTAGGATATATGCACTTCTTATTTCCCCCGACGGCTGCCTCATATGCCATGGTGAAAAAATGAGCATGTCTCTGAATACAGAATTTGAGACTTATTTGAGACTGATCATACATTAAGAACAACTAACTTAAAGGGGCAGTGCAGTTAAAAACGCGATAAAAAAACACTATGATGTCAAAATAACGCTGAAATTGTGAAAATGATTATAATGCCCTTTTTCTGTAAGAACTGTTTGACAAAAAATCAGGTGGGGTGGAGTTTTTGGCCCATATCATGACATCACAGGCAACCATGGTTTGCCAGTGCTGTGATAAGATTTGGTATAAAACAATGAATTTGAAGAATTTATATGCACTGTATGTTTGTTAGCTAGCTAGCCAGCTAGATTTAGAGGAATGATTACATTAATAAAAAAATTAACTGCCAATTTGCCATTCAAACAATGCAGTCAATCCACAGCCACACACTGGCTGAAATCAGTTGAGAAGTACTGATATTGTATCATATAATAGCACTCACAGCTTTCCAAGTAAACAAACATTTTGACGGTCTATTTTAGAGGCTATTTATACAGAAAATTGGTATAAAACCTGTATAAACTGTATTTATATATATATTATATACAGTGCCTTCAGAAAGCATTCAGACCTCTTGACTTTTTCCACATTTTGATACGTTATTCTAAAATGGATTAAATAAAACAATTTCCTCATCAATCTACACACAAGACCCCATAATTACATTTTTGCTAACTTATTAAAGCCAAAAAAACAGAAATACCTTATTTACATAAGTATTCAGACCCTTTGCTATGAGACTCGAAATTGAGCTCAGGTGCATCCTGTTTCTACAACTTGATTGGAGTCCACCTGTGGTAAATTCAATTAATTGGACATGATTTGGAAAGGCACACACCTGTCTATACAGTGGGGAAAAAAAGTATTTAGTCAGCCACCAATTGTGCAAGTTCTCTCACTTAAAAAGATGAGAGAGGCCTGTAATTTTCATCATAGGTACACTTCAACTATGACAGACAAAATGAGGAAAAAAAAATCCAGAAAATCACATTGTAGGATTTTTAATGAATTTATTTGCAAATGATGGTGGAAAATAAGTATTTGGTCACATACAAACAAGCAAGATTTCTGGCTCTCACAGACCTGTAACTTCTTCTTTAAGAGGCTCCTCTGTCCTCCACTCATTACCTGTATTAATGGCACCTGTTTGAACTTGTTATCAGTATAAAAGACACCTGTCCACAACCTCAAACAGTCACACTCCAAACTCCACTATGGCCAAGACCAAAGAGCTGTCAAAGGACACCAGAAACAAAATTGTAGACCTGCACCAGGTTGGGAAGACTGAATCTGCAATAGGTAAGCAGCTTGGTTTGAAGAAATCAACTGTGGGAGCAATTATTAGGAAATGGAAGACATACAAGACCACTGATAATCTTCCTCGATCTGGGGCTCCACGCAAGATCTCACCCCGTGGGGGTCAAAATGATCACAAGAACGGGTGAGCAAAAATCCCAGAACCACACGGGGGACCTAGTGAATGACCTGCAGAGAGCTGGGACCAAAGTAACAAAGCCTACCATCAGTAACACACTACGCCGCCAGGGACTCAAATCCTGCAGTGCCAGACGTGTCCCCTGCTTAAGCCAGTACATGTTCAGGCCCGTGCCTAAAGTTTGCTAGAGAGCATTTGGATGATCCAGATGAGGATTGGGAGAATGTCAGATGAAACCAAAATAGAACTTTTTGGTAAAAACTCAACTCGTCGTGTTTGGAGGACAAAGAATGCTGAGTTGCATCCAAAGAACACCATACCTACTGTGAAGCATGGGGGTGGAAACATCATGCTTTGAGGCTGTTTTTTCTGCAAAGGGACCAGGACGACTGATCCGTAAAGGAAAGAATGAATGGGGCCATGTATCGTGAGATTTTGAGTGAAAACCTCCTTCCATCAGCAAGGGCATTGAAGATGAAACGTGGCTGGGTCTTTCAGCATGACAATGATCCCAAACACACCGCCCGGCAACGAAGGAGTGGCTTCAGAAGAAGCATTTCAAGGTCCTGGAGTGGCCTAGCCATTCTCCAGATCTCAACCCCATAGAAAATCTTTGAAAGTCTGTGTTGCCCAGCGACAGCCCCAAAACATCACTGCTCTAGAGGAGATCTGCATGGAGGAATGGGCCAAAATACCAGCAACAGTGTGTGAAAACCTTGTGAAAACTTACAGAAAACGTTTGACCTCTGTCATTGCCAACAAAGGGTATATAACAAAGTATTGAGATAAACTTTTGTTATTGACCAAATACTTATTTTCCACCATGATTTGCAAATAAATTCATAAAAAATCCTACAATGTGATTTTCTGGATTTTTTTCCCTCATTTTGTCTGTCATAGTTGAAGTGTACCTATGATGAAAATTACAGGCCTCTCTCATCTTTTTAAGTGAGAGAACTTGCACAATTGGTGGCTGACTAAATACTTTTTTTCCCCACTGTATATATATATATATATATGGTCCCACAGTTTACAGTGCATGTCAGAGCAAAAACCAAGCCATGAGGTCAAAGGAATTGTCCATAGAGCTCCAAGACAGGATTGTGTTGAGGCACAGATCTGGGGAAGTGTACCAAAAATGTTATGCAGCATTGAAGGTCCCCAAGAACACGGTGGCCTCCATCATTATTAAATGGAAGAAGTTTGGAACCACCAAACTAGAGCTGGCCGCCTGGCCAAACTGAGCAATCGGGGGAGAAGGGCCTTGGTCCCTCTGACAGAGCTCCAGAGTTCCTCTGTGGAGATGGGAGAAACGTTCAGAAGGACAACCATCTCTGCAGCACTCCACCAATTAGGCCTTTATAGTAGTCGCCAGATGGAAGCCACTCCTCAGTAAAAGGCACGACAGCCCGCTTGAACTCTTTGGCTTGAATGCCAAGCGTCATGTCTGAAGGAAACCTGGCACCATCCCTATGGTGAAGCATGGTTGTGGCAGCATCATGCTGTGGGGATGTTTTTCAGTGGCAGGGACTGTGAGAATAGTCAGGGTCGAGGCAAAGATGAACGGAGCAAAGTACAGAGATCGTTGCTGAAAACGTGCTCCAAAGTGCTCAGGACCTCACACACACTGGGGAAAAGGTTCACCTTCCAACAGGACAACGACACTAAGCACACAACCAAGACAACGCAGTAGTGGCTTCGGGACAAGTCTTTGAATGTCCTTGAGTGGCCCAGCCAAAGGCCAGACTTGAACCCGATCTAACATCTCTGGAGAGACCTGAAAATAGCCGTGCAGCAACGCTCCCCATCCAACCTAACAGAGCTTGAGAGGATCTACAGAAAAAAATGGGATAAACTCCCCAAATACAGGTGTGCCAAGCTTATTGCGTCATACCCAAGAAGACTTGAGGCTGTAATTGCTGCCAAAGGTGCTTCATCAAAGTACTGAGTAAAGGGTCTGAATACTTATGTAAATGTAATATTTCAGGTTATTTTTAATAAATTTGCAAAATTGTCTACAAACCAGTTTTTGCTTTGTCATTATGGGGTATTGTGTGTAGATTGAGGATGATTTTTTTTTTTTAAATCAATTTTAGAATAAGGCTGTAACCTAACAAAATGTGGAAAAAGTCAAGGGGTCTGAATACTTTCCAACGGCACTGTATACAGTTGAAGTCGGAAGTTTACATACACCTTAGCCAAAAACATTTAAACTCAGTTTTTCAAAATTCCTGACATTTAATCCTAGTAAAAATGCCCTGTCTTAGGTCAGTTAGGATCACCACTTTATTGTAAGAATGTAAAATGTCAGAATAATAGTAGAGAGAATTATTTATTTCAGCTTTTATTTCTATCATCACATTCCCAGTGGGTCAGAAGTTTACATACACTAAATTAGTACTTGGTAGCAATGCTTTTAAATTGTTTAACTTGGGTCAAACATTTTGGGTAGCCTTCCACAAGCTTCCCACAATAAGTTGGGGGAATTTTGGCCCATTCCTCCTGACAGAGCTGGTGTAACCGAGTCAGGTTTGTAGGCCTCCTTGCTCGCACACGCTTTTTCAGTTCTGCCCACACATTTTCTATAGGATTGAGGTCAGGGCTTTGTGATGGCCACTCCAATACCTTGACTTTGTTGTCCTTAAGCCATTTTGCCACAACTTTGGAAGTATGCTTGGTGTCATTGTCCATTTGGAAGACCCATTTGCGACCAAGCTTTAACTTCCTGACTGATGTCTTGAGATGTTGCTTCAATATATCGACATCATTTTGCTTCCTCATGATGCCATCTATTGTGTGAAGTGCACCAGTCCCTCCTGCAGCAAAGCACCCCAACAACATGATGCTGCCAACCCCTTGCTTCACGGTTGGGAGGGTGTTCTTCGCCTCCCCCCTTTTCCTGGCCAAACAGTTCTAATTTTGTTTCATCAGACCAGAGGACATTTTTCCAAAAAGTACGATCTTTGTCCCCATGTGCAGTTGTAAACCATAGTCTGGCTTTTTTAGGGCGGTTTTGGAACAGTGGCTTCTTCCTTGCTGAGAGGCCTTTCAGGTTATGTTGATATAGGAATCGTTTTACGCTCCCAAGGATGAACCAGACTTGTGGAGGTCTACAATTCTTTTTCTGAGGTCTTGGCTGATTTCTTTTGATTTTCTTATGATGTCAAGCAAAGAGACACTTTGAAGGTAGGCCTTGAAATACATCCACAGGTACAGCTCCAATTGACTCAAATGATGTCAATTAGCCTAACAGAAGCTTCTAAAGCCATGACATCAATTTCTGGAATTTTCCAAGCTGTTTAAAGGCACAGTCAACTTAGTGTATGTAAACTTCTGACCCACTGGAATTGTGATACAGTGAGTTATAAGTGAAATAATCTGTAAACAATTGTTGGAAAAATTACTTGTGTCATGCACAAAGTAGATGTCCTAACCGACTTGCCAAAACTATAGTTTGTTAACAAGAAATTTGTGGAGTGGTTGAAAAACGAGTTTTAATGACTCCAACCTAAGTGTTTGTAAACTTCCGACTTCAACTGTATATACTGTATATGGCAGTATTTCTATTAAACAACTTCTGATATATCACATGCCTTACTTTTATTTTCCTGCACAAGGAAAAGCAGAAAATACATCACCTATGCCTTTACTGCCATTAATTCCAATTAGACTGGTTTGGGCTTCTCCCTGACCAAAATGGATGCCATTTCAGCCCATTCTGGAACTTTGAGGGATTAGTCATTTAATAGGATCTCTATGCCTCCTACTTTGAAGGGGTAAGCAGGGTAGGCTCTGGAGTCTAGAAGGTCCTATACGCCAATCAGGGCTGTGTATGTAAATATATTTACATTCGTATTGACACGCCCGCACGATCAGACTGAGTTTTTCAATGGCAAAAAGAGTCTCGGAGAAATAAATAATAAAACATATATTTTGAGTTATTTTTATAAAATAAACACACAGTGATTTATTAGACATACAGTGATTTAAAAATACAATTAAAAAGCCTGCTTTAACTGAGACCTGTGTGTGTTTTTAAGGGTGGGGAAATAGAAGCTTGTACCTTGTACTTCAGCTTTTGTCACCCCTTTAGTCGTTTAGTTTTCATTTCCTGGAAGGTTCCTATTCAAGGCCCAGTGCAGTCAAAAATGCGATTCTCCTTTGTTTAATTTTCCACGTTATGAGGTTGGAATAATACTGTAAAAAATATGATAATGCCTTTTTAGTGTAAGAGCTGTTTGAAAAGACCACCTGAAATTTCAGCCTGTTTTGGTGGGATGGAGTTTGGGCCTTCCTGGTGACATCACCAGGTGGCAAATTCGTTAATAAACCCATAAGAACCTCTCTGAAAATAACAGCTAGTTTTCAGTTTTCCACTCCTCATTCAGTCCTAGCAAAATTCTTACTTGAGATATTTCTCTTTACTAAGAAGTACATTTTTTCTATTTTAAAACAATCACAGTTAGGTACTTAATTATTAACCAGAAATGATTTGATAATGAGGTAAAAATGGCTGCATTGGACCATTAACAGTTTAATGTATTTTACAATAACATCGGTATTTAGTTTATAGCCCTTTCATCAGCCCTATGCCTTTTCTGGGTTAATGTGCTATGGATTCTTTAGCTTACGAGGCACAACTTTCCTCCTCTTGGATAGAATTCCCCTTTCATAAAGTTATTCATTATGGCACACTCACTATGCCTGTATCATCTGTCAGTGACATAATCATGTATGCTGAGGATTATGTCTGAGACCAACTGTCAACATTGGCAACTCTAAAAGTTTTTTAAAGCAGTCAGAAGAAACCTTCCAAATTAATTAGACTACAGACTGAAAAAAAAGAATACAGAAATTAAATTAAGTGAATGGAATTTCCAGATTAGTCAAAACTTAGCGTTTGCTTGATTCAGTCAATGAGCTAATTTGTGGCAGGTTTCTCTATCCAAAATGTGTCATTAACCAAAAAAGACTGTCGTCAGGCATCACCACTGGGGGGATTTGGAATCTGGCAACCATGCAGTAACGTGTGTCTAAATATTCTATCTGGCAACCAAGGTTTAAAGATGTGTTTAACAACAAATATCTAATGTCGCCTGAGAGCAACAGTCCAGCATTTCCCAAGCATGTTCTTGCACAAACAGTTTGCCTTTGTCATCCTGTCTCATTTGCCACATAACTCATATGACATATTTTATTATCAGCTTTGACATTACCAATGAGGACTACACGGCAGAAACGTTCACCAAAGCATATACCAGCAAACAGTCACTGTTTTCACTCTGCCTTTGTTTTCCATTTTTACATTGAATTGGTTCTTCTATGGCTTATTCTGTAAAGCACTAAGATTTATAAAGATGAGTGTCACTTGCTTCATTGGTGTTCATTCATCATAGTAACCTGGGATGTCTGCTGTCGATTTACTTTCAGAGGATCAAAGCTGTATAGTAAGAGTAATCATAAGAACAACAATCATAGCATTACGTCTGCACCATTTGAAACGTTCTTCTTTTGTTTTCCCAAACAAGAAAGAAACAGAAATAAATGATTAACACTCCTTTTTTATGTGTACATTCCTTTACAAAAGTATACAGTCCCTAAGAATGAGACACTGAGGTATAGACTGGGCTTTGACAGACTGAGCCCAATGCCCGCTGGGACACGGAGGTCAGAGGTCAGGCGATGATGACATGTCCGTTGCCCTCCCCAGTTCCGTCTGTTAGAGTGAGAATAGACAGAGGCCTGTGTCGCTCTCTTTGCGTTCCCGCGCTGACTTACAGCAGCAGGCAGTGGTTGTTCTTGGAGACGGTGACACAGGAGAAGGGTGCGGGTTGGTGTGTCCGGGGTGTAAAGAGCACACGTCTCAGTTTGGACCTTAGAGCATGAGCTAGATGGGATGCTGGTGCTTTAGCAGGCTAGGGTATGGTACTGCTAGAGATTATGCTAACCTGCTGAAGCATTTAGGCTGGGTGGGAAATGAGAGTGACAATGGCTACTAGGGACATGAGCACAACAGTGATGATGGTGGGGAAAAAGGATATCACGGTTTCAGCATTGATTTGTTTTCTTCTCTGTCTTTTCCACCGTCCTAGCTGCATGCCTTGTTACATGTAATACCTATTCCTGTGAATTCCTATTCATATTCCACAGTGTAGATCTAGTGTTTAGGTGCGTGTTGAGCAATAGAACCCTGGTGTCCTCCTGCCTCATGTCTTTAAAAGGGTCAGTGAGGAATACTGGCAGAACACACAGCTGTCCAGTAAGAAGCACCTCAAGGGTCATAAACCCACTCTGAACGCAAAGGAGAGCTGACGCTGCATGGTATTAATCAAAATCGCTCTCTGACAGGTTCGACCTGAAGGTGGGTTAAGCTTCAACACAAAAGACAAAAGGGATGCTCCACAATGAGAATATGAAGACAGCTACACATCTTTCACCTGCATATATTGCTACCAAATTCCCTCCCATCACAAAACAGAGATCATTCTATGACGAAATGGGTACATTGGAAAAGATTATTCCTGCTCTGTACAGTTTTGAATTAAATAACTTCCTGTGTTTTGAATGGTGTTGCCGGGGGGTTGGCTGAGCGGACAGGAAAAGGATACGGTGAAGGCGCTGGGTCTTGACATGTGACAATGAGAGGGAAAACGTAATGGAGTGAGAGAAAGCATCTTGGTGTCAGGGAGCGGGTGGAAGCTGCACCCCCAGCAGCTCGTAGGCGAAGATGTTCCAGAAGATGGCGAAGAGAAGGAAGGTGATGAAGGAGAAGAGGATGACCCACCAGGAGCACTGCTTCTGCAGGCTCTCCTCGTAGCTGCGCAGGATGAGCAGGCCCATGCTGATGCCCACCACCGCCCCCGCCAGGTGGGCCATGAAGCTGGGCTGGGGCCCCGAGGAGGGCAAGGGCGGGGAGAAGCGCAGCCACACGGCACGGCCCACCTCCGAACTCACTGCAATGGAAGAAGTCATCAATATCAGTGGAAATGTGGGATTTGGCAGATAGAGTTTTGAGTACAGTCCAAGACTAGGGCTTTGCTAAGGCTAAGGCTATGTTAAAAGAGATGGGCTGGCTAAGCATACACTAGACTGAGGTATGGAGAAGTCAGACGCGGGACAGATGGACGGGACATATTGCACACTGACAAAAGTCGTAGTGAATTGGGAAAAGTCACTGCCATACAGCATAAGTCATATCCTCTGAACAAAATACTACATATCCAATCTGCAACGTGAGGGCCACTCACTCCTCCCCATTGCACTTGAAGCAATACCTCAACTAATTTTACAAGGCCCACTCAAGTCATAACATAAGCATTTTGCTATACCCACAATAACGTCTGCTAAACACGCGAATGTGACCAATACAATTTGATTGGAATATAGTATAGATATTGAATGGCTATAAGGATATAGTATGAAACTTACTGCACACCAGTGCCAGAATCATGCGGAGGAGCTTGTATGGACACCGCATACCGGCCCAGTTCTGCAAAACAGAGAGACAAGCGGCGGGTCAAACACAGAGTCAGTTCCAAAGACCTGTCTATTTACAGCTTACACAGCGAGTATCCCCACCATCTCTGCATTCTGTAGGGAACGTGTGTAAACCACAGTGATCAGACATCCACTTCCATACAGGTAGGATGAGGACAGGCCTACTAGACAGAGACATGATTATACACCTGGCTGGTCTCCAATCGGTGGTTCCACCTCGCTGCCGTTCTATTAATCAGGGTTAAGATAGCTTTATGGAGGGTGAGAACGGCACAATAAAACACCCTGTGTTCCTCCTGGGATAATACAAAAGGTTTCTGCCTCAGAATAACATATTTATTACCCAGGATGAAGGATTGCACCAATCTCGTCCCTCTTCATATCCTCTAGGTCCTGGGAGACCGGGAGGAAGCAGCAGTGTTTTGCTCCCTGCAGAGGAAGCCAGGCAGGCAAAGCCGAGTGCCACGCAAGATTAAAGATCCTAAAGAAAGTCAATAAAGTGCAGGCCTATACACACAACTCGGCCTATTCGTCTATGGGACGGCAGGGCCTCATAAAAGTGCAATAATACCACAAATAAATGACAAGTGTCAGAGTAGGGGGAGGTCAACCAAGCAGGATAAATAAGGAGGAGGGAAGGGGGGCGCTAACGTGATAGAGACGCTCACTTTTCCCTTCTTTTTTCCTTGCTGAAGTTGGGTTTGTTTTACAAGCTGGTGCTCTCAACGGAGAGAATTGTATCCTCCATTTTGCCTATCAATACCAGGCTTAGGGATTTAAGTGAAGCTGTACCTCCATAGAGACAAGGGGATAATGGGGTGCTTTTGTACAGTATTCTAAAAGCTGATTACTTTTCTTTGGCATTTGTACATCAAGACGATGTTAGTGTAGCACATGGCGATGTGTGAAACCTACTCCTCAGCATTAGGTGTCCCGCTTGCATTGCCTCATTAGCTCGCTTTTGAGGTGGCGCTTTGGCTAAGACGCTTGAGGAGGGCGGTCCCGTGTGTTTAAGGCAGAGGTCTCGTGTTTGTGTTCGTGCCATGTATGGGCCGAATCGGGAGGAAGTGGTACATCCTTTACATTAGCTCCGAAAATAAACGTCTGTTTTCAAAAGGTCCTCATTCTTATGAGCAATGCTAATCTCATTTCATCCTACTTATTGTCTTTAGCTTGTTGCTCAATAAAAAATAAAACATCTACACTAGTGAAATTATAACGTAAAAGCAGGTGAGCTGGTTCTACGCTTTTTGACCATTTTCTGGTGTCTTGTGGTGTAAAACTGAGCAGGTCGAGCATAAAACGTCAACCCTCTTACCCATAGATGGATAGGCTATAAATGTTTTAACAATAAAATAAAAATGTGCAAAGCTTGCATTCAATTGCCCCTCACTGTTGAACACATCATGGTTCCATTCCCCCTGTCACAAGGGGAGTTATGGATGATTTAAGATGAAGTTTTAAACCCTGTAATGGTCAACCCTGTTACTTTATTTGGCACTTACTATAGTAATTATTTTTATTTCTTAGGCCCCTTTTTTCTCAATTTCCACCTGAATGACGTGCCCAAAGTAAACTGCCTGTTTCTCAAGCCCCCATATAATTGGTACCATTGGAAAGAAAACACTTTGAAGTTTGTAGAAATTTTAAAATAATGTAGAAGAATATAACACAATAGATATGGGTAGGAGAAAATCCAAAGAAAAACCAACCAGAATTCTTTCTTTTTGAGAAACCATCCTCTTAGAATGGCAAATATAAGGTCATATTGAAAAGTAGCTCCCTGGATGCAATTCCTATGGCTTCCACAGGGCGTCAGCAGTCTATGTTCAAGGTTTCAGGCTTGTAACTTCAAAAACAAATAAGAAATATCAGTTTTGGGACAGGGACACAGTCTTGGAAATTCGTGTTTGTGCGTGCTATAAAGACAGGACGCACCTGCTAAAATCGGTTTCCTATTGAACATACTTCTTCCCGTAATAAATATTATAGTTTGATTACATTTTGGGGTATCTGAGGAGTAAATAGAAACGGATTTTGACTTGTTGAAACAAGTTTAGGGGTAGATTTTCGGATTCCTTTCTCTGCATGTTGAACGAGTGGATTACTCAAATCGATGGCGCCAACTAAACTGACTTTTTGGGATATAAAGAAGGATTTTATCTAACAAAACGACACTACCTGTTATAGCTGGGACCCTTTGACAAATCAGAGGAAGATTTTCAAAAAGTAAGTGAATATTTAATCGCTATTTGAGAATTTATGAAACCTGTGCCGGTGTAAAAATATTTTGATGTGGGGCGCCGTCCTCAAACAATCGCATGGCATGTTTTCGCTGTGATAGCTACTGTAAATCGGACAGTGCAGTTAGATTAACAAGAATTTAAGCTTTCAACCGATATAAGACACTTATATGTACCTAAATGTTTAATATCCATAATTTTTATGATTATTTATTTGAATTGCCCACCCTACAGTTTCACCGGAAGTTGTCCCGCTAGCGGGACGCCTAGCCCTAAAAGGTTTATTAAGTTGAACAAGTCCTCTTTATGACAGAATGTTAAAATTAGGTGAAATATTGAATTTTTTTCCCACCAGCTTACATTACTTAAAAGGCTACCTAATTGGTGCAACGACCCATTTACACTCCACACACACAGACACACGCGCACAGGCAATGGGGTGAATAAAATGGAACGTTTTTCTCACTTTAACCTTGGATGAGTATATGACACTTAAGTTTTCAATAAATTATAATATCAACATACAGTACATAAAAGGTTAATGCGGTCTCTAGTTACCAGAGGGAGGACAAATTAAAGTGTTAATTCAACCAGGGGAGGTGCAGATTTCTTGTTCAATCTGAACTTTAATGTAGAGATAAAGAGGCATTCGGACGATTTAACATAAATCATTTTGATGGCCTTGACAGCAGTGAGACAAAAACTCTGTTCAACCTTCTCATCCAAATAACTGACGATAAAAGCTTTTGGACAGATAGATGAGGTCTGCTGGAGTAAAACCACTTCCGCCCCCTGAGACACAAAGAAGAAAAAACAAACCCGAGGGCGAGGCATAATAAACAACAGACGCTTAGTTTGCTGGGAGTAGGGGTCAAAGTTTAAACTCTTTACTCTGGGGCTGCTGATGCATTTTGAGTTCGACTTTTGCTGGCATCTCTTTTGCCTGTAGTGAAGGCCTTCCCTACTAAGAGTGATTCATCAGATCTTACACAGCCCTGAGTCCTCTGACAGAATGTGCTGAGACATCGCACATACAGACACACTGATACTGACACACACACACACACACACACACACACACACACACACACACACACACACACACACACACACACACACACACACACACACACACACACACACACAGAGTGTGATCGCACATTTTCTGTTTTCTGTTGCAGAGACATTTGGCAGACCAGGCACCTAGGGAGTACTGAGGAACAGATTGACATAGCCTTTTATATTCCCATATGCATAGAGTTTGGCACTTCTAAAGAGAGAGGTGATAAGAATAAATGACAAATGAAAACAATGAATAACAGATCAAGGGTGGAATCAAAACAGCCTTTCAAGTCAAGTCAATAGCACAATGCCGAGTTTCTTTATGACAAGCTGTGATCATGGGGGTTCTGGAATATTCGATGTCTCTTATCCAAAAAAGTGCTTGTTAGCCGGTTACAAAAAGTCCTTCTCATCATATTGATAGGGACCCACTCTCTGTGTGCGCTCTCTGGCATGGAATCCTTACTAAAACACATCGCTCCCATTGTACATCCCACTCACACCTGCAGAGCTTGATGACGGCAAGCACTAGTCTATCTAAACACATAACAAAAACTGAAGGATGTTGTGTGGAGGAGTTCTCTCTAAGGGGATTTCTCTGACATTTTGTCTCCATCGATACCGTTCTCAAGTGTAACAATGAAGGCGATGATGACGGCAGTTACCATGACGACGTTGGCCAGATGCGCCGAGCACAGAGCGTAGACACCCCCGGAGCCCCCCACCACTGGAGCACGCATGTCTGTGATGGACACCGTCAGGGAACCTGGAGAGAGAGAGAAATGGAGGGGAAGAGGAGAGAGGGAGAGAGAGAGAGAGAGAGAGAGAAAGGGAGACGGAAGGAGAGAAATGTTCCCGAACGAGAACGCATGAGTGAAAAAGATCGAGGAAAATGTATGGAGAAAAAGAGAGAGAAGGAGGGTTAGGTTACTCATCATCACCATAGCAATTTCAGTCACCTTCCTCCCAGCATCCCCCTGAACCCCAAAGAACACATCCTGTCTGTCTGTCAGTTGACCTTGACTTGTCCTCTTTATATCTATACACACGCATACTGCTTTTCTCTTCTGTGCTGCTGTGCACATGCTTACACTATAGTGCAGGTCCCAGCACCACCACCAGGCTCATAAAATAGAACAGTCACATTAAACAAAAAATACACTAGTCACAAATGTTATCTTATATACTGTACTTAGACACATATTAAATTGGGCAGCTACAAAGACCATCATCTACACATACCACATGGAGACCATAATAGGAGGGTTTATCGATGACGTACTCTTGCCACGATACTATAATGTCCTCTTGATCCCATGTAGATTATACTGAAGCATTGGCTACTGATACACTACATGGTCAAAGGTATATGGACACCTGCTCGTCGAACATCTCTTTCGAAAATCATGGGCATTAATATGGATATGGTCCCCCCTTTGCTGCCATAACAGCGTCCACTCTTCTGGGAAGGCTTTCCACTAGATGTTGGAACATTGCTGCGGGGACTTGCTTCCATTCAGCCACAAGAGCATTAGTGAGGTCAGCACTGATGTTGGGCGATTAGGCCTGGCTTGCAGTCGGTCTTACAGTTCACCCCAAAGGTGTTCGATTAGGTCAGGGCTCTGTGCAGACAAACCATTTCTGTATGGACCTCGCTTTGTGCACAGGGGCATTGTCATGCTGACTGTTGCCACAAAGTTTAGCGTTAAGATTTCCCTTCACTGGAACTAAGGGGCCTAGCACGAACCGAAGCCCCAGAACATTATTCCTCCTCCACCAAACTTTACAGTTGGCACTATGCATTGGGGCAGGTAGCATTCTCCTGGCATCCAGGGGGTGACAGGTAGCCTAGTGGTTAGAGCGTTGGGTCAGTAACCGAAAGGTTGCTGGATCAAATCCCAGAGCTGACAAGGTAAGAATATGTTGTTCTGCCCCTGAAGAAGGCAGTTAACCCACTGTTCCCTGGTAGGCTGTCATTGTAAATAAGAATTTGTTCTTAACTGACTTGCCTAGTTTTTCATCCACCAAACCCAGATTTGTCCGTCGGACTGCCAGATGGTGAAGCGTGATTCATCACTCCAGAGAACGCGTTTCCACTGCTCCAGAGTCCAATAGCGGCGAGCTTTACACCACTCCAGCCGAAGCTTAGCATTGAGCACAGTGATTTTATGACTGTGTGCTGCTGCTCGACCATGGAACCCGTTTCATGAAGATCCCGACGAACAGTTCTTGTGCTGATGTTGCTTCCAGAGGCAGTTTGGAACTCAGTAGTGAGTGTTGTAACCGAGGACAGATTATTTTTACGGGCTATCAAGCTTCAGCACTCGGCATTCCCGTTCTGTAGGATTGTGTGGCCTACCACTTCGCTGCTGAATTGTTGTTGCTCCTAGAAGTTTCCACTTCACAATAACAGCACTTACAGTTGACCGGGGCAGCTCAAGCAGGGTAGAAATTTGAAGAACTGACTTGTTGTTAAGGTGGCATCCTATGACGGTGCCACGTTGAAAGTCACTGAGCTCTTCAGTACGGGTCGTTCTACTACCAATGTTTGTTTATGGAGATTACATGGCTGTGCGCTCGATTCTATACACCTGTCAGCAACGGGTGTGACTGAAATAGCCAAATCCACTAATTTAAACTTTTGGCCTTATAGTGTACATCCTCTGTCACAAATGACTGAAAGTGTTACAGAAATAAGATAAAGTGTAGCAGAATTGAATTACATTTGTAATTTGTTTAGGATGCTCAAGAAAACTGTCAATGAATGCCATTGGCCTTATATAACAAAAGCCTAGCATTACTCTGGAAGATAAATGTAATTGGCTTCCCAAAATGACTTGCATACAGTGCCTTCAGAAAGTATTCACTCCCCTTGACTTTTTCCACATTTTGTTGTGTTACACCCGGAATTTAAAATTGATTAAATTTTGATTTTGTGTCACTGGCCTACACGCTGATGTCAAAGTGAAATTATGTTTTAAAAAATGTTAATTTTTTTTATTAAAAATGAAATGCCTTGAGTCAATAAATATTCAACCCCTTTGTTATGGCAAGCCTAAATAAGTTCAGGAGTAAACATTTGCACAACAAGTCACGAAAATTGCATGGACTCTATGAGCAAAAATAGTGTTTAACATAACATCTCTGTACCCCACAAATACAATTATCTGTAAGGTCTCTCAGTCGAGCAGTGAATTTTAAACACAGATTAAACCACAAAGACCTATTGGTAGATGGGTAAAATAAATAAAAGCAGACATTGAATATCCCGTTGAGCATGGTGAAGCTATTAATTACACTTTGGATGGTGTATCAATACACCCAGTCACTACAAAGAAACAGGCATCCTTCCTAACTCAGTTTACGGAGGAGGAAACCGCTTAGGGATTTCACCATGAAGCAAACGGTGACTTTAGAACAGTTACAAAGTTGAATGGCTGTGATAGGAGAACTGAGGATGGATCAACAACATTGTAGTTACTCCACAATACTAACTTAAATGACAGAATGAACAGAAGGAAGTCTGTACAGAATAAAAATATTCCAAAACATGCATCCTGTTTGCAATAAGGAACTGAAGTAAAAAGAAATGAACTTCATGTCCTGAATATAAAGCGTTATGTTTGGGGCAAACCCAACACAATAGATCACTGAGTACCATATATATTATTTTCAAGCATGGTGGTGGCTGAATTATGTTAAGGGTTATGGGTATTTTTGTCATCGGCAAGGACTAGTGAGTTTTTTAGGATACAAAACAAACGGAATAGAACTAAGCACAGGCAAAATCCTAGAGAAAAACCTGGTTCAGTCTGCTTTCCAACAGACAATGGGAGGACAATAACCTAAAACCCAAGGACAAAAATACAATGCCTTCGGAAAGTATTCAGACCCCTTGACTTTTTCCACATTTTGTTACATTGTAGCCTTATTCTAAAATTAATTAAATAAAACAATTTCCTCAGTAATCTACACACAATACCCCATAAGGACAACGTGAAAACAGGTTACATTTTAGCAAATGTATTAAAACTGAAAAACAGGTGCATCCTGTTTCCATTCCATCCTTGAGATGTTTCTACAACTTGATTGGAGTCCACCTGTGGTACATTCAATTGATTGGACATGATTTGGAAAGGCTCACACCTGTCTATATAAGGTCCCACATTTGACAGTGCATGTCAGAGTAAAAACCAAGCCATGAGGTCGAAGGAATTGTCCATAGAGCTCCGAGACGGGATTGTGTCGAGGCACAGATCTGGGGAAGGGTACCAAAACATTTATGCATCATTGAAGGTCCCCAAGAACACAGTGGCTTCCGTCATTCTTAAAAAAGGGCTTCTGGACATCAGAACAGCTGTCACTAACTCGATTTGGATGAGGACTTCTACTTCAATGAGTCGGAGGCGAAAGACCATTATCCCAGACCAGATCCAAATCCTCGACACTCAGAGAAGGAGGAGGTGGCGCTTTAGAGGCCGGAGTGCGGGACATCTGACGAGACTATGTCGGAGAGTGGATAAGCCGCGTCTACTCTCTGTTCTATTGGCGAACATGCAATCACTGGAGAATAAACTGGACGAGCTACGTTCGAGGCTATCCTATCAACGCGATCTGAAGAACTGTAATATCTTATGTTTCTCTGAGTCGTGGCTGAACAAGGATATGGAAAATATAAATCTAGCTGGTTTTTCTATACATTGTCAGAACAGAACAGCAGCTTTGTGTAAGCTCAGGGGAGGGGGCATGTGTCTCTTTGTTAACAAAAGCTGGTGCGCAAAATCTAATATTAAGGAAGTCTCAAGGTTCTGATCACCTGAGTAAGAATACCTCATGATAAGCTGTAGACCATACTATTTACCAAGAGCTGTCTATTTATCACCACAAACCGATGCTGGCACTAAGACTGCACTCAACGAGCTGTATGGGCCATAAGCAAACAAGAAAATGCTCACCCAGAGGCGACGCTCCTAGTGGCCGGTGATTTTAATGCAGGAAAACTGAAATCTGTGTTCTCATTTCTACCCGGATGTCACCTGTGCAACTAGAGGTGAAAAAAACACTAGATCCCCTTTACTCCACACACAGAGATGCGTACAAAGCTCTCCCTCACCCTCCATTTGGCAAATCTGACCATAACTCTATCCTCCTAATTCCTGCTTACAAGCAAAAACTCAAACAGGAAGTACCAGTATCAATACAGAAGAGGTCAGATGAAGCGCATACTTAGTTACACGACTGTTTCGCTAGCACAGACTGGAATATGATCTAGGATTCATCTGATGGCATGGAGGAGTTTAACACATCAGTCATCATCTTCATTAATAAGTGCATTGACGATGTCTTCCCCACAGTGACCATACGTACATATCCCAACCAGAAGCCATGGATTACAGGCAACATCCGCAATGAGCTAAAAGCTAGAGCTGTCACTTTCAAAAGCGGGACACTAATCCAGATGCTTATAAGAAATCCTGCTATGCCCTCTAATGAACCATCAACCAGGCAAAGTGTCAATACAGGACCAAGATCGAATCCTACAACACTGGCTCTGACACTCATCGGATGTGGCAGGGCTTGCAAACTATTACGGAATACAAAAGGGAAACCCAGCTGTGAGCTGTCCAGTGACGCAAGCCTACCAGACAAGCTAAATACCTTCTATGCTCACTTCTAAGCAAACAACACTGAACCATGCATGAGAGCACCAGCTGTTCCGGACGACTGTGTGATCACGGTTCCCGTAGCCAATGTGAGTAAGACCTTTGAACAGGTTAATATTCAAAAGGCTGTAGGGCCAGACGGATTACCAGGACTCGTACTCATGTGCTGACCAGCTGGCAAGTGTCTTCACTGACATTTTCAACCTCTCCCTGACTCAGCTTGTAATAACTACATGTTACAAGCAGACCACCATAGTCCCTGTGCCCAAGAACGCCAAGGTAACCTGTCTAAATGACTATCGACCTGAAGCACTTACATCTGTAGCCATTGTTAGGTTCTAATTCTCTGAGTAAAAAACTCAGCGGACACTATGAAAGCTCAACCAAGTTTATTCTTCCAAGAGGATCAATACAGCTGCACAAGACAAAAACATTTTCACACAAGCACTGGTATTTAACCCTTCCTCCTAGGCTGAGTCTCCTCCTACACATCTGTACACATATTGTATCTTTAACTGCTAGGCAGGACACTAAGTGATATGGGCCATAAACCTTTCTTCCTCCCTTAACGTGACCTGACCTGACCTTGACCCCCCTTCATCACTAATCCATGGCTCTCTCCCCTTATCAATACCTGCCACATGTGATCGTTTCCCTGCACTCAGTCTTTCAATAGTATCCCTGATATAATGTAAACGTTATACATTACCCTCTCTCCCTCAGTGACATGAATAAGTATATTTCATATTCTCAGAACCCAACAACATGAAAAGCTTTCAAAGGCTGGTCATGGCTCACATCATCCCAGACACCCTGGACCCACTCCAATTCGCATACCGCCCCACAGATTATAAAATCTCTATTGCACTCCACACTACCCTTTCCCACTTGGACAAAAGGAACACCTACATGAGAATGCTGTTCATTGACTACAGCTCGGGGTTCAACACCATAGTGCCCTCCAATCTCATCGCTAAACAAAGGAATCTGGGATTAAACACTTCCCTCTACAACTGGATCCTGGACTACCTGACGGGCCGCCCCCAGGTTGTGAGGGTAGGCAACAACACATCCGCCACGCTGACTGGGGCCCCTCAGGTGTGCGTGCTTTGTCCCCCTCTGTACTCCCTGTTCACCCACGGCTGTGTGGATGCTCACGACTCCAACAACATAATTAAGTTTGCTGACGACACGACTGTGGTGGGCCTGATCACCAACGACGATGAGAGGAGGTCAGAAACCTGGAAGTGTGGTGCCAGGACAACAACCTCCGCCTCAACGTCAGCAAGACAAAGAAGAATGCTGAGCATGCCCACATTCACAGGGCTGTAGTGGAGACAGTCGAGAGTTTCAAGTTCCTCTGTGTCCACATCACTAAGGACCTATCATGGCACAAAAACTCCAACACAGTCATGAAGAGGGCACAACAGCGCCACTTCCCCCCCTCATAAGGCTGAAAAGATTTGCCATGGGCCCTCAGATCCTTAAAAAGTTCTACAGCTGCAACGCTAAGAGCATCTTGACTGGCTGCATCAACGCTTGGTATGGCAACTGCTTGGCATCTGACCGCAAGGCGCTACAGAGGGTAGTGCGTACGGCCCAGTACATCACTGGGGCCGAGCTCCCTACAATCCAGGCGGTGTCAGAGGAAGGCCTTAAAAATGGTCAAAGGCTCCAGCCACTCAAGTCATAGACTGTTCTCTCTGCTACCGCACGGCAAGCGGTACTGGAGCTCCAAGTCTGGGACCAAAAGGCTCCTGAACAGCTTCTACTCCCAAGCCATAAGACTGCTGAACATTTAATCACATGGCTACCCCTTTTTTTCCCCCAACTGGCATTCTTGCACTGGCTCTATGCACACTCACTGGACTCACACTCACACATACTACAATGACACTCCAACACACACATACACATATGCATACACATACACACACACTACATACACTCACACACACAAAAACACACACACATGCATATTGACACCACACACACAGACACATTTTCACACTCTTCACATATGCTGCTGCCACTATTTATTAGCTATCCTGATTGCCTAGTAACTTTTACCCCTACCTACATGTACATATAACCTCAACTACCCCTGAACATTGACTCGGTACCAGTACTCCTTGTATATAGCCTCGTTATTTAGTTAGTTACAGTTATTATTTGTTTTGTCTTATTTGCTACATTTTCTTACTTTTAACTTTGCATTTTTGGGAAAGGGCTCATAAGTAACAATTTCACAGTCTACACCCAATTGTATTCGGCGCATGTGACAAATACAATTTTATTCCATTTTTTGTGACTATCTGGTCCTGTATTCATAAGAAAAGTCTAGTTAGAAATCTGCATAGCTTGGCTATGGGCCAATTTCTCTGCTAGACTGTGAACGTAACATAATTGGTTAAGTAAAGGCGTTTCAGACACCGGCAAAGTACATAATGGGGTCAAAAAGCTAATGTGGCCAGACTCTTCGGTATCACTATATTTATATGTAATTATATGGATAGCAGGTACTGTCTAGTTGTGTAGGCACACATTGTCAAAGCATTTACAGCAAAAATTTGATAAAACCTCTCCTCACTAATTATTGTCTCGAATTACAAAGTACAACTTGGTTTTGTCGCAAATGTGTTTTTTAAACTGTGTAATCTATACAGATATCACAATCCTACTACAACATGTCACAGTGTCCTCACTGTTGTTGTACTGTACCCGCCAATGTAATCAGTTTTAGTGACACTCACCATGAAGTAAGACAGAATTTTAAGCATTTAATCGCAGTGGCAGTTATTCACAAGGACACAGTCAGCCATCACTAATTATGGAAATGAGCAGAAATGAAAAAATGTTGATAAAACAAAACTGTGCAGGCATTCATCTAGAATGCATATTCCATTCATATTCTGTGTGTGTGTGTGTGTGTGTGTGTGTGTGTGTGTGTGTGTGTGTGTGTGTGTGTGTGTGTGTGTGTGTGTGTGTGTGTGTGTGTGTGTGTGTGTGTGTGTGTGTGTGTGTGTGCGTGCAGAGAGACAGCTCTTTAAAGAGTGCCCTGTCAGCCTGCGGTGGCGGTGGTGATCATCATCAGATGACAGATGGAAATCGGAGTGCGTTTCCTGAGTCATTTATCCCCCCTTTCCCCGACACTCACAGTTCTATTTTACATGGATTTCTGGAGGATTCGACGCTTGATGAAGTGAGTGCAGCAGCTGAAGACTTGTAAAAATCCATATTGCCCCATTTTTTTGTGGTTCCAAGAAATTGCAATTACATACTGAGTGCTCTCTGTTCTCTTCAAAGTCACGAAAAGAAATGCAATTGGAGCAACTTTCACACAGACTACTCTCAGATGTGTTCCTCAAATCCTCAAAAATATAAATTCAATATGGCTCAATTATTACTTCAATACAGCATTTATTTTCCAGTTAAGACTAACTGTAAGTGAAGCTTTCATGTACATTTGAACTGCAAAGGTGAATTCACAGTACAAATGCAAGAGTAACTTATGATACTCATACTATGAATGAGTTTCCTTTAAAACACAGCACAGAGATGTAATGTAGTTGGCAGGCTGTCATAACAACAGTGCACTGTCTTAGCACTAGCGCGGCGAGCTGACACATCGCTACGGCTACATCCTATTTAAGCAGCCAGCGGCCCAGGGCCACATGACACGCCGCATCTGTAGTAAAAGTGGGGGGAGCAGGGAGGGAGGGAGCCCAAAGACCCCCAGGCCTGAAAGGGACGCGAAGGAGTCCGTGGGGAGGACGGAAGTCTATCACACAGCACCCTCCTCTTGCTAGCACAGCTCTGGTTCAAGGGCTTTGGATAGGAATATTAACCAGGGCCTGTCATCTGGGCTCTCCTGCTTACAGGGAGTTGGAGATTTAGGGATATCTCACTCATCAGGAGCCCAGACGTGAGGTCTCAGATTATTTCTGTGTGTTGTTGGCAGTTTACAGTTCATGCGCAGATGCCTTTACTGTGCAAATTTTCTAAGCATCATCGAGTTCCCCCCCCCCGGTCTTTGTGTGTGTGTGTGTGTGTGTGTGTGTGTGTATATATATATGTGAGCACAGTATGTGTTTACAGTAGGAATCATCTTGTACTGCATAGAATGCATTTTTACACTATATACTCAGGGTCACATTTACAGTGACTATGTGACGATGATCCTCTTTTGTGGGCGAACTCGACTGACTCTGGTTTTGCCTGTCAAACTAAACCAAGCAGATTGGCAGTGATGTTAGTAGATGATGCCCTTAAGCAATGGCTAACCATAACCAAGGGAAAACTGATCCAAGACCAGAGCTGAGTGCCTAAGGGAGTCACTCCAGTGGCTCAACTGGCAGCTACAGAAGAGAACAGAAAATGATGCAATAACTTAAGAATCCTTCAACAACAAAATAAAGCTAATCTGGCTGCCTATACACCCACTTCCGTGCTTTCGGGGAAAACATGCTTCGTGTTTTCAAAAGGATAGCTGTATTTCAATAGCACAGCAGCATTAAACATTTGTATGTGGAATAGGTTAAAGTATCGTTGTAGCGTTACACATTTGAGGTGATTTTGGACAGATAAGAGGTTAACCAAAACATGTGGGATTTGTCAACCTATTTTATTATATGACCCAAACTGTATGGAGCACTAAGGACACCAATGGACTAATTGGCTCAGAGCATTAACATGCATTGAGCAGCATTTTCTGATTGGCCAGTCAATAAGTGAATCAGAAAGGGACGCTCCAAAGACAATGAGTGGTGATTTATTCATGTGATTCACACACTCCATGATTCACATACTCCGTTCCTTTTAATCCTTCACTGTGAAAGGAAGGATATAAAACATTTTGTCAGTCAACTCATCATTGCCAGAGCTCTCATTTCACGGAAAGGCAATGACAGGGGCTGATATCTGATCCCACATAGTTTGCTATTACCTAAACTGAATATATGGACAGCTTGTTTTCCTAAAAATGTTTCTTGATAATCATAATTTATGTGTGTCTATAATCAATACCAACAGTTGAAATGTACTACACTCCACTTTGCCTCAGCCTTAAACCAAACTCAGGTGCTTGAGAATTCTTCCTTTCAAAGCTCTTTTCAATAAAGGCTATTTCTATCCTCTGAGAGGATTGTTTAGTTTAAGTTCCGGTTGCTCAGCTTGTACACGCTCACCTCAGACAGATACATCTGGTATGTATTAAATCTCCCGGCCCTGCAAGTGAGATGTGCTGCAGTCAGCACTCTCCCACTCGAAAGGCTGCCTCGCCTGGCTAATAAAATGAGGAAATGCCTGATCAGATTTATTTACCAAGCAGAATGGGAGGGAGAGGGAGGGAGAGACAGTGAAAAGGGGTGAGAGAGAGAGAGAGAGAGTGGATGAGAGAGAGAGTAGAGCGAGTGGATGGGGGCAGAAAACTTAACAAAAGGCAGGTGTGTGTTTTCTCGAGGGTTGGGGGTTTACCCGAAGTAGGAGTAACCACTGTTTCTCAGGCAAAGTGAAACTGACATCCTTTAACGAGACAGAGATTAATTAGTGTGCTGTTTGCAGTGCTGCAGAGAACAAGGTTGAGAGAGGAGGCAGCCACAGTAAACATGACTAGGAAATTGTAATCAGCAACCTTGACAATCTAAAATCAACACAGATTTACTGCAATGGGGAATGAATGCTCACAAGTGGTGCACATGACAGGACTGCAACTGAGTTTAGGTCAGAAGGTCAACGCATTGTTCGGTTACACTGGGATAAGCACATATGGAACATCTTTGCAAGGAAACAAACACAGCCTTTATCTTCAACCTAACCTTAGCCTTAAACCTTATACAGCACAGATCTATAAAGTTGTGTACTTTTATTCCTTTGTCACATAGATTTCTGATGGAGTGGTATCTGCAGTCATTACACAACAAGAGCCACACGCAACAGGATGAGGGCATACGGGAACTCTACTGCCTGGTCTTGAATATGAGTGGCGGACAGGAGTGGGCGAGAGGAGGGTGGATGGGGTGACATAACTGGAGGCTAGCCATCTTTCACATGGGCTTTTGTCTACTCTATTTGATATGGTCATAACGCCAAAGGTAATTTACTTGATGGGAGTCCATTTTCAAGTCCCAATAGAACTGCAATGGTCCTGTCAATCTGAGAAAGTTTGTTTTAAAATATGGAGGTATACCTGGGATAGAGATAAACACTCCCTCTCCCTGCCAGCCCTTCTCTGGTCCTTCGTGGGCACGGAAAGATAAGGGAAATATCTTCATCCTCCTCTCTGTGGCTTTTCTCCAAGGGGAGCGGAACAATCTACAATCAGTCCCCATCCAATCTGCCACCACAATCCATCTCCCTGGCTTGGTGTAGAGTCAGAGGACAGAGGAAGAGATTCAAATCTTAGAATGACCTTAACAGAACGAGGAGACTGAGGCCTTTTACTCATCATCCCCAGTCAACACATACCCCAGTCAACACATACCCCAGTCAACACATACCAGGTCACCAAGGGAATGAGTCCTTTCTAAACACTTACACCTGGACATCCAGTCACAACAAACCACCAGAGTCCCCATATCAAGTTCAAGTTTGTTTTCTGTCGTACTGTATACACATGATGCACATGGAGTACACTGTGCAACGAAATGCTTACTTGCAGGTTCACCACTAGACAATGCAACAGCAATAGGAAAGCAAGTGTATAAAGAATAATAACAATAAAAACTAAATGAATAAAAATAGGATCAAATGTAGCTCAAATATAATACGAGAAGGCACTCAGATGAAAGTAGGATATTTACACGTGCCGGGGAGTTGTGAAATAGATTGTGCAGTAATAATAAATAGTAATTGTGTAGTAATAATAAATAGTAATTGTGTAGTAATAATAAATAGTAATTGTGCAGTAATAATAAATAGTAATTGTGTAGTAATAATAAATTGTCATTGTGCAGTAATAATACATAGTAATTGTGTAGTAATTATTATTATATTTATTTTTTAAATGTAACCTTTATTTAACTAGGAAAGTCAGTTAAGAACAAACTCTTATATACAATGACGGCCTACCGGGGAGCAGTGGGTTAACTGCCTTGCTCGGTGGCAGAACGACAGATTTTTACCGTGTCAGCTCGGGGATTCGATCCAGATTAGTAATAGTAAATAGTCATTGTTTAGTAATAATAAAGTCATTGTTTAGTAATAATAAATAGTAATTCTGTAGTAATAATAAATAGTAATTCTGTAGTAATAATAAATAGTCATTGTGTAGTAATAGTAAATAGTCATTGTTTAGTAATAATAAATAGTCATTGTTTAGTAATAATAAATAGTAATTCTGTAGTAATAATAAATAGTCATTGTGTAGTAATAATAAATAGTCATTGTGTAGTAATAACAAATAGTAATTGTGTAGTAATAATACATAGTAATTGTGTAGTAATAATACATAGTCATTGTGTAGTAATAATAAATAGTCATTGTGTAGTAATAATAAATAGTCATTGTGTAGTAATAACAAATAGTAATTGTGTAGTAATAATAAATAGTCATTGTGTAGTAATAATAAATAGTCATTGTGTAGTAATAATAAATAGTCATTGTGTAGTAATAACAAATAGTAATTGTGTAGTAATAATAAATAGTCAATGTGTAGTAATAACAAATAGTCATTGTGTAGTAATAATAAATAGTCATTGTGTAGTAATAATAAATAGTCATTGTGTAGTAATAACAAATAGTCATTGTGTAGTAATAATACATAGTAATTGTGTAGTAATAATACATAGTCATTGTGTAGTAATAATAAATAGTCATTGTGTAGTAATAACAAATAGTAATTGTGTAGTAATAATAAATAGTCAATGTGTAGTAATAACAAATAGTCATTGTGTAGTAATAATAAATAGTCATTGTGTAGTAATAATAAATAGTCATTGTGTAGTAATAACAAATAGTCATTGTGTAGTAATAACAAATAGTCATTGTGTAGTAATAATAAATAGTCATTGTGTAGTAATAATAAATAGGAGTCCAGTAGCAGCAGTCATGGAGTGGATGTGTGGCGTGGATGTGTGTGAGTGGGAGTGTATTTGCGTGTGGGTTTGAGCCTGTTTGACCGTGTGTGTCAGTGAGTGCATGTGTGGTCATATTAGCCAGACAGAGACAACATTTAAGCTCAATATACAACAACACAACAGCCCAGTCTAAACACTGAGATCCATATAATCAGAGGGTTCCTTATTAAACACTAAAACAAAAACAGCAATAACAACATGAGTGTGAGAGCAGCGCTTCAAATCATCCCACAGAGAGATATAAAATCCATAACATTTCCACTGTGCTAAAACATCCGGTCCAAAGACACCTTGCCCTTGGTCTCCTCGGAGATGGATTTGGTTTATTCTATCACAGGCAGCGTTCAACTCTGTCCAAATTTGCCAGGCTGGGAAAAATATGATAATATTTATGTTTCCCGGAAGCGCAGGGGGCTTCGAGAAAAATCAATAGTCTCCAGCAGTCACATCCTCAGAGCTGTTGAGAGAAGAGACCATTCAACACAGCACCAGGCATCAGAGGCCAGATATAATCACATCTCACCTCTGGGTGTAGTGTGTTTGCGTGTTTCTGAGAGATTGAGAGAGAGAGGGTAAGCAAATGAAAAAAACGTGTGGTGTATACTATGGTGTTTGTTTGTACTGTTTGTGTCCATGGGTGTGTGTGAATGCCTGTGCTGATAAGTATGAGTGATTACTGGTATGTGGTTGAATACACTATTAAAAAAAACGGTTCCAAAAAGGTTATTCGGTTGTCCCCATGGGAGAAGGGTTCTACCTGGAACCAAAACAGGTTCTTCAAAGGGTTCTCCTATAGGGACAGCCGAAAAACCCTTTTAGGTTATAGATAGCTCTTATTTCCCTAAGAGTGTAGATTCTGGTCACAACCAATATCGTTCTCAGTCACGGATACTTTTCAGCAAACAGACACAACAGATGCCCTTGGGAGAAAATTATTCAATTTTTTTTTAAAGATTGCCAAGAAAACATCCATGAAATACAGTCCTGTGCTTTGCTCAAGGTTATGGAGCCACTGTTCAGTGTCTAATGGAAACAAACAGAATGTAACTGGACTAGACTGGACAACCCACAGAAATAGAATATAAAGTAATTATTTGGGACAACCACAATACTACAGAAAGAATTCTGGCACAAAATGGCCACCGTGCATCACCCAGGAGGGTGTTGCTGCATTACAACAAAGCATGAGATGGGCAACTCCCCCACACTACCAGGACCCTTGGATGAGGTTGAACAACTTGCACTACACTAAAGCCATCCGTTATCATTGGTATCATTACCAGTGACGCCGCAGGGGAAAGACAGAGAGGAAGTGAGCCTGGATGGTGCCACATTGTGTGGTGGGGTTGGCGGTGAGAAGGGCCCCATGGAGGAGGACTGGGGGATTACCATAATCACACCGGCAGCCAATGAACCAGCCACCCGCTGCACCGCGCCAAGGTCACCCTGCCTGCCTCCTCGATGCAGACTCACACTACCCTGCCGCCGGGAGACTACATCGAGGGGCTTACAGCCACAGAACTGCACACAAGGCCAGGAGCTTAATGCAACACTAGGGTCTATAAACAATACAGGTTAAACAGAGCTCAGTACCGGCTATACTACTAACGTACTCTGTAGTGTAGAACACCATTCAAAAATTAAATAAAGCAAGTGACTCAACTAGAAGAAGCAAAGCCATATTGACAACTACATAAGCCAAAAGAGTGTCTCCTCTCTCTCAAATCAGACCACAGTGAATATTAAATATCCTTTCCACCTGGAGTCAGAGCCTCAGTGCCAGGGTGTCCGAGTCACGCCCTGAGTCACCTCTCCCTGGCACCCGAGGTGATTTATCTAGCCTTGTGTTCTCTGCACCCTCTTCTCTCCTCCCCTCTACTCTTCTACTGTGCTCTCGTTCTCCCTTTCCCTCTCCCTAAAGGCTGGCTTAAAGTTTTCCCACATTGGGGCTCAGAAAAGGGAAAATAACTGTTTGACTGATCTGAATCCTCTGTAACACGACAGCCATACCAGGTATCTACAACAACACTCACACAAATCAACTTCCTGGGAAGAGATTAAAGAGGGCCAAGATTCTAACATTGTATTCTGATAAAAAATTATATAAAATACAAAGGATAGTTAATCCATCTCATATCATGGTGCATCGAATTTCTATGCCTTAAATTTCCCCTTAGGGAAATACAATGTGGACTCCTTAATACCGATTTAATGTGTATCCACGACATGATGAAACTACGAGACAAAAATGGACAACAACTAGTCAACCCACATGGGTCCCTTGCTAAGAAATGTGAATATTTTCTCCAAAAAGATACAAGGCGCGTTATCATAGCAATTTCTGCAAAACTGAAGAACAGAGAAAACAAAAAAATCGATTCAGCCCCCGTCTCAGGTTTTATCACATTGACAACTGGAGGCCCAACAGAATGCTCCTGAATCGAACCCATTAAGAGAGAACTCAATGATGGACTGAAACCATTATTTGAACTGAGAATCAGCATTACTGCAAAGCCATATTTCTTATCGTTGTTTGAATGAATATGTTGATATGGGAGCTACAGTATGGATTTTTCCACATACACTACATTACCAAAAGTATGTGGACACCTATTTCAAACATCTCATTCCAAAATCATGGACATTAATATGGAGTTGGTCCCCCTTTTGCTGCTATAACAGCCTCCACTCTTCTGGGAAGGCTTTCTACTAGATGTTGGAACATTGCTGCGGGGACTTGCTTCCATTCAGCCACAAAAGCATTAGTGAGGTCGGGCACTGATGTTGGGCGATTAGGCCTGGCTTGCAGTTGGCATTCAAATTCATCCGAAAGGTGATCGATAGGGTTGAGGTCAGGGCTCTGTGCCTGTCAAGTTCTTCCACACCGATCTCGACAAACCATTTCTGTATGGACCTCGCTTTGTGCACGGGGCATTGTCACGCTGAAACAGGAAAGGGCCTTCCATAAACTGTTGGAAGCATTGAATCGTCCAGAATGTCATTGTATGCTGTAGCGTTAAGATTTCCCTTCACTGGAACTAAGGGGCCTAGCCCGAACCATGAAAAATAGCCCCAGACCATTATTCCTCCTCCACCAAACTTTACAGCTGGCACTATGCATTGGGTCTGGTAGCGTTCTCCTGGCATTCGCTAAACCCAGATTCGTACGTCAGACTGTCAGAAGGTGAAGCGTGATTCATCACTCCAGAGAACGCGTTTCCACTGCTCCAGAGTCCAATGGCAGTGAGCTTTACACCACACCAGCAGAAGCTTGGCATTACGCATGGTGATCTTAGGCTTGTGTGCGGCTGCTCGGCCATGGAAGTATCTACTGTCTTCTTTGGGATGTCAATGCCACGTCTACTCCCGCTCCCCCACTCCAGTGCTCGATGTCGCCGGTCTACTAACCACCGGTCCTGGCAACCCATCATTATGCACACCTGGCAACCATCATTACGCACACCTGCGCCCCATCATGAGGCACACCTGGACTCCATCACTCCCTGATGACTTCCTCTTTATCTAGCACTCCGTTGTATCACCCATTAGGTAGTATTGTTTCCTGTTTTCATGTTAAAACGCTACTCCTGTTTTGTATTCACTCTGGTCATTCCTATTGAACTCACCGACTGCACCTGCTTCCTGCGTCTCTGTTACAGTCAAAATCAATTCAGAAGGATTTGATAGCTTCCATTAAAAGTGAGATTAAAAGAGAGGTTGGCGCAGCACATTTTATCGCATGGTAAATGAATGAAATCACAGACATCAGCTGTCGCTCGCAGTTCTTAGTTATTGTCAGTTATGTGGATGATCAGGGCTTTATTCAGGGACATTTATTTCGCTACTTTGATGCGTGTGTTTTACTTTGTGAAGTCTGAGATGTCTGAGTTTAACTTCATGGAGAAACGTGTTTCCCAAACCTATGATGGTGCTGCTCTAATGGAATGGATCTGCTATTTGTAATTACAGCTAAGTCCCCTCCCGTTCTCTGATTAAGAAGGGATGTCCACTCCACTACGTGTCAACTCTCTCCTGATATGACCTGATTGTGCCCTCTCATCCATTGGCACATTGAATGTTTCCTCTCCAAGCACTGTAAGAAACCCTGTCAATGTTCTCCCATTACTGTATGTAGAGTTAATCATATGCACTAACACAATCACATTATTACACATACACATCAATGTGTTTTTAATCCTTGCTTGGACAAACTCATTCTTAGCTTTTTTTTCTCTGTGTTGTGTAATTGTTTTTTGACTTCCCAGTCAAATCCTGTCCTGCCCTCAGCGGAAGTGTTACGCTGTTCTCCAACACCATCCAACCACGTTGAGCCTGTCCTGCACTGAAGTCAAGTCTCTGAACAGATCAACACATGCCTCATACCTTCATTCAATCACTGCTGTGATCCTCTCCCAACACTGTGTAAGTAGGCCTCTCATTCCCATTCCCCATCATATTTTACTCTAAATGTCTTTAAGTGTTTAAGGTTATAAAATAACTTGCCATTAACGATTTTGAAACAGGCTTTGCCGTCTCCGTGCGGACCGCGCCTATACCGTGGGTCTCCCATCCTCCTAAATTGTTCCGGTCACCAGCCTCCACTGGTCCCCATAGGCCTACAAGGTCCACTGCTTTTCAGTCAACACCCACACACTAATGCACACACACACTAATGAAAGGATAAGTGTATTTACACTTGGAAATACAAGGCTTTGTGCAGTGACCTTCTATTACAATAATTAATGATTTAGGCTATGTTCTGGTGAATACCGAAAACCAGCACGCAGTGCAGCTTTCATGGATTAGCAAGGCTTCATCATCCTCCACATAATTTAATGAAGAACCGATGGTATATTTACTCAAAAGAGAAACCTGAAAATAACTATAGACCGGACACGTTTACTGTGTATAATCGACTCCCTTTAACTCTTGTACTGTGCGCGAACACACACACACACACACACACACTACCTGCTGAAGGTCTGTGAGGATGTAACCACAGAGCACGACTAAACTCTGTGAGGTCTACTGCTCTCCAAGAAAAACAAACACATTCTGACATGACTGAACTCATAAGCAAGACAGAACATGAATATAAACATGAGGCTACAAACTGAGTTCCAGTAATCTGTATCCCTGGGCAACTTTTATATCATTCACAAACAATCAAAGAGAGGAGATTTCTGGGAAAAACAGAGACTTGAATGCAAAGAAGACTCACAGGGTTGTTCTCCCTGAGGTATGCATTAACTTCACAAAAGATAGACATATTGGAATAACCCATGGAAAGCACAGTAGAAAATTGATTATTACAATCGCCCACAGTATGTAAATGGAAGCTGCTGCTCGGCCTTAACTCAAACTTCATATCACAGAAAATGTATTCCAACAGCATAAAGCTTTATGGCTTACTATATCGGGTCTGCCATTAAATAAGCCATACTAAAACTCCAGTCAGAGAGTCAGTACCCTTCCCCCCTTCCCCTGTTTGATGTCTGCCTGTTATTTTCATGTAAAATGTTAGCTGAAGGCAGGAGGGTTCGGGGCTCCGTGTCTTTATTACCCTCCCACTGTGCCTAGAGCTGCGGCGGTTGGCCCCATTGACCTCTCACCTGGAAGTCAATCCTCGCTCTCTCACAACTCCCCTGTTAGTACATGTACCTCTCACCATTAGCCCCCCTATAACCCTACCTGAACCTGGGAGTTTGAGCCCCGGCTGAGCCTATGAACCCCACACTCCCCTGGCACTGCTCCACCTGCTTCACAAAGGCCTGCCACTGATTTTCCTCCTTCAGTTTTGATTGCATCTCAAATTCCAGAATCTCGTCTGCTCTTACAGTGAGGGGAAAAAGTATTTGATCCCCTGCTGATTTTGTACGTTTGCCCACTGACAAAGAAATGATCAGTCTATAATTTTAATGGTAGGTTTATTTGAACAGTGACAGACAGAATAACAACAAAAAAATTCAGAAAAACACATGTAAAAATGTTTATAAATTGATTTGCATTTTAATGAGGGAAATAAGTATTTGACCCCTCTGCAAAACATGACTTCTTTGCAGATCTTCTCCAAGTCATTAAGGTTTCGAGGCTGACGTTTGGCAACTCGAACCTTCAGCTCCCTCCACAGATTTTCTATGGGATTAAGGTCTGGAGACTGGCTAGGCCACTCCAGGACCTTAATGTGCTTCTTCTTGAGCCACTCCTTTGTTGCCTTGGCCATGTGTTTTGGGTCATTGTCATGCTGGAATAGCCATCCACGACCCATTTTCAATGCCCTGGCTGAGGGAAAGAGGTTCTCATCCAAGATTTGACGGTACATGGCCCCGTCCATCGTCCCTTTGATGCGGTGAAGTTGTCCTGTCCCCTTAGTAGAAAAACACCCCCGAAGCATAATGTTTCCACCTCCATGTTTGACGGTGGGGATGGTGTTCTTGGGGTCATATGCAGCATTCCTCCTCCTCCAAACACAGCGAGTTGAGTTGATGCCAAAGAGCTCCATTTTGGTCTCATCTGACCACAACACTTTCACCCAGTTGTCCTCTGAATCATTCAGATGTTCATTGGCAAACTTCAGACGGGCATGTATATGTGCTTTCTTGAGCAGGGGGACCTTGCGGGAACTGCAGGATTTCAAGCCTTCACGGCGTAGTGTGTTACCATTGTTTTCTTGGTGACTATGGTCCCAGCTGCCTTGAGATCATTGACAAGATCCCCACCGCGTAGTTCTGGGAATATTCCTCACCGTTCTCATGATCATTGCAACTCCACGAGGTAAGATCTTGCATGGAGCCCCAGGCCGAGGGAGATTGACAGTTCTTTTGTGTTTCTTCCATTTGCGAATAATCGCACCAACTGTTGTCACCTTCTCACCAAGCTGCTTGGCGATGGTCTTGTAGCCCATTCCAGCCTTGTGTAGGTCTACAATCTTGTCCCTGACATCCTTGGAGAGCTCTTTGGTCTTGGCCATGGTGGAGAGTTTGGAATCTGATTGATTGATTGCTTCTGTGGACAGGTGTCTTTTATACAGGTAACAAACTGAGATTAGGAGCACTCCCTTTAATAGTGTGCTCCTAATCTCAGCTCGTTACCTGTATAAAAGACACCTGGGAGCCAGAAATCTTTCTGATTGAGAGGGGGTCAAATACTTATTTCCCTCATTAAAATGCAAATCAATTTATAAACATTTTTACATGTGTTTTTCTGGATTTTTTTGTTGTTGTTATTCTGTCTCTCACTGTTCAAATAAACTTACCATTAAAATTATAGACTGATCATTTCTTTGTCAGTGGGCAAACTTACAAAATCAGCAGGGGATCAAATACTTTTTTCCCTCACTGTATGCCGATACCAGCTAGATGAAGCCTGCATTACTCAGCTTCTCTCATTTGCTTTCTCTCTCTCTTTCCACCTCTCTGTGATTCTGTCATCATACATTTCTTTTTATCAAAGCTCCAATAATTCATGAGCATGTACTGTGTGTGTGTGCGTGCGTCATTTTCAGGGAGCACAAGGAGTTGAACGACATTTACACCAGCTTACAGATGTAGGATCTTAATTTGATCACACTGTTGCTGGAGAACTTTACTGCAATGCGTGAAATATAAAACTTGCAGTGTATTTGAGGTTTAAAAAGGCTTCTGAAGTTTGTAATTTCCACTTTGAAATTTCAGACTTGATTTTCTCTTATGAAAAAGATATCATCCCCCTACAAAAATATCCATTAATTATAACCCACATAATAATTCATATTTCCTGTTGATGAAGGATAATTTTTCTGCTGTAGCAAACTGGCTCAAATTAAGATCCTACATCTGTACGCTAGGAGGAAAAAAATAATTTATGTTTTTAGTAGACAATTGAGAAACTGTCCGTGAAATTATTACAGGTCTAGCAAAATTAATGAATATCGCTAAATTGGAATTAGGCTTCAGCTTCTGACAGCAATCAAATAAAAGTCATTGAGAAAGTGATTTACGACGTCAGAAAACAAAATAATGCAGAATGTAGATGTCACAAAATTCAGTAGGGACAGACCAAGACGCAGCGATGCTTCCAGTATACATTTTATTAAATTACGTAACTGGGAAAATAACAAACAGAATGAACGAAGATCGTAACAGCGCACATAACAAAGCAACAAACACTAAGCTATGCTCAAACAATAACCCACAAAACCTAAATGAAAACCCCAAACATATATATGGTTCCCAATTAGAGACAACGACACACAGCTGCCTCTAATTGGGAACCATTACCCCAACATAGAAATAGAACACCTAGAACTCAAAAAACCCTACACCAAAAACGAAACCTAAACACGCCAGCCTAAAACTCTGGCCTGGACGTGACAGTAGAAGAAAGAGAGCTATGGAAACAATAGTTTTGCGCGTCAGAGTCAACACGATTTCTGCAGTAGTGGGGGGTGGGATATGGCAACGGAAACCACATCATCACAGAATCAAAGTGGATTCATAGGCCTCAATCTCCACACTGCCAATGAGGAGGACGGAAAGAAAGGACGTTTGTTGTCATCAGTCCTTCAAGTGCGTCAGCTCCTGCTCTGAACAAAAGTGGTTCAAGTATACAGTTACGTGACCTGGACTCACAGAGGCTATGATGTAACTGAACAAAAATATAAACGCTACATGCAACAATTTCAACAATTTTACTGAGTTACAGTTCATATAAGGAAATCAGTCAATTGAAATGAATCCATTAGGCCCTAATCTATGGATTTCACATGACTGGGCAGGGGCACAGCCATGGGTGGGCCTGGGAGGGTATAGGCCCACCCACTTGGGAGTCAGGCCCACCCACTGAGGAGCCAGGCCATGCAAATCAGAATATGTTTTTTCCCACAAAAGGGCTTTATAGTAGACAGAAATACTCCTCAGTTTCATCAGCTGTCCGGGTGGCTGGTCTCAGACAATCCCGCAGGTAAAGAAGCTGGATGTGGAGGTCCTGGGCTGCCGTGGTTACACGTGGTCTGCGGTTGTGAGGCCGGTTGGACATACTGCCAAATTCTCTAAAACAACTTTGGAGGCGGCTTGTGGTAGAGAAATGAACATTTAATAATTTGGCAACAGTTCTGGTGGACATTCCTGTAGTCAGCATGCCAATTGCACGCTCCCTCAAATTGAGACATCTGTAGCATTGTGTTGTGTGACAAAACTGCATATTTTAGAGTGGCTTTTCATTGTCCCCAGCACAAGGTGCACCTGTGTGATGATCATGCTGTTTAATCCCCTTTTTAATATGCCACACCTGTCAGGTGGATGGATTATCTTGGAAAAAGAGAAATACTGCTCTGTATCAGAGAATTCTACAGGAGAATATCAGGCCATCTGTATGTGAGCTGAAGCTGAAGTGCAGCTGGGTCATGCAGCAAGACAATGATCCAAAACACACAATCAAGTCTACATAAAAATGGCTAAAAAGCAACACATTTGAAGTTTTTGAATCGCCTAGTCAAAGTCCAGACTTAATCCCAAGTGAAATATTGTGGCAGGACCTGAAACGAGTAGTTCATGTTGGAAAACCCACAAAAGTTGCTGAGTTAAAGCAGTCCTGCATGCAAGAGTGGACCGATCAACAACTAGAGGAAGCATTTGGTTGCAGTCATTGCAGCTAAAGGTGGCAGAACCAGTTATTGAGTATAAGGGGGCTATTTACTTGTTCACAGAGGCATTGGGTGTTGCATAACTTTGTTTGTGAAATAAATTAAATAAGTACGCAATTATTTGTTACTTGTTCACTCAGGTTCCCTTTATCTAATATTAGGTTTTGGTTGAAGATCATTCTGTAATAAAAATATGCAAAAGGAGAGAAAATTGTAAAGGGGCAAATACTTTTTCACAGCACTGTAGCTAGCTAACACGCTAGAAACTAAACAAAACATTGCCTGGTTTGCTAGATTGACATATACTAAATTCATTTTTAAACAGATGGGTTTGTTGGTGTTAAAATACACCAGTTATGCTATGTTGGACCACCGGGCTGCTAATGTCATGCAGCCTGTCGTTTTTGTGTTTATACTTATTCATTAAGACAACGACAAGTTTGATGTCGGACGACAATAGAATGTTCCTGATGTCCCTGCGACAACTGTATAGCTACAGACATGTCGATAGACGTAGTAAAAACAAGCTTTTCGTCTCGAAATCTTTGGTTGTTTAGTACACTACCGTACTCACTCTGTTCAGCACATGGCCTCACACGAATCCTTAAAGAGACGGGTGGAGTTAAGGCTTAAGAGCGTGTGAATGATGCTGAATGGGTGTAGACAAAGAAGAGCTCTCCAGTAGGGATACCAAAACATTCAGAATTACTTTCCCATTAGTTCCTCAACTGTAGAGTATGATATACAATGTTCTAGCTCGGAGTCTACTTTTATCCAATGTAAAAAACACCAATACAAATTTTGCTACGTAAGACCGAATCGAGCCAGTCTGTCTCATATATCAAAAGGATCAAACAAACCATCCCAGTACCTGGTCTTTAAAGTGCACATACTAAAAAAAGAACAGAAGTGCACACTTACCCTTTATGGCTAACTTCTCAGCCACGTGGAACAGACTAATACACAAAGGAACCACAATATCACAACCAACACAATAATATACTAAAACACCAAAGTACACAAAATACGGTACTATCAGCAGTAAAATACAGCGATGCTAACGCATTAACCTCACGATAGTATCACATCAACCAATGATGCTAACACAGTGACACTCACCTGCCACTACGCCAGCCATGTAGAGCAGACTGATGCGGAGGATGCCGTGGACCATCTCCAAGGGAACGCCGATCATCAGCTGGAGCAGAGCGTTGAACCCCAGCTGCTCCAACCTGAGAGACACCGTGAACAGGAGGAGGACACTTGTCTCAATGACAAATGAATAATTCATATTGTTTTAATTAGCTCCTTTGGTCTAGTGTTATAGATTTTATGTTTTGATGACTAAATGTTTGTACTTAATACTAAGAACATTCTATTCTGAAAGTGTATGCAATGGAGATGGGGTTGCAAGACAAATGGCAGTCCAATTAATATGTGTGTGTGTCTAGATATTAACTTGGTGTGCAGAAGTATGACTTCATTTAGGGGGTGTCTCAAAGAGTGCTTTGATTCTACCAGACACATGCGAGAGGCCCGTCCTTGAGAAGAACCTCCCAACACCTCCCAAGTTTGACTTATTTGCAAAGATTGTGATAAGGCTGTGGGAAGAGACTATGTTCTTGGAGAGGGTGGGGGGAGAGGTGGGAATTTTGCATCTTTGTGTTTCAACATTGTACCATATAAAAGACTGTGTACACCATTTAGAGCTCAGAGCTCTCCCGTGAATAAATAATCTACATTTGACCATTATAGATTGGGCCTCTGTTTGTCTCATTTCAACCAGTATCTTACAAATACTGGGTAACAGACAGAGTTTGTTTAATTGAAGTTCAGTTTATGAACATTGAGAACGAAATTTCTATAACATCTAGACACCTCATCAAAGGTATCTACAGAAGTCATCTATCACCATCTATCCATCAACCCTGTCTATTATCTGTCAGTGCAGTATCAATTGTTTTCCGCTTCCCACTGTGAGTGAGTGACTGTGTGTGTGTGTAGGCGCAGGCGTGTGTGTGTGTGTGTGTGTGTGAACGAGGTGGGGGTGGTTTCTTACCCAACGTGCATGAACATGTAGCTGAAGAAGCGCCACACCTGGAGGCGGTGTCTGGGGTGGTACACCAGGGAGCTCTTCATGAAGTCTGGCTGGTACGTCTGCAGCACCCACTTGTTCAGCATGATGCCATAGCACATGAACACAATGATCTGACGGGAGAGGCGACACACGCGCTGGTTCACACCCACGTCTCTTCATTCAGACACTCATTTATATCATATAGTACAGAGTTCTGCTATGAGAGCCAATTGGGATTCAGCTAATAAATGCCATGAATGTTGTCTTTTTATTTTTGTTGCCTTGCGTTGGTTGAAGACTTCCATTGGCACCGACAGGCGATGCACATAGAGAGAGAGACACACACAGCTGGTCCGATTCCATTAGCTCCTTTCATAGATCAATTAATCATCATTTCAATGAATTTAAATGAACGGGAAATAGTCTTTATCGTAGCCAAATTGTCATTACAGACCATTCACTGCCATTGTGAAGCATTTAGGAGCACTTACAGTACTTGGCTTTCTTCAGAACGACAGTGAGTTAGAAGAGAAAGTGCTGTCGCTTCATTGAGTAGCAGCAGGTTTTATAGCATTGCCTATTCAGGTCATGGCCACGCGGGCCTATTATTGGGTCACATCCATTTCCTCATTCCTCAAGCTAAAGATGTTTTATGCCAGAAACATTGCACTGCTTATTTTAAGGGCCACAAGTCAATACTACCATCTTCAGGTGGGTCACAACGCAACAAGGTCTTAACAATGAGCAGCTCAGTCATCTTAGTCCTCTCACCTGGATGATGGTAATGATGGCCATGAAGACAGGTGGGGGACACAAGCTGTTCTGGTGGAAGTACCAGCGCCGGTCTGTCTCGCAGGGCAGGATCTCATAGGCCACGTAGCGCACAAAGCGCTTGTACACGCCCAGGCCCGTCTCGTCCAATAGGATCTCCCGCTGCAGTGTGCGGCGGCCATTGGCAATGGCTCGTCGGAAACTGCTGGAGCGCTTGCTGTTCATCTGAGGAGGGTGGAAGATAGAGAGAGAGAGAGACAGAGAGAGAAAGGAGAAAGAGAGAAGGAGAGAGAGAGAGCAGGAGAGAGAGTAGTTAGTATTCCCTTGAATCTGACAGAGAAAGCTATGATTTGATTGCTAATTAGAATTGGCATGCTAAATACCTCCAACCGCTTTTAGAAGTTGAAACACAACCATTATGCAGCAACCCCGTGTCTTCCTAAAGTTCTGAAGCAAACTTTTTAAGGCACAGAGATCTGAAAAGCCATGTAGCCTAGCTGGGGCTAAGACATTCAAAGTGCAAACTGCACTCAACTCTAAACAAAGAGAAGCTCCGTTCTTCCAGTTTCCATTGGAGAGAAAAGACACGTCAACTTGAACCGGTCAGTGCTAAAAGTGGAGGAGATTATTTCAGCACTGCCTTGCCTTGACAGGTACACATGGCGCCTCTCTTCACTCAAAATAACTGTGTGATTTGGCCATTGAGGGGCAAAGCTCTGCTGAGTAGAACTGTTCTACCCGAGGAGGGAAGGAGAATGCGGAAAGGGCAGTGGAAAGGACAGTGGAAAAAGCCAACCGATCTGCGTTTACCTATACAATGGAGAAATGCTTAAATCCAAGATGATACACAGACAATATTGCAAGCCACATTCCTACTGTATTCATCTGTACTGCAGCAGTTGTCAGAGTCCCCACAGACCCCACCAGACAGGCAGCTAAAGCAAACCAACCATTATTCATTAGGTGCTGTTGTGTGCAGGCTCATTACATCCGGACATTGTGGGGAGCATAATAATAATGAAAGAAATCAGGGGCAATATCAATACAGCGCTAATTAAAGGAAGAAAAACAAGGAGACTGAGAAATATATAAACAAACAATTCACATACAAAGGAATCTTAGCCGTCTGAGGATATTAAAGAAAATCATTTAATAATAAGAAATATAGTTTGTCTGTAGAGCGGTAGTGGATGGTATTGGGGAAGTTTAGCGGAGCGGGATGCCGTGAGACATGTATTAGGTAATTACGATGCCGGGGTTGAACAATGAGCGAGTGTGGGCCTGTGGCATGGCGATAACCAGCGTGAGCACGAGAGGAGATGCCGGCCCTCCCGTGGCTGCACCACAGCATATTTTAGCATGGAGATCGAGCCCAGGAAATGTAATTATACTGTATGTGCGCTAGGTGGGAGAGGAAAGCAGAAGAGAGGGGGTGAGAGGGTAGACATTAGGAAGTAAGGAAAGGAAAATTAGGGAGGGAAAATGGGATACCCGTGTGGATCGACTCGCTCCGGGAAAGGACGGCTGCCGTTGGGACTGCGGAAGTGAATTGTTTCCACCCATCTTCAATAATGTCTTTATTAGAAGACTTAAGATAAAAGGAAGGTGTTTGTGTGTGGTATGGGGATGTATACACAAACGTATTTTTTCCCGCCTCTGTGGGATTTATTGTCTAAACGAGGCCTGTGTTTCCAGGGTTTTATCTGTTTGTTTTCCCAAAACACCTGCTGCCTCTCCTCTTAGCGACATGTTTCATCTCACTCTCTGACATTTGTGCTCCTGAATGCTCCCGGGAGACATTTCCCGACAGACACCTATCAATCTGCCTCGCCTTCTCCCTCCGACATGAGGGACCGCCGCTTCTAACGTGAGCATTAAGCGGCCTTTGAAGTTCGTGATGTGAGAGAGGGAGGCAGACAATAAAGCGCGTTAGCGCGGGAGCTGACGACTTGACTGGTGAGCCCTGAGAAACTCAGTAGGAGCACTCTAGCAGGGTGTGCTAGCATCACATCCCATCACTACTCATGGGACTCTGGCATCAACATGGTCCGCTGCTAAAACTCCCCTGACAAGAAGGAGATGTCTGCCAGGGAAAATAATTGATATTAAAGGCGAAGTCTGAGGATGGCGCTATAGATAGAATTCCCTTCCAGGGAGACCAGATTGGACCTAATTGACATCGGTGTGTGTATGTGTGTGTGTGTACCTGTGCGTGTGTGTCCAGGCACGTGTATTTAAAACAGCAAGGTGGTTACAGTACATGTTGGTACTCAGCTCAGCTCCAGCCTCTGTCCTTCATGACTTAATTAGTACTGGTGTTTGGTCAATACTGTACTGCTCAATAGTTTGAATTAATAATGAAACATAAAGATGCTATTTGATCCATAGCCGTCTCTTTATAGAGGTACATGTGTATATTGAGTTTGGTATAGAGTCATTCTAAATTATTCAGGCTATCCATTCCAGAACATTTCCAAAGTTGGGCCTGATGCTCACCAAACAATGTGAGCTGAACTTATTTCATGAAAAGCTAATTGGGAGAGCACCAGCTCTCGCGCTTACACACAAGAGTCCCCCAAAGTGTAGAGTCAGAGAGTCCTACTGCTAAACGCTAGCTAGCTTGATGAATAATCAAATCAAGTCAAATGTATTTATAAAGCCCTTTTTTTTCTCCAGATGTCACATAGTGCTATACAGAAACCCAGCCTAAAACCACAAACAGCAAGCAATGCAGAAATCGTTAAATTCACGTTACTAAATGATTTTCTACATACTGTGCAGAACCAGGTTGGAATCCTAATGTCCTAATAAAGGTTGAATAAAAAAGTCCTGTAAATTACTCACCATCACTTAGTTCTGTTAAACAGGATCAGCACACCATTTACTACTCATTTACTGGTCATTTATAGTGCATTAATAAGCTATTAAATACACAGACACACACACACACACACACACACAGATCACTGACTTTTCGAATCCCACCGTTTCTCCTCCGCTGTGCAATACGGTTTCCGAGCTGGTCACGGGTGCACCTCAGCCACGCTCAAGGTACTAAACGATATCATAACCGCCATTGATAAAATATTGTACTGTGCAGCCGTCTTCATCCACCTGGCCAAGGCTTTCAACTCTGTCAATCACCGTATTCTTATCGGCAGACTCAACAGCCTTGGTTTCTCAAATGACTGCCTCGCCTGGTTCACCAACTACTTCTCAGACAGAGTTCAGTGTGTCAAATTGGAGGACCTGTTGTCCGGACCCCTGGCAGTCTCTATGGGGGTACCACAGGGTTCAATTCTCGGGCCGACTCTTTTCTCTGTATATATCAACGATGTCGCTCTTGCTGTGGGTGATTCCCTGATCCACCTCTACGCAGACAACACCATTCTGTATACATCTGGCCCTTCTTTGGATACTGTGTTAACAAACCTCCAAACGAGCTTCAATGCCATACAACATTCCTTCCGTGGCCTCCAACTGCTCTTAAACGCTACTAAAATTAAATGATTGCTTTTCAACCGTTCGCTGCCCGCACCCGCCTGCCTGACTATCATCACTACTGTGGACGGTTCTGACTTAGAATATGTGGACAACTACAAATACCTAGGTGTCTGGCTAGACTGTAAACTCTCCTTCCAGACTCATATTGAACATCTCCAATCCAAATCTAGAATCCTTCACTCACGCCGCCAAACATACCCTAGTAAAACTGACTATCCTACCGATCCTCGACTTCGGCGATGTCATTTACAAAATAGCCTCCAACACTCTACTCAGCAATTTGGATGCAGTCTATCACAGTGCCATCCCTTTTGTCACCAAAGCCCCATATACCACCCACCACTGCGACCTGCTGGCCCTCGCTACATATTCGTCGCCAGACCCACTGGCTCCAGGTAATCTATAAGTCTGCTAGGTAAAGCTCCGCCTTGTCTCAGCTCACTGGTCACGAAAACAACACCCACCCGTAGCATGCGCTCCAGCAGGTATATCTCACTGGTCATCCCCAAAGCCAACACCTCCTTTGGCCGCCTTTCCTTCCAGTTCTTTGCTGCCAATGACTGGAACGAATTGCAAAAATCTCTGAAGCTGGAGACTTATATTTCCCTCACTAACTTTAAACATCAGCTATCTGAGCAGCTAACCGATCGCTGCAGCTGTACATAGCCCATCTGTAAATAGCCCATCCAATCTACCTACCTCATCCCCATATTGTTTTATTTACGTTCTGCTCTTTTGCACACCAGTATTTTCTACTTGCACATCATCACCTGCACATCTATCACTCCAGTGTTAATTTCCTAAATTGTAATTACCTGCTACTATGGCCTATTTATAGTCTTACCTCCTCACGCCATTTGCACACACTGTATACAGTGAGGGAAAAAAGTATTTGATCCCCTGCTGATTTTGTATGTTTGCCCACTGACAAAGAAATGATCAGTCTATAATTTTAATGGTAGGTTTATTTGAACAGTGAGAGACAGAATAACAACAAAAGAATCCAGAAAAACGCATGTGAAAAATGTTATAAATTGATTTGCATTTTAATGAGGGAAATAAGTATTTGACCCCCTCTCAATCAGAAAGATTTCAGGCTCCCAGATGTCTTTTATACAGGTAACGAGCTGAGATTAGGAGCACACTCTTAAAGGGAGTGCTCCTAATCTCAGTTTGTTACCTGTATAAAAGACACCTGTCCACAGAAGCAATCAATCAATCATATTCCAAACTCTCCACCATGGCCAAGACCAAAGAGCTCTCCAAGGATGTCAGGGACAAGATTGTAGACCTACACAAGGCTGGAATGGGCTACAAGACCATCGCCAAGCAGCTTGGTGAGAAGGTGACAACAGTTGGTGCGATTATTCGCAAATGGAAGAAACACAAAAGAACTGTCAATCTCCCTCGGCCTGGGGCTCCATGCAAGATCTCACCTTGTGGAGTTGCAATGATCATGAGAACGGTGAGGAATCAGCCCAGAACTACACGGGAGGATCTTGTCAATGATCTCAAGGCAGCTGGGACCATAGTCACCAAGAAAACAATTGGTAACACACTACGCCGTGAAGGACTGAAATCCTGCAGCACCCGCAAGGTCCCCCTGCTCAAGAAAACACATATACATGCCTTCAAACTGAAGTTTGCCAATGAACATCTGAATGATTCAGAGGACATCTGGGTGAAAGTGTTGTGGTCAGATGAGACCAAAATGGAGCTCTTTGGCATCAACTCAACTCGCCGTGTTTGGAGGAGGAGGAATGCTGCCTATGACCCCAAGAACACCATGCCCACCATCAAACATGGAGGTGGAAACATTATGCTTTGGGGGTGTTTTTCTGCTAAGGGGACAGGACAACTTCACCGCATCAAAGGGACGATGGACGGGGCCATGTACCGTCAAATCTTGGGTGAGAACCTCCTTCCCTCAGCCAGGGCATTGAAAATTGGGTCGTGGATGGGTATTCCAGCATGACAATGACCCAAAACACACGGCCAAGGCAACAAAGGAGTGGCTCAAGAAGAAGCACATTAAGGTCCTGGAGTGGCCTAGCCAGTCTCCAGACCTTAATCCCATAGGAAATCTGTGGAGGGAGCTGAAGGTTCGAGCCAAACGTCAGCCTCGAAACCTTAATGACTTGGAGAAGATCTGCAAAGAGGAGTGAGACAAAATCCCTCCTGAGATGTGTGCTAACCTGGTGGCCAACTGCAAGAAACGTCTGACCTCTGTGATTGCCAACAAGGGTTTTGCCACCAAGTACTAAGTCATGTTTTGCAGAGGGGTCAAATACTTATTACTTAAATTCCATTTCTAAAAATTTTCACATGCGTTTTTTGGGATTTTTGTTGTTGTTATTCTGTCTCTCACTGCTCAAATAAACCTACCATTAAAATTATAGACTGATCATTTCTTTGTCAGTGGGCAAACGTACAAAATCAGCAGGGGATCAAATACTTTTTTCCCTCACTGTATAGACTTTCTTTTTTTCTATTGTGTTATTGACTGTACGCTTGTTTATTCCATGTGTAACTCTGTGTTGTTGTTTGTGCCGCACTGCTTTGCTTTATCTTGGCCAGGTCGCAGTTGTAAATGAGAACTTGTACTCAACTAGCCTACCTGTTTAAATTAAGGTGAAATTAAAAAATGTAAAACACACACAGTAATATAAGAGAAACTAAATCACTGTGTTCACCCACCTTCTCCACTGACCCAGATTCTCAGAGCCATTCTACCAAAATCCTTTTAAAATGAGAGCCCACCTTTATCTCCCAAGCAGCCCATAGCCATAACCCTCCTTCATGGTTTAATCATCAGGACCTAAACTGGAAAAACCTTCACTCCACGACACTTAAGCAAAGTGCCCCACAACCCACCTAAAAGAGACATGGTGCTTGCCTGAGTTTGTAGTGTGTATTGCAAGGGTGTGTTTGTGTGTGTGTGTTACGAGGGTGTGTGGAGCTGATGTACAGTGTGTATGTACAATGAACAGCCACTGTGTGTGTGTGTGGAGCTGATGTACAGTGTGTATGTACAATGAACAGCCACTGTGTGTGTGTGTGTGTGTGTGTGTGTGTGTGTGTGTGTGTGTGTGTGTGTGTGTGTGTGTGTGTGTGTGTGTGTGTGTGTGTGTGTGTGTGTGTGTGTCAGGGATGATAAGGTGCATCTGTATCCTCTTTGTCTTTCCCTCCAGTGAGACCCTGCTCGTCAACTCAGAAGACAGATGCACCCTGGGCACTAAACACTGTCAGAATGACTCTGTTGAAGTCTCTAAACACTAGAACGACCACTCTGGAGCCACTAAATATCCCAAATGGCCTTGCTGGGGACACTAAACACTCCCAAAGAGAGCTTCAGCCAGGTCACAGGTGACAAACGGTGCTCTGGGCTTAGGTTGTCAACCTCATCCCCTCTTCAAGCGAAGAAGAAACACAGAGAATCCCTGCAGCAATATTAGTGTTAAACAGAAAACAGGAAATATTGTCACTTCACTATGTACTGTAGCTGACTGAAGCATGCTTGGTAAAGTTTGCCTAACGTTTTATGTATTTGTCTGCCATGACTAAAACACAACGCACATTGGTGACAGATGGTGGCAGCGGTGGGATCAGTATTGGTGTATCTCTCCGATTAAGGAGGAACAATGGCTAGGGAAATGATTTTTCTCTGAACACAGTCACCTGACAGTGAGGTGTGTGTTTGTAAGTGTGTGTGGGCCTGTCAGAGTACAGGTCTGCGATCCCCCTGAGAGGCTTTAGGTATTCACCCCTCAGGCTGGTCTGATGGAGCTCTCTGGCTCCGATCAGCCGGCATGAAAAACATGGGAGGAAATCAAACACATTTACACACTCCCACAGCCACACGCTACTGAACTTGTGGGCCAAGAGCTCGCTTCCAACACATTTACACCCAGTCATGTAGAGACAGTATGTGTGGATCAACAACTCACACTGAGCCCGAAGAACCAATATATTAAAGGAAAGTTTAACATCCCTGTTCAGCAGACTAACAGGATGAAAGTCCCACGCCTCGGGGCCAAAAGGCTAGACATAACTGCTGATGTACAGTATGTAGAGTGCACGGTGCACAGACGTGTGAAAACACACACAGCACACGCGCACAAGCACACACTGTCACACACACACACACTGCTCCAGCTCCACAGGCATCTTCTTTGCCAGGTTTTAATTCAGGCCATACGGCAGACTGTAGACACTGGAGATAATATAATGGCAGCGGTGCGCTTTCCAACTCAAAATACCATTCATCCGTCACATACTGTCAATGGTGTCCCCCTTATAAAGGGAGAGAGAGAGAGAGAGAGAGAGAGAGAGAGAGAGAGAGAGAGAGAGAGAGAGAGAGAGAGAGAGAGGGGGCAGGCAGGCAGACGGGAAAAATGAAGGAGATGGAAAGAGAAAGAAATAAAGAAAGAGTGGGCAAAAGGAGGAAGAGAGAAGGAAAAATAAAGGGTGATAGAAAGAGAAGAAGAAGACAGAGGGAGGCTGGGGGGTAAAATGTCACGCTACATTTGCATGTTCTCCCCGACAAACTAAAGCAGAGCACCACTAATACAGACCTGCTCTTATAAGACACACATCACACAGAGCACAGAGAAGAGAACAGATTCCCGTCAGCTTTTGAATATCGCCCAAATTAGTCCGAAAATCTGTACGGTGAGCATGTGTATGGTGAATGAGTCTGTGTGTGTATGTGTTAGCTTCCCTGATCATGTGTTAGTGAGCAAGTGCACGTCCTCTGTGAGTGTGTGTCTGTGCCCATTCGGTGAAAATGTATGCAAACTGTGTGCGCGCACACGTTTGTCAGACAAATCTTTAGCAATCAGACATGGATGTCGATATCTCTGTGAGGCTGGGCATTCTCAAATTACTTTAGATTACTGACTGCTACTACCAATGCTGGGCTGATCGAACCCAATTTGCATTTGGCTGACGGTGAATATTAAACTGTCTCTTTGATGCTCCCTAAACCTGGGGAAGGTTTTAACATACGATCTGGAGCTGCACGGGTGACGGAGAATAAAATCAATTCTGAGCGGTTGAGACGGGGGAGTTAAAGGAAAGGGGGATGATATTAGGGAGGGAGGGGGTACGTTATGAAAAAGGGATACAATTAAAGGAGGATAAGATTTGCAGAAGGGAGTAGTCGAAGGGAAGAGTATCACATCTGGGATGGAGGGAGTAACAGAAGGCATGAAGATCCAAAAAGGGAGGGGTGGACGATAGGAGAAGGGCAAACTAAAGGAAGGGGTTGGAATGTCAGCGAGAGCACCTGCATCTGCATTGCTGCTCACACACTAGAAGCGAGACCTGAGCATTTGGAAGGGGAACTAAACGGAACAGCTTTCATTTACAAACCATGAGCAGAACAGAGCAAAGGAAGGAACCAGCTTAGGGAAGTGAAAACATGTCAGGAATTGCATCGCGTTGAATTAATCCCGCTGCTTAAACCCATATGCTGTGAGGAGAAGAAACATGCTCTGGTCTACGGCTACACTCAGGGCTAAGAATCGCCTCAGCCCCTTTAAAAGGCTTTGCATTCATTCGATATACAGGAACAAAGGTCCAAACACAGACAGGTTAAGTGGAGAGGAATGAATAAGAATGCCTCTGACCTCCTAGCAGCATCAGAACTCAGAACACTGCTCAGTAGAAGACATTGAGGCAGGATTTTCCCCTTTGCTCCACCAACAGCTCAGCTGATGCAGTATAATGTATCACAGTGTTTGTGTGTGTGTCTGTGTGTGTATTTATAATTACATTTAATTAGAAAGATCAAACTTCTTTCTGAAGAACTAAAGACTTCAATGGGCAGGTACGTTTTGACATCATGACATCATTTCTCTAATCATTCTGTAGCAAGTGTGTGCACGTACTATACGTCCTTCTGTGTGTGTGTGTGTGTGTGTGTGCGTGTGTGCGTGTGTGTCCGTTCCCAGTCACTCACCAGCTCGATGAGCTCCTGGTAGCACACCTGTCCATCCTCGTTGCTCTGCACCAGGGCGAACAGCATGTCCAGTTTGGATGGGTCCAGCTGCAGCTCATGGTGCTCCACCAGACTGGTGAAGTTCTCCACTGCGATGAAACCGGTGTTGTCTGGGTCCAGCTGGCAAAACACAACAACACATGAATATCGGTGCAGGCTGATCAGAATGCTGCTGTTGATGATTATAGTAATGCTTATTAGCAAGGATCGGCTCAATTCAGATTTGAAAAGTGACAATTCCTTTCCTACATTGAGTAAATTGAAAGGGAATTAATCCTGCTCATTCAAATAATTCTCTTTCTCTACATCCCGTTCTTGATAATCATAACACATCTTATCTGCAGTGCTTTTTAAAAGCACATTGCACTCAACAGGCAACAGTTATGTAGAGAGGTACTGTAGTTATCAACTAGTCCATAGACAACAGTCGACAGCAGACACACAATAGAACAGACAGACCAGGACAATGGAGAGCAACAGAGCCAAGAGAGAAGAGTCTGTCAATGAGAGCAGCATTAATTGAGCCATACAACCAGTGGGAACGTCAATGGAAGAATTAGACCTGCCTTAAAAACAGAACACCAGCTAGCTGTATTTATTCTAATTAAATTGGCAGGGGAGAAGAAAAGAGCAGGCTGATAACATCAGTCATTTGGCAGGACTGATAACCGAAATGGGCCAACGTGTCAAAATGGCACACCGTGACCTGAACACACTGTACGAATGAAATCCCACCTCTGTCCCCATAAGTCGTTGTCCAGAATGAAATCAGCAGAGAGCATTAGATTCTCTGGAGTTTTTTTCTTTCATTTTGGAGTCGAAGTCAGTTTGCCTTCTAAGGAGTTTTAGTGAGTCGAGTTTCAACTGCATTTGTGGACCAATCAGGACAGTGTGGTTTTCATTCATCACAATACTAACCTTATTGATAGAGTGAAAAGAAGGAAGCCTGTACATAATACAAATATTCCAAAACCTGCATCCTGTTTGCAACAATGCACTAAAGTAAAACTGCAAAAAATGTGGGCAAAGCAATTACTTTTTGTCCTGAATACAAAGTGTTATGTTTGGGGCAAATCCAATACATTAGCAAGTACCACTCTCCATATTTTCAAGCATAGTGGTGGCTGCATCATGTTTTGGTATGCTTGTAAACATTAAGGACTGGGGAGTTTTTCAGGACAAAAAGAAATGGATGTAAGCACAGGCAAAATCCTAGAGGAAAATCTGGTTCAGTTTGCTCTCCACCAGACACTGAGAGATTAATTCCATTTTCAGCAGGACAACAAGCTAAAACACAAGGCCAAATCTACACTGGAGTTGCTTACCAAGAAGACAGAGAATGTTCTCTGGAGTTTTTTCTTTCATTTTGGAGTCGAAGTCACAGTTTGCCTTCTAATGAGTTTTAGTGAGTCGAGTTCCAACTGTATTTGTGGACCAATCAGGACAGTGTGGTTTTCATTCATCACCACTCTCACTGCGAGGCCACCGGGCCCTGTGGGTTATTACCGCTGAAGCTTGCATGCCTTGGCCTACCCATGATTCACTTAAGTGGGGGAGTGTCATAAAAACGTCAGAGTTTAGCCGTCCAAAATAGTGCCGGTTAAAAATGGCCCATAAAGTATCGGGTGTGTATGTGCGTGTGGTGTACAGTGTGTATGGGCCCTCGTCCGAGTGTGTTTTTATGTTTGTGCTGTATCTATCCGTCATCAACTATTTTCCTTCCTTATTTAAATGTTAGATTTAATTTGTTTCAATGGCTCATTAATATCCAGTGCTAGTTTCTCTTTAGGGTGTCTAGCTGTGTCTGGGTATGAGTTTACCTAAGGCCAAACCCATCCAGCACAAACAGACCACATGGGAAGACCACTCAGTGCCTAGCCCTTTACTATGTTTCCTGTAATGCTAACGTAGACTCATTAGTCATCTGAGAGTAAACCAACAGCTCATTGTCGCTCCAGGGGGGAACAGTGGTCTTTCAGCTGTTGCATCACTCTGGAGTCACCCACAGTGTGTATCATGTTGGTCTGTGTAAAGATAGGAGGGACTCTCAATGTTCCCCATTGTGGTTTGGGCCCTTTCGTTCTGAATATAGATGGCCCTGTGACTCAGTGGGCAGAGGTCATTTCCCTGACTGCCTCAGGATCAGGAGTGGAGAGTGGTTGTATAAACACTGAGGCTGGCAGTACCAGTCTATACTGCAGCTGCCACAAGGTTAACAGCTTTACAGCTCAATTTAGCAACAAGGAAGATCAATTAGAAAATCTCTGGGAGTGCCTGATACAGTGTGTGTGTCTGTGTGTGTGTGTGTGTTTTGTTGTGTTACCGCCTGAATATAAAATGGCTTAAATCAAGATTTTTTTTGGGGTCACTGGCCTACAAACAATACCTCATGATGTCAAAATGGAATTATGTTTTTCGAAATGTTTACAAATGAATTAAAAATGAAAGATGAAATGTCTTGAGTCAATAAGTATTCAACCCTTTGTTATGGTAAGCCTAAATAAGTTCAGGAGTAAAAATGTGCTTAACAAGTCAAATAATACGTTGCATGGACTCACTTTGTGTGCAATAATAGTTTTTAACATGATTTTTGAATGACTACCTCATCTCTGTACCCCACACATACAATTATCTGTAAGGTTCCTCAGTCGAGCTGTGAATTTCAAACACAGATTCAACCACAAAGACCAGGAAAGTTTTTCCATTGCCTTGCAAAGAAGGGCACCTATTGCACCTAAAGCAGACAATAAATACCCTTTTGAGCATGGTGAAGTTAATTACACTTTGGATGGTGTATCAATACACCCAGTCCTTCCTAACTCAGTTGCCGGTGAGGAAGGAAACTGCTCAGGGATTTCACCATGAGGCCAATGGTGACTCTAAAACAGTTGAAGATTTGAATTGCTGTGATAGGAGAACAACAACATTGTAGTTACTCCACAATACTAACCTTATTGATAGAGTGAAAAGAAGGAAGCCTGTACATAATACAAATATTCCAAAACCTGCATCCTGTTTGCAACAATGCACTAAAGTAAAACTGCAAAAAATGTGGGCAAAGCAATTACTTTTTGTCCTGAATACAAAGTGTTATGTTTGGGGCAAATCCAATACATTAGCAAGTACCACTCCATATTTTCAAGCAGAGTGGTGGCTGCATCATGTTATGGTATACTTGTAAACATTAAGGACCTGGGAGTTTTTCAGGATAAAAAAGAAATGGAAGTAAGCACAGGCAAAATCCTAGATGAAAATCTGGTTCAGTCTGCTCTCCACCAGACACTGAGATTAATTACATTTTCAGCAGGACAACAAGCTAAAATACAAGGCAAAATCTACACTGGAGTTGCTTACCAAGAAGACAGAGACTGTTCCTGAGTGGCCAAATTATAGTTTTTACTTAAATCTACTGAAAATGGTTGTCTAGCAATGATCAACAACCAATTTGACAGAGCTTGAAGAATTTTTAAATAAATAATGGGCAAATGTTGCATAATCCAGGTGTGGAAAGCTTTTAGAGACTCACAGCTGTAATTGCTGCCAAAGGTGCATACAACATATTGACTCAGAGGTGTGAATACTTATGTAAATGAGATATTTCTGTATTTAATTTTCAATAAATTTGGTAACATTTCTAAAAACACGTTTTTACTTTGTCTCTCTGGCTATTGTGTGTACATGGGTGCGAAAAAAAGTTTGGAATTCAGGCTGTAACACAGCAAAATGTCAAGGGGTATGAATACCACTGTACTGATTTCAGCAGCGTTTACAGCTGTTTAATTGAACAAAAGCAACTCTTTAATTCAAACGAATCGACTGCTCACCCTCCCCAGGTCTCTTGTTATTTATTTATTAACCCAGGGGCAGGGTACTAGCAGTCATATACTAGTGTGTAAGCTTTAATGACGGTTCAAGTCAGATGGTAGCATGCTTGCTCTGTTGATACTAGCAATCAGATGTTTAGCGCCCGACCCTTTCTGAATGCTGATAGCAGCAACTACTGCAAATGCCTGTGTTTTCATTATCACACTTTGTTGTAAAAGCTATTTTTAATCCCAGCAGGCAGTTACACGTACAAATGTGCACACACGTGGACACGGACACAAGCATTTCACTGTTGTATTCGGCGCATGTGACAAATAAAACTTGATTTGAAACACGCGGATACGGACACACACACAAACTGGTAATCAGTCAACTCGTGACATAATACACACTGGGTAATCTCTGCTGAACGCAGGGGCCCCTCGCTGGCTGGACCTGACCGCCTGGAGCTTGTATGAGGCTTCCTGAAATGCAGCTAAAGCGAATGCATGTATGAAAATGAACCAAGAAAGAAAGAAGGCTCAGATCTATTTTTACTTAATCCCCTTACTGTGTCTTTCACGGAGGTTTGTTGGATCACAGTCGATTCTGCCCCCGGCGCCGAGGAGAGAGCAAAGGGGTGCAGATACAACCAGCGTTTTACACAGGCTGAGTGTAGGACACTAGGATGAAAGGGAGGGCAGGACCATAATCATGGTTTGAGTTTTAGTGCGGTCCGGAAGGGGGGGGGGCGACGACAAGCAAAAGAAACAGCAAAAACTAGCAATAATTACCCCAGGCATTATTACCTTGGCTGCTGTAGGTTCATTCACCTCAATCGATCTACAAACACGTAGCCTATTAGCTATACAATTGTAATGTTGTACCCCTGAAAGGAGGGAAATATGAGAAGTGATTCACACTGACACCTATGGCATCAGCGACTGTTCAGTCAGTTGTAATGGTGAATTGCATGAAATCATCAACTCTTTACAAAGATATCTCTTTTCTCAAACTACATAGCCTTCATGTTTGTATTCCTAGGCATTACTAATCAAGCGCTGCACAAACACACATCAATGGAGCACACAGATTATCGGATTATCACATTCACATGAATTTCTAGAATATTACTTGCCATTTTGTATTAATATCAGTGATATAGAGGTAAAAAAAAGTGGGTATTGGGTAAACTAAACTCCAGTGGGCAATCGAGATAAGACGAACAACCGCTAATATAAACAAAAACATTTTTAGAACTTTGTTTGCATCTTAATGTAGGGAAGATCGGCCATGTGGAGATGTCATATTGAAACATAAGGTATCTTTTCCCTAACTTGTTTGATAAGATTAGTATAGATTTGCTCAGGGGTCCCCACATGGGGCCCCGGTCCCAAGTATGGGAACCACTGTACTAACCTCTCTCTCTGCTTCCTTCCTCTCTCTCTCTGTCTCCTCTGCTTCCTTCTGCATGCATTGCAGCCTACCTCAGCTTCACCACTGAGCGCCACAACCCTTTCTGTCTCAGTAGTCTACTCTCTGTAAAGTTATTATGAGGGCTTAGTAGCCTGCTAAGGTAGGCTCCGTTTAACGTTAGCTTCTTGATTCATCCTTCTAGCTGGCCAAGTAATACTGGCCAGAGCCCTTCAACCAGGAGGCTCCTCAAAAGAGGATGGGGATTACCATCCTACTCAGTGAATTTCATAAAAGTAAAAGTAATGAAACGTCAAAGTGGAATTTCACCCTGGGAGAATCTGGGCTTGTTTTCATCATGTCCGAGGCATTTCTAGGTCAGTGAGATGTGTTTCACACATAATTGCCCAGGAGGAAGGTCTGGGCCTTGCGCGCTGACTGATACACCCTATGACTGCTTCTAGTGTCCTTGATATGGTTGTTATTTTCCTTGATATGGTTGTCCTTGTTCGATAGAGCCATTGGAAGTCTTTCAATGATGTTCCTATCAACGGATTTATTGCTAAATATACAAGCTGACACCTTTTCTCCAGTCTCTACAAGACTACAACCCGTGTGGGGTGGTGCTTTGTGCTTATGCCCCATCCCCTAAGCCAGGCTTTTTTGAAAGGGAGACAGACACCAATAACACAATCCTTTGGGCAAAACTGAAAAAACTGACCAGACCGCAATGGCTTCAAGTGATTCCTCTCACCAACACGAATTCGACAATGGAGCATTTTTTTTGCTACATTGTGACATTCAATCATACATGTTTCAACCGGAATATAGTGAAGAGGATTCCAAACAAAGAGTTGGATTTAGCTAAAAGCTCAGCTACAGCCGATGGCGGCACCAAGAGGGCAGATTACAAATATGGTGGCTTGCTAAGTAAGTTATTTTTTCTGCAAGCCCCCTAGCTAGCTAGCTAACTTTAGTTTATCTACTGATACTCATATTGTGTATTGCTGGCTAACATGTGTTACAGTGCGGGGTTGGGGGATATAATAATTTTTCTGTTTGATAACTTAGGTAGGTAGCTATCTAGTCTAGCTTGCTAAGTTAGCTAAACAACTACAGGTAGTCATGTCTATGACTAAAAATAGATTAGTTGTTACAATCGGAGATCTATTGTATCTCGATTGTTTAACCTCTTCTCTTTTTAGTTGTAGATATGGCCAGCTACTAAACAGCAAGCTACAACGTTACAACCAGCCACCTAAATCTAGGTTACCAGCAAACGTTAGCACGACTGGAGTTGGCTAGCTAGTTAGCCTGTCACATGCTAACTTGTTACTATGTGCCAGGCCTTGCGTTTGTAACTTTTTAGCAAACGTGTAACATTAACTGTAAATAGTTTTATTAGCCAGCTATGTAACGTAACATGTAACATAATTGACGAGGGTTGACATTGGTTATGATTTCAAAATCACAGATGTAAATAACAATTATTAAGTGTACTAGCTAACAGTGAGTAGAAACAATAATACAACAATTTAACTGTTGTAAATCTCTAAAACTGATAAGTTGGTTTTACTATAAAAAAACATATTTGCCTAAGCATGCCTGATAGGCTGTAGCTACTGTCTGCCTAACTACTTAGGTACATTTGTACGGTCTGGTCACTGTGCAAAGGTTGAGAGTTATGCCATATTTCTATAGACCCTTTTCTAGTACACATCACACTGACATCACGCACAGATGCGTGCAACTCTTGGTGGCAGTAAGAAAGCCATCGCCATATGCGCTCATTCAACATAGTCTAGATTTACGTTTTATAATTACATCTAAACAAAATAACGTTTTGGGGTTCTCATACTCTTACAATTATATTTGGATAGTCTTTTTAAAGTATAATGCGGTTTATTTGCGATGATGACAAAAACATTATATTAAGTAGGACAATCATACGAGCCTTAAAATCCATATATAATCCAAAAGTAGTGCGAAATGCACTCATAAGCAACATGTAAATAGAGGCTTTTTTTGCTGCCTTTCTATAAGAACTCCCCTTTGTTCTTCCACCAAGTTACGCACGTCGCCCTCTTGCGGCAATGTTTGCAAACACAGAAAGGGGTCTATTAGGCTAGATATCTAAATGTAATCTATGTGCCTGTGCCCATGTATGCATGTTCAACTAGTCTACCCTAATGTTGTTATGCTGGCACAGTTCCACTGTCATTCAAACTCTGCAAAGGAGTATAATTTATTATATTTCTTTGTTTTCCAGACAATACCGTGTGGTGATTGGCCTTTTTCCTGGTGTGGATTCATGTAGAGAAACATAATTCCTTTGCCTAAAAAGTAGTAAGTAGTTGAAAAGTTGCTAATTAGCTAAAATGCTAAAGTTGTCCGTGATGAAATTCAAACACGCAACTCTCTTTTCATTATTCCCTTAAGTAACCTTCTGTCTTATATAAGTATACCAAATGTAACATATCGCACTGATTTGAATATCCCGCATTTTTGTTTACTATGTTACGTCTAGTCTATGAGACCAGCCTGGTTTAACAAGTACCAGGAGCAACCATCTTCTGAGAAGGTGAAGAAGTGGTGAAGGGTTGGTCTTTGTTGGTAATTAGAACTTTTAACAATCAATACATTTAATTGGGAAAACGGAGTCGTGTGAATGATGCTTGTAAGCGGAGCCTTTTTGCTTAGTCAGGGTAGTGGGGTTCATGACTGTCTGACAGAGGAAGAAAGGAAAAGAGATAGGGAAACAGAGAGAGGGAGGAGGGGTGACAGAGGAGAAGAGGGAGGGGATGGTGCTGAAAAGCAGCTGTTATTGAAGCAATCCAACACCGGGAGGATGACGCATTGACAAGCCACATCATTGCCATGGTTACAGGTTTTTGCATTTCCCTTTTACGAGTGCTGGGGAATGAAGAAGAGACGGAAGGAGAAAAAGAGGGAAGAGAGGGGATGAAGAAAGGTTAGAGGAGGGGGAGCACTGGAGTAGGAAAAGACGGATATAGATGGTTGGAGAGATAATGAGGGGAATGGATAAAAGGGTGGGCTGAGGAAAAAGCCCTCCCTTAAAGAAGGGAGGGCTAAGGGCCCAAGGAGGGGTGACACCAGTACCTAGGAATAGAGAGGGTGAAAGGGTTAACGAAAAGAAAGAGGACGAGATAGGGTGAAGAAAAATTTGGTGGGAGCAAGTAGAAGAGGACGGATGAAGATAGGGGGATGAAATAGTGCGGATGAGAAGGAGGCTGCAGGGGGAAAACCGCTCTGTTAACCCAGCCACTGTGGCTGTCCCCAGTGCAGACCTCACATAACTGAGCAACCAGCATTACAGTGGGCAGGGGGAGAAGACCCTGACCTGGGAACAGACCGCAGCCATAAATAAAAACAAGTTCTAGGTACTTTCAGTAATTATTTGTGCAGTACCTACTGTATCTACAGTTGAAGTCGGAAGTTTACATACACCTTAGCCAAATACATTTAAACTCAGTTTTTCACAATTCCTGACATTTAATCCTAGTAAAAATTCCCTGTCTCAGGTCAGTTAAGATCACCACTTTATTTTAAGAATGTGAAATGTCAGAATAATATTAGAGAGAATGATTTATTTCAGCTTTTATGTATTTCATCACATTCCCAGTGGGTCAGAAGTTTACATACACTCAATTAGTATTTGGTAGCATTGCCTTAAATTGTTTAACTTGGGTCAAACATTTTGGGTAGCCTTCCACAAGCTTCCCACAATAAGTTGGGGGAATTTTGGCCCATTCCTCCTGACAGAGCTGGTGTAACTGAGTCAGGTTTGTAGGCCTCCTTGCACGCACATGCTGTTTCAGTTCTGCCCACACATTTTCTATAGGATTGATGTCAGGGCTTTGTGATGGCCACTCCAATACATTGACTTTGTTGTCCTTAAGCCATTTTGCCACAACTTTGGAAGTATGCTTGGGGTCATTGTCCATTTGGAAGACCCATTTGCGACCAAGCTTTAACTTCCTGACTGATGTCTTGAGATGTTGCTTCAATATATCCACATCATTTTGCTTCCTCACGATGCCATCTATTTTGTGAAGTGCCACCCCCATGCTTCACGGTTGGGATGGTGTTCTTCAGCTTGCAAGCATCCCCCTTTTTCCTCCAAACATTATGGCCAAATAGTTCCATTTTTGTTTCATCAGAGGACATTTCTCCAAAAAGTACGATCTTTGTCCCCATGTACAGTTGCAAACCGTAGTCTGGCTTTTTTATGGCGGTTTTGGAGCAATGGCTTCTTCCTTGCTGAGTGGCCTTTCAGGTTATGTCGATATAGAACTCGTTTTACTGTGGATATAGATACTTTTATACCTGTTTCCTCCAGCATCTTCACAAGGTCCTTTACTGTTGTTTTGCACTTTTTGAATTAAAGTACATTCATCTCTAGGAGACAGAACGCGTCTCCTTCCTGAGCGGTATGACGGCTGCGTGGTCCCATGGTGTTTATGCATGCGTATTATAGTTTGTACAGATGAACGTGGTACCTTCAGGCGTTTGGAAATTGCTCCCAAGCATGAACCAGACTTGTGGAGGTCTACAATTTATTTTCTGAGGTCTTGGCTGATTTCTTTTGATTTTCACCTGAAAAGCAAAGAGGCACTGATTTTGAAGGTAGGCCTTGAAATACATCCACAGGTACACCTCCAATTGACTCAAATGATGTCAATTAGCCTATCAGAAGCTTCTAAAGCCATGACATAATTTTCTGGAATTTTCCAAGCTGTTTAAAGGCACAGTCAACTTAGTGTATGTAAACTTCTGACCCACTGGAATTGTGATACAGTGAATTATAAGTGAAATAATCTGTCTGTAAACAATTGTTTGAAAATTTCGACTTGCCAAAACTATAGTTTGTTAACAAGAAATTTGTGGAGTGGTTGAAAAATGAGTTTTAATGACTCCAACCTAAGTGTATGTAAACATCCGACTTCAACTGTATGTAGTAGTAGGGGTGTAGTACTGTAGTAACATGAGTGTACTAATTTAGCATTGTAGTAGTAGGAGTGCAGAGCGGTAATATACACTGAGTGTACAAAACATTAAGAACACCTTCCTAATATTGCCCTCAGAACACCCTTAATTCGTAGGGGTGTGGACTCTACAATGCTTCCCGCTGCTGTGTCAAGTTGGCTGGATGTACTTTGGGTGGTGGACCATTCTTGATACACAACCCAGTAGCGTTGCAGTTCTTGACACACTTAAATTGGTGCGCCTGGCACCTACTACTTGCCCATTCACCCTCTGAATGGCACACATATACAATCCAAATCTCAAATTTTATCAAACCTCTTAACCTGTCTCCTACCCTTCATCTATACTGATTTGAAGTGGATCAATAAGGGATCATAGCTTTCACCTGGATTCACCTGGTCAGTCTATGTCATGAAAAGAGTCCTTAATGCTTTGTACACTCAGTACATTGCTGTAGTAGTATTAGAGGGGTGTAGTAGTGTAGTAGTATACATGAAGCGCCTGAGTATTGCAGTATTATGAGAGTAGTATAAGTGTTGCAGTAGTACTTGCGTGGCAGTGTAATAGCATAGTGCTAGTGTCTGAGCTAACTGGTGATCCACAGCTGTTCTCTGACTGGGCCACTCTGTAATTATCATACGGCTGCAGCATTCTATGCTACTGTGGCACTGACTGACTGCAAGATGGTGGCAGCCAGGCCACCACAACAGCTCTCTCTCTCAAACCGATTACTACATTTTCTTCCATTTACACATCCAGCACTGTCACACAAAAACCGGCAAGAGACATTCCTCAAATGCCGCGCATGAAAAGCACCACACTGACGGTTTCAGACCTCTAGGAAATGGAAAGGGAACATAAGAACCTTATCCACGCTATGGTTGGCATATATACGTCAAAACTGTATAACACTGTCCTTTATGTAGCAGGCGAAAATAACTGTAAGGAGGGGAATCGCAGAGGAGGTATTTATCAACTAATGATCGCATGGCTCAGTGATGGTGGAGCTCTAGCTCCCAGTTTCCTTATTAAGTGTCATGGCTATATAAATATATGTGTGTGTGAAGAAGAGACGGAAGGAGATAAAGAGGGGAGAGAGGGGATGAAGAAAGGTTAGAGGGGGAGGCGGAGCACTGGAGTAGGAAAAGATGGATATTGATGGATGGAGAGATAATGAGGGGAATGGATAAAAGGGTGGGCTGAGGAAAAAGGGATGATGAAAGAAAGGAGGGCTAAGGGCCCAAGGGGGGTGACACCAGTACCTAGGAATGGAGAGGGTGAAAGGGTTAACGAAAAGAAAAAGGACGAGATAGGGTGAAGAAATATATGGTGGGAGCAAGTAGAAGAGGACGGATGAAGATAGGGGGATGAAATAGTGCGGATGAGAAGGAGGCTGCAGGGGAATGACCGCGCTGTTAACCCCCAGGACCTCTATTACCGTCAGCAGAGCAACCAGCCACTGAGGCTGCCCCCAGTGCAGACCTCACTTAACTGAGCAACCAGCATTACAGTGGGGAGGGGGAGAAGACCCTGACCTGGGAACAGTCCGCAGCCATAAATAAAACAAGAAAGTTCTAGGTACTTTCAGTAATTATTTGTGCAATGCCTATGTACGTAGTAGTAGGAGTGTAGTACTGTTTTATTTTTTTATTTTTTTATTTCACCTTTATTTAACCAGGTAGGCAAGTTGAGAACAAGTTCTCATTTACAACTGCGACCTAGCCAAGATAAAGCAAAGCAGTTTGACACATACAACAACACAGAGTTACACATGGAGTAAAACAAACATACAGTCAATAATACAGTAGAAAAAAAACTAATCTATACACAAAGAGTGCAAATGAGGTAAGGAAGGAAGGTAAGACAATAAGGAAGGTAAGACAATAAATAGGCCATGGTGGCAAAGTAATTACAATAAAGCAATTTAACACTGGAATGGTAAATGTGCAGTAGATGAATGTGCAATGTAGAAAAAAAACTGGGGTGCAAAAGAACAAGATAAATAAATAAATACGGTAGGGGATGAGGTAGTTGGTTGGGCTATTTACAGATGGGCTATAAACAGGTACAGTGGTCTGTGAGCTGCTCTGACAGCTGGTGCTTAAATCTGGTAAGGGAGATAAGTGTCTCCAATTTCAGGGATTTTTGTAGTTCATTCCAGTCATTGGCAGCAGAGAACTGGAAGGAGAGTCGGCCAAAAGAGGAATTGGCTTTGGGGGTGACCAGTGAGATATACCTGCTGGAGCGCGTGCTACGGGTTGGTGCTGCTAAGGTGACCAGCGAGCTGAGATAAGGCGGGACTTTACCTAGCAGGGACTTGTAGATGACCTGACGCCAGTGGATATGGCGACGAGTGTAAAGCGAAGGCCAGCCTCACGAGGCGTACAGGTCGCAGTGGTGGGTGGTATATGGGGCTTTGGTAACAAAACGGATGGCACTGTGATAGACTGCATCCAATTTGTTGAGTAGAGTATTGGAGGCTATTTTGTAAATTACATCACCGAAGTCGAGGATCGGTAGGATGGTCAGTTTTACGAGGGTATGTTTGGCAGCTTGAGTCAAGGAAGCTTTGTTGCGAAATAGGAAGCCAATTCTAGATTTAATTTTAGATTGGAGATGTTTGATGTGAGTCTGGAAGGAGAGTTTACAGTCTAACCAGACACCTAGGTATTTGTAGTTGTCCACATAATCTAAGACAGAACCGTCCAGAGTAGTGATGCTGGACGGGGGGACAGGTGCGGGCAGCGATCGGTTGAAGAGCATGCATTTAGTTTTACTTGCGTTTAAGAGCAATTGTAGGCTACGGAAGGAGAGTTGTATTGCATTGAAGCTCGTCTGGAGGGTAGTTAACACAGTGTCCAAAGAGGGGCCAGAAGTATACAGAATGGTGTCGTCTGCGTACAGGTGAATCAGAGACTCCCCTGCAGCAAGAGCGACATCATTGATGTATACAGAGAAGAGAGTCGGCCCAAGAATTGAACCCTGTGGCACCCCCATAGAGAGAGCCAAAGGCCCGGACAACAGGCCCTCTGATTTGAGACACTGAACTCTATCAGAGAAGTAATTGGTGAACCATGCGAGGCAGTCATTTGAGAAACCAAGGCTGTCGAGTCTGCCGATAAGGATGTGATGATTGACAGAGTCGAAAGCCTTGGCCAGATCAATGAAAACGGTTGCACAATAATGTCTCTTATCGATGGCGGTTATGATGTCATTTAGGACCTTGAGCGTGGCTGAGGTGCACCCATAACCAGCCCTGAAACCAGATTGCATAGCAGAGAAGGTACGGTGGGATTCGAAATGGTTGGTAATTTGTTTGTTAACTTGGCTTTCAAAGACCTTAGAAAGACTGTAGTAACATGAGTGTACTAATTTAGCATTGTAGTAGTAGGAGTGCAGTAATATACACTGAGTGTACAAAACATTAAGAACACCTTTCTAATATTGCCCTCAGAATAGCCTTAATTCGTAGGGGCGTAGAATCTACCTTGCTTCCCACAGTTGTGCCAAGTTGGCTGGATGTCTTTTGAGTGGCGGACCATTCTTGATACACACGGGAAACTGTTGAGTATGAAAAACCCAGTAGCGTTGCAGTTCTTGACACACTTAAATTGGTACGCCTGGCACCTACTACTATACCCCGTTCAAAGGCACTTCAATATTTTGTTGTGCCCATTCAGCCTCTGAATGGCACACATACAAAATCCATGTCTCAAGGCTCAAGGCTCTTAACCTGTCACCTCCCCTTCATCTACACTGATTGAAGTGGATTTAACAGGTGACACCAATAAGGGTACATAGCTTTCACCTGGATTCACCTGGTCAGTCTATGTCATGAAAAGAGCAGGTGTCCTTAATGCTTTGTACACTCAGTACATTGCTGTAGTAGTATTAGAGGGGTGTAGTAGTGTAGTAGTATACATGAAGCGCCTGAGTATTGCAGTATTATGAGAGTAGTATAAGTGTTGCAGTAGTACTTGCGTGGCAGTGTAATAGCATAGTGCTAGTGTCTGAGCTAACTGGTGATCCACAGCTGTTCTCTGACTGGGCCACTCTGTAATTATCATACGGCTGCAGCATTCTAGGCTACTGTGGCACTGACTGACTGCAAGATGGTGGCAGCCAGGCCACCAAAACAGCTCTCTCTCTCAAACCGATTACTACATTTTCTTCCATTTACACATCCAGCACTGTCACACAAAAACCGGCAAGAGACATTCCTCAAATGCCGCGCATGAAAAGCACCACACTGACGGTTTCAGACCTCTAAGAAAAGGAAAGGGAACATAAGAACCTTATCCACGCTATGGTTGGCATATATACGTCAAAACTGTATAACACTGTCCTTTATGTAGCAGGTGAAAATAACTCTGTAAGGAGGGGAATCGCAGAGGAGGTATTTATCAACTAATGATCGCATGGCTCAGTGATGGTGGAGCTCTAGCTCCCAGTTTCCTTATTAAGTGTCATTGCTATATAAATGTATGTGTGTGTGTGTGGGGAGGTTGAACCAGAAACAGCCTGAGCTCAGCACAGCTACCTCCTGCAGACAAAGACTAATAAAGTCACTCATGTAGCGTTCTCTCGCTCTCTCTCTCTGCAGAGTCTGATGTAGCAGCCGAATATGAAAGAGGTGCTTTCAACTAGCCGTCTAAGATAGTGTTTCTCCACTGAAACCACACACATTAAAGCTACAAGTAAATGATCTCGCTATCACCTGTGTACCTTCAATGTTTTGCTCATAAACGATTCACTATGCCTGCTGCTACTTGGGAACTTTGAAAACCACCACCATGACCACAACACATCCTTTTACCACATTGATATTCACTCAATATTCCTTGGTGGCTTTCTCCTTCTCATACATAAACACACACACACACACACACACACACACACACACACACACACACACACACACACACACACACACACACACACACACACACACACATATTGAAAAAAGGTCAGGTAAAACATGCAGGCATTCACGCACGCACACACGCACGCACGTGCCCACGCACACACACACACCTCTAAGTCTGTTGATCAATGTGTTACTGATAGGCCCCTTGTGACCCTTAGACCCTGCAGCAGATAATCAATGCCTCCCTCTCGGACAGTATGATTGCCCATTCTATCTATCAATCAGGCAAATCCCCCACTGGTGCCTCAGAACAGTGGGATGGTCCAGTCAGCTAATAACATGAATGATGGATGAGTGGGGGGACTGATAAGATGCACACTAGCAGGCACACACACACACAAAGTTGATAAAAAAAAAGCAATAAAGTAGGCTTTGATTTAGCTAACGAAACACTTTAAATACTAGAACTGAAAAATGTGAAGAATGTTCAAAGATGAATAAATGCCTCCTTAGAGAGCTGAAAGGGTGCTTGAGGCTGTGGCTGTCTTTGTGCTGGACCTTGATACTGCAGAGCACAGCATCGCCTATGGGTTCTTTTTTGGCCAAGAGTAACATCTCTGAGTGTCTTTGAGATACTCAAGGACTAGGAAAAAGACTAGACGTCTAGACAGACCTATGGCACACAATAACACTGGTACAACCAGAACTAGCGCCCATATGAGTAGCTCACTGATCACAGTAAAATCATCAGGTCAGGACCAACCATCCCCAGGTAAATTACCTCATGACCACCGCTACCTACAATCAATTAATTCATAACACTGCTGCACAGGTGAACCAGGAAAACACGCCACTGCCACCTCAGCAAACTGTGATCCATGATCTGACCTCACCTTCAAAGGTCTACTCTTCCATGACCCTACATTGCCTTGAGTATCCCTCAGTAGCATCAGTCTACTACACCTTCAACCCCAGTGTGCCGACATGCCCCTCTTCCCACTCCCCTCTCCCCTAGCAGCAGTTCTCACCCCTGCCTCTTGCCTTACATCTTTAGATAGACAGACAGCGGCTGGCTGCTGGCAGGAGATGGTAACCATAGAAACCCCCAATCGCTGCTTTGCTTGCTTACCTGCTCTTGTATGAGCTGAAACAGAGAGCTTCTATCCATATACTGGCCAGGGAGTTGAGAGGAGCCGCCGAGGACAAGGGCATAGGGAGGAGCGAGCGGGCTGCTGCTGGTGGTGGTGGTGGGGAGAGGGATGTTTGGGTGAGGTAGGAGCGGGTTCCTAAACCGTAGTGTCAGCCCCCTCCACTCCACGACGTGGCTACGTTCCCTGCTCAAAGGATGGAGATGCCCAGCTAGCCTGATTCCTGGTGCCCCTCGCTCTCCTGCTAGCAGTGTGGCTAACTAGAGGAGTAATCAGCAGCGTCTGTAGTGGTGGCAGGGTACTCTGTTGTGCCAGTGCAGTGTGGAAGGAGGCAGCCCAGCATAACAATCAAACAGCAGATCCAGCAGCTCTCATTCACTCACTCTCCTCCTCCCTACAGCACTGACTGCTCCCTCTCGCTCTCTCTTTCCTCTCTCTTCACTCACTCACACTGCACTGCCTGCATACCAATGAGGTAGAGGAGGGAGGTGGCTCCTCTCGGCCAATGAGAACCGGAGAAGGAGGGGCCACTGGCGGTAGCTCCTCTCCTCTATGCAAGGAGGGCGTCTTGGAGAGGGAGAGAGGATAAGCTCCACTGCGGCCTCAGATACAGATGCACGTAGGCACATCTGTAACACAGACAGACAGACAGACAGACACACACACACACACACACACAGAGTAAATAAACACTTAAGCTACTTATGAACAGACTGAATATATGCATACATCTACATGCAGGCATATCACATATTGTAACAGACAAACGTGAATAAACATCACACTCAAACACACTAGGATGCACATATTAACACACTAGGATGCACATATTAACACACTAGGATGCACATATTAACACACTAGGATGCACATATTAACACACTAGGATGCACATATTAACACACTAGGATGCACATTGTAATTAGAATGGCGTCCGTTTTACGGGCTCCTGACCAATAATGCCATTCTGTGTCTTTTTTTGCATTGATCATAAAGTTGTTTTGTGACCGAAAAGAGATTCTGGACATCAGAACAACGACCACTAACCTCGATTTGGACGAGGACTTCTACTTCCATGTGTCGGAGGCAAAAGACAGGACCCTAATCGCCGACACTCGTAGAAGGCGAAGACGGTGCTATAGAGGCCGGCGTACAGGCACCATGGTGAGATGAATAAATCATCTCTACCCTCTGTTCCATTGGCGAATGTGCAATCGCTGGGAAATCAACTGGACAAGCTCCGTTCGAGACTATCCTATCAACGGGACATTAAGAACTGTAATATACTATGCTTCTCGGATTCATAGCTGAACAAGGACATGGATAATATAAATCTAGCTGGTAAGATGAGGGGTGGCGGTGTGAGTCTCTTTATTAACAATACTCAGGAAGTCTCAAGGTTCTGCTTGCCTGAGTTAGAATACCTCATGATAAGTTGTAGACCATATTATTTCATCTATATTTTTCGTAGCTGTCTATTTACCACCACAAACCGATGCTGGCACTAAGACCGCACTCAACGAGCTGAATGGATCAAGAAAATGCTCATCCAGAGGCAGCGCTCACATCAATGTGAGCCACATCATGAACACCTCCCTCTGCAACTGGATCCTGGCCGCCCCCAGGTGATGAGGGTAGGCAACACAGCCGCCACGTTCACCCTAACCCCCCCTCTGGGGCGTGTGCTCAGTCCCCTCCTGTACAGCCTGTTCACCCAGGACTGCGTGGCCGTGCACGACTTCAACACCATAATTTAGTTTGCCGACGACACGACAGTGGTAGGCCTCATCACCGATGACGCTGACACAGGCTATAGGGAGGAGGTCAGAGACCTGGCAGTGTGGTGCCAGCACAACAACCTCTCCCTCAACGTCAGCAAGACAAAGGGGCTGTAGTAGAGCGGGTCTAGAGATTCAACTTCATCGGTGTCCACATCACTAAGGACCTATCATGGTCCAAACACACCAACACAGTCATGAAGAGAGCACAACAACACCTCATCCCCCCCTCAGAAGGCTGAAAAGATTTGGCATGGGCCCTCAGATCCTGAAAAAGTTATACAGCTGCACCATGGAGAGCATCTTGACTGGCTGCATCACTGCTTGGTATGGCAACTGCTTGGCATCCGACCGCAAGGCGCTACAGAGGGTAGTGCGTACGGCACAGTACATCACTGGGGCCAAACTCCCTGCCATCCAGGACCTCTACAGTGCTTTCGGAAAGTATTCAGACCACTTGACCTTTTCCACATTTTGTTAGATTACAGCTTTATAAAAAAATATATTAATATATCGTTTTTTTTACCCTCATCAATCTGCACACAATACCCCATAATGACAATGTAAAAACAGTTTTTTGTTTTTACATTTTTGCATTTATTAAAAATAGAAAACTGAAACATCACATTTACATAAGTATTCAGACCCTTTACTCAGTACTTTGTTGAAGTACCTTTAGCAACGATTACAGCCTCGATTACAGCCTCGAGTCTTCTTGGGTACAAGCTCGGCAAGCAGTACTGGAGCGCCAAGTCTGTGACCAAAAGGCACCTGAACAGCTTCTACCCGCAAACCATAAGACTACTGAACTGTTAATCAAATGGCTACCCGGACAATTTACATTGACCCCCCTATATTATTTATTTATCTTAATTGTTTTTCCCGGACTTCCTTACACTGGCTCTATGCAAACTTACTAGACTAACCACACACTAACACATACTACATTAACACATACTACACTGACACTCCAATACATACACGATTATTAATGCAACACACACACACACACTTTACATATGCTGCTGCTACTCTGTTTATTATATATCCTGATTGCCTAGTCACTTTTACCCCTTTGTGCGTACTGTATTACCTCAATTACCTCAACTACCTCGTACCCCTGCACATTGACTCAGTACTGGTACTCCTTGTGTATAGCCTCGTTATTGTTTTTATTGTGTTACTATTTCCTTTTTTTTTGTAGCAAATACTTGTCTTACTTTTTAAATTTGCACTGTTGTGAATGGGCTCGTAAGTAAGCATTTCACTGTAAAAGTCTACACCTGTTGTATTCGACACATGTGACCAATAAAATTTGATTTTACATTATAGCACATGCAATCGGACACACACACACTTACAAACAAGCAAGCATAACTGAGAGAGAGAGTTTGGATGGCATACCGAATCCCCCCCTCCGTGGTAACACGCAAATGAATACCACTGCAATAACACTTCGGCAGAAATACCTGGCGTACAATAGATCATCATAAGTAATACCAGTACAAAGCCTTTTTTATGTTAATCCCATGCATAATTCATGTAAATGACAAAAAGACCGCTGTATGGGGGCCTGAACATAAGGGTCAGAACATCAGATTGATGAATGGCGACTCGTAACCTCATGTGTGGACAGCCGTGGTAGGAGCAGTGCTATTACCAGACCTATTTCAGATGGAGCTCACGAATGCATACATCATAATCACTTCTCTTAAGGACAATGAGGATGGCTGGGGATACAGTAAATCCTGCCTTATGAAGTTAATTGGTGTATTAGTGTCCAATTGAACGCTGTGGTAAGGCTGCTGTGGCTCATTTATGACCTGCTGGTGTATGAGGTCATCAACGTGTGACAACAATAAGCTATGATCCCCTCTCCGTCCCCCATGGTGCTCTGCTCTGTCTCTGGCCCAGTGACAAGACAGAAACTCTCTCTCGCTCTCTCTCTCAGTTTGTCTCGTAATTGTACCACACACTGTGACTCTACAGCTCTTGGTAAATACATTCAGACTAAAGACCTCATCTTAGACAACATCAATATCCAGACCTCATTAACACAGTGAATCGTGCCCACAGGTATGACCGGAAAGCTGTTGACTTCAGGAAGTGGAGCCCAAAGGGAAAAATGAAGGACAAATGAAGAGGTGAAGAAGGCAGGAACGTCCTGGGACGAAGCCAAGAAAACTACCCAGAACAAGGTTCGCTGGAGATGCACTGCTGAGACCCTTTGCACCACAGCAAACTCAAACAAATACGTCAAGTCAGGAACTGGAGAGCAGTTACAGTATGGTGAAATGTAGACAGATCATTCAGGTCAGACATGACGCCCCGATGACCTCCCACCAACGCCATTCTCCTGTCAGTGAGAGATGGAGTGGTCTCTGACGGGTGGTCCCCTGGGTGGGCTCACACACCTGCACTCTTAGCACTGTCTGACTAGGCATTTTCCTAATGAGGGGAACCTACTAATCTTGGTTGAATGACAAAGTCCCACACTCTCCAGGCAGATGAATGTACAGTGCCTTCACAAAGTATTCATACCCCTTGACTTACTTCACATTTTGCTGTGTCACAGCCTGAATTTATAATGGATTAAAAAAATTGTTTTAATGTTTTTAGAAATGTTAGAACATTTATTGAAAATGAAACACCCCTGAGTCAATACATGTTAGAATAACCTTTGGCATCGATTACAGCTGTGAGTCTTTCTGGGTAAGTCTCTAAGAGCTTTGCACACCTGGATTGTACAGTATTTGCACATGGTGGTTGATCATGCTAGACAGCCATTTTGAAGTCTTACCATAGATTTCCAAGCAGATTTAATTCAAAACTGTAACTAGGCCACTCAGGAACATTTAATGTCTTCTTGGTAAGCAACTCCAGTGTATATTTGGCCTTGAGTTTTAGGTTATCGTCCTGCTGAAAGGTGCATTAATCTCCTAGCAATGTTCCCAAAATAATTTTGCGGTACTTAGCAAATTTCACGTTTGCTGAGAGCAAACTGCAGCTCTGATTGTCTAAGCCTCACTGGTCTGTGTTGAGTGCGGGCTGAGTTGTGCGCAATAGAATCCTACTCCGATGCGAAGTTCAATCTTGTGCTTCTCTCCAGTGGGCTGATATTTCTTCTGCAAGGCAGTCTCCGGGCTGCTGAGTGCCGCGCATGTGTGCAACTTAGAGGGAACACTGTCTCCCAGTGTCTATTGGAATGCAGACTGAACCAGGTTTTCCTCTATGATTTTGCCTGTGCTTAGCTCCATTCCGTTTCTTTTTATCCTAAAAAACTACATAGTGCTTGCCGATGACAAGCATACCCATAACATGATGCAACCACCACCATGCTTTGAAAATTTGAAGAGTGGTACTCAGTGACGTGTTATGTTGGATTTGCCATAAACATAACACTTTGTATTCAGGACATAAAGTTCATTTCTTAGGCACCTTTTTTGCAGTTTTACTTTATACCTTATTGCAAACAGGATTCATCTTTTGGAATATTTTTATTCTGTACAGTCTTCCTTCTTTTCACTCTGTCATTTAGGTTAGCATTGTTGTGTAACTATGTTGCTGATCCATCCTCAGTTTTGATCCATCACAGCCATTAAACCCTAACTGTTTAAAATTCACCATTGGCCTCATGGTTAAATCTCTGAGCGGTTTCCTTCCTCTCTGGCAACTGAGTTAGGAAGGATACCTGTTTCTTTGTACTGACTGGGTATATTGATACACCATCCAAAGTGACATTAATAACTTCACCATGCCCAAAGGAATATTTAAACAAATGTATGTGTAGTTGAATTTATTTTGCCAATGTGACTGTGGTCTTTTTGTTGTCACGGCCTTATTGTATATTAAGGTGGCGTATTAATGAATGGGTTATATAGAAAACAATGCAAATATCACAACATAGGTTGTTATATGGCCTTTTTTACTGGCTTGGATTGGCTTTCTCAGTGATATTACCCACTCACCGCTACTGGTTAAATTGAACATGTGCTTTCTCTGGTCTTGGCATGTGCGTTCTAGCCAACAGCTCGCATATACAGTGCAGGTAGGCTGTGCGGGTAGGCTAGTCTACATGATGAGATTTTTATGGATAATATGTTTATTTGTCAAACGGCAGTCAAGCTCATCATGTCACCAGAATAAGACCATCGATATTTATTGGGAAGGAGCATCAAGATCACTGTGCACTTTCACCACCCTGTGAAGTTCATCATCGTTTATTTCATCTGTAGCCTGATAAACTGAATGGTTTCCCTAGTCGTAGTGGGAGGACCACACACCATCATTGTGTGACTCCCAAGTTTAAACGTCGATATAATGGTTATTATATCAATATTTGCGCATAATGGCGTTTCCAATGCCATTTCTTGCATTGATTAACTTTACCTACACAAAAAGATCACACCATGTCGAACAAACAAATTATATGTCGGCATTTATGAAATTGTACCGAAACTTCCCGTTTCCATCACAGCTTTCGTGATTTTCTTTTTTACATGGTATGATTTTACATGCATAAAAACTGTGGATGGAAACATGGTTAATGTAATCTTTTAATCTGGCCTTGAGACAAATATTTATCCTATAAAACAACTGTGGGAGCATCAGAAACATCCCAACTCTAACACCTTTCCTATCTTAAAACAAAATCTTCTATAAACTAACATTCCTGTCATGTCGAGATCAGGACCCTCAAGACCTAAAAACACAAGATGGGCCTCACTGACTAAAAGATCCCTCACTTGAGTTTGACTTAAAGCCCCTCACGTTGTTCTATTCACCTCCATAGAAAGACCAAACACAACCAGTCAGTTTGTCTTTAACAAGGACGTCAGAGGCCCGGGGGAGAATAACGAGGCCTTTCAGGCGGAGAGGAACACACGTTAATTAGACCGCCAGTCAGCCTGCACTCTGTTAACAGGCTTAATGACCCTAGTGTCCGTAAGGCAGCTTATCATGGTGTGTTTCCGTAGAATGGATGTTTAAGTTTAAACGTGTGCGGCCTGTACCAAAGCAGGTCTTTATCCAGTGTGTGTGTGTGTATGTGTGACCCCATCTAGCAAGAGTGTCTTCATTAGCATATACAAGCCTATACGTATTAGTGTGGGTGGGTGGATGGATGTATGGATGAGCATTTTTCTACCAGGTTGTTCTTCATTAGAGTGTGTGTACAGTGTATCTATTACACAGTTCCGCCTTCATTAGAGTAATATAAATACTGTATATGTGTGTGTGTGGCCATCACCGTGGCTCCTTCTTCATTAGAGTAATGTGCTGGCCTGTGACTCAGCCCTCCTCTAGTCTCTCTGAAAGGGCGGAAGGGTACAGATTATATAAAGAGACCAACAACCAGTAATTATTTTACATAACATTTGCACCATTCAAGTGCTGAGGGTCTCAGTGAAGGAGAGGGACAAGAAGATAGGGAGAGGGAGAGAGGGAATGAGAGAGAGAGAAATACTGTAGATAGATGGATAGATGGATGGATAGATAGATACATATATAGAGGAGAGAAAGAGAAAGAGAAAGAACTCAAACACAATCAACAAGGCCTCTGCAACTGCTGTTGAAAAGAGCTGGATAGTCGATGTGTTAGGAAAGAGTAGACATGAACGAAATAAAAATGTATAAATGGAGAGAAAAGCAAAGGTATTTCATTAACTTGTCCAATACGAAACGCTATGTTTTCCATTGCAAAATGTTTTGCAGCTAACAGGCCCCGAGATGAAGGTACAAGCTGGTTTTGGGATCTCTCTCTCTGGGGTAAAGTCATCAGAGCTGAATGATGGGAATTAAGATAGATGATGCCTGACCCTCTCGCTTTCAGATGCCCGGCGATGGTTAATGTGCAGTGGGGGGAATCACCCATGTGATGAAAACGACAGCCGAATGAATCGGGTCAGTGACTGACACAGTTTTAGTCCAACGTGCCCTATTTTATGCAATCTTTAGGGAGGAATAGGGAGGGAGAAAGAGGGAAATTAAGAAAGAGAGAGGGGGCAGTAGAGGAGAGGAGTGAAACCAAGGGAAAGTGAGAAAGACCAAGGGAGAGAGTGAGGGGAGAATGGAGAGGAGAAGAAGAGAGTGAAAACAAGTAAAAGAAAGTGTGTGAGAGAGAGGAAGAGCACAAACAGATATGATAGTTTGAGTTCACATTCTTACAGCATAAAATGCATTAAGGTTATTCTTCACTGGGTGAAAAAATGCTCAAGGTTGATAGGTTTTGCCATCACCCAGATTTACACATGGGATCTACATTGCTCTGCAAGATCTCTGCAATGTTGAAGTACCACAGGAGCTTCTGAACTGTTTAGAATATCATGTTTCGACATTTTGGTGTCAGGGCAACGAGGTTTGTTCAGTGAGTTGAATCAAGCCTCGCTCCTTTTAAGCAGTTTTAAATGATACGGGTAAAACTGGAATAGCTGAGGAAGTGCAATAATAACCTCTTGTTGAGTCTTTGAGTGAACAGAGTGGAGAGTACTCTAGTGTCTGGACACAACAACCAATCCAATTCACCGTGGCAACCAGGCAATCACAGAACTGCTGTGAAATGTTGAATATTTATCCTCAATGCCTGTTACCTAGTTGACCAGGAAGATCCAAAACCACTGAATTGGTCTGTGTGTCTGATTAATACTGACTGCAGCAGTAGCATGTATTCATAGATGACAAGGGAAGCCATGCTTCCCCATAAAATTGACCAAGAAAAAAATATTAAATAAGTTATTGTCTCTCTGTTTCATAATTTTCCTTCATTTCGCAAGAGGCTGACTTGCGGTAACTCTCCGGTGTTCTAAATAAATCGTTTTTCTAAAATGTCAGAAACATTAACTTGCTTGACCATGGTGTAGGTAGGTCATGTAACTGTTTGGTACATGAAATATCCTTTGTGGACTCCACAAGACAGATGTTGCTCTCCAGTTTTGTAATGAAACAAAGGCGTGGTTGAATTTATTCTGCCACTGTCTTGTTATTGTCTCGGCCTTAGGCCTATATATCATAGAAATATATATATTAAAAAAATAAAAAATATCACGGTTACAAGGCATATGAATTAACAGGTTATAGAGCAAACAAAGCGATTATCAAAACACATAGGTTGTAAAATGTTTTATACATTTTATTTTAGCTTGGCGACTGCCCTGGTGAAAAACATAAGTCTAGGTCGACTGTAAGCTATATGTAAAGGCTAAGGTTAATACTGTTCTAGTGCCCCTATTAGGAGGCTGCTGCCATCTGTTGGTGAAAAGAGTTAACATCAAGGAGCAACTTCAGAGCTAAAGCCCGGGACCAAAATGTATTTGTTTTCTTTAAAATACCTAAGGAGTGTGGGCGGGGTTTGTACTTTTCCATTGATTCCATTCTGTTAATTCAGGAAGCTATATGAATCAAGTGCACCTTAAGTATTTAAAAGAAAACAAATAGGCTGCCGCACGGAGAGGTACTGGAGCGCCAAGTCTAGGTCCAAAAGGCTCCATTACAGCTTTTACCCTCAAGCCATAACACTGCTGAACAATTAACCGAACAGCTACCCGGACAATTTGCATTGTCCCCACTCCCCTTCATTTTTTCCCTAATACTACTGCTACTCACTGTTTATTATCTATGTATAGTCATTTTACCCCTACCTACATGTACATATTATCTCAATTACCTCGACTAACCTGTACCCCCACATATTGACTCGGTGCCAGTACCCCCTGTATAAAGCCTCATTATTGTATTGTGTTACTTTTGTTTATTTAGTAAATATTTTCTTAACTCTTAAGCATTTCACGGTAAGGTCTACTAGACCTATTCAGTGCATGTGAAAAATACAATTTCTTTTAAATTTACTATTTCAAACCAGGTCGTGATATCTGTCAGTCAGCAGCCAAGCTTTATGTATGAAGCTTAACCAATGCTCACACATCATGACATTGTTAGGCTCTGTAAATAACTAAGGGTTTATAAAATAATTCTAAAGATTCTAATGGCATTATAACACTTAACTACGCTCTAGTGAAATATGATCAATATATCTAACCTCAACACCAAATCAGAGCTGTAAGAGGTAGCTAGGATACATCTAGATAACCAACAGAGAAAAAGCCTTGACAGTCTTGGACCTCTGCTGCTGGTCCAAAAACAAGATGCCATTGGCCACACAACTTTACTGCATTAACTTACTGAGAGCTGTAGAAAACGTAGCCTTATGTTTTCATCGCTCGTGATGTCAGCTAAGATGTATGCTAAGATGTAAACTGCTCTAGAAAGGAACCTGCTACACAATGAAAAGATGAAAGGCCTTTCCTAAAAACACTGTGATAGAATGGTTATAGCATGTGATCAAATTGAAAGCGGTCTTTATATAGTCAATTTCAGTGTTAAACTGAAATGAAACATACTTCTGCTGACACGACATATCAACTCAAAAGCAATAAAGAGTAAGTTAAGGGTTATATCCTTATCATGGATCAAAGGCATGGACTATAATAGCTAGAATAGCCTTGATCAGACTAAGTCTGCTGGCTTGACTGACATCACACAGGTGCTTCTCAGATTGTGTCCAATAAGGGGACTGTCGGGGGGGAGGGGGTGACAGCTGTCACAGTGGAAATAGTTACCTGCTCTAAATACTCAGCTCAGGGGGAGATGCAGTATATAGGGGGCAGGAGGGTCGAGTGACTCACAAAGAGAGCATTTGGCTGGTGCCCCATACAGACAAACTGCTCATTGTGTGTGTGTGTGTGTGTGTGTGTGTGTGTGTGTGTGTGTGTGTGTGTGTGTGTGTGTGTGTGTGTGTGTGTGTGTGTGTGTGTGTGTGTGTGTGTGTGCATGAGGGTTGTGCTGCAGGCTGCTGCACTTGTTCTCCGTCACCTGCTCACACAGACACACGTGCTGTCACAACTGTCAAAAGTAAACGCACAGTAACAGCATGTGTGTGAGTGAACACAGAACAACTGTCTAAGAACATAACATCAAACAAAATAGTTTTACAGTGCACCTTCAGGATAATTGATTTACTCTTTCATGTGCACACACTTCATGTGAATGTATTCAAAAGTGATGAAACCCTACAGAGTATCTAACTACAGTGGAGGGTCTCAGATGGAAAGCTTTTCATAGAACGTAGTATATGTAGATCCAATTTGCTGTATTTGCTTGCACCCTAAGACAATGGTTCCATGGCAACCATCCATAATAAACACACAAGACTTGAGCAACATGGAGAATGACATTTCCCATAATACTTTGAGAATGCGGCACATTTAGATGTAACTAAGACTAAGAATTTCTGACACTATGCTTTAGTTCTCCTCTAAGAATATATTGATGTATATGTGCAAACTTAGACCTCACTTGCCTATACTTCTTAAAGTATTGTAAACTACCTCACTTGCCTATACTTCTTAAAGTATTGTAAACTACCTCACTTGCCTATACTTCTTAAAGTATTGTGAACTTTATTTTCTGAATATGCAAGCTTTGAGATATGTCATTATTATATAGCCCTACAGGATATGGGCATGACAGGGAGTTGTAATATGAAAAATGCTGAATAACAATTGTGTTTTCTTAACAGTCAATTGTGCTCTCATCATTAGGCTGCACTGTCTGCAAAAGTTTATTGTTAATAAGTTAATAAGTTGTTGATTGCCTACGCCTGCCATAATAAGTATTGATAAAAATAATAATTAATAACATACAATAATGTATAATTATGTTACTTATTATTAATAATTCCATCATTCTAACAACCATCACCATCATTAATCAATAATTGTAAATGTCCTACATCTAACAACCACAACACACCTTACGTCAGAAACAGGAGCAAAACACCCAAATATGGCACTATTATGCAATGATTGCGAGGTGTTACAAATGGCTGTAGATCCTGCACAGATTCAAGTGAGGGTATGTTTACAGTAGCCATGGGTCAATTCATTTACAAACCCTACAGTTGGCGCATTGACTACTGATTCATTATGGTCTTCAAATAATCAAATAATAATGCGATGGATTCTGTTGACCCAAAAGGCCGTCCGTCCATTGTTAAAGACGTCCCTCTGTCGGTGAAAGGGGGGAGTGGCCTTATAGTGCGAGAAGTGCGTTTGGGTGCTGTTTTCAGCACCAAACCCTAGGCACAAACCCCGACGGAAGAACTACCCGTCTCCTGACACTTTTGAGTGTTCTGTGACAATAACGACCCACTAGAAAATGGACAAATATCGATTAAGGAGGCCATGAATGTCCGAAAGAGGTCGACCATTATTGCTCTCAAATTGCTGGCACTCCGTCAGCGTGAATACGAATTTTCACTACATACCGAACGACAGTGCGCGCGCATTCATTCGTTCATTTAGCGCGCTCCCTTACTCACTCATTCACCCACTAACCCACACATACTGTCGCACACGCACTTATAGGCTACTCATCTGAGAGAAGGAGGAGGGAGGAGAGAAAGGGTCAGAGCGAGGAAGGAGAGCATACAGCACAAATGTAGTCTTGGTCCGTCTTTGTGCAGTCTATTCCATAAGATGTTGAATACATTTTTCATACGATGTTGAATACATACGCTATGATGACTAGTATGCAATTGGCATAACTAGGTATCCTACGATTTGAATAATGGTCAAAATTGGAAACATATCCTGCTAAACCTGCTTGACAGTGTTATATGACGTTAAGGACCAACTGCAAAGTATGACATAAAAAGTTGTGATTAAAAAAAACATATATATTAGTAAAAATAGTACGTCACAATTACTTTATTGAAAACAGTTATGAAGGCCTAATAGCAGAAAATGAATTAAAAAGTAATATGACTTTTACTAAGGGATCCAAAATGGCGTTTAGGCTACAGGGAAAAAATATTAGATACAAATCTAAAATAAAAACAAACAATTGCAATGTTTCCTGTTGTAACAAATGTAGTCTGTATCACTGCGCATTAAACATTTATAGCAGTGGGAAATGTGTTGATCCACGCGTAGTCATGTCGTTCAGTCAACGCTCCTATAGACTACCAGCCACTGAACAAAAGAATGTCATCAATGAGCCCTATTTTAAATGATAGGTTTAGTTGTGTGTGTGTAGATAGTAGTCACTCACACTTGAGCGAACACCACGTCAAATATCAGATAATCATGTTTCTATGATGAAAATGTGGACAGATTCCGTGAATTATTATCAGAGCAGATCTTTGGAGGTGTTGGCAACTTTCCTGACAATGGAGCACAGTCGCAAGGAGCATAGTGCCAGTTTGTTTATTCCCAATTCTGCCTTAAAACATCAAAGATATGAAACGTAACCATTCCACTAAAGCCTATATAAATCTATATTAACATCAGATGCTTTACCCATACATCAGATATTCTGTCATTTATTTATAGGAGGTTTAACAGTAAATAATCTCGACCACGTCACTCAAAGTCAATAGCCGGGCTGTGTTAGTTCGAAAATTATATCGGTGTATTAAAAGCAAAAACGAGCTGTTGCACGGGTCAAACCATGTGCATTCGTTAAAGTATTGATTCATTTTCATTATGCATTCGTCATTTGTATCGTCGGTTCTGTCTGTTTGGGTCAATTTAATAGGAATTCTTCAATATTGATAACAACGCGCAGTGCTTCGGGTAGGTTTTCATGAAATAAAAGTTTATCGGTCAGCGAATTATATCAAAAGATTAATATGCCCGTAAAGCCCAAAGTGTCTACTTTCAAGCCAGTCGATTTTGTAGACATATGCAATTCAATACTTTTTAAATTTAGCAAGAGTTCGAGGATGAAGAAACACAAACGGGACGACGTGAGTTCCATGGAGCCTGCTGGATCAGCTGCTGGCGGTTGGTGTTCTCAATCACGTCCGCGCGTACGCTTCATAAAGTCAGAGGAACGGTTGTAGAATAAGATGCCTTAATAGAACATCAGCTGTGACGCGCCATCGTGTGTGGCAAATTTACATTAACTTTTTGTATTATAAAGCTCTGCTTTATAGCAAACCCGGACCTTTCCAGGACTATTACAAGTCAGTAAATATTCATTTAGCAGCGTTTGACGTTTTGTGACAGACGGGAATACTTGAACTGAACCCGCATATTCTCACAGAATTCAACAACTATCACGAGTCAACTATGGCAGAGACGGCGGCAGCTCCAGCCCCAAAGGCAAAAAAGGCGAAGGCACCCAAGAAACCTGCTTCACACCCGAAATACTCGGATATGATTAAGGCAGCCGTCCATGCAGACAAAAGCCGTGGAGGTGCGTCCAGACAATCTGTCCAGAAGTACATCAAAAGCCACTACAAGGTGGGGGACAATGCCGATTCTCAGATTAAGCTGTCCCTGAAGAGGATGGTGAGTGAAGGGGTCCTGCGCCACACCAAAGGCATCGGCGCGTCAGGCTCTTTCAAACTGGCTAAAGCTGAGGACACCAAAAAGGCACCTAAAGTTAAAGCCGTCGTGAAAGCAAAGAAGTCGCCTGTTAAAGCCGCCAAGCCCAAGAAGGTTGCAAAGCCCAAGAAGGTGGCCAAATCACCAGCAAAAGCCAAGAAAGCAAAAGTGGCAGTGAAGAAAGTGAAAAAATCCCCGAAGAAAGCGGCACCAAAGCCCAAGAAAGTAGCAAAGAAAACCAAGGTGGCCAAGCCAGCTAAGGCAACGAAACCCAAGAAGGCCAAAGCTGCGAAACCCAAACCCAAGGCCGCAGCCAAGAAAGCCGCAAAGAAGAAGTAAATGGACATTTCAGAGAGACTTATTATAATAAAAGTCACTGTAAATACTTTGAGGAAATGTTTTTCGTATATGTAATATTATTTTTGTATGGTCTCATGCTATTGTTAAATGAGACCAAATATAACGTTTTTACCTATTGTTTTCCACTCCATTGATGCTGTAAAAGAGGGTCTGGAATTAAAGCGTTGGTGTGTGACAGCATTAATTGTTGGGCTACTATGTAGGCTATTATTCCTCTGCGATCTTTGGAAACTTGTAGCATATGGACCTGTTAGAAAATATATGTGACACTAATCTGGAATTATTATTGTTTAGGCTATTGGAACAAGTGAATAGTTATTGTTCTCTGCACGAGGTCATTCTGAAAACACACGTTTCAATAGCGAGCATTGTTAAACTATACAATGTATAGAACTGTGTAGGCAATGGACGTCAGCAAGATTTTCAAGTGATGCGTAATGGCTCCAAATGCGGACTCCATGCTACTACTTTGTAAACCAACCATGTTCAATTAATTAATGCTACTACTTTGAAAACCAACCATGTTCATTTAATTCAGTCTATTTGTAATACACTGTGGACTATGTATTGCATTACTTTTGAAACTGTTTATAATACAATAAACTTTTCTCATCGAAATATGTGTCACAATGTCACGCGCATTTTAAGCATGAGTAGGCGTACATGTCTACATAGCTACCGTTTGCAACACTTATTTGAATGAATTGCACAGATTACGTAATCGAGGGGCTATTGAGGAATGAAACAATTATTAACTAAATTCTACGCATATAAAACGAGTCAAAAGAAGAGCGTCATTGACATCTGCAACCATCTGTTTAAAAAAAAAAACTCGTGTGAAGTTATGCGCCCCGGTATCCAAATTGGTAACATAATGAATGAATTTTGTATGTGGTTTATGCGGTTTGATTGAAACTACTATCTACCGTAGACCTAAAAATACCCCATATGATTGAATGACCTAGAATTGGGGTCCTAGAAAGCCCACCTTCAGGCTTTTTTATTTTATTTTATTGACCAGACAAAAACAGACATCAACCAACACTACAAAGATACATAACACTACCTACACAAACTGACGAAGCTATTATAGTTTTAGAACATGTGCCTATCAATTACCAACAAATGGCCGAGTATAAAAAAAAACAGTGTTGTTAAATAAACTAGACTTGTAATTTATGTTTAAAGAAAGTACATTTTCCAAATCCTGAACCAAGCCCATTAGCCCGATCTAAAGGACAGGAACTGAGTCGAGCTAAAGAAGCATCCTTCGCTAATGTCCTTGTATAATTTCTCTGTAATGTAGGCCTAAACTATAGGTGAAACAACATTATTTGTTGAGCGGAGCATCTGTTTTAAGCCATCGCATTTTTCTGTCCTTTTGTACAGTGCAGATGGGATTTGAACAAGGAAAGAAAACATTTTTTTTCTACTTGAAGTTAACTCGATACTTCCATCTCCTGGTCGCCCTCCATATTTTCAGGCGGTTTTCAGAGCAGCAGTTAAAATGTTTCTAAAAGGACAAGAATATTCAAACGTCTTCAAAAGTAGTCTAGCATTTATTTTCTATTACTTTTTAGCTTTAAACATCAATATTTCAGTTATTCAGCTATGCTACTTACTGCTTGTAAAAAAGGAAACACTCTTGGTTGGCCTGGTAGGCCTATCCTACCATTTCAACTTGACAGCTGCCTGTGGCCAAGGTAGCCTAAGTCAACAGCTATTTTGCGTTCAGTAGTCCTTCATGGCAAACATGCACTGGAGTCGAGACAGGAGTACATTCCAAAAATAAAATACGTTTTAAAAAGTTGCCGTTTTTCACATTCCAAATATAAAAAATGTTTTCAAAGGTTGCCGTTTTTGAATTTGTGAAAGTCTTTGGTCACAATATAATGACATGCCCATATAGTATTCCTTCCTAACCGCAAAGTTGACTAATTCAATTCAGAGGATGCCAACTGCTCACATGCAAAAGAGTGCGAAAAAAATAGGTAAATAAGCAGAGGGCACCTCAGAAACTAGTTCTAATAGCATAACCAGTCACACCATTCTGTTAGACTATACCCTTTACCATATTTTAAATGCATTTATGTAAAACATGTATAATTTTATGTGGAGTTTTGCACAAAATCTACTTGATATTTAGCCATTTGCCTTTGGGCCCTGACATTAAGCACACATTGAACCAGTGCACACTAGTGGTGTGTATTAACGGATTCAAAGGGAAGCCAGGCTTCCCAATGAAATTGACAAATAAATAACAAAATAATTAATATTTTGTCTCTCTGTGTTTCATAATGTTCCAGCTGAATGTATCTCACAGGACAAAGCATTCGAGCGAAACAGCGCCCCTCTGTCTCTATGTGTAGGCCATCTACAGTTGAAGTCAGAAGTTTACATACACTTAGGTTGGAGTCATTAAAACTCGTTTTTCAACCACTCCACAAATTTCTTGTTAACAAACTATAGTTTTGGTAAGTCGATTAGGACATATACTTAAGTAAGTTTTCCAACAATTGTTTACAGACAGATTATTTCACATATAATTCACTGTATCACTATTCTAGTGGGTCAGAAGTTTATATACACTAAGTTGACTGTGCCTTTAAACAGCTTGGAAAATTCCAGAAAATGTTGTCATGGCTTTAGACATCATTAGAGTCAATTGGAGGTGTACATGTGGATGTTTTTCAAGGCCTACATTCAAACTCAGTGCCTCTATGCTTGACATCATGGAAAAATCTAAAGAAATCAGCCAAGACCCCAGAAAAAAAATTGTAGACCTCCACAAGTCTGGTTCATCCTTGGGAGCAATTTTCAAACGCCTGAAGGTACCACGTTCAACTGTACAAACAATAGTACGCAAGTATAAACACCATCCCAACCGTGAAGCACAGGGGTGGCAGCATCATGTAGTGGGGGTGCTTTGCTGCAGGAGGGATTGGTGCACTTCACAAAATAGATGGCATCATGAGGAAGCAAAATGATGTGGATATATTGAAGCAACATCTCAAGACATCAGTCAGGAAGTTAAAGCTTGGTCGCAAATGGGTCTTCCAAATGGACAATGACCCCAAGCATACTTCCAAAGTTGTGGCAAAATGGCTTAAGGACAACAAAGTCAAGGTATTGGAGTGGCCATCACAAAGCTCTGACCTCAATCCCATAGAAAATTTGTGGACAGAACTGAAAAAGCGTGTGCGAGCAAGGAGGCCTACAAACCTGACTGTTACACCAGCTCTGTCAGGAGGAATGGGCCAAAATTCACCCAACTTATTGTGGGAAGCTTGTGGAAGGCTACCCAAAACGTTTGACCCAAGTAAAAAAATGTAAAGGCAATGCTACCAAATACTAATTGGGTGTATGTAAACTACCCACTGGGAATGTGATGAAATAAATAAAAGCTGAAATAAATAATTGTTACTAGGATTAAATGTCAGGAATTGTGAAAAACTGTATTTGGCTAAGGTTTTATGTACATTTCTGACTTCCACTGTATATGATGCTGTCTGGTCCAAACGAGTATGATATTGTTGCTGCCCATAGCATTGAACGCAATGGAAGCCAGAGAGCATCTGGCCTCCCTTGACAAAAAAAAGTACACTAAACTGTGAATGGTCCTGGAGGGATTTGGAGTCACTCCTATCAAAGCCCATTGAGAGCATACATCATTGACAGAAAAACACGAATTGTTGCATCTCGTTGTGTTGTTGTCCTCCGGTGGCTAGCTAGCTAAAATTGGCCCTTTCTTTAATTAGCCATGGATGGAGATAAGGATTTGGACTTGTGGTTTTACTTAATTCTCCATACTGGCCAATGATTATAACGGCGATTCTGATCCAACCATTAATTCATACATTGTTGTGCCCGTGGCCTGAGAGGATGGAAGTTCAATATGTACAGTAGCTAGATGTAGAAGGCTAATGTTACCTAGCTAAGGTTACCCAAGATTGGAAGGTAGGCTGACGAGCAAGCAATTAGCCAGGTAGCATAGGCCAACATTTTTTTTTAAACGTGTACTGTATGACAGTGATAGACCGTTTCATCAACATGAGAGAGCATGGCATTGGCGTTTCTCTACAAGTAGGGTGAGTTAACATGTTTTTATACTTGCATGAACGCACACACACAGAAATCAGAAACATGGACAGCCACATATTTAGCTTATGTTGATTGGACTAAATTGTTTTTGGTATATTTTAGTGGTCACTGTCTTCGACTAAGCAGAGTTGATTTGATGATGTTGAAATGTTGAAGTTCAAATGGTGCTGGAATAGCAGAGGCACCTCCTGTTTGCTTTGTAACTCTGTGGTTCTAAATCAATAGTTGTTTAGTGGTCCGAAAATGTAAGAAACATTAACTTGCTTGACCATGCTGTAGGTCATGTAACTGTCTGTTGCTGTACATGCAATATGCTTCGTGGACGTCACTGGACAGAGGTTGCTATCTGGTTTTGTAATAAAACAAAAAGGTGTGATTGAATTTATTCTACCACTGGTTTATTATTATCATCTCTGCCTTTAGTCCTATATATCACTATCGCAGGGCATATGAACTAACAGGTTATAGAACAAACAACGCAATTATCACAACACATAGGTTGTAATATGGCTTATATATTGTTTTTTTGGGGGCTTGGCTTCCCCAGTGATTTTACTCACACACCAACAACATACTCTAATACTCAAAACAGTCTGACAGTCAAGGATAGAAGTTCGGCAAAACAGTAAACAATCCTTGTTTTGTTTTATTCAGCATTTCACTTTAGTTGTTTTATATCACTTTCAATCAATAAGATCCACATCACTTTTTCTGTGGCAATAGCAGGTCCCCAACTAAAATAACCAACCAATAAAAATGAGTGATTCCCATATGAAAAAAAAGGGGAAATTAATTATACAATCAAAATCTTGACACAGGTCCATGTATGCACACATGCAAATATACATGTGCACCCACACACATACACATGGCTGATTTAGCAGAAATAACATTTGGGGCCTAAGTTACAATTTGTGGTGAATGCACATAAAAGCCAAGACCAGGGGAGGCAGATATTTTCCTTATAATTATCATTCAAAGCGTTAATTTGCATGGGGCAGGATTTAGTCTTAATACCATAAAATAAAAATGATTCGGCTGTTTTAGCATGACTGATTTCTTTGAGTACGGAGGATGCATTGCAGAGTTCCGTGTGTCTTTTTCATCAATCTAATACAATATAGTCACTTCTCTCAACAAGACATTGCTTCCTTCTCAATTCCAATCCGGCAAGACACAACTACTGCTATTTTGTATTCATTTTTTTTTTACATAAATAAATGTATCTAGTTAATTTCACCCACAACTGTAGTATTGTAGCAGAAGCTAATGGAGTGATAAGCATGTATTTTACTGGAACGGTCCATAAGAGAGAGGTTTCTGTATTTGGCAAATCAGGTCTGAAAGTCTATCTTAGTGGCTTGGTCAATGGGAAGACAAGTCTTTAGCTTCTGCAGGGGACTTCCTGTGCCTGCCCAGAGTGGGCACAGGAAGCAGCCCAGATATGGACTGTTTGAATTTGCCATTTTGGTTTCTAACCAGTACCAGACTTTTTAAAGTTTGATATGTTCTTCCAAATTGCTATTACATTTTGAGGTTCTTTTCCTTAGGAAAGACCACACATTAAAAAAAAACTATCCATTCTCCTGAACACCTTGTGGATGCATGTGGAAAAGTCTTGGGTTTGAAATGTCTCTCTTCCTTGTATCTGTATATCCTCATTTGATAAAGCACCCACATATTCGTAGCAGCTCTTGGGGGGAATCGTTGCATTGCCATTGCGCACAGGGAGGCTACCTCCTTAGCCTGGATTTTTGACACCATAAGGCAGAGCGAGCAAAGGAGGTCAGGAGAGGGTGAGAAGATATGGTCACGCGCTTCCATTTTGACTGAGATTATTACAGTCAGTCAAGAAGACGTGACTAACTGGAGTAGACTGGAAGAGCAGAGCAAAGACGAGGAGAGGGGAGGTTAGGGTATAAATCATGACGAAGTAAAATGTATCTGTGTTTTGTCTGTCTGGTCTAGATGGTCTAGTGTGTCTAGGCGCTTGGTCTGGAGTGTGTCTGGAGGGTTGGTCTGGAGATTGGGGTTGAGGAAAAAAACAGGGAAGGTGGGCTCCGGTCAGGACCCTAGTCATTTCTGTCGGGCGAAAGCTCTGTACATGGCAAAGCCTAGGACAGCGACCACTGCTGCTCCTAGCGTCACTCTCAGCCAGAAGGATGTGTTGCTCATGTCGGAGCCGTTCAGGTGTCTGTGGGGGGGGAGACAAAGGTGTCAATGAACGGACATAAGAAACCGCATAGAGGTGCAGACATGAAAAAAGTGACAAGATTTTCCAGTTTCTCAACACAATCGCGAAACTATAGATTAAACGGTGAGTGATTGACAGAGGGACCAACAGTTTGCCAAATGTGACAGCCAGAGAACTAATACGTACGGGAACATGGCGGCCCAGGCCAGCTTGGTGTAGATGTTCTTGCTGGTGGAGTCCAGGGACAGGCCGGAGAAGGGGAGCGGCGGAGGCAGTCGGTGTTTGTAGCAGAACTCTGAGGGGGTCATCCCGTGGAGCTGTCTCACCTCGGGGAGGTCCGCTTTGGAGGCCACCATCACACAGGGAATACTGCTGTCCATGTAGTGTTGCTACAGAAAGGAAAGTAGACAGATGTGGATGAAGAGGAATGGGATATGGCGAAGAGAAAGAAGATGTGGGGAAGAAAGGAGAGAAAAAGAGAAGAGTGAAACGAACAGATTCCTGATCATATCTGTGAAAACCACAGAAGCTCTGAAGAAGATATGAGATGCCACACACCTTGTAGATGCTGGCACAGTAGTCAAATGAGTGAGGGTCGCTGACATCATACATGAGACAGGCTACATCACACACCGCGTCCGACTCCTTGAGGAACTTTGTTTCCACGTCCACCTCGTAGAGCTGCCAGGGGAAGACGACAGATGGGAGGTGAGGCTATTGTACTCTACCAAAGGTCAGGGGTCAGAGTTGAGGACAAAGTAAAAGGAACGGAACTCACGATGAGGAACTTCTCCTGGTTGCTAACTTGGACAGTGTTTATGGTGTAGAGGGAAAAGGCACCGGTGGAACGCTCCTCTCTCTGAAACAAACACACCGACTGTTACTCTCATCATTAGTTGTAGCAATGCTAGTAGTTGGGGTTTTCAACATAATTTCTCAGCTCGAACATGTATTGACAAAGCGGAATGGTTTTACAATGAAGAATTCAAGGCGTACTACTAGTAACAAAGTACTAAACGGTTCCTCCAGGAATGTGTGATTCTGTATCGCTATTTAGTCTAAATAGCAGGTCAACAACAGCGAGATGGTCGTACCGCTGTGTTTCGGCCGAGGAAGGCCTGGAGGAAGGCAGACTTCCCAGTCCCCCGTGGTCCGATCACCTTACATAGGAACACTGACCGCTGAGTCTGGCCCTTCTCCAGGTCCACAGCCTTCTCCCGCGTCACTGCAGAGGGACACACACACGAATAGCACCAACACACACACACAGAGAGTACATATACACAAAAAAACAGACATATCAGGACAGGGAACCATTGATTAATATGATGGAGCGCTATCAAAGATTTTCAAACATAATCGTATTTCCCCTTGTGGGTAATGCGGGATACATTTTGAATATGATCTAAGGTGGTAGGACCTCTCCCACATTTATAGCAGGGTCAGCTTAACCTGGTCAACTCTGCGGCACAGGCTGAGTGGCTGTGAGACTTACGTCACCCTACCCTAATCCTGCTACCCCATGCAGCCGCGCCCTCAGTTTTACACACACAGACACACACCAACCAGCGTTCCTGAAGCAGCCTTGTGGATGCAGATTTGCGCTTCAATCAATCCCACTCGGTTTCACTGGAAGGTGGCTTGAGGCGAATTGACTAATTGACCAATTGAAGGAATGCGACTACGGCATTATTGGTACCCTCAAATAAATGTGTGACTTTTGTGTTAGCAGCGCATATATAATAACTACACCACACACACACTCTGGTAGTCTTCACACCAGTCAAACGGCATATTCAAAGTTGACCTTTCAGAGTCATTGTACATCCTCAGAAGGCATACATGTACTGGATATAATTCTGTCTGTAGGGCCTATACTGAACCAGATTATAGTTCTAATCCTCCTCTATGTACAGCGAGTGAGGTTTACTGCGGCACTAGGATTATAGGTTCTAGTTAACATAGTCTATTTTCCTAAAGAGGCTACTTGCAGCAATCTAAAAAAAGATGTGTTGACATGCGTACAGACACAGACCTGTGACTGCAGTGGTTTGGGAGTCCTGCTCAGTGAGAATAGGGTAGCCCAGGTATCCCAAGAACTCCAGACAGCGATGGATGTCAAGGTATGCTGAAAGCCTGTATACGGAGAGAAGTCACATTAGTGAAATTAGAGGAGAACAGAATAGGAACACTCACAGTCCTAACCTAAATACTCTAACAACATTCATTTATACTCACGGACCTCCTTACACTGAAATTCTAAACATAAAAACCCCCACTAAGCTACAGTGCCTTATTCAGACCCCTTAACTTTTCCCACATTTTATTTCATTACAGCCTTACTCTAAAATGTATTAAAATGTTTTTTTCCCCTCATCAATCTACACACAATACCTCATAATGGCAAAACAAAAACAGGGTTAGAAATGTTTGCTAATTTATAAAAAATAAAAAAACTGAAATATCACATTGACATAAGTATTCAGACCCTTTACTCAGTACTCGGTTTAAGCACCTTTGGCAGCGATTACAGCATTGAGTCTTCTTGGATATGACGCTTGGGTATGAAGCTTGGCACACCTGTATTTGGGGAGTTTCTCCCATTCTTCTCTGCAGATCCTCTCAAGCTCTGTCAGGTTGGATGGGGAGCGTTGCTGCAAAGCTATTTTCAGGTCTCTCTAGAGATGTTCAATCAGGTTCAAGTTCAGGCTCTGGCTGGGCCACTCAAGCACATTCAGAGACTTCTCCCGAAGCCACTCCTGCATTGTCTTGGGTGTGTGCTTAGGTTTTTTGTCCTGTTGGAAGGTGAACCTTCCCCCCCCCAGTGAGGTCCCGAGCGCTCTGGAGCAGGTTTTCATCAAGGATCTCTGTACTTTGCTCCTTTCATCTTTGCCTCGATCCTGACTAGTCTCCCAGTCCCTGCCGCTGAAAAACATCCCCACAGCATGATGCTGCCACCGCCATGCTTCACTGTGGGGATGATGCCAGGTCTCTTCCAGACATGACGCTTGGCATTCAGGCCAAAGAGTTCAATCTTGGCTTCATCAGTCCTTGGACAGAGTCTTTAGGTGCCTTTTGGCAAACTCCAAGCGGGCTGTCATGTGCCTTTTACTGGAGTGGCTTCCATCTGGCCACTCTACCATAAAGGCCTGATTGGTGGAGTGCTGCAGAGATGGTTGTCCTTCTGGAAGGTTCTACCATCTCCATAGAGGAACTCTAGAGCTTTATCAGAGTGACCATCGGGTTCTTGGTCACCTCCCTGACCAAGGCCCTTCTCTCATGATTTTTATTTAAAAAAATGTATTTAACCTTTAAATAAAGATTTCTCAGTTTGGCCAGGCGGCCAGCTCTAGGAAGAGTGTTGGTGGGTCCAAACTTGGAGGCCACTGTGTTCTTGGGAACCTTCAATCCTGCAGACATTTTTTCATACCCTTCCCCAGATATGTGCCTCGACACAATCCTGTCTCGGAGCTCTACGGACAATTCCTTCAACCCTAATGGCTTGGTTTTTGCTCTGACACGCACTGTCAACTGTGGGACCTTATATAGACAAATCATGTCCAATCAATTGAATTTACCACAGGTGGACTCCAATCAAGTTGTAGAAACATATCCAGGATGATCAATGGAAATAGGATGCACTTGAGCTCAACTTTGAGTCTCATAGCAAAGGGTCTGAATACTTATGTAAATAAGGTATCTGTTTTTTTATTTGTAATAAATTTGCTAAAATTTATAACAACCTGTTTTTGCTTTGTCATTATGGGGTATAGTGTGTAGATTTTTTCAAATGTATTTAATCCATTTTAGAATGAAGCTGTAACGTAACAAAATTGGGGAAAGTCAAGGGGTCTGAATACTTCCCGAAGGCACTGTACATACCAAGATAGCTACAAAGAGAACAAGGGTCAACACTCACGTCCATTGACACATGTAGCCATGATTAGAGATGTAACCCTCGTCTGTGGTTGAGACCGCCGTGTACACGTCTGCGCCCCAGGGCATGTAGGGAAACACACTAAAGAGATTCTTGAGCTCCGCGGGAGAGAGGGCAGAGTCCTTATCCTGATGTAAAAATAAATATTGATAGAGGGGTAAAACACACCATTAAGTCCTAACAAACTTTCAGCAGCCCTGAAAACAGTCCTGCTGTTGGAGTGGGGGTACATTTCAATGCCTAAAATGTTACTGGGGGCGTTCCAAATGTGTATTCTCTTTCCACTTAAAATAGAACCTGCTTAGTGCTTTGTTGACAAATAGACAGGTGGATATAAATAAATGGACTTCCTGATTGACAGCCACTGAGGCGGTCACACACCTCGTCATACTTGTCAAACAGTCTCTGGAGAAACTGGTGACCCAGATGATTGAGCTCGGTGGTGCAGCCCACGGGCACCCGTAACCTGGCAACACACAACAAACAGCCATATAAATACCTGGGCTTACCGTACACACACACATACCTACAAGACGTTACTTGCCTGAGGTTTAGCTAACGGACGATCTATCGCTCTGGCTTGATAAATTAACATAAATCGTGTAAGGGCACGATGTTTTCTGGAAAACACTGACTCACCAAAAACCTTTGTGACAATACTTGTGCAGTATCATCTTCAATATCACATTACAACATGGGGGAGGTAACCAACTGTCTCTAACATATGTCTGTGAGTGGGTCATAAACATACAGTAGTGGAGCCAGAACACATACTGTGGGTATAGGTAGTCATCCGTCAGCTCCAGCGAGTCATCGTAACCAAACTTCCTCAGGATGGTCCACGTGGTCTCGTGCCGACCCCTCTGGATGAATAATGTGTTGAGGAACAGGAAGCCTGGTGATAGAGCATACAATTAGCATCATGTCTGTTATGCCGCCATCTTATCACGTCGGCTCCATACTAACAATTGCCACTACTAGCAACACTGAATTTCACAATTTTACCAGAGGCTAAACCCAACAAGTCCTATATCATTCACTTATTAGGGCTAGGGGGGCAGTATTTAGAAGTTTGGATGAAAAACGTGCCTAAAGTAAACTGCCTGTTACTCAGGCCCAGAAGCTAGGATATGCATATAATTAGTAGCTTTGGATAGAAAACACTCTGAAGTTTCTAAAACTGTTAAAATAATGTCTGTGAGTATAACAGAACTGATATGGCAGGCAAAAACCAGAGCAAAATCCATCCGGGATGTCTGAATCAGTCATGTCACACTGTTTTCAATTGGTAGGGTATTTTAGCTCCCAGATTGCAGTTCCTATGGCTTCCCCTAGATGTCAACAGTCTTTAGAAAAAGGTTGGAATCTTCAATCATGTAAATCAAGGGAGTAAGACCACTTGTTCCTGAGTTCACGTCAAGTGTCCTGTTTTGGATTTTGCGTGTAACAGGGAATGCGCGCTTTGTTATTTTTCTCTTCTATTCAGCAGTTTATATTCCCGTCTGAAATATTATAGTGTATATTCATTTTAGGGTATCCGAGTATTGATTACAAATGCTGTTTGACTTTTTTCGACGAACTTTATGGGTACTTTTGGGATATCGTTTGTCTGCATGGATGAAAGCCTTTGGGCAGGTGGATTACTGAACAAAACGCGCCAACCAAACGGAGCTATATGGATATAAAGAGGAACTTTTTCGAACAAAAGGACCTTTTATTGTGTAACCTGGACGCTTTGATATGCCATCAGAGGAAGATCATCAAAGGTAAGCGATTTATTTTATGCTATTTTTGAGTTGTGACACCTCTGCTGGTTATGTTATTATGCTAATTGAGTTTTTGAGTGGGGCGCTGTCCTCAGACAATCAAACGTTCTGCTTTCGCGGTGAAGCCTTTTTGAAATCTGACAATGCTGTTAGATTAACAAGAATCTAAGCTTTTGAAGGGTGTGCAGCATTTGTATTTTCATGAATGTTTGAAATTAGTATTTTTGTCATTTGAATTTATCATTCTGCATTTCACCGGATGTTGTCAAAATCGATCCCGTTCACGGGATTGGATCCCTAAGTTAAAGGCTGAGCCATCTCACTGTAGGTTCATCCCTCACCGTTCAGGGTAAGGCCGTTGTCCTGCACCCCGTCGCTCGTGTTCTTCCACACCACAGTCTTCACGTCCTCCAGAGCTTGAGAGGCTAGAGGGTTCCCAAAGCATGATTTCTGAGGAACCGCACACACACACACACACAGAGTTAAAACTATGCCCGGCTGTTCCAATGGCCTGGCCAGTTTAACACCTTGCCTGCAATTTATCTCTTACGCATGTACGTGTGGTGCACGCATGTTTGGGGTCACTTAGAAATGTCCTTGTTTTTGAAAGAAAAGTAAAAAAAAATAATAATAATGTCCATTAAAATAACATCAAATTGATCAGAAGTACAGTGTAGACATTGTTAATGTTGTAAATGACTATTGTAGCTGGAAACGGCTGATTTTGAATGGAATATCTACATAGGCTTACAGAGGCCCATTATCAGCAACCATCACTCCTGTGTTCCAATGGCACGTTGTGTTAGCTAATCCAAGTTTATCATTTTAAAAAGGCTAATTGATCATTAGAAAACCCTTTTGCAATTATGTTAGCACAGCTGAAAACTGTTGTCCTGATTAAAGAAGCAATAAAACTGGCCTTCTTTAGACTAGTTGAGTATCTGGAGCATCAGCAATTGTGGGTTCGATTACAGGCTCAAAATGGCCAGAAACAAAAACCTTTCTTCTGAAACTCGTCAGTCTATTCTTGAGAAATTAAGGCTTTTCCATGCGAGAAATTGCCAAGAAACTGAAGATCTCGTACAACGCTGTGTACTACTCCCTTCACAGAACAGCGCAAACTGGCTCTAACCAGAATAGAAAGAAGAATGGGAGGCCCCGGTGCACAACTGAGCAAGAGGACAAGTACATTAGTGTGTCTAGTTTGAGAAACAGACACCTCACAAGTCCTCAACTGGCAGCTTCATTAAATAGTACCCGCAAAACACCAGTCTCAACGTCAACAGTGAAGAGGCGACTCCGGGATGCTGGCCTTCTAGGCAGAGTTCCTCTGTCCAGTGTCTGTGTTCTTTTGCCCATCTTAATATTTTCTTTTCATTGGCCAGTCTGAGATATGTATTTTTCTTTGCAACTCTGACTAGAAGGCCAGAATCCCGGAGTCGCCTCTTCACTGTTGACGTTGAGACTGGTGTTTTGCAGGTACTATTCAATGAAGCTGCCAGTTGAGGACTTGAGGCGTATTTCTGATCAATTTGAAGTAATTTAATAGACAAAAATGTTTTGCTTTTCTTTCGAAAACAAGAACATTTCTAAGTGACCCCAAACTTTTGAAGGGTAGTGTATATATTAATAGATTAATTGATGTATGGTGAATAGATTAAAGGATGGATGGATGAGTGTTATTTGATTCTCACCTGGAAGCAGTTGAGTTCAGTGTCACTGAGGATGCGGTCATGGTCCTGGTCTGAGATGCTGAATACTCGGCTGAGTGCTCGGACACACATCGACTTTAACTGGAAGTAACATCAGCACACAGACACAGTTAACACTCAACAAGGCAAGATTCCACAATAAAACCAGGTCATTCCAAAGGTATAAGCTAAAGCGATCCTCAAAATGTCCTCCCTGACCTGTTTGTCTTCCGGGTCGTAGAGCGGGGCGGTGGGGTGGAGCACAGCCTTCTGAGCGTAGTAGAACAGTTCAGAGATGTTCTTCAGGTTCTTGGCAGAACACTTTGGACAGAAAAGTCAAAACATCAGGTTTGCCTAATCATAGGTGTGTTCAAACAAAAACAGTTTAACTAAATATTGTTTGCATAAGATCGGTGCGAGTAATTATTGGTGTGAAATCAGGTCCTCATTGCGTTGAGTGAGGCAGCTGAAGAGAGTAGAGTGAGTTTGAGATGCAAGCCTTACCTCTACACAGGTCTCAATCTCAGAAAACTGGTTCATGATAGGTAGAATGGTCTCCATGGAGCTCCCAGAGCGAAGGTCCGATTTATTCCCCACCAGAATTATGGGAACTCTGTGACATCATAAGGAATGAATTTAAGATCAAAGATATCTAAATGTTTTATGACACAAAAGGCCAAAGAGGCTAGTTCAAGCACAACACTTTTAGGCAAGGACGACGCACACAATCTTCTAAGCACATGTCATTGAAACAACAGTATGTACATACTTATTCCCCTTCTCTGCTTCGCCATTTACCAAGGGGATCCATTTTGTTCGGATCTGAAAGGTGAGTAGCTTAAGAAATTATAGCAAAACACTAATAGAATCTCTCATTTATCATATTGGTCCCATACTGTAAGTGTACATTATACAAATGCTTGTTATACCATGCCAAATGCTTCCATATTGGGTTCTCCAAGAATGAAATTTAAGCTATATAAAAGACAGTGAACATGTGTGAGAGAGGATACCTTGTCTATAGTTTCCTCCTGGGTGACGTCATAGACCACACACACCACGTTGGCCTGCGTGAGTTGAAAAATCATGGTTGGAGTGCAAGGTCTTTATCATCAACTAAAGCACACGAACAATCCAAATGAACTCAAATGATTGTGAATTTGTAAGGTACAGCTGGGCAAAGCACACTACAACACATACTCAACACATTATTAAATAATGTGACGAGATCAACTGGTGGTCATCAACAGATGCTTCTCCTGTTCATTAGTGCACTTTGACGTCTGTTAGGTTTCGGTTAGATTAGTAAAAAAACATTTTTTAAACATTAAAATGCACTATGCATTATGTGGGTTGAATGCTGTAACACAGAATAAAACAATGAATAAAAGTCCCATGATGGTAGTGACTCCCCATTACAGCTTATCACCTATTAACCATCAGTTAATAAGTAAGGGCACACACTTTGTGTGTGGTGAATTCTGTAATGAATGTATTGTAATGTTTTTTTAAATTGAATAACTGCTTTAATTTTGCCGGACCCCAGGAAGAGTAGCTGCTGAATGGGGATCCATAATAAATACAACACAAAGTTATTCACATTACATTAATAAAATATTTATGTTGTTGTGTATATTACATTTGCTTTATTTGATCACTATTATTTCATTCCAAGTCATCGGCTCATCTCTTTAGAGCTGCTGCCTATGCTGTCTGACAAAATCACTATTTTAGTAGTTTTCAACGTAAATAAGGCATACTTTTATGACTGCTGAATAACAATACCTCTCAAAGCAACTGCTCTCTATGTATCCCCTCTTGACTGCACATTCTTCTATCTCTTACGTGGCAGGCGTAAAAGAAACAGACCAGACAAGTAGCCACGCAATGGATTATGGTCATTGTGGTATATTATCACGTTTTCTGCGCATTGAGCTCACAGAAAAATAACAGACATTTCGATTAATAGCTTAGCACTACCTGTTCAGCTAGGTGTAGGGTGAAGTTTCCCCTAGACGCTGATCTTGGGTCAGTTAAGTATTTTCCCCACTAATGGATAAGGTTAGGATTGAGGGAGGGGAAGCTGATCCTAGATCTGTACCTAGGGGAAACTTCACCTTTGAGCGTTCAGCTAAGGAAGAGGTGGGTCAACACTGAGAACTAGACTTACCTTGATAATCTCCTCTCTGAGGACCTCATCAGTCTGTTCCGTTTCTGTAGGGCCAAAACAATGCACTCAATTTAATCAACTGATAACCAGTTGATAACAGTTATAGCACCTCATCAGCAGCAGCACTGAATTGGACCGATAAGCAAGCAATTACACTTAATCAGCCATTCTGTTAGCTTGCAGACAAGACTTTCTGGCGGCTAGGAAGATATTTGGTCTTTATAGCGACGCACAGGCACATACACAGACTATAGCAAGAGAGTAGTATTAGGCCACTGAGAGAGCAGCACCTCACCTGAGTAGTCCACTATGTGTGTGGGCACCTTCTCTGGAGTGACATCGGCAGGGATAGTGATCTCCTCAGCTCGGAGGGGCACCTAAGGAGGATTACACAGATTCAACAGTCTGACCGAGGGACTCCATTAACCTTTAATTAGCCTGGAACTGACAGGCTGAAATTAACTTCATGGTCAGAGTGTGAGGAGTGTTTAGGCATTACACTGTCTGAGACTGGGAGAATGACTTGGAAATGTCCTCCAGCTTTCTTTTTTGGATGAGGTTAGGATAAGTGGCATATTATGAGTACAATATTACAATAACGAGTGCTTATAAACGCAAGGTAAAGAGGACTAGTGGAGGTTTATTTTCCCTACCAATCACACTTTCACAGTTGATGGTTTTCGCCGACACCAAACTGAATAGTCACCCTCTGTGTGCTGTGGTGTAGATAGCAGACAATGTGTATGCAAACTTTGAATGTACCAAGTCAATTAGAATACTGCTTTTGTACGGTGTAGCAGTAGCCAGTGGATACATATTTTATAAATAAGCTGACTATTTAGTCATCAATGTAGTGTTTGCATTCGGTGGGTATAATTTGTTAGACGTGTCAGCACTGCAGACCAAACTGAGAAATAAACCAGTGGGAATGTACAGTCATAGCTACACTTACATGCTCAGGAAACTCCTCCCCAACCAATGACATGATGAGTGATGTTTTGCCCACCTTGGCTGTAAACAGAGGGGTGAAAAGTGAAACGAGACATTATTGAAAAAGGAGGAAAATTAAGCCTGCCTGGAAGAAGAGTATTTCTGGACTGCAAAACACACTTCACCTTGAGGTCATACCCTCAGGTAAATAGATCACATTCTCCAGCTCATAAGTAGATAGAGCTGGATTACATGGGGGGCTAATACTTAAGCTGAACAATAACTAAGACCTACGTCTAAATTTAGTCTAAGTTTATTATAACTAGCTAGTTAAATGTCTTTATTTTATTAACCACAGAGTACGGCCTGATAAGGGGTTCTCTCTGACATTCTCTTGTTGAGTTTCCACATCCTGGACACGATGGATTCAGTGTTCATGAATAGGTCTGTTCATGAATAGCCTATTCAAATAGAGGGGCAATCAAATTAGCTACAAAGTTACAATGCAGCTAGAGATACAAAGATAATTATTAGGAAAATACTTGGTGGTAGTTACTTGTAACAGTTAGCGAACTAGCTAGAATATATCTGTTTTTTTCCCCAACAACCAACCACCAATATTGTCAGCAAAACATGTCAAATAAGAAACATCTTCTTTAGCACACTTGATGGCAAGGTATCTAAGTTAGTTAGCTAGCTAACGCATGAGAAAACATGTTGACAGTTAACTAGCTAGCTAAATAGTTCTACCTAGCTACTAACTTGGCTAGCTAGCTAACGTAGGCTAGTACTGTAAGTGCATGTGCAAAACAACACGTACTGACTAGTTAGTACTGTCAGAATTGGTGCTGGCTAACCAGCTAATGTTAGACTAGCTATGTTATGTAGCTAAAACATAATGATGGGATGGCTGCCAATGCTATAGCATTAGGTAATTAGCTAGTAATTCACGGGGGTGGGGGTCCAGATTTATAGAAACCTGCAGGTTTCCATCAGGCAGTCTGTAGCTAACAACGTTGGCAACGTTTAAGGCGTAAGCTGTACAGTAGCTAACTGACGTTAGCGCGCTAAATGTGTGCCAATATTACAATAGGATTTACTTACGTTCCCCCAATAACAGTATCCTGACATCTCGTTTCATGTTTCGCTCCCTTTTCCAACGAGTGTACTCTGCTGGGTCTTATGCGTCTAAATTATTTTGACTTTTTAACCGCAGTTCAGGTAGCTAGCTACCTCTCGGACCCATTCCAGCTAGCTAGCTAGTAGCTACAGTTAGCTAGCAGCACCCAAGGAGAAATCTAGTGGCTTCCGGTTCAAGAGAGCCAAAAATAGCGCCCACTGTCGTCCATAGAGTCAAAGTAAACATGTAGCTACTGTAACAATATCATGTGTACCAAGTACAGTAAGTGACTAGAGGTTTTAAGAATGTCCTCTCTAGAAGACTGACGCAAAAAAAAAAAAAAAAAAAAGTAATTTATTGACTCCACAATGTCAGATTTCATTATCCATTTTTCCCAATAAATAAGTCAGGGGCTGTATTATATAGATAAAAATTGGTAATCAGTATTGGTAATATGTTTATTGGTCTTACCAAACCCTCTTTAATGTAACCTAAGTGTTGTGGGCCAATGCGCTATCACGTTATTTTAAATAACAATCACATCATCTGCACATTGTCGAACTAATCATATCAAATATTGGTCACTGTTCAGGTGTATGGTCCAGGTCTCCAGGTAGCCAACTAGACAATTTCATATACATAGGCACAGGCTAAAGTTATGCACACCATATAAAAAGGTTTAAAAAAATGGACAGATTGCAAAGTGAACTATTTCAATTGGTCTCAATGTATAGTTATATCTATGTTGTAATACATTTATGTATTTTTGGGGGTTCAGAATATATCCACAACTTTATCTTTAGCCATTATAGGTCAGGGTCACCTCTAGTAAAATCACAAGAAAGTAAATAAAGTATTAATATTAGCATGAGAATCTTAGAACCAAAACAATGACCATGTTTGTGACAATTGAAATACACCATGTTTGGCATTTTATTGGTGTATTTAAAAATATATATATATTTAACCTTTATTAAAACTAGGCAAGTCAGAATGGCGAATAATGACACATTATTGGCATGTTACGAATGGGTTCTAGTGCATGAAATTGCAGGAAAAAACATTGATTTAAGTTGAGGTTAAAATGCTGTTGCGACCGGTGGCCTCCATTGCGTTTCTTGGCTGATAGAGCGACACCACAGGCCTTAAGCAGGGATAGGACCCCACAGGCCTTAAGCAGGGATAGGACCACACAGGCCAGCACCACAGAAACTCCAACCCACCCGCATCACCTGGCCACTATTCTGTAAATGAGGAATCAAACACAGAACGTCTAAACATGGATACTCAACTCACATTGAACACACAGCCTTCTAAAACAACTTAAAAACATGACAAAACTATCACCAAGCATGAAACACTCAAAATGACATAGGCTGTAGTGTGTTTCTGTCACAGATCTAAGACTCTGTCATGGATGACAAAGTAGGCAACGAGAGACACTGAGATATGGTGCAAATATTAGGGGTTTTATTCCTTCAATTTTCACAAAATACAAATTATGCCAGGAGAAGATAAACCAAAAAGTATTAAAATAGATAAACAAACTGTCCTAAAGCTTCAACTTCAAAAATAAAAGTGCAGAACAGAATGTAACATAAATAAACTCATGAATCAACTTCAATTTTTTTTTTAAACTGACAAGAGGGAGTTTTACCTCAAGAATATACACTGAGTATACAAAACATTAACATTATGTCACTTAAATCCACTTCAATCTGTCTGTAGATGAAGGGGAGGAGACCGGTTAAAGGATTTTTAAGCCTGGAGACAATTGAGACATGGGTTGTGTATGTGTGCCATTCAGAGGGTGAATGGGAAAGACAAAATATTTAAGTGTCTTTGAACAGGGTATGGTAGTAGGTGCCAGGCACACTTCTTTGAACTGCAATGCTGCTGGGTTTTTCACACTCAAACGTTTCCTGTGTATCAAGAATGATCCACCTAAAGGACATTCAGCTAACTTGACAACTGTGGGAAGCATTGGAGTCAACATGGGCAAGCATCCCTGTTGAATGCTTTCAACACCTTGCAGAGTAACACCTTGCAGAGTCCATGCCCCGACCAATTGAGGCTGTTGTGAGGGCAAAAGGGGAGGGTGCAACTCAAAATTAGGAAGTTGTTCCTACTGTTTGGTATATTCAGTCTATGGCGAGTGGACAGTTCCATTGTCTGGTAGAAGGTGAGTTTTGCAAAACATACATTTTCAATACACATGAAAGTGTCAGGGTACTGATCAGATTTGAAATACATTGGTATTTTAGCATTAACAGTATCAATGTATGAAAGGTACTTTGGAATTTCGACATGTGAAGGAAAAAGTGTTCCCTCGCAGTGAACCAGAGGGGTGGCACTTCCCAACTCCCCTCCGGAACCATACTTTAACAACAGAAATCCAGTCAGACCTCCTTTACCAGAATACAGCTGGCTTCCATGCTGCAGACATAGGGCCGGTAACTGCGGAGACAAACAGAAGACATTACCTAGAACTTTGACTGTTTGTAGATAAGGATATTAGCTCAATTATAACATTAGATGATACCAGTGACTGTTACAACGTAATATGACGCGTCGACTCAACATAGAGAAACGATAATAACAAACGTCAAGACTAATTGTGCATTTCTGCAATAAAGTTATGGATGGGATACAGTGGGGCAAAAAAGTATTTAGTCAGCCACCAATTGTGCAAGTTCTCCAACTTAAAAAGATGAGAGAGGCCTGTAATTTTCATCATAGGTACACTTCAACTATGACAGACAAAATGAGGAAAACAAATCCAGAAAATCACATTGTAGGATTTTTTATGAATTTATTTGCAAATTATGGTGGAAAATAAGTATTTGGTCAATAACAAAAGTTTATCTCAATACTTTGTTATATACCCTTTGTTGGCAATGACAGAGGTCAAACGTTTTCTGTAAGTCTTCACAAGGTTTTCACACACTGTTGCTGGTATTTTGGCCCATTCCTCCATGCAGATCTCCTCTAGAGCAGTGATGTTTTGGGGCTGTCGCTGGGCAACACGGACTTTCAACTCCTCCAAAGATTTTCTATGGGGTTGAGATCTGGAGATTCTGGCTAGAGCCACTCCAGGACCTTGAAATGCTTCTTCTGGCCACTCCTAGCCGTTGCCCGGGCGGTTGTGTTTGGGGATCATTGTCATGCTGAAAGACCCAGCCACGTTTCATCTTCAATGCCCTTGCTTTGATGGAAGGAGGTTTTCACTCCAAAATCTCACGATACATGGCCCCATTCATTCTTTCCTTTACACGGATCAGTCGTCCCTGGTCCCTTTGCGGAGAAAAACAGCCCCAAAGCATGATGTTTCCCCCACCCCCATGCTTCACAGTAGGTATGGTGTTCTTTGGATGCAACTCAGCATTCTTTGTCCTCCAAACCTGACGAGTTGAGCTTTTTACCAAAGGTTCTACTTTTTGGTTTCATCTGACCATATGACATTCCCTCCCCAAAACTCATCTGGATCTTCCAAATGCTCTCAAGCAAACTTCAGACGGCAGACTGAAACATGTACTGGCTTAAGCAGGGGGACAGTCTGGCACTGCAGGATTTGGAGTCCTGGCGGCGTAGTGTGTTTCTGATGGTAGGCTTTGTTACTTTGGTCCCAGCTCTCTGCAGGTCATTCACTAGGTCCCCGTGTGGTTCTCTGCCAGGATTTTTGCTCACACGTTCTTGTGATCATTTTGACCCCCACCAGAGGTGAGATCTTTATGCGTGGAGCCCCCAGATCAAGGAAGATTATCAGTGGTCTTGTATGTCTTCCATTTCCTAATAATTGCTCCTACAGTTGATTTTGCTTCAAACCAAGCTGCTTACCTATTGCAGAATTCCAGTCTTCTCCCAACCTGGTGCAGGTCTACAATTTTTGTTTCTGGTGTCCTTTGACAGCTTCTTTGGTCTTAGGCCATAGTGGGAGTTTGGAGTGTGACTGTTTGAGGGTTGTGGACAGGTGTCTTTTATACTGATAACAAGGATTCAAACAGGTGCCATTAATACAGGTAATGAGTGGAGGACAGAGGAGCCTTCTTAAAGAAGAAGTTACAGGTCTGTGAGAGCCAGAAATCTTGCTTGTTTGTATGTGACCAAATACTTATTTTCCCACCATAATTTGCAAATAAATTCATAAAAAATCCTACAATGTGATTTTCTGGATTTTTTTCCTCATTTTGTCTGTCATAGTTGAAGTGTACCTATGATGAAAATTACAGGCCTCTCATCTTTTTAAGTGAGAGAACTTGCACAATGGTGGTGGCTGGACTAAATACTTTTTGCCCCCACTGTATATGAAACAAAACCAAGTGTCGGCGTCGTTAGCATTTATTTATTATGTGTATCACCATGTGTATAGTGCAAAGTGATTGTTAACGTGCATACGCATAACTTGATATTTGTTAGGCAGGCAGGGGTTTTATTGTGCCAGTCATGGCTGTACTCAGACTCCTTTCCCTCTTAGTAGTTCTACAGTGTTGTTGTGCATCACCTTTCTCTCTTGGATTCCCCTGAACAGGGTGAAGCTGCTGAGATGGGTGCAGGCAGAGAGGGAGAGTCGAAGCGAGACGTTTCACTCTCGACAAAATCTGTCCAAAATAAGACCAGTGCGTTTCTATGGGCTTATTTTTTACCTAAGCTTGTCGCCAGCCTTACCACGCCTTTGGGACAAAGTTAGGGTGGAGACGTGCATCTCGTCATTATATACAGATCTCTGGTGCAGGAGCATTGGACACCATTGAGGTGCAACGTTGGCTTGACCTCTCCACCCTCTGACCAATTAACCTAACGTAGCAGGAGAAAGAAACGCCTGAGTGGGGTCTTCATCAACCGGAATCATCTGGTTTTCAGGCTTCGCCTCTTTAAGCTGGTTGTCACTAAGAAGCGTAATGCCACTGCTGCTGAGTTGGACTGTACCTGGGTAATTCCTGTCCTCACTGATCGCTGTCTCCAAGGTGGTGTCAAGTAGGGCGTTCTCATTGGTCAGTTGGACTGGTCCTTGGGGTGGTGTCCTGTCCCTCTTCACCACAACCTCTTCCTCTGTTTACAAAAATCAACACTTGGCCATTCTCTCTCATCAATGTCTCCTAAATATGTGACTTGCATGAACCATATGTGCGGAGTTCATGTGTTCAGGGTATGGCTAGAGTTTCCTGCTCACATTCTCTCTCAGCTGTGGGGTGAACAGTCTGACAGAGTAATTCACTGTCCCTGCAGTGGAAGTCACTTTTACTGCTGTTGCCACCTTGTTTTGGGGCAGTGATGTTTTTTTTGGGGCTGTCGCTGGGCAACCGCAACACGGATCTTTCGCTCTCTCCAAAGATTTTCTATGGGGTTTTGAGAGATCTGGAGACTGGCTGAGGCCACTCCAGGATCTTGGAAATGCTTCTTACGAAGCCACTCCTTCGCGTTGCCGGGCGGTGTGTTTGGGATCATTGTCATGCTGAAAGACCCAGCCACGCTTTCATCTTCAATGCCCTTGCGCTGACAGGAAGGGGAGGTTTTCACTCAATCCACAGTCACGACATGGCCCCATTCATTCTTTCCTTTCACACTGGATCAGTCAGTCCCTGGTCCCTTTGCAAGAAAAAACAGCCCCAAAGCATGATGTTTCCAAATTCCCCATGCTTCACAGTAGGTATGGTGGTTCTTTGGATGCAACTCAGCATTCTTTTGTCCTCCAAACCACGACGAGTTGAGTTTTTTACCAAAAGGTTCGAGATTTTGGTTTCATCTGACCATGTGACATTCTCTCCCAAAAACTCATCGCTGGATCTTCCCAAATGCTCTCAAGCAAACTTCAGAGCGGGCCTGAACATGTACTGGCTTAAGCAGGGAGGACACGCCTGGCACTGCAGGATTTGAGTTCCCTGGCGGGCTAGTAGTGTGTTTGATGGTAGGCTTTGTTACTTTGGTCCCAGTTTCTCTGCAGGTCATTCACTACCAGGGTCCTCTGTGGTTCTGGGATTTTGCTCACTGCTCTTGTGATCATTTTGACCCCACGGGTGAGATCTTGCGTGGAGCCCCAGATCAAGGAAGATTATCAGTGGTCTTGTATGTCTTCCATTTCTAATAATTGCTCCCCACACCAGTTGAGATTTTTCTTCAAACCAAGCTGCTTTACCTATTGTGCAGATTCAGTCTTCCAACCTGGTGCAGGTCTACAATTTTGTTTCTGGTGTCCTTTGACAGCTCTTTGGTCTTGGCCTGTAGTGGAGTGCTTGGTCTGTGACTGTTTGAGGTTGTGGACAGGTGTCTTTTATACTGATAACAAGTTCAAACAGGTGCCATTAATACAGGTAATGAGTGGAAGGACAGAGGAGCCTCTTAAAGAAGAATAGGTTACAAGGTCTGTGAGTGAAATCTTGCTTGTTTGTATGTGACCAAATACTTATTTTTCCACCATAATTTGCAACATAATTACATAAAATCCTACAATGTGTGATTTTCTGGAGTTTTTTTCCTCATTTTGTCTGTCATAGTTGAAGTGTACCTATGATGAAAATTACAGGCCTCTCATCTTTTTAAGTGAGAGAACTTGCACAATTGGTGGCTGACTAAATACTTTTTTGCCCCACTGTATATGAAACAAAAACCAAGTGTCGCGTCGTTACTTATTTATTATGTGTATCACCATGTGTATAGTGCAAAGTGATTGTTAACGTGCATACATAACGATATTTGTTAGGCAGGGGGTTTTATTGTGCGGTCCGCAGCGTGGCTCAGACTCCTTTCCCTCTTAGTAGTTCTACAGTGTTGTTGTGCATCACCTTTCTCTCTTGGATTCCCCTGAACAGGGTGAAGCTGCTGAGATGGGTGCAGGCAGAGAGGGAGAGTCGAAGCGAGACGTTTCACTATCGACAAAATCTGTCCAAAATAAGACCAGTGCGTTTCTATGGGCTTATTTTTTACCTAAGCTTGTCGCCAGCCTTACCGCCTCTGGGGACAAAGGATTAGGTGAGTGACGTATCATCTGTCATTATATACAGATCTCTGGTGCAGGAGCATTGGACACCATTGAGGTGCAACGTTGGCTTGACCTCTCCACCCTCTGACCAATTAACCTAACGTAGCAGGAGAAAGAAACGCCTGAGTGGGGTCTTCATCAACCGGAATCATCTGGCTTTCAGGCTTCGCTCTTTAAGCTGGTTGTCACTAAGAAGCGTGAATGCCACTGCTGGGAAGGAGTTGGACTGTACCTGGGTAATTCCTGGCCCTCACTGATCGCTGTCTCCAAGGGTAATTGTCAAGTAGGGCTGTTCTCATTGGTCAGTTAGGACTGGTCGCTTGGGTGGTGGCCCGTCTATCCCTCTTCACCACAACCTCTTCCTCTGTTTACAAAAATCAACACTTGGCCATTCTCTCTCATCACTGTCTCCTAAATATGTGACTTGCATGAACCATATGTGCGGAGTTCATGTGTTCAGGGTATGGTTAGAGTTTCCTGCTCACATTCTCTCTCAGCTGTGGGGTGAACAGTCTGACAGAGTAATTCACTGTCCTCAGTAGTGTAGTCACTTTACTGCTGTTGCCACCTTGACCATTGGACTGGAGTTGAAGAACATCAGTGAAGTGAACCAGGGGAAGAACAAAAACTGGTGAACAAGATGAAGACGAGTACACTTTTCAGAGATTAGCCATTTCAAAGCATAAGGAAAGTACCTCGCCAGGGGTACTCTGATTCATGCAGGTCACAATTAAGCTCTAAAGTCAAGGAAGTGAACACAGATGATCTCAGTTATATCCCACACCGCATCAGCCTTGTAATTGTGAAACTGGTAGGCTGGGTGAAGGTTTCAACATAGATTGAATCTCAAGTCTGTGGTCACAAGCATAAGAGGTCAACTAAGAGTACAGAATTGTGTTTTGAAAACACAGTTCTCATATTTATTAACCTACCAACACATAAGCATCTTTCTCTCACCTTGACACTTAGTTTGATTGTTCCCATAGGTAGTGAATCCAGCGGGACACTGACACCATAGCTGCCGTCCAGATTTCTGCAGGTTCCCACCTCTCCACAGATGTCCATCCCCATCATACATTAACCTACATCTGACAGAGTCAAACTTTAAAAAGGCCCAATGCAGACGTATCAATATATTTTCTGGGTATTTTACCAGGGTTCTAGCCAACCATTTCAGGCTAATTAATGACCTGACGCATAAAAAAAAGTATCGACAGGACTGATGGAAACAGCAAATCTGTCTAAAACTTCCCAATGTAGAAAAAATATATACGCTAGACAAGGAGGTATATATTTGTTTGTAGGTGAAATAGATTATGCGACAATTGCGGTAGAAACGCATTTATAGGCAAATATTGATAGAAAAAACGTCGCAAAAAACTTGTGGTAGGCTACAATCATCGAGCGACTCCCCAACAACAAGGTAAAGCACGCATAGTTTATCGGCAGATGGCATACGTTATGATAAACGTCATAACGTGCTTCATAACTTTATGGTGGTTAAATCAAAATTACATTTTATTTGTCACATGCATGGTAAACAACAGGTATTGGCCTAACAGTGGAATGCTTACTTACTGCTCCTTGAAAACAACGCAGAGAGAAAGTTAGAAAAATAATATAAAAACAAGAACACGAGGAATAAATACACGAGAAACGATAACTTTGCTAGACAGGGTACAAGTACCGAGTCGATGTGCAGGGGTAGGAGGCAATTGAGGTACATGTAGTCAACTCCTCAGTAAGGAAAGTAGCTATTGGCTGTTCTAAAAGTCGCTAGAAGTCGTTAAATGACGTCATCGCCTTATTTGCATAATTGGCCATGTGCATGTAATTGTGATGGACGCTGTAGGAGAGGAAGAAAGTTCATTTGTAGTTCTAAACATATTTAGGGTGTTTTTTTACTCACTTTTTGTCTCTCCCACGACATTATTCCTCTCTCCTAGATCACATGCCAGCATGGAACAGTGTACAGTGATAGCTAATGCCATGGTGGCCTCAATGGGGTCATTGTCCATTTGGAAGACCCATTTGCGACCAAGCTTTAACTTCCTGACTGATGTCTTAAGATGTTACTTCAATATATCCACATAATTTTCCTCCCTCATGATGCCATCTATTTTGTGAAGTCCACCAGTCCCTCGTGCAGCAAAGCACCCCCACAACATGATGCTGCCAACCACATGCTTCACGGTTGGGATGGTGTTCTTCGGCTTGCAAGCATCCCCCCTTTTCCTCCAAACATAATGGTGGTCCTTCATCAGACCAGAGGACAAAAAAGTACGATCTTTGTCCCCATGTGCAGTTGCAAACCGTAGTCTGGCTTTTTTGGAGTAGTAGCTTCTTCCTTAATGAGCAGCCTTTCAGGTTACGTCGATATAGGACTCGTTTTACTGTGGATATAGATACTTTTGTACTGGTTCCTCCAGCATCTTCACAGGGTCCTTTGCTGTTGTTCTGGGATTGATTTGCACTTTTCGCACCAAAGTACGTTCTGGGAGACAGAACGCGTCTCCTTCCTGAGCTTTATGACGGCTGCGCGGTCCCATGGTATTTATACTTGTGTACTATTGTTTGTACAGATGAACGTGGTACCTTCAGGAGTTTGTAAATTGCTCCCAAGGATGAATCAGACTTGTGAAGGTCTACAATTTTTTTCTGAGTTCTTGGCTGATTTCTTTTGATTTTCCCATGATGTCAAGCATAGAGGCATTGAGTTTGAAGGTAGGCCTTGAAATACATCCACAGGTACACCTTCAATTGACTCAAATTATGTCAATTAGCCTATCAGAAGCTTCTAAAGCCATGACATCATTTTCTGGAATTTTCCAAGCTGTTTAAAGGCACAGTCAACTTAGTGTATGTACACTTCTGACCCACTGGAATAAGTGAAATAATCTGTCTAAACAATTGTAGGAAAAATTACTTGTGTCATGCACAAAGTAGATGTCCTAACTGACTTGTCAAAACTAGTTTGTTAACAAGAAATTTGTGGAGTGGTTCAAAAATGAGTTTTAATGACTCCAGCCCAAGTGTATGTAAACTTCCGACTAAGTGCATGTAAACTTCCGACTTCAACTGTATATACAGTTCCTACCTATCCTGATTTATAATGCTATTTACTTTCCTCATGAGAATGGAAACAGACTATACCATATAGACAGTTATACCAGCTCCAGTAAAGAGATCAGAGACTCGGGTGAGTTCTACATCTTTACTAAACAACATAATTAACAATTGAAACAATTAACACAGCAGACAAAAACAAGGTTTGACCACTCCTCACAAGTGGCTTCACTCTTGCTCCTCAAAAGAGGCAAAGACAGTCATTTTCTTGTTGTCAACTGCCTCTGCATAGAACATCTCAATCTCTCTGTAACTGGAACGAGAACATGAGTGGTTCCTTGAGGAGAATATTTTCCTCTTCATCCAGGCCATCATACAACCGTAGTTCTTTAAGGGTTGTAATGCGGTCTTCCCCGTCCATACCAATTACACTAGGGAGGGAAACGGGGCCTTTAAATGTTTGGCGTTCGCACCATCTTGCTGCCTCTAGGGTGTGCCTTAGGAGAACATCTGCTTACTTTAAGAAAAAGTAAGAATAAATATTAAGAGTAGTGCCTCATTGGGTGATCAAATCAAATTACTCCCCACTTTCACAATACCACCATGCAAACAAAAGCCACTATTACAAAAAGGGGTTTTCAGGGATATGTACAGTGTGGGAAAAAAATATTTGATCCCCTGCTGATTTTGTACGTCTGCCCACTGACAAAGAAATGATCAGTCTATAATTTTAATGGTAGGTTTATTTGAACAGTGAGAGACAGAATAACAACAAAGAAATCCAGAAAAACGCATGTGAAAAATGTTATGAATGGAATTGCATTTTAATGAGGGAAATAAGTATTTGACCCCCTCTCAATCAGAAAGATCTGTCTCCCAGGTGTCTTTTATACAGGTAACGAGCTGAGATTAGGAGCACACTCTTAAAGGGAGTGCTCCTAATCTCAGTTTGTTACCTGTATAAAAGACACCTGTCCACAAGAGCAATCAATCAATCAGATTCCAAACTCTCCACCATGGCCAAGACCAAAGAGCTCTCCAAGGATGTCAGGGACAAGATTGTAGACCTACACAAGGCTGGAATGGGCTACAAGACCATCGCCAAGCAGCTTGGTGAGAAGGTGACAACAGTTGGTGCGATTATTCGCAAATGGAAGAAACACAAAAGAACTGTCAATCTCCCTCGCCCTGGGGCTCCATGCAAGATCTCACCTCGTGGAGTTGCAATGATCATGATAACAGTGAGGAATCAGCCCAGAACTACACGGGAGGATCTTGTCAATGATCTCAAGGCAGCTGGGACCATAGTCACCAAGAAATCAATTGGTAACACACTACTACGCTGTGAAGGACTGAAATCCTGCAGCACCCGCAAGGTCCCCCTGCTCAAGAAAACACATATACATGCCCGTCTGAAGTTTGCCAATGAACATCTGAATGATTCAGAGGACATCTGGGTGAAAGTGTTGTGGTCAGATGAGACCAACATGGAGCTCTTTGGCATCAACTCAACTCGCCGTGTTTGAAGGAGGAGGAATGCTGCCTATGACCCCAAGAACACCATGCCCACCGTCAAACATGGAGGTGGAAACATTATGCTTTGGGGGTGTTTTTCTGCTAAGAGGACAGGACAACTTCACCGCATCAAAGGGACAATGGACGGGGCCATGTACCGTCAAATCTTAGGTGAGAACCTCCTTCCCTCAGCCAGGGCATTGAAAATGGGTTGTGGATGGGTATTCCAGCATGACAATGACCCAAAACACACGGCCAAGGCAACAAAGGAGTGGCTCAAGAAGAAGCACATTAAGGTCCTGGAGTGGCCTAGCCAGTCTCCAGACCTTAATCCCATAGAAAATCTGTGGAGGGAGCTGAAGGTTCGAGTTGCCAAACGTCAGCCTCGAAAATTTAATGACTTGGAGAAGATCTGCAAAGAGGAGTGGGACAAAATCCCTCCTGAGATGTGTGCTAACCTGGTGGCCAACTGCAAGAAACGTCTGACCTCTGATTGCCAACAAGGTTTGGCCACCAAGTACTAAGTCATGTTTTGCAGAGGGGTCAAATACTTATTTCCCTCATTAAAATGCAATTCCATTTATAACATCTTTCACATGCGTTTTTCTGGATTTTTTTTGTTGTTATTCTGTCTCTCACTGTTCAAATAAACCTACCATTAAAATTATAGACTGATAATTTCTTTGTCAGTGGGCAAACGTACAAAATCCCTCACTGTATAACTACTCAACAAGTCATCACAACTATTATATCTTGCCATGCATCAAGCCTTCAGCATTACACACAGTAGACTACATACCCAGTTCACAGCTCCCAGATCACCGTGCACATTGTTTTCAGTATTGTCTAGAAAGAAAATAGATTGTCGTCATTAAGCATGTAAGGGAACCTCTAGGGATGTGTGTACAAGAATGCACCTTACTTTAGCTAATATCCTATACAGTACCTGATCCTGCAGAGCTGGATGCTGATGTGACATGCTGTGACTTCTTGGGGGGAGGGGGGAGTCTTCTACATCATCCTGAAATATATATGAGAGGGGGTTAAGTCTTTAAACATTAATTTAAGACTATACCACTCCACATGACACCTCCTACCTGTAGTGTGTTTTGTTTTCGCCGCCTTTATCAATCTTTCAACCTCTCTTCTTCAGACTTTAGTGAGTGAATGACATACATTACATACATTCAACATATTTAGGTCAGTCTGGCTACAGTGAAACAAGTGATTTTAAGGATGCAAATGAAAGGTTTTTATAATGTTCAAGACTTACGGCAGGGGAAAGTTCTGCAGGAGAACTAGGCACCACCATCGCCTAATTTGCTGCATGTTTTCCTTTGAAAAAGGAAATCACACAAATCGGATGGATATCCCCCCAAAAAATGATATCCACTAGTGATGAGAATTTAAAAATGTATACATACCTCAGTAAAATCACACTGTGTTTCCATTGCAATGTAGAGCATACTGTAAGTTAAGAAAGAGTAGGTTGTTAAGTTTGACAGTTATGATAACAATAATAATGATAATAGTAAATAATAATAATACCACCCCCAGGAATATATTTCAGGATGTAGAAGACATCCCCCCCACCCCTCCCCAAGAAGTCACAGCATGTCACCTCAGTGTCCAGCTCTGCAGCAGTTTGATGTATGAATGGTGTATGTAGTGTAAAAACTTTAGGAAATAGGGCCCAAAAAGTGTAAAGAATAATAAACAAGAAAAAGAATGAGCATTAACAATAGCGTGCTTTGCATGCTGCAAGCAAAGCAATAATAATAACTTTTCATATGTTATAACAACAGAAAATAGGACTAATGTGATATACTGAATAGCCAGCATCTTACCATCAAAACAAACACCCTACAGTTGTTTGAGAGACCTTGCTTTGGTAGGCCCTGTGGTGTGAACAAGGTACACTTATCAATAAAGGAATGACAATCAAATGGTACAGTTCAGTGGAATAATTTTAAGAAATATCTAACCTGATCATCAGCCACACCAAAAGTCCTCCAAGGTCCAGGGGACAAGATCCGAGCAACGCTTCTGTGAACACAGTGTATGTGAAAGTAAAGAAAAAGTACAATTCAACAGATTTTTATACTCCAGCATGCATAACAGTTTTGAACACAGTTGGAACTGAATTAGGCTCGAATTCAAATTTTTTTTTTTTTTTTGGGGGGGGTCATAATGGGTTCAATGGAACTGCCCTACTTATAAATGTTATCATCTATGGTTCTGTTTCCATCTGTTTAATGCACAGAATGGGAAATTATGTATCATATATGTATGTAAGTACATACACATTTTCCATATTACATTTTACTTTAAATAAAACGGATCCATAGATAAAAAAATTATAATTGACAAGTGGTCTAAAACTGAACTACCACTATCCAGATTGGATGAAACCGGGTGCCCTAAAAATCTGAATGGTTGGGTGCGACTTTCATCTCTCCAGCCAGTGCCATGGAGGGGATGTAGAAAGAAAATCTCCCTAGCTTGTGGCCTCAGTATCTGTTAAATGTGTTAAAATATGAAGACACATTTTGACACACAACTTTCAAAACCATGACTTTAAAGTAGAAGGATTTATACTGAAAAACTAGAGGTAGTGGTTAATGAAACATAGCTATGACGCATTGTAATTCTAGCAAAGAATAAGATGGGCAGTGAGCAATTTCGTTTTACAGTAAACAAACAATAACAAAGGCAAAACTAAATTTACTTACACATATTGTCCAATGTTTTTATCCATGTAGGGTAGGTTCGATTAAGATTCGCTTTTGTTGACGTTGATACCTTCAACATGAACCTCAACTTAGGTGACCTTGGAGGTGAAGGGAAGGGTTCGGGTTAAACGCATTTGACTCCACCCACATTGAGCCCGGCCCTGAACTGCACACTGCAGTAAGGGGCTTCTCCACAGTGGAGATGTCATAATACCCATAAAACCTAGGGGTCAAACAGGGGAAATGGTTCCAATCGTTTTTCCACCATTCATTTTTCCCATAGGGGATTTTGGAAACACTTCAAATAAGGGCTGTGTTTCATGTTACCCATGTAAATCTCTTGGACAAGGTGACTTTTATTAATATATTTGGCTCGATTTACTCTGATTCGAAAATGCTAATTAGCATCAAAGTAAACATCATACAAAACTACAAATCCCTGCACGTCATATCTAGCTGACACCTTTGACATGCACCGTCAACTGTGGGACCTTATATAGACTTGACAGCTGGCCTACACACAATACTCCATAATGTCAAAGTGGAATTATGTTTTTAGAATTTTTTTCATAAAACATGAAAAGCTGAAATGTCTTGAGTCAAAAAGTATTCAACCCCTGCTTTACAACATAAACTGGGAGACAAATTCACCTTTCAGCAGGATAATAACCTAAAACACAAGGCCAAATATACACTGGAGTTGCTTACCAAGACGGCGTTAAATGTTCCTGTGTGGCCTAGTTACACTTTTGACTTAAATCTATTTGAAAATCTGTGGCAAGACTTGAAAATGGCTGCCTAGCAATGATCAACCACCAACTTGACAGAGCTTGAATGTGGTACAATCCAGGTGTGCAAAGCTCTTAGAGACTTAGTCAGAAAGACTCACAGCTGGAATCACTGCCAAAGGTGATTCTAACATGCATTGACTCGGGGGGCGTGATGTAAATTAGATTTCTGTATTTCATTTTCAATACATTTGCAAAAATGTATAAAAACATGTTTTCCCTTTGTCATTATGGGGGGCTGTGTGTAGATGGGTGAGAACCCCCCATGCTTTCTTGATAGTACAAACCTGCTGTCCGGACCAAGGCTTTAGTTATTGAGCTACTCGGTGAGCTCACGCCTAGAAGACAGCACAGGGTTCAAGTGCAATACGTTTTTTGAGTGGATGTGTGATCAACTATTGCATGTTCTCACACACTCTCTGTTAATGTTTATCATTTGATCTATTCTTGTGTTTCCTCCCTTTCTCAATCATACTTTATTTGTGACGATATGTACAGTATTTCATTGAACAGCAGAATGCGTAACTACAGCTAATCAGTTGCTCTATCAACATTAGGGGAACGGATATAAAGGGTTAAAGCCCACATAACAAAAAAACCGGATACATATGAGCTTTTGAGTATAACCCCAATTACAAAATTGGAAATCATAAGTTTAAAAGGTCCTGCAGTCAAATATTTCCCAAAGAAAATAGCTTTTGAGTGACTAAAGCATCACCCATAATACCCCCCCCCCTCACACCCGATTCAAATTGACCTTTTCTCTCATCACCAACTATCAGTAAGGCTGAAGGACCAGTCAGTGGGTGGGGAGCTCACCTTGATTGACAGCAACTTGGATGCAATGCTGCAGTGAGATCATCTCAAGCAAATGTGCTGATACACAAAGCTCAACTCAAACAAGATTCCAATCCTGTCATACATCACGGTTTCACAAATTATTTGTCTAACTAACCGTTTGGTTATTGTAACCGCATCGATATAGACAACATCCTGTCTCAGTTCATGTTGGACAATTTCAGTTGAAACTGGTTGGAAAACCCTGGGTTGACTTCATCAATTACATTTGTTGACTGCCAGACCATGTACATAAACCATGCCTTGCCATGATGTCAATAAGTTTGTTTACATTGTTTGGCATGTCTCTTCTATTGCAGTTCATAGCAGCACTGACATGACAACTGAGTCGGAGTTCCAAACAGAATTTCTTCCCCCATGCTGGCCAGTAACTAGCTAACACCAGATACAGATGAAAGTGAAAACCTAGAAGTATATTTGCCACAGATAAATAGGGGAAACCTATAACACCCTGCAGTCACATTTTGGCACCAGTAGACTAGCTAGCTAGCTATGTAAACCACGCCCCTCTGCGAACATGCCTTCTGCAATGATGGTTACAAGGCAGTACTTATTTAAATAAGGTATGAGAATAAGACGTTACTATTGGTGTATTAAATAAGCAGCTAAATGAGAGATTTCACCGATCCCCAATAAGCAAATAGTATCTGGATTCAAGACTTTGACATAAAGGGGGAAGCAAGTCCCTTTATGGTCGAACTTTATCAATGTACCAGTAACAGTCATTTGTCATACTCTGATAGGGTTTAATCCAAGTCATCCAATTTGATGATAAACATGATTGACTGTTCAGGACCTTTAAAGATGCTTTTCCAAGTAAATTAAAAGTAAATTGACATTGATGGGAATTGAGAACAATCAATAATCTCTAAATACATTTATATTTTTCATGAAATCCTTTTCATCAATTGACTGAAGTTGAAGTTGAAACTGAAACTTCATATTTACATTTTCTAACGGTCCGTTCACAGTCTAAACAGTTATTTTACAGTAAATTGACATGGGATTATATACAAAACACAGGAAAGAGAGATTTTAGAAATCCTGCTGTCTAAGTTGAGGTGCTTTAGAGGTTAAAACGCTGTTCTGGTCGGCTCCCTCCATTGCGTTTTTTGCTGATAAAGCGACACCACAGGGTCATGAGCAAGGATAGGACCGCACAAGCCAGCGCCACGGAAGCGCCCACCCACATCACCAACGGCAACTGTCTGCATTTCTGTCAATGCGGAATAACAAGAATCAAATACAGACCATACTACTGCCCCAAGGAAGGTCTGCTCGGGTTGTGAGTTTGAAGGCAAAAAGACAGATCTAAGACCCTTTTCCCTCTTAGCAGTTCTACAGTGTTGTGTATCACCTTATTCTCTTGGATTCCCCTGAGCAGGGCAAAGCTGCTGAGATGGGTGCAGGAGCACACAGTGTGGGTGGAGTTGGACATCACTGAGATGCAGCCCTGGATTGACCACGCCCCCTCACCATCCTCTGACCAATAAACACAGGTGGTATTCGCATCACTGGACTGGGGCATAGAGATGAGACTCATATCATTTCCTGAACAGCTAGGGTCTACTGCATGCATATCTGATAAACATTTTTTTTTTATGTCTAATAAAATATGTTTTAAAGGATAGTTCACTTTATTTGGAAGTTAAATCTAGAATAATCTGGCTAGCATTTTTGTATCCGTTAGTGGTGCATTCAAAAGCCTGGGGACGTAGACCACACCGAGCTCTTTCCCCGTGATTTTGAAAACACCGCTAATGGATACAATCCATTTCCACTAGCATTGCTACATTCCCCCAAAATTGTAGCTAGGAGATTCTAGACATTGCTAAATAACCAGATAAAAAAGAACTGGAGCAAACAATCACAGGCTAGGGAAGTCAAAGATAAGTGAAAGAAGTGAACTATCACTGTAACTGACAGTCAGCCTTTTAGAGAAACACAATTGTTACCTTCAAGTGTTTGAAGGTGAGAATGACAGGTTCAGACAGGTTTGTTGTGTTGGGGTTGCTAACAGATACAGTCACCACTCTGGAGGAGAGCTGCTCAGTGCTGTTGGTCAAAGTCTGCAGACTCTTATAGCTGAGCAAAATGGCAAACCCAAATCCTGCAAACATCATAACACAAAACCAGTCCACTTAAAACATAGAGTGAGGGAAAAAAAGTATTTGATCCCCTGCTGATTTTGTACGTTTGCCCACTGACAAAGAAATTATCAGTCTATAATTTTAATGGTAGGTTTATTTGAACAGTGAGAGACAGAATAACAACAAAAAAATCCAGAAAAACACATGTGAAAAATGTTATAAATGGAATTGCATTTTAAATGAGGGAAATAAGTATTTGACCCCCCTCTCAATCAGAAAGATTTCTGGCTCCCAGGTGTCTTTTATACAGGTAACGAGCTGAGATTAGGAGCACACTCTTGTCAATGATCTCAAGGCAGCTGGGACCATAGTCACCAAGAAATCAATTGGTAACACACTACGCCGTGAAGGACTGAAATCCTGCAGCGCCCGCAAGGTTCTCCTGCTCAAGAAAGCACATATACATGCCTGTCTGATGTTTGCCAATGAACATCTGAATGATTCAGAGGACAACTGGGTAAAAGTGTTGTGGTCAGATGAGACCAAAATGGAGCTCTTTGGCATCAACTCAACTCGCTGTGTTTGGAGGAGGAGAAATGCTGCCTATGACCCCAAGAACACAATCCCCACCGTCAAACATGGAAGTGGAAACATTATGCTTTGGGGGTGTTTTTCTGCTAAGGGGACAGGACAACTTCACCGCATCAAAGGGACAATGGACGGGGCCATGTACCGTCAAATCTTGGGTGAGAACCTCCTTCCCTCAGCCAGGGCATTGAAAATGGGTCTTGGATGGGTATTCCAGCATGACAATGACCCAAAACACACGGCCAAGGCAACAAAGGAGTGGCTCAAGAAGAAGCACATTAAGGTCCTGGAGTGGCCTAGCCAGTCTCCAGACCTTAATCCCATAGAAAATCTTTGTAGGGAGCTGAAGGTTCGAGTTGCCAAACGTCAGCCTCGAAACCTTAATGACTTGGAGAAGATCTGCAAAGAGGAATGGGACAAAATCCCTCCTGAGATGTGTGCAAACCTGGTGGCCAACTACAAGAAACGTCTGACCTCTGTGATTGCCAACAAGGGTTTTGCCACCAAGTACTAAGTCATGTTTTGCAGAGGGGTCAAATACTTATTTCCCTCATTAAAATTTAAATCAATTTATAACATTTTTCACATGCATTTTTCTTGTTGTTATTCTGTCTCTCACTGTTCAAATAAACCTACCATTAAAATTATAGACTGATAATTTCTTTGTCAGTGGGCAAACGTACAAAATCAGCAGGGGATCAAATACTTTTTCCCCCCTCGCTGTACAGAAACACAAACATCATAAAACAAAACCAATTCACAAATCATCAAGTACACAAACCAATCAACCTAAAAAATAAAACGCATACGGTACACAAAATATGCCATATATACATTATAATAAGCCCTGCACAAAACACAAGAGCCTCCACACAAATCATACAAGACATAAAATAAACAAGAAACGTATAGAAATGTCAGTAAATACTTGTCACTCAGAAACTCCCAATGACTTTTTTTTTTTAAGAAGGCTAATGCCACTGCAGCTGAGTGGGACTGTACCTGGGTAATTCTTGTCATCTCCGATCGCCGTCTCCCAGGTGGTGTCAAGTTGGATGTTTTCATTGGTCAGTCTGACTGGTCCTCGGGGTGGTGTCCTGTCCCTCCTCACCAAAACCTCTACCTCTGTTTTTCAACATAGGGACAAAAAAAATTATACTGAGTAGAAATCAGCATTATTGAAAGAACATGTTGTCACTTATACTGAAAACACATTTAGTGATTGACCACTAAGTGTTACCTGTATGGCTTGTATTTATCCTGCTCACATTTTCTCTCAGCTGCGGAGCGATCAGTCTGATAGAGTTTTCTCCTGTCCTCAGTAGCGTAGTCACTTTACCGCTGTTACCACCATTGGACTGGAGTTGAAGAACATCAGTGACATTGGCCAGTACCTTTAGAAAAGACAGACAACAGAGACGTGACGTAGTGTGTGTGTGTGTGTGTGTGTGTGTGTGTGTGTGTGTGTGTGTGTGTGTGTGTGTGTGTAGCTCAGGGAGGCAATATACTGTCAAAAGCGTCTCTCCAGTCTTTTCTGTAGCTCCAGCCAATCCAGAGGAGTTACTCAACCCCAAACAGTTGTTTCTCAAGAGAGACAAGAGGCTGCCAAAACCTGGTAGAGTCTGAGAGAGAAGAATAATCAAGATGAAGAGAAGTACTTAAGAAAATAATAATTTAAAAAGAGGAAGAATTTACCTGTTCAGGTGTACTCTGAGTTGCAAAAGGGTCACAATTCAGCTCTAAAGGAAAACCATGAATGCAGATGACCTCAGTTCGTACAATACAACACAATGTATCAGGTCAGTCATCGTGAAACTGGTAACTGGTAGGCTGGGTGGAGGTTTCAACAGATGGCCTCAAGATCAGTGGTCACAAGCGAAGACAATTGGGTCAGCAGAAAATGAATAGGTAGAACAAGTATTTCTCTCACCTTGACACTTAGTTTGGTTGTTGCCGTAGGTAGTGAATCCAGGGAGACAATGACACCTGTAGCTGCCCTCCAGATTCCAACAGGTTCCATTCTCGCCACAGGGGTATTTGTTCCCAGCCCCTATACACTCATTTACGTCTGTGAGTGTGAGTGAGAGAGAGAAAGAGGAAGTGGGGGATTAAGAAAGACGATGACGACATGGATGTGTCGGACACTGACCTGACAGAGTGATACTAAAGACACAAAATACCCAAAACACAATGTGGATAAGACGTTTCAAATAATTCTGGTCAATGCATTTATTAGTTTTGCGGTACTGTGAGGTAGCCACAGTAAAGTGACTACCTCACCGGTACCACAACTTAACCTTACACAGAACGAACACATTGACCCAAGGAGAATGGTGTTTTTCTCACCTACACACTTAGAACTTATATCGCCTTCCTGATGGAATCCCTGGAGACAACTGCACCAGTAGCTTCCCTTCATATTGTGACAAGTTCCCCACTCCCCACAAATACGTCTGTCCTCACCACACTCATCAATGTCTGATAGTAGAAGAGATTGGTGGGGAAAAAGGTGGTGGGGAGAGAGATGATGATGATGAAAGTGTATGTGATGAGAATGGGAGAGTAACAAAAAAAATATACAGTGCATTTGGAAAGTATTCAGACCCCTTGACTTTCCCCCTGCCAAAAAAAAATATGTTACAGCCTTATTCTAAAATAGATTAAATTAAATCTACACACAGTACCCCATAATGACAAAGTGAAAAAAAACAGAAATACCTTATTTACATAAGTATTCAGACCCTTTGCTATGAGACTCAAAATTGAGTTCAGGTGCATCCTGTTTCCATTGATCGACTGTGAGATGTTTCTACAACTTGATTGGAGTGTGGTAAATTAAATTGATTGGACATGATTTGGAAAGGCACACACCTGTCTATACAAGGTCCCACAGTTGACGGTGCATGTCAGAGCAAAACCCAAGCCATGAGGGCAAAGGAATTGTCCGTAGAGCTCCGAGACAGGATTGTGTCGAGGCACAGATCTGGGGAAGGGTACCAAAAAATTTCTGCAGCATTGAATGTCTTCAAGAACACAGTGGCCTCGATCATTCTTAAATGGAAGAAGTTAGGAACCACCAAGACCCTTACTAGAGCTGGCCGCCAGGCCAAACTGAGCAAATGGGGGAGAAGGGCCTTAGTCAGGGAGGTGGCCAAGAACACAACGGTCACTCTGACAGAGCTCCAGAGTTAATCTGTGGAGATAGGAAACCTTCCAGATGGACAACCATATCTGCAGAATTCCACCAATCAGGCCTTTATGGTAGAGTGGCCAGGCGGAAGCCACTCCTCAGTAAAATGCACGACAGCCCGCTTGGAGTTTGCCAAAAGGCACTTAAAAGGACTCTCAGACCATGAGAAAGATTCTCTGGTCTGATGAAACCAAGATTGAACTCTTTGGCCTGAAAGCCAATCGTCACATCTGGAGGAAACCTGGCTACGGTGAAGCATGGTGGTGTGTGATAGACAAATTACAAGATGTTTAATACTGTTTATGCATCAAATGGTTGTTTTATGCAATAGAATAGGTTTCTATTAGTACTTTCTCATGTGTCTGTGTGAACTGTGTGACAATTGATTTATGAATGGTTTGGTGATAAAAACCTACAGCATGTATTTCATAGAATGAGTTGGTGTTTGTACCAGGGAGAGACGGCTCGGGCATGGATAATAATAAATGAGAGGAACCTTTTCTTAGGGGTCAAACTCTGGTTTCTATACAACAAGAACAGTCTTCACAGCAAATGCTACCTGGCTGGGGGATACTCCTTTCTCATATAGCAAGTCTCACCTTTTGACCCAATCCACACATCTGTTGTTTGTCATGTCAACATGTCTTTGCTATAAAAGATATTTGTATGTCATCACTCAGGAGTGTTAGGTATCCTCATTATTGATTAGAATTTCCACGACAGTGGGGATGTTTTTCAGCGGCAGGGACTGGGAGACCAGTCAAGATGAACAGAGCAAAGTTCAGAGAGATCCTTGATGAAAACCTGCTCCAGAGCGCTCAGGACCTCAGACTGGGGCGAATGTTCACATTCCAAAAGGACAACGACCCTAAGCACACAGCCAAGACAACACAGGAGTGGCTTCAGGACAAGTCTCTGAATATGCTTGAGTGGCCAAGCCAGAGCCCGGACTTGAACCCGATCGAACATCTCTGGAGAAACCTCAAAATAACTGTGCGGCGACGTTTCCCATCCAACCTGACAGAGCTTGAGAGGTTCTGCAGAAAAAAAATTGAGAAATTCCCAAAATACAGGTGTGCCAAGTTTGTAGTGTCATACCCAAGAAAACTCTAGGCTTTAATTCGCTGCTTATGTAAATGTAACATTTACTTCTTTTTTTATATATAAATATATTTAAACAAAATGTTTTTGTTTTGTCATTATGGGGTGTTGGGTGTAGATTGAGGGCGAAAAAACTATTTAATTAGCTAATTCATTGAAAATAAAATGCATCATATTTACTTAAGTATTTACACCGGAGTCAACACTTTGTAGAATCCCCTTTGGCAGTGATTACAGCTGTGAGTCTTTCTGGGTAAGTCTAAGAAATGTCCACACCAGGATTGAGCCATATTTGCCCATAATTATTTTCAAAATTCTTCAAGCTCTGTCAAATTGGTTGTTGATCATTGCTAGACAACCATTTTCAGGTCTTGCCATTTTCAAGTAGATTTAAGTCAAAACTGTCTTGGCCACTTAGGAACATTCACCATCATCTTGGTAAACAACCCCAGTGTAGATTTGGCCTTGTGTTTTAGGTTATTGTCCTGCTGAAAGGTTAATTAATTTCCCAGTGTCTGGTAGAAAGCAGACAACCAGGGTTTCCCCCAGGATTTGACTTAGCTTAGTTCCATTCAGTTGATTTTTTATCCTGAAAACTCCTCAGTCCTTAACGATTACAAGCATACCTATAACATGATGCAGCCACCACTATGTAATGTGTTGTATTGGATTTACCCCAAACATATCACTTCGTATTTTTTTATTTGTACCCATCTACCAATAGGTGGCCTTCTTTCTGAGGCATTGGAAAACCTCCCTGGACATTGTGGTAGAATCTGTTTGAATTCACTGCTCGTCTGAGGAACCTTACAGATAATTGTATATGTGGGGTACAGAGATGAGGTAGTAATTCAAAAATAATTTTAAACACTATTATTACACACAGAGTCAGTCCATGCAAATTATTATGTGACTTGTTAAGCACATTTAGGATTGCCATAACAAAGGGGTTGAATACTTATTGACTTAAGACATTTCCACTTTCATTTTTTATTAATTTGTAAAAAATTCAAAACAATTATTCTACTTTGACTTTATGGGTTATTTATGGGTCTGTAGGCCAGCGACAAAAGAAATCTAAATTTAATCAATTTTAAAATCAGGCTGTAACAACAAAATGTGGAAAACGTAAAGGGGTGTGAATACTTTCTGAAAGCAGAGGACGTTGTTAAATATTCCTGGTCAGTAACAGAATGACTACAAGGGATATTTAGGAATAGTTGACTAAGACCGAATTCCTTCATCCAATGAATATGACTCACCAACTAAGCACTAATACAATATATAGATTCGTTATATTCCTGAGGTTTCTTATAGGTCTTAGATATACAGTGGGGGGAAAAAAGTATTTAGTCAGCCACCAATTGTGCAAGTTCTCTCACTTAAAAAGATGAGAGAGGCCTGTAATTTTCATCATAGGTACACTTCAACTATGACAGACAAAATGAGGAAAAAAAATCCAGAAAATCACATTGTAGGATTTTTTTATGAATTTATTTGCAAATTATGGTGGAAAATAAGTATTTGGTCACATACAAACAAGCAAGATTTCTGGCTCTCACAGACCTGTAACTTCTTCTTTAAGAGGCTCCTCTGTCCTCCACTCGTTACCTGTATTAATGGCACCTGTTTGAACTTGTTATCAGTATAAAATACACCTGTCCACAACCTCAAACAGTCACACTCCAAACTCCACTATGGCCAAGACCAAAGAGCTGTCAAAGGACACCAGATACAAAATTGTAGACCTGCACCAGGTTGGGAAGACTGAATCTGCAATAGGTAAGCAGCTTGGTTTGAAGAAATCAACTGTGGGAGCAATTATTAGGAAATGGAAGACATACAAGACCACTGATAATCTTCCTTGATCTGGGGCTCCACGCAAGATCTCACCCGTGGGGTCAAAATGATCACAAGAACGGTGAGCAAAAATCCCAGAACCACACGGGGGGACCTAGTGAATGACCTGCAGAGAGCTGGGACCAAAGTAACAAAGCCTACCATCAGTAACACACTACGCCGCCAGGGACTCAAATCCTGCAGTGCCAGACGTGTCCCCCTGCTTAAGCCAGTACATGTTCAGGCCCGTCTGAAGTTTGCTTGAGAGCATTTGGAAGATCCAGATGAGTTTTGGGAGAATGTCATATGGTCAGATGAAACCAAAATAGAACTTTTTGGTAAAAACTCAACTCGTCGTGTTTGGAGGACAAAGAACGCTGAGTTGCATCCAAAGAACACCATACCTACTGTGAAGCATGGGGGTGGAAACATCATGCTTTGGGGCTGTTTTTCTGCAAAGGGACCAGGACGACTGATCCGTGTAAAGGAAAGAATGAATGGGGCCATGTATCGTGAGATTTTGAGTGAAAACCTCCTTCCATCAGCAAGGGCATTGAAGATGAAACGTGGCTGGGTCTTTCAGCATGACAATGATCCCAAACACACCGCCCGGCAACGAAAGAGTGGCTTAAGAAGAAGCATTTCAAGGTCCTGGAGTGGCCTAGCCAGTCTCCAGATCTCAACCCCATAGAAAATCTTTGGAGGGAGTTGAAAGTCCGTGTTGCCCAGCGACAGCCCCAAAACATCACTGCTCTAGAGGAGATCTGCATGGAGGAATGGGCCAAAATACCAGCAACAGTGTGTGAAAACCTTGTGAAGACTTACAGAAGACGTTTGACCTCTGTCATTGCCAACAAAGGGTATATAACAAAGTATTGAGATAAACTTTTGTTATTGACCAAATACTTATTTTCCACCATAATTTGCAAATAAATAAATAAAAAATCCTACAATGTGATTTTCTGGATTTCTTTTTCTCATTTCGTCTGTCATAGTTGAAGTGTACCTATGATGAAAATTACAGGCCTCTCTCATCTTTTTAAGTTGGAGAACTTGCACAATTGGTGGCTGACTAAATACTTTTTTGCCCCACTGTAGGACAGTTAGTTCAAAACCTTATGATTTATTTTTTGACTGTCTGTTTTGCCAAAGGCTTAGACTGAGGTTAACAAGCAATACAACAACATTTAAAAAAAAAGTTTGGGTCAAAATGATTGACACCACTATTTTCAGTACCTTTCAATACCTCACCTTGGGAGGATAGCGGCATTTAAGGATCTTAGACCATTCCTCCATACAGAATCCTTTTAGATACTTGATATATCTTTTAACTGCGCTTATGGACTGCCCTCTTCAATTTAAACCACAAGTTTTCAATGGGTTAGACATTTTTATTTTGTGGACAATTAACAATTTCTTTGTGGATTTTGATTTGTGCTTGGGGTTATTGTCTTGCTGGAAGATCCACTTGCAGCCAAGTTTCAGCCTCCTGGCAGAGGCAACCAGGTTTTTGGCCAAAAATGTTAAGGGCTCTAGGACAAGTGGAAGCAAAATGGCCCCATAACATCAAAGATCCACCACCATATTGTATAGTAGGTAAAGGGGTTATTTTCTGCTAATGCATTGTCATTTCCACGCCAAAACCACCACTGTAGTGCAAGTCCACTGGTCCTGAGGCTCTTGTTAAGGTCAATGGCATCATGAACTTTACCCAGGACCAAGTAATTTAACCAAAAAACAGGTGGCCTCTGTCAGGAGGCTGAAACTTGGCCATAAGTGGATCTTGGCCATAAGTGGATATATTTTTTGGAATAGCCATCTGTCTCTGGAATTGAAACCCATTGAAAACCTGTGGTTTGAATTGAAGAGGGCAGTCCATAAGCGCAGACAAATGATATCAAGGATCTAGAAGGATTCTGTATGTAGGAGTGGTCTAAGATCCCTCCCAAACTGTTCTCCAACTCCAACCATTTTAGAAAAAGGCTCAGTGCCGTTATCCTTGCAAGGCGAGGTATTGAAAACAGGTGTACATTTTTACCACTACCTTTGAGAAAGAAAAAACTATTACCAGTTTAACAAAATCTCCTTGTCTGAGCAATTGTAATAGTATAAAATTACGTAATTTCCCAACATTTCTGAGCATACAATATAGCTCAGTATTTGAATTATGTATTTATTTTTTGCTAAATCTTTATCAAGGGTGTCAATAATTTCGGACCTTACTGTATGCTACAACATTATCATTTTAAAACTGACAGACAGGGGTAGCTTTTAATTATCCCATTTTATTCATATTAGTGGTAAGGAATTAAAGCTATTATTATTAGTTATTATTAATAACATCAGAGTCAATCTTAATAACACAGTGTTGACCTGTACATCTTCCATCTGCTGAAGTGAAATAAGTGATCCTAGATTCGAAACCAGGATAACACTGACAGTAGTAGCTACCAAGGGTGTTGAAGCAAGTAGAATGGTTCCCACAGATGGAGGGACCTTCCACACACTCATCTGTATCTACATAAAACCAAAATAAGTATTTGAAGTTATGAAATGAGAGGAATAGAGAAGAGTTTCAGCTAATGAACAGTGAATGCATTATTTTAGTCACCATCATTCTCACTCTAACCTCTTGGTAAATCTGAATTCTAAACTTCTTATCCTAGATGTGAACCTGTAAAAGGCACCAGCTAAATTCAAACAGATAGATGAAAGAAACAATACCCTGCTGTCTACACTTGCCATTAAAATACAGTGATCGTTTTCATCACCAGGGTAAATCAGTTGATCATACCAGAACAGCCACTTCCAATCTTAGCAATCGTATACCCTGTTTGACAGAGTGGAGGATTTATCCCTTCCAAAGGTAGGGCAAGGTAGAGTCCTGTAGGAAAAAAAGAGAAGAAATATCAGACATAAACAAATGGTGCCTCTATAGACAGTACATGCAAGCATATCCTTTAGACCAGTGCAGTCATGCCATTGGGCAGTGTCAAATTGCAAACAGATATTCCCTCAATCTCTTAGACTCCCTCATCTTTAGTTCAGGCAAATAAAAACACTCTTACAGTTGAAAGGCCCTCCAGCACCATGGGGAAATGAGCTAACTCACCAAGAATCCAGAAGCATAAATTCACTTCCATTACAAAGGCAGTTTGTTGTTTGTCGATTAACTGTGCGTGCCGCGTAACTGACAGAATAGTACTTCAACACGGTCACGGTATTCTCTCTCTGCAAATGTCTCCCTTTTATTACTTTTCTCAACACCGGCATCTGAAGAGATTTCATCTTGAAGTAGAAAAGGGAAGTCACTAGAGCAGTTCTTCTCATCTCCACCTCATTGTATCAGTGATGGGGAAAGAGATAATTGGTAAACAAAATCCAGTCAAACATATCACAAACAGTAAGAGCTTTAGCGTGTCACTCTACTTAAGGAATACAAAAATCAGCCACTTTAAAAAGATGCATTCCTCTCTCATTCTTTCCCTAAGTAAAACAAAAAAACACAACTTGCAAAAACGATGCATCATCCCAAACCTTGTTGTGTAATCAGAATGACACATTCAATAAACAAAAACAGAATTTCTCAGTACTGGCTAAACGCGCGTCACACTAGATAGTGAGCGATAATGCAGCTTCCGGTACATAGCAGTCTAAATACTTGCAATTCAATGCTTCCCCGCCCCCTCAGCTCAACCAAAGTCACAATTTAATTAACATTAGTGGAAATATACTTACCTTGCAATTGCATCACAAAAAACAATCACATTAATGAGACCATTTAGGGTTTCATTTGAGGTGACAATCTTTATTTAAATTTCTTTGTTGAAAAAAAATATATATACAAATGTCAAACATTGATGAACAAAACATTTTAGTGCATAATTTAGACTGAATGACCGTATTGGCTGATGGACATACAGTATTATAACTTTAAGAACATAAAATGCAAAACAAAATCACTCACATCAAGTGTAAAACCACTGAACAGACAAAGGAAGCTCCCACATAAATACAAATAAAATAGTTTCTTCAAATATAAAAAGTCATTTACAGGACAAAATAAAAACCTAAGAATTAAAATGACTAAAGTAAACAATTGATCAATTATTCAGTTTCCTTCGTCAGTTGAACGGAGGCACTTGCGTGCGTGAGTATTGAGGACGTTTAACCTACGCCCAACAGAGGGTTGACGCAGACAGGAGAGCGGTGTTTCGAATAACCTACAATACCACCACCCAACACCTCATGTCAATCTAGAAATCCATACTAACTAGGACCAATGGTGAAATCTTGGGTCTATACAGCAGATCACCCCGATTGTCCTTTAATAATATAGTTCACAGTCTACTGATGTATAGTGGTCTAAAGGCCCTGCACCTCCCACAGCAGGATCTCATTGTAGGCAACGGTAAAGAGGAGTTTCCCTGAAGGGGAGAATCGACAGGTCTGCAAAGAGTCACTGTGGTGGAGGAAGTCCTGGAACCTACCGCTGGATGATTTGATGAGCTTCAGCACTCGCTCTAAGAGAGACAGAGACAAAAACACACAGCAGCATCATGCAACCTATTTACATACACACAGAATGTATCATTGCGTACAGTACTGTGCAGAGAGACACACATGCTGGTGATTTGTCAAACTGATGCTGTACTGTAAATTCGAAAATACTAAGCAAGCTTGTGCCAAGCTGGCCTGCTTTTGATGGGCTTTTATTGTAGTTTATGTCCTTGCTAGCAAACGAAGTGCCTTTTACAACACAAGACACACCAGTCACATTGTAAAACTGAAATGAGAGAGGTAGACGAGAAGTGACATGCACCTTTTGAGCCCACCGCTATGAGGCGACCCTTGGAGGAGAGGCTGAAGCACATGGCCCAATGGGACAAGGCAATCTTCTTTATGACCCGTTTCTTGGCCAGGCTGTAGAAGGACAGCTCTCTCTCTACTCCATAGCCTGTGTACACAACCAGGCCAGGGTCTATGGGGCTGAAAGCAGCCAGGCTGGGAGGAAGGCTGTCTGACTCCTGATAAAGACAGAGAAAGAGAGAGAGAGATAGAGAGGACTTTTAAAAACACAGAAATGTTCACGGTAAAACTATTCAATGAATGCAAGGTTGAGAAAAGTTTTTCAAGTAAAAAACAGTCATTCACTGATATCACGTCTCATCTTGCACTTCACATCAGGGGCCGATTCAGACTTTTTTACCCGTTTTGATTGAAGCTCTTCTCAGTATTTAGTATTCAGACCTACCCTATGCGCAACGAGGTTTGCGGGTGTGGCTCCCTTGCAAGCGCTGAATAAATGTAATTAATGTAATTTTATACATCATTGTGGGAAACGGGGTGGAAATACTTGTCATCTGGATATGATTTTCAGTTTGCTTCCATGACTGGTTTCACATTCGTCTCCAGCGATCAGAAGGAAAAATCATCTAAAACAATTGCTATTTGTATTTTACAATCTCCTTCTCCAAACGGATTACTGATTTACCTAGCTCTTATCAATAGCTCTCATCAATTTGTAAATGAAATTGCATGGAGAGCGGTGTGTTATATCCATCAGATTTTTTTATTTTCCACTTGGAACAAACAGGTTAACTCAAACTTATTCATGATTTACGTATCTGTAGACACACCTTCAATTTCTGTGATCTACCCCCCAAAAAAATACCTTGCTGGCACATGCATTTCCTCATGCTTAAAGGTGTAATATGCAGAAATCACTCCGCCATTTCCTGGCTGATAAAATTCTAATAGTTTGCCCAAATTCAGTTTATGATGACAAAACAAGCAGTCATTATGTAGAGAATCATTGTACCATCTAATCCGCTTTGAAATATATTTTCTATAACCAAAAATTCTGTATTTTCAGCTGTTTGAAGCTGGTGTACAAAACCGAAATTAAAAGACGAAAAAAACTATACTTAAGAACGGGGAGCATAGAAATTACACACAGAACAAATCTACCACTTTTTAGACTTGTTTTCAACGAGAATGACAGATCTATAACTTACTTTTCTATGTGAATTTGGTCCGGTCGCTTACATATTGCAGATTTAAGTCCAAGTTCACAATACATAGAGAGAAAAGTGCATAAAAAGGTAATGAAGTTACATTTATGCGCACGCGCATAACTTGGGTGTGAATTCCCACCATCCTGAACAAAATCCTCACCTGAAAGTGCTTGTCTAACAGACTGATTTCCATGCTATTCATTTTGTGTGCATGTGTGTGTAGGCCTATGAAGAGAGGTTTACCTCAGGATTGGCGGGGGGCTGGAAACGTGAGCCAGTCCAGGAGCTCACACTTGTCCTTCATCCAATCAGCTGCCCAAACGCTGACCCGTCTGTCTGCACTGGCAGCCAACCACATCTCGTTTCCTTCAAGCCCAAATTCTTTGTACTGGTGGACAAAATGCATGACGACACAATTCCTTCATGTAGATTCGTAGTAGCTCCTCAAAAACTAGTAACCTCAGAAGATGTCACACAGAAGTATGTTCTAGTCATTCTATGTATACTATAGGACCGGGTCCCCCCTTTTATTCATTATAATTTGAAAGGCAGAACTGATCCTAGATCTGCACTCCTACTCAGATGTGTGAATACGGGCCCTGACCTGTTTCTTCACACACTGGATGGTAGTGATGGGTGCCCCCTTGTGGTCGCTGATGATTCGGAAGGTAAGCCCGGTTACTGGGCTGCTGACAGCCATCAGGCCGTCCCTCCCTGCAGAGAGGATCACCTGACCTGAGGGTCAGAGGTCACATATAGCCTCCGTTATTGGCAATGTGTATTATTATACATCCCAGTGAAATGACGTGTAAACGACATACAAACGGTGTCCCAGCAGAAAGAGCGCTTTCACATCCTAAACATGAATAGGAAAGCAGAGCCAGCAGTGTCCGACTACCAAATTCACACAAGAGACAATGTCCACTGGTAGCATTGACAGCGACCTTCCCAAGCACACACAAACACCGACCGTTAGCGGAGTACTGGATGGCGGTGACGGCCACAGGGTGCGGATGCAGCTTGAGCTCCATCTCTGAGGAGGCCAGGCGAAAGATCCTTAGGGTCCCGTCGCTGTACCCCCCCACCACACAGGCACCCCCTTTAGAGGGATTGACGACCGGGCTCCAGCACGCACTACCACAACTCTGACAGACAAGACGGGGGGGGGGAAATCAGGGGTGTAGATATTGACTGTCAGACTCATAGGTTTATAACTGGTGCATGATGCGTTGGAGCTTCTCTCTCTCTCAATGTGGCATGTAGCCTTGTATGTACCATGTCATAGTGGAATTGTTAGCATGTGATATACAGCCATTTAGCCTGTGTAACGCGGTAGTTGAAAATAACAGCTCTGTTCATGTCACAGCTCTAATTATAACATGGCTTCACAACATTTCTGTTGTTTAGAAGCGCCAGCTTATTTGCACCAGCTTATGGCTGCTGTTACAATGTATTCATGTATATAGGTGTAATCAGGGGTTAAAGCAACAACAAAAAACCCATGATTGAAACTTAATGGATCTCAGATGGATTGTCTGCTGGCCCAAGTCATCCTCCCCTTTCATTGAAAAATGCTTTTACGGAGAGGATCATTTTGTACATGTATTAAAACTGTATTGTACATGAATTAAAACTGCATTGTACATGTATTAAAACTGCATTGTACATGTATTAAAACTGCATTGTACATGTATTAAAACAGCGAGTTTCACCACTTTCAGTCCTTTTCGATTAGAAACAAAAAATGATCCATATGAGTGGAAATCCGTCACAGCGACTGAACGCTTTAACGTTATAAAGTATTTTTTGAATCCACGCGGCCATCTTAGCGGTTTCTGTAGTTGTCTTGCAGTCTCACCTGGTTGAGCACCTGAAACTGCACCACCAGTTCGTTGCTGGGGGCCGACCACACCCTCACACTGCCGTCCTCCCCACACGTGGCAAAGTGGCTCTCGTCTGGGCTGAAAACCACGCCCTTTACCTGACAACCAGGGGTGTAGAGAGCGGGTCATTCAATGTATGGATAGAGGCGTCAACAACGAACTCTCATATAGGCTCCAAAAGCCATAAACGCATGCACACAAACACTGCACTGTACCTTGCTCTTGTGCCCGCTGATGAGCCGGATGCTGGTGTTGTCCACCCAGTTGATGTACCACAGGGTACCCGCCGTGGTGCCCACGATGCCCATGTCCATGACGTCGTCAAAGGCCGCGCTCACCACCGTCCCGTCCAGCATCATCTCCTGCTCCAACAGCACCGGAGCACCTCTGACAGACAGAGGCAAGGACCAATGAGAGTAGACCATTAGATCAAATAAGCCAATTCATTGAATGAGAGTGGTTCCCTATATAAAACGTAATAACCTCACAAGATCGCTCTGATGCAATACATGTACACTGAACCAAAAGATCAACGCAAACAAACTGAGTTACAGTTCAAAGAAGGAAAATCGGTCAATTGAAATACAGTGGGGGAAAAAAGTATTTAGTCAGCCACCAACTGTGCAAGTTCTCTCACTTAAAAAGATGAGAGAGGCCTGTAATTTTCATTATAGGTACACTTCAACTATGACAGACAAAATGAGGAAAAAAAATCCAGAAAATCACATTGTAGGATTTTTTTTTTGAATTTATTTGCAAATTATGGTGGAAAATAAGTATTTGGTCACATACAAACAAGCAAGATTTCTGGCTCTCACAGACCTGTAACTTCTTCTTTAAGAGGCTCCTCTGTCCTCCACTCATTACCTGTATTAATGGCACCTGTTTGAACTTGTTATCAGTATAAAAGACACCTGTCCACAACCTCAAACAGTCACACTCCAAACTCCACTATGGCCAAGACCAAAGAGCTGTCAAAGGACACCAGAAACAAAATTGTAGACCTGCACCAGGTTGGGAAGACTGAATCTGCAATAGGTAAGCAGCTTGGTTTGAAGAAATCAACTGTGGGAGCAATTATTAGGAAATGGAAGACATACAAGACCACTGATAATCTTCCTCGATCTGGGGCTCCACGCAAGATCTCACCCGTGGGGTCAAAATGATCACAAGAACGGTGAGCAAAAATCCCACAACCACACGGGGACCTAGTGAATGACCTGCAGAGAGCTGGGACCAAAGTAACAAAGCCTACCATCAGTAACACACTACGCCGCCAGGGACTCAAATCCTGCAGTGCCAGACGTGTCCCCCTGCTTAAGCCAGTACATGTTCAGGCCCGTCTGAAGTTTGCTAGAGAGCATTTGGATGATCCAGATGAGGATTGGGAGAATGTCAGATGAAACCAAAATATAACTTTTTGGTAAAAACTCAACTCGTCGTGTTTGGAGGACAAAGAATGCTGAGTTGCATCCAAAGAACACCATACCTACTGTGGAGCATGGGGGTGGAAACATCATGCTTTGGGGCTGTTTTTCTGCAAAGGGACCAGGACGACTGATCCGTGTAAATTTTGAGTGAAAACCTCCTTCCATCAGCAAGGGCATTGAAGATGAAACGTGGCTGGGTCTTTCAGCATGACAATGATCCCAAACACACCGCCCGGGCAACGAAGGAGTGGCTTCGTAAGAGAGAAGCATTTCAAGGTCCTGGAGTGGCCTAGCCAGTCTCCAGATCTCAACCCCATAGAAAATCTTTGAAAGTCCGTGTTGCCCAGCGACAGCCCCAAAACATCACTGCTCTAGAGGAGATCTGCATGGAGGAATGGGCCAAAATACCAGCAACAGTGTGTGAAAACCTTGTGAAGACTTACAGAAAACGCTTTGACCTCTGTCATTGCCAACAAAGGGTATATAACAAAGTATTGAGATAAACTTTTGTTATTGACCAAATACTTATTTTCCACCATAATTTGCAAATAAATTCATTAAAAATCCTACAATGTGATTTTCTGGATTTTTTTTCCTCATTTTGTCTGTCATAGTTGAAGTGTACCTATGATGAAAATTACAGGCCTCTCTCATCTTTTTAAGTGAGAGAACTTGCACAATTGGTGGCTGACTAAATACTTTTTTTCCCCACTGTAAATGAACTAGACCCTAATCTGTGGATTTCACATGACTAGGAATACCAGTCAGTATCTGGGGTGACCACCACTTGCTTCATGCAGCGCGACATTTCCTTCGCATAGAGTTGATCAGGCTGTTGATTGTGGCCTGCGGAATGTTGTCCCACTCCTCTTCAAAGGCTGCGCAAAGTTGCTGGATATTGGCGGGAACTGGAACACGCTCTCGTACACGTCGATCCAGAGCATCCCAAACGTGCTCAATGGGTGACATGTCTTGTGATTAGGCAGGCCATAGAAGAACTGGGACATTTCAGCTTCTAGGAATTGTGTACAGATCCTTGTGACATGGCGCTGTGCATTATTATACTGAAACATGAAGTGATGGTGGCAGATGAATGGTAGGACAATGGGCCTCGTCACGTATCTCTGTGCATTCAAATTGCCATTGATAAAATGCAATTGTGTTGGTTGTTCGTAGCTTATGACTGCCCATACCATAACCCCACCGCCACCATGGGGCAATCTGTTCACAACGTTGACATCAGCAAACCGCTCGCCCACACGACCCCATAAACACTGTCTGCCATCTGCCCGGTAGTTAAAACTGGTATTAATTTGTGGCCATCGAAAGTGAGCATTTGCCCACTTAAGTCGGTCACGACACTAAACTGCAGTCTGGTCAAGACCCTGGTGAGGACAACAAGCACGCAGATGAGCTTCCCTGAGACGGTTTCTGACAGTTTGTGCAGAAATTATTCTGGTTGTGCAAACCCACAGATGGGTAGTCTCAGACAATCCAGAAGGAGAAAAAGTCAGATGTGGAGGTCCTGGTCTGACGTGGTTACACGTGGTCTGCAGTTGTAAGGCCGGTTGGGCGTACTGCCAAATTCTCTAAAACGACGTTGGAGGCGGGTTATGGTAAATAACATTAAATTCTCTGGCAACAGCTCTGGTGGACATTCCTGCAGTCAGCATGCCAATTGCACTCTCCCTCAAAACTGGAGACATCTGTGCCATTGTGTTGTATGACAAAACTGCACGTTTTAGAGTGGCCTTTTATTGTCCCCAGCACAAGGTGGACCTGTGTAATGATAATGCCGTTTAATCAGCTTATTGATATGCCACACCTATTTCACAGGGATGTTAGGCAGGTGTGACTAACAGGGATGTAAACAACACTTTACATGTTGTATGCAGAAATAGCTCCGCCGTAAAAGACAAATAAACTAGAAGCATAGAAATAGCGCACATTGAACAGATCTACCGCTTCTTAGACTTGCTTTCAATGAGAATGACAGATCTGTAACTACCATTTCTATGTGAATTTGATCGGGTCCCCCCAAAAAAGTTACATATAGCAGCTTTAACTAAATACCACATTTTCAAGGTATATAAAACAACAGGCCACAGAGATGAACGGCTTTAAAGACATGTCATGAGAAGATACACTATGTAACATAGGAGGATGAGGGAAAAGGTATGTAAGGAGTAGAACGTGTAGGCTGAGAAGGAGTGTGTGGTGAGCAACAGACCTGCCCTCTGTGTTGGAGGCCTCTCCTCCAGGCATCATGCCCTGTACTGCTGCCACACCCCACAGCCTCAGCCTGCGAGTGTTACTGCCCGTCAACAGACGGTTCCCCCGACACAGCAGCACTCCTAGAAACACACACAAACGCACACCAATACTGTACATACAGACTCACAAACCTATTATGGAGACGGGTTTATTTGCAAGGGTTGTGATACGTGTTCTGTTTACCAACTTTAGTTGAATGAAGTCTGGATAAGCTTCGGATAAGAGTGCCTACTATGAGTAACATTTTTAACATGTAACTGACCGATCTCCCCCTGGTCAGCCTCCCAGGTCATGAAGCAACGCTGGGTGTTGCAGTCCCAGGCACACACATGTCCACTGTTGGTGCCCGTGAAGAGGATGGAGTTGGCGTTGTAGCACAGAGCTGTCGGCTCCACGTCACCCACCTCCTCTGGCACACATACTCTCTGCACCTAGAATTTGAATTAGAAAAACTTTATCGTCCACACATTTTTCTTCAATGTCTTTGTAAAAAAAAAAAAATGTCCTCGTTATGTGGAAATACGTCTTCCTATGAGGGAGGACATTTTGAACATACTTGGTGCCGGCCTCATTTTTATGCAAGCCGAGTGGCTCTAGTTAGCTAGACATGCCCAGCCCAAACCAGGCTGGAAATAAGCAGTGTTAAACAAAAGAAGGCTGGTATTACACCGAAACATATTCTCTAGACAGCAGGCCAAAAGAGCATAGTTTGGGTCGGCACGATAGTGTAAAAAAAGTATCAGTGTTACCTTCTTAGAAACACAATTAATTAGAAATTCCTTCTAATTCTATTGTTACCTTGAGCTCCACGTCCAGGCCCTGTGTGTGGGTGTTGCAGAAGTAGAGTCCCTGGCTGCCCACACAGGCCAGCTGGCTGGCTGCAGAGGGGCTGAAGGCCACGTCGTAGAGCGGGCCGGACACACTGACCCTGGACAGCAGCTGGTAGGTCCTGGTGCTCCACAGCGCCACCTCCGGGTCAGTGAAGTCCCCTGCAGGAGGGCGGATTCAAATACCTTTTAAAAAAACATCCTTTCTATCGCTCATCCTTGAGGTAATTATTGATCTGTATGTGACTGGATAAGTGAACACTATGTAGTGAAACTCTACTCCACTTGTCCTTGAAGGACTGTTCCACTGACCCACAGTGAGGAAGAAGAAATCATCCCTGGAGAAGGACATGGCCTGCACCGCCCCCCGGTGGTAAGAGATGGTATTACTGCAGGTTCCGTAATGGACGTTCCAGATGCAGATGAGGCTCCTGGAGCCACCGCTGCCCCCTGCTGCTGAGGCCACCGTCTGGAAGAGAACAACACAGTCAGAGATGTGCAATGACTCATAAAATCACCTGTCTAGTTAGAAGGGATCAAAGTCACAAACAGTCAGTGAGAAACCACATTCAGACAGTGGTTGAGACGCAGAGAATGCATCATCCTTATTGGCACCAGCACAGTCCACCACCTTCATCATCATCATCGCTCATGCAAGAGAGGAGACTGGAGGCTTACCTGTGCGTCATTGGTAACAGCCAGACAGGAGATCTCCTCAGTGTGGCCCAGCCAGTGTCTCTGGGAGCCCGTGTGTAGGTTCTCCACCACCACCACGCAACCACAGGAGTACGCAAACAGACCTGCAATCAGTCAACACAACTAGGGCTGTGGCGGTCACAAAATTTCGTCAGCGGGTGATTGTCAAGCAAATAACTGTCGGTCTCATGGTAATTGACCGTTCATTAATACAAACACATCTCCTGGCATCCACACATAGCCAAAAATACATTTTTAAAAGTCTAATAAAGCCATGTAATATAGCCTACACCTTATAGCCTAATCCATTATTTATTTTAGACAGGTCTAAAGAAACATGATATGAAGAAAATGTAGTCCATTTCAGAAGAAAATAATAGCATACTCCGAGTTCTCCTTAGGTTAGGTCCTGATGTGGCTGTGGGCTACACTAGTTCATTTAGCAGACAAGATTTGCTTATCATTCTGTGGCATTATTTTATAGTATGAAGAATACAATTGAACAAAGCTGAATAAAATATAAATATTTTATCCAAACGATTTAAGGGAGTGTGCACATTTGACTATTCTGTGTTGAGCGGTTAACAAAGAAATAGATACTGTACCTTTAGCTGTTCTGTAAACGTTGGGCTATATGTTTTAGTTTTTAATACATTGTAAGGCTGCATGATGAGACTAATGATGATTTGGAAAAAAAGTTGCTTGAAAGGCATGAGCTGTTTTTTTGCGCAGGCTGTACACACACCAATAGTCTCTCACAATTTGAGAAGCGCTTGATGATGCCTCGAATTTAATGGCGGCATCCCCTTTGTGGCCGTAATGCACCATTAAAAGAAAAACATGCCTTTTGCGGCCCGAAGTGCTGAGTTGTGGCCTTCTCCCCTGAGTGTTCTGCGCAATCCGAAACATCTCTCACTCACACGGCTCTCTGTCACGTGATGGGGTCTTTCTCACAGGCTACACGTGAAGACAGACATATCGGAGAAGCAACTGCTCGAGTCATTATCCAATTCTGAGGTGCATATTGAAGACATTGGATGAACTGTCCACATTTGCTTTTCGTCAACCAACAAGATGAGTAGGCCTAACGGACAGCAAAAGCACTAGCCTATGTCAATCTACTATCCCCACAAAAGTCGACCAATTATATTCTGTGCGAGAAATAAATATTCCAAACATAGTCTGGGACAGTTGCGGGATGCGATAGATCCCAAATTAATACAACCACTAGCATCAAAAAAAAAGTTTTATGTAATGTGGCTGACGCAACAGATCAGAATGTTTAGCTTAAAATGTTGATAAACTATTAGAATATTTCTTCACATTATAAGCGCAAAATAGCGCACATGGTAGTAGGCTATAAGCGCGAATGTTCCATTAGCGGGAAACACCTTTATCAATAGCGACCTCAAAAATTATTGCATGTAAAATGCTTTTATTATAAAAGGTGCATTTTTATGGTGAAAATGATCTTCCCCAAACTTGAAACTCACGCGCTGCTTATATATGCATGACCGTTTAGTCACTGTAATTAGCCATGTCCAAGCTCTGATGCTGCTCCTGGCTATTAGTAGCCTACAAAACTTGCTAACTGCCTGGTACTCAGCACTCTATTGTCTGTATAATCACTCTGACGTCAATGCAAATGTCTTCGAAAATCTAATCAGACACTTCATGAGAACCCATGATCTCATGTTGCACTAATGTGCTTCATTTTAAGAAGTTATTTGGCCACTTCAGTTGTGATACAAACCTTAAAACATATAGGCCTATGGGCTAGGCTACATGAGGTGTGCGAAAAGGATTCGAACAAGTCGCAAAAAAAAGGCATGGTTTCTTATGCTGGGCATCATTAACAAGTGATAATATATAATTCACAAAAGATAGTAGTGATTTAGAATGGACCATTATCATGCATCTGTATCCAAACGGGGCATCCCAGTGGTATATATTCATGCCAGCCAGCTAGGCTATACTCCTGTTGTAAATATAAGCAATGTGGGCCTAGCCTATGGAAAGCTGATGGGATCCTCGTCTTTTTATTAGCGGCCATCACTCGGTTTTCTCCCGTAATTGAATAGCCTATAGAAATGTTGCGCAACATGAGATCATGGGTTCTCATGAAGTGTTTGATTCGAAGACATTTGCATTGACGTCAGAGTGATTATACAGACAATAGAGTGCTGAGTACCAGGCAGTTAGCAAGTTTTGTAGGCTACTAATAGCCAGGAGCAGCATCAGAGCTTGGAGATGCCTAATTACAGTGACTAAACGGTCATGTGGAATTTGACTGCCTTCATGACTCGATATGGTCACCGCAACAGCCCTAAACAAAACCACATAACCCCCACACAATCACAGGAGTACGGAAACAGACCTGCAATCAGTCAAGTTTCCAGTTTTAATGTCACATGCACAAGAAACGTAAAATGCCTTTCTTGCAAGCTCCAAACCCAACAATCAATATCAATGTAGTACTAAAGATTACACAAGGTAGAACAAAAACACAAGAGAAATAAAAATAAGAACACGAGAAAGTAAGAAGCTATATACAGGAAAGTATACAACCACTACACAACCATAGCAGTACACTAACAGACCTGCAATCAGTCAACACAACCACATAAGATAAACAAACAGCGATGAAACTGTAAATAAGAAGGAAAGAGACATAACTGGTCGGGTCATACATGCTTATGACAAGTCTTACAATGCATTATAACTTGCATCATAATATTTTCTCTATTCTATCAGTATATTTTAGTCAGCCAATGAAATCAGTTGAACAAGCGGAAGGTTTTACCTGTTTCTGGATTCCACACCATGTTGGCCCGTCCATTGCCATTGTAACCAATCACCGCTTTCAGACTCAGGCCCTCTTCACCCAGTTCGGGAGTTGCAGTACTCTGAGATGGAGACAAGCAAACAGAATGCTTGGAAAGCAAGCCTTAATAATGCAGGCTTCCTTATTTCTCAATGACGGGAGGTGCTCTCTACCTGGTCGAGGGTGGAGGTTTTGAAACGTGGGGTGAAGTGCTTGTAGCAGTCGGGACGCACTGGCTTCTCCACCTCCAAAAAATCTGAATAACATAAAAAAAAGTAAGAAAAGGTTAAAGACATGCTCAGGAACATTGGCAGCTACTAAGTCTTTTTTTAAACCTCCCGCTTTGGGCAGGATGTGTCAATGTGTAGAAGCTATGCGGTGCAAATTTTCCCTACATTTTCCCCCCACGTAGGCCACTCCCCTAGCAGTTCAAGCAATGAGCTTCAGCCCCTCACCGTATAAGTGTCCGCAATATGCACATGAAGCACCCAGCAGAGCGAGAGAGAAAGCAATGAAGTGTTGCACAAATCTGCCCCATAGTGACATTGTACCCAATGTTCGGGGACCACAGAACTACTGGCTTAAAAAGTATACACAAGTACCGGAGAATCCCTTTAATAGAGAGAGGAATGGTTTTGTCTAGAAATATGCACTATTGTCAAAGTCAACTATAGAGCATACTATATTGAAATAAATATATATAGACACACACACACACATTAATACACACATACAGTGCAATAGGAAAGTATTCAGACCCCTTGACTTTTTCCACATTTTGTTACATTACAGCCTTATTCTAAAATGGATTAAAAAAATAAATAATCCTCAATCTACACACAATACCCCATAATGTCAAAGCAAAAACAGATTTTTAGAAATGTTTGCTAATTTATTAAAATTAAAAACAGAAATAACTTATTCAGACCCTTTGCTATGAGACTCGAAATTGAGCTCAGGTGCATCCTGTTGCCATTGATCATCCTTGAGATGTTTATACAACTTGAATGGAGTCCACCTTTGGTAAATTCAATTGATTGGACAGGATTTGGAAAGACACACACCGGTCTATATAAGGTCCCACAGTTGACAGTGCATGTCAGAGCAAACACCAAGCGATGACTCTGAGACGGGATTGTGTCGAGGAACAGATCTGGGGAAGGGTAGCAAAACATTTCTGCAGCATTGAAGGTCCCCAAGAACTCAGTGGCCTCCATCATTCTTAAATGGAAGAAGTTTGGGCCAAGCTGGCTGCCTGGGAAAACTGAGCAATCGGGGGAGAAGGGCCTTGGTCAGGGAGGAGAGTTCCTCTGTGGAGATGGGACAACCTTCCAGAAGGACAAGCATCACAACCACAGAACACGTGTAACCACGCCAGCCCAGGACCTCCACATCCAGCTTCTTCACCTACGGGACCGTCTGAGGGGGTGCTGAGGAGTATTTGTGTCTGTAATGAATCCCTTTTGTGGGGAAAAACTCATTCTGATTGGCTGGGCCTGGCTTCCCAGTGGGTGGAACTGGCTACCAAGTGGGTGGGCCTATGCCCTCCCAAGCCCACCCATTGCTGCGCCCCTGTCCAGTCATGTGAAATCCATAGATTAAGGCCTAATGAATGTATTTAAATGGACTGATTTCCTTCTATGAACTGTAACTCAGTAAAATCTTTGGAATTGTTGCGTTTATATTTTTGTTCAGTATGTATGCATGTACAGTACCAGTCAAAAGTTTGGACACCTACTCATTCAAGGGTTTTTCTTTATTTTACTATTTTCTACATTGTATAATAACAGTGAATACTTCAAAACTATGAACTAACACATGGAATCATGTAGTGTGCAAAGCTGTCATCAAGGCAGAAGAAGAATCTCAAATATAAAAATATATTTAATTTTCTTTAACACTTTTTTGGTTACTACATGATTCCATTTGTGTTATTTCGTAGTTTTGCTGTCTTCACTTTTATTCTACAATGTAGAAAATAGTACAAATAAAGAAAAACCCTTGAATGAGTAGGTGTCAAAACTTTGGACTGGTACTGCATGCATGCAGGATGATTATCTTTGCCACTGAATTTATAAATAAATTATTTACCATTGTCCGCTGCTCTCTTCAGACTAGACTTCAGGGTTGATGAGTCTCCGCCTGCCGCCATCTCAGTGACTTTGAGAAAGGAGCCAGACGCAGGGCGAAGGGAGGGGCCTGCCAGGGGGGCAGCGCTGGGAAGAACCTCCTCAATGTCCTCCTCACACAGAGACAGGCGGCCCAGAGCTTAAGAAGGAAAGAGGGAGACACAGGAGAAGGGCAAAGTGGGGGAAAACAAGATACTTTAGGTCGGTTGTAAAACAATACTTAGCTCCTTCTCTTTCTGTGTTTGCAGGAAGTCATAAGCAAAATGGGGGAAACCCAATGGCGGGCTAGGTGGAACGATCACCATTGCACACTTTTCCAGGGGTTGGTGCTAGGGGTAATTTTCCAAGTAAGGATGAGAGATGAAAAACAAAGCTGAAAAAAAGTAGATTAAAAAGAGAGCAGCGATTCTCACCTTGTCCAATCCTGTCTATGGAGCTGATGTCCAAACAGGGCGGGGGTGAGGATGGAAGGGGCGCTGTCCGTCGAGGCATTCCATTGGATAGCAGCCTACTGTTGACGTCTGACTCTGAATGACCTTTAAGGGCTACAGTAGAACCCCCAAATTCTGATTATGTATTGATAGCCAGAAGTAGAAGACTTACTTCTGTACATGGTATTCTATTTACTGGCAACCTTTTAAATTATGGTGTGAATGACATAGAAATAAATTATTCATCATCTCTGTTTTTGTATTTACCTGGTTTAGGAGGGGAAACAGAGGCTGCCTTTGGTGGTGAACTGCGAGAGAAAAATGAAAACTGATAAATTACACACAGATGCATGAATACAACCTACTTATACAATTTACAACAGTACAGTAATGCAATGCCGCTGGAGAATTTTTTGGGGACAGACAGACAGACATTCAGACAGACTGACCCGACAGGCAAGATTCTCACCGTCTGTCAGTTCCAGTCTCCTGAGGGTGGGCCAGGAAGTCCCAAAAGAAGATGGCGTCTCCTACTGAGACCACAGCCATCTGGTCTGGGGAGAAGTTCACCTGGCGAATAGGCTGGCTGTGGCCTATGAACATCTGGGGTGGAATTATGTCTTCAATCAACACATTTCAAATGAATAACGTCACAAATTTAAAACGATTTGACATTTGGTAAGATCATGATACTAAAATCCAAAAATTGCTAATGCAAATGTTGGTTGGCATGGTAACCTAACCCAATCAACTTTACCTGTGAGTTGACGTCCAGCTGCATGCTGTAATCCCACACCTTCACAGCATTGTGTCCTGCTGTCAGTAAGAAACGTCCATCCTCACTCACTGCCAGAGAGGAACACTGGTGCTTGTGTACCTTAGACACCTGGCAGGGAGACCATTCACAAACACTGAAGAACTCGTCCAAAACAATGTAAAGATATAAGAACCTTGATTAATACAAAATAAAAAAAAACACCAAATCACCCGCTCTTTTCTTTTCTCACTAGCTCTGACTTTGCTGATAGTTGCTTTGTTGAGGAAATGTTTTGCTTACTATGATCGTGATATGTGGCTGTCTCACCGAGCTACCTTATTAAGATGAATGCACTAAGTCGTTCTGGTTAAGAGCATCAGCTAAATGACTAAAATGTACAAATATAAAAACATCTCTTTAGAAAAGTCAGTGGCAAAGATAATCATCCCCCTTCATTACAACACACATCACTGTATTATGCACATCAACGATGTCACACACAAACACACTATATACACAAAAGTATGTGGACACCCCTTAAAAATGAGTGGATTTGGCTATTTCAACCACACCCGTTGCTGACAGGTGTATAAAATCGAACACACAGCCATGCAATCTCCATAGACAAACATTGGCAGTTGAATGGCCTTACTGAAGAGCTCAGTGACTTTCAATGTGGCACCGTCACAGGATGCCACCTTTCCAACAAGTCAGTTCATAAACTTTCTGCCCTGCTAGAGCTGCCCCGGTCGAATGTAAGTGCGGTTATTGTGAAGTGGAAATGTCTAGGAGCAACAACAGTTCAGCTGCGAAGTGGAAGGCCACACAAGCTCACAGAACGGGACCGCAGAGTGCTGGAAAAAATTGTCTGTCCTCGGTTGCAACACTCACTACCGAGTTCCAAACTGCCTCTGGAAGCAACGTCAGCACAATAACTGTTCGACGGGAGCTTAATGAAATGGGTTTCCGTGGCCGAGCAGCCGCACCAAAACCTAAGATCACCATGCGCAATGCCAAGCGTCGGCTGGAGTGGTGTAAAGCTCGCCGCCATTGTACTCTTATGCAGTGGAAACGCGTTCTTGGGAGTGATGAATCACGCTTCACCATCTGGCAGTCCGATGGACGAATCTGGGTTTGGCGGATGCCAGGAAAATGCTACTTGCCCAAATGCATAGTGCCAACTGTAAAGTTTGGTGGAGGAGGAATGGTTCGGCTAGGCCCCTTAGTTCCAATGAAGGGAAAATGTAACGCTACAGCATAAAATGACATTCTAGACGATTCTGTGCTTCCAACTTTGTGGCAACAGTTTGGGGAAGTCCCTTTCTTGTTTCAGCATGACAATGCCACTGTGCACAAAGCGAGGTCCATACAGAAATGGTTTGTCGAGATCAGTGTGGAAGAACTTGATGAATTCGAACGCCGACTGAGAGCCAGGCCTAATTGCCCAACATCAGTGCCCGACCTCACTAATGCTCTTGTGGCTGAATGGAAGCAAGTCACCCGCAGCAATGTTCCAACATCTAGTGGAAAGCCTTCCCAGAAGAGTGGAGGCTGTTATAGCAGCAAAGGGGTGACCAACTCCATATTAATGCCCATAATTTTGGAATGAGATGTTCCATGAGCAGGTGTCCACATACTTTTGTAGTGTGTCTCCCACACTAAAACGCACAGACACACACAAAGCTCAGAAACAGAGAGACGCACGCCATGCATATCAGTACCACTACCTCTCTGAGCAGTCGCCCGGTGTTAGCGCTAATCCACAGGATCTTGTTAGCGGAGGTGGTGACCAGTAGGTGTCCAGTGGAGGCCGGGGAGAAGCACACCTTCCGGGCTGAGTCCAGACTGGTGCTCTCCACATCCAGGATACTCACGTCCACACGCAGCAGCTGGGTGATGCGATATATAACATCATGTTACCTCGGCTCAGATACACACCCGAACTAGTTCAAATGTCATTTGATTTGTCAAATGCTTCGTAAACAACAGGTAAAGACTAACAGTGAAATGCTTACCTTCCCAACAATGCAAGGAGAAAGAAAATATACAAATAAGTAGAACACGTAATAATAAAAGTTATAATAAATACACAATGAGTAACGATAACTTGGCTATATAAACAAGAATCCAGTACTGAGTCGATGTGAAGGGTAATTGAGGTAGATAAGTACATTTAACATATAACTAAGGAATAAAGTGTCAGATAATAAACAGTAGCAGCGATGTATGTGATGAGTCAAAAAAGTTAGTGCAAAAAGGGTCAATGCAGATAGTTAACCAAATAGCTACCTGGACTATTTAAATAACTATTTATCAGTCTTATGGCTTGGGGGTATAAGCTGTTTAGGGCCCTGTTGGTTCCAGACTCGGATGCATCGGTACCGCTTGAGGTACGGTTGCAGAGAGAACCGTCTATGACTTGGGTGGCTGGTGCTTTTTACAATGTTTAGGGCCTCCTTCTGACACCGCCTGGTATAGAGGTCCTGGATGGCAGGGAGCTGTGCCTCAGTGATGTACTGGGCCGTACGCACTACCCTCTGTAGCGCCTTGCGGTCCGATGCCAAGCAGTTGCCACACTAAGCGGTGATGCAGTCAGTCAATATGCTCTCAATGTTGCAGCTGTATAACTTTTTGAGGATCTAATAACTTGAAGCTCTTTCCCCGCTCCACTAGAGCCGTGCCGATGTCAATGGCGGAGTGCTCGACTCTCCGTTTCCTGTAGTCCACGATCAGCTCCTTTGTCTTCCTGACGTTGAGGGAGAGGTTGTTGTCCTGGCACCACACTGACCTACTCCCTATAGGCTGTCTCAGCGTCGTCGGTGATCAGGCCTATCACTGTCGTGTCGTCAGCCAACTTAATGATGGCGTTGGAGTCGCGGCCACGCAGTCCTGGGTGAACAGGAACTAGTCAAAGTCGTCAAAGTCACCATTATTAGTCAGTTGTACAACCGAATGCCTTCAACCGAAATGTTTCTTCCGCATTTAACTCAACCCCTCTGAATCAGAGAGGTGCGGGGGGCTGCCTTAATCGACATCCACGTCGTCGGCGCCCGGGGAACAGTGGGTTAACTGCCTTGTTCAGGGGCAGAATGACAGATTTTTTCCTTGTCAGCTCGGGGATTCGAACTTGCAACCCTCCGGTCACAAGTCCAACGCTTTAACCACTAGGCTACCTGCCACCCAACTACAGGCGGGGACTAAGCACACACCCCTGAGGGGGCCCCTGTGTTGAGGGTCAGCGTGGAGGATGTGTTGTTGCCTACACTCACCACCTGGGGGCAACCTGTCAGGAAGTCCAGATGCAGACGGAGGTGTTCAATCCCAGGGTCCTTAGCTTAGTAATGAGCTTGGAGTGCACTATGGTGTTGAACGCTGAGCTGTCGTCAAAACAGCATTCTCACGTAGGCGTTCCTCTTATCCAGGTGGGAAAGGGCAGTGTGGAGTGCAATAGAGATTGCGTCATCTGTGGCTCTGTTGGTGTGGTATGCAAATTGGAGTGGGCCCAGGGTGTCTGGGATGATGCCATTGATGTGAGCCATGACCAGCCTTTCAAAGCATTTAATGGCTACAGATGTGAGTGGTACGGGGCGATAGTCATTTAGACAGGTTACCTTTGCGTTCCTGGGCACAGGGACTATGGTGGTTACTTGAAACATGTAGGTGTTACTTTGTCTCTGCCAAAATAACTGCAGAGACACACCAGTTGGTCCTGACCTACCATTTGGGTAGTACAGAGTAAATCACCTTTTATTTACACTTTAATTTGAACAATAAAGTCGTCCAAGCCACATAAAGGAAAACAAAGCTCAAAGACTAATTGATTGACAAACTAACAGGGGGCTGACATTTTGTTGATCGTAGGAGAACAAACAGTACCTCATCCAGGGAGCGGGCGTCCATGATGGTGACGGTGTACTCAGACGGCCCGACGAAAGCCAGACAGCGATTGTCACTGCTTACAGTGAGGGCGTCAGGCGCACGTTCAGTGCCTCGCGCAACCACATTTCCTGCACAAAAAGAGAATGAAGGAGGGTGTGTTGGGGCAGAACATTTTCTTTTTGGTCTACCAGCCACTGTGGCAGGTAGATTTAAAAATCTACAAGCCACTCAGAAGTCCAAATAAAAAAAGTAATTAAAATTACACCAACAAAAACAAACAAAAAACACATATGCTTTGTAATGTTTCTAAAACAAATGTATTACTAGTAAGAAGTAACGTGGTATGTTGTTGAATTTCATTTTTTGTGACCTGAGTCTTTTAACCAAAATATCACAGCCCCCAGCCAGGCAGTGTTTCAGCGCGAGGTGGAATAGGCTATATTAGGATTCGTTGCAGTTCGACTTCGTGCGATTAATTTACCAGCTATGAAACACTACGTCAGAAATACTTTGAGAACAGACACCGCAGCATTTATTTTACTATCAATGTGATCATACTTTACTACTTTTATTCACAAATCTGAGTGAAATGCTCGCACCGTGGAGCCCTGACCACCCGCCATTGTGGCTAGTGAAATGGAAATCTTACCCGCAAGTGCCAAAATCTACCCACATTTGGCTAGTGGCGGGTGTTAATATTAGGCCCTGCCTGTAAGTCAATGAAAATTGAAAATACAGTACCTTCACTGGAGATGGAGCTGTCTGACAGGTAATATCAGGACAATACAATGCAATACACTGAGTGCAGTCCTTGTATTTCTGAAGGTGAAGGGTTCCATCTCCCATTCCATTCATAACATACCAGCTAATTCAACCAGCTCCAGCTGTATTGTATGTGTGGTTGTCAGTGTTAACTCACCCAGTACTCGGAGTACATGGTGGTCTTCCTGAGAGGAGTTGTAGAGAGCCAGAGAGCCCAGGGAACCAGCGCTGTACATGAACTCTCCATCTGGAGAGAAGGCCAGGCCCACCACCTCCCCTCTGTGCTGCCTGCAGAAACAAAAAACACAGGAGGACTCGAGGTGTTCTGAAAGATGAGACGTCGAGGACTATAATAAATAGCACTTTGCTGTCATAGATGCAGACCACACACCTGTGAGTCCAAATGTGCACTTCAAATTAATCCATATAAAACTCATGTAATTTACAGTATGATGGATTCTATCAAAATGTAACATGTTTCAAGTTAAACTGTAGTTTGTTAGTATTGTGCTTAGTGAATGATTGCTGTGAGTATTAATGGAGTTTAGGCCATGAAACTGTGTGTACGCTAATTTAGAAAGGTTGACCTAATCAGATAAGAGGAAATTGCCTAGGATCAGAGAGCAGGGTCAGGCCCAGAACAGAGGACGGACGGGGTGAGATTCTGACATCTGACAAAATAAAGAGAGGACCATGGACATTCCACAGCGGAAAGGAGGGAAACTCATTGGGGTCATAAAATGTATAGCTGGGGAGGTGACGCCTACAAGAGAAGAGTAGAAGATGTGTCGTGAGCTTTCTAAATGTACGCACTCAGCTGACTGAATCCTCAGTAGTAAACACTTCCTTATTGCAAAGAGGTCGCAATAGCGTTTTTCTTTTTAACAAGTATCAACATTTATGACCGCCATGTTTGATGTATAGTTACAAGGATGCCTGGGTTGTCCTTAACAGAATGAGCCTGTTTGTTTATTGTGAAGAAAATAAGCAGCGGAACTTGAATGCACTCCTGACTCCATTCTATGCGCACCAAAATTACTATCCGTTTCTATTGAAGTTCCTTGTGAAAACCTAATTTAGCTAGTCATGTTGGCAATAGAACAAGCTTTCAAATGATGCCCACCTAACCCCCGACTGAGATTTATAACGTCACAGAGCGAGACTGCGGAGGTGGTCTCGACATTCATACAAGACCTTATTAAATGTGTCTATAATAGCCTTGCTGCCAACTCTGTCCTATAGACTGTGTGTGTGTGTGTACAGTATGTGCGCGAGGGAGGGCGGCTCAGTAACACGTCTCACAGATTCTCTAATCTCTAGAAGCTCGATTCCTCTATAACGAGATGCCACACAGGTACCAACTGACAGACTGTGACAAGAGCCAACTCTGTGTCACCCTTCCTACATAGCTATTGCCCATGCCTGTAAGAGGCCAAAAGAAAAATGGGCAAAGAGGGCGAAAGATAGCGGCACAGCAGACGTCACAGGTGTGAGACTTCCTTGTGAGAGGTGGGGGGTAGTGTCCGAGAGGTTTATGGTAGGTCACAGTAATGACATGACTCAGCTGGCGGGATAAACAGTCACTGACTTAACAGGCTATATATTTCAAATCAGTACCAAGATGTATGATCCACTGACAGCGACAGCTAGTCACGTCCGGCAAATTGGCCGTCGGGTTACGGCGTCTTACAGCACCTGATCAGAATCGAAGGGATTATTGTCAAGGCAAAACTGTGCTCAAGGTCTTTTGTTGCTCAGAGACTATCTAGATTCTGTTGGATCAAGGCACCACGTAACTTCTGTTGTTCATTAACCCATCAACTCCAGAACCCACTATGTATCCTACAGTATCTCCTCTAGTCTGGGTCTACCTACTTGTGTTCTGCCAGTAGTTTGGCGCTGGCGATGTCAAAGACCCTGACAAGGCCGGAGCTAGATCCACAGGAGAAGACTTGCAGGCTGGGGTGGAAGGCCACGGAGCAGGGCGTGTCTTCAGAAACAAAGTCATACAACTGGAGAAGGCCCAGAGGACACATAGCAGTCATGAGGTACAGGGATTCAGTCAGATAAGATCACGGTGGAACAGTCAGAATTCTAAGGAGGAGAGGTCAGTTATTTCAGGTGAGAGAAATCTTACAATAATTCTCAATAAACATAACACTTACCATTTTCTTACTATCGCGTCGACCTGTACCAAACTGTGGCATTATCCTTATCAACACTGTTCAAGGAACTATGGTGGACGCATGACCAGGCCAGCTCAGTTTACCTCAATTTGGCTCAGTAGTGTGAAAGAAATATGTGGGTTTGAAAATGAGCCTTTGTCGGTTTGAGCGTCAGTGTGTGCTATCAGTTCCAGGGCTCGAGTTCCCACCTGCTGCATGGAGTCCATGTCCCAGACGCGCACAGTGCGGTCGCAGGAGGCGGTGGTGATGCGCCGACGGATACCGTCCACACTGAAGCCCAGCACGCCGTCCGTGTGTGACCTCATCAGGGTGCTGTAGCCTCGGCTGCTCACGTCCAGGTAGCCCAGGTTACCGCTGGAGGTGGCCGCCATGACGCTGAGGCCGTCGTCGGACACGGACACAAGGCTCACAGGACCCTCGTGTTCTGGGGAGGAAAGACAGGGGGCTGAGGAACACTGGAGTGTGTGTCTGTGTACTGTAGGCTGGAAAAGTGCGTTGGCTGAGGAAATGGGAGGCAGCGTGCGTAGAATGTGGGTTTTGATTAAATGGCAGCGATTACATTACTCTAAAATCCCATCAATCCTCCTTTGAAACCCTTCATACGAGCAATAAGATTTTAGCTCTTTGATAAGTGCTTTGACTGCGATTCAACCTGGAAACCCCTTTGATATGGGTTGTCTTCAAACACCTTCAGTTTACCAGAGACATTTACTTCAAACAAGTTACCAATGCTTTAGATGCCAGTCAATATTGACACGTTGAATGCGGCAGACATACTGAATAAAACAAATGACTGTGGCTGAGTGAGATGTCTTTTCTTCCTGCCACTGGTTTTGCAGATGACTTTAGGAATGAGTGATATGTGGTTGTTTGTTACCTATATTAAGGAAAGGGAAAGAGGGATACCTAGTCAGTTGTACAACTGAATGCCTTTAACTGAAATGTGTCTTCCGCATTTAACCCAACCCCTCTGAATCAGAGAGTGCCTTAAAATCGACATCCACGTCTTCGGCACTCGGGGAACGGTGGGTTAACAGGGTCAGAACGACAGATTTTTAGCATGTCAGCTAGGGGATTCGATCCAGCAACCTTTCGGTTACTGGCCCAACGCTCTAACCACTAGGCTACCTGCCGCCTAAATCCCTCTGGATTAGTGTCTGCTGAATTACTAAAATGTTCAATGGAAATGTAGATGACTGACAGACCGAGCAGGGATGGAACTGAATGTTAAAATAAGGGGCACTGCTGTTGGACAGTGCCTGTACTCACCAGCCTCCAGGAACACGGTGGAGAAGTCTAGGGGCCAGAGACGCAGGAAGCCGTCCTCAGAGCCTGTGGCGCAGAACGCTGATGACACACTGATGCTGTTGACAGCGATGCCCAAACCTGATGGGAAGGAGAAAATGTTTATTGTTCAACACAGTTTAAAGTAATCTCATGTCTCACCTCAAATTACCTTTCTCTATCCCTCTCTCTTTCTCCCTCCCTCCCCGCCCTCCTCCTCCACCGTCCTCTCACCCATGCCGAAGGTCTGTTTCTCACGGCGCTGAGCGTGGGGCTGCTGGGCAGGCAGCAGTCTCCTGACGTTCTTGATCGCCACACTCCCGTAGTCTATCTCCAGGATGTGGCCACTGCGGCTACTGGCAAATCTATTGGGAAACGAGGAAACCGAGGCTCCATAATGGCTCAAAATCTTCTGAATTAGAAAATTGAGCACGTATGGGCTCCTCTCCGGAGAGTGGGCAGGATTAGGTACTTTAGATTGGGTTATTAGGGGATTGAATGGTGTGGATGCAGCAGGTGAGGTGTCAGTCACCCAGAGGCAGTGATGTGTGGATCTTTTCAAACCTTTCATAGGCTCAGCGGGAGAGAAGTAGAGAGAGAGAGAAAGAGAAAGAGAAGGCGCTGGGTTCTGATTCACCGAAATGGAACTATGCAGGGCTTGGAGGAAGACTTAAGTAAGCTCACAGTTTGGAGAGCCAAATTTGCACATTCACACATTAACTAATTTAAAAATGTTCTTCCGCCATCTTCTAAGGTCAAGGTAATTTATCTTTGATGGCAAAATGCTTACAGTGGGTCAGATTTAGCCTCGTAAACACCAGACTGAGTCACGCTGAGCTATCAGCAACATTCATGTAAGCTCGCGGGATCAGGCAGCTTTGCGAGGCTAGGTCAGATTTACTGTAGAAGGGTTTCTAGATATACTGTGACATTTGCACCCTTCCAGAAGTTATAGACTGTGTCTCAAATGGTACCTTATTCCCTCTATAGTGTACTACTTTTGACCAGAGCCCTGCACTATTTGGGATGCAGCCATAGCCTACCTACAATATATGAAAAGGTTAAAAGCTGAAAGGAGTGTGTGGACTCACAGTGTGCGGTCCTCAGGCTCGCGGTCAGCAGAGTGACCCTCCTCAAAGGCCACGTCGGTGAAGTCCAGGGCGTGGTACTCCCCCAGGTTGACCGGACAAGACCGCAGGGCCCCGCTCCGCACACGCCACAACCGAACATTATCCCGACCACAGGACACCATCCTGGGACGTAAATACACACAAGAACATATTTACATTTTGGCTATTTAGCAAACACAAAGAAAATTATTCATAGTGACACAAACTCAAGATGATAGAATGGATACATTCCTACACCCATTTCTTCCAACCTCTAATGAATCCCGAATGAAGCCTTACATATTTGTATTTATTATGGATCTCCATTAGCTGCTGCCAAAGCAGCAGCTACTCTTCCTGGGGTCCAGCAAAATTAAGGCAGTTTATACAATTTTAAAACATTACAATACATTCACAACACACTGTGTGCCCTCAGGACCCTACTCCACCACTACCACATATCTACATTACTAAATCCATGTGTATGTATAGTGACTATGTTATCATATGTGTGTGCACATGTGTCTGTGCCAATGTTTGTGTTGCTTCACATATTGAAGTATGATAGACTGTAACGTTACCGTGTGTCATCAAAGAAGGCAATCTTCATGGTCTGTATGTCCACGTCGGTATGTGCTTTGGCCAGGACAGACACCTCTCCTCCTTTAGTGACACGCAGGGTGTTCCACACAACCACCATCTGTGGAAGAGAGTTAAAAGATTGAAAAGATTTGACATGGGCCCGCAGGTCCTCAAAAGTTCTATATCTGCACCATTGAGAGCGTCACTGCTTGGTTCGGCAACTGCAAGGCACCCGAACGTAAGGCGCGACAGAGGGTAGTGAGTAAACCCACTGCTGCTACCGTCTATGATATATCCTGTTACCTAGTCACTTTAACCCTACCTAAAATCAGCAAAAAAAGAAACATCCTCTCACTGTCAACTGTGTTTATTTTCAGCAAACTTAACATGGAGTAAATATTTGGATGAACATAAGATTCAACAACTGAGACATAAACTGAATAAGTTCCACAGACATGTGACTAACAGAAATTGAATACTGTGTCCCTGAACCAAAATCCAAAGGAACAGTCAGTATCTGGTTTGGCCACCAGCTGCATTAAGTACTGCCGTGCATCTCCTCCTCGTGCACCAGATTTGCACGTTCTTGCTGTGAGATGTTACCCCACTCTTCCACCAAGGCACCTGCAAGTTGCCGGACATTTCTGGGGGGGAATGGCCCTAGCCCTCACCCTCCGATCCAACAGGTCAAAGACGTGCTCAATGGGATTGAGATCCGGGCTCTTTGCTGGCCATGGCAGAACACAGACGTTCCTGACTTGCAGGAAATCACGCACAGAACGAGCACTATGGTTGGTGGCATTGTCATGCTGGAGGGCCATGTCAGGATGAGCCTGCAGGAAGGGTACCACATGAGGGAGGATGTCTTCCCTGTAATGCACAGCGTTGAGATTGCCTGCAATGACAACAAGCTCAGTCTAATGATGCTGTGACACTCCGCCCCAGACCATGACAGACCCTCCACCTCCAAATCGATCCCGCACCAGAGTACAGGCCTCGGTGTAACGCAAATCTTTGACGATAAACGCGAATCCGACCATGAGACAAAACCACGACTCGTCAGTGAAGAGCACTTTTTGCCAGTCCTGTCTGGTCCAGCGACGGTGGGTTTGTGCCCATTAGTGACATTGTTGCCGGTGATGTCTGGTGAGGACCTGCCTTACAACAGGCCTACAAGCCCTCAGTCCAGCCTCTCTCAGTCTATTGTGGACAGTCTGAGCACTGATGGAGGGATTGTGCGTTCCTGGTGTAACTCGGGCAGTTGTTGTTGCCATCCTGTACCTGTCCCGCAGGTGTGATGTTCAGATGTACCGATCCTGTGCAGGTGTTGTTACACGTGGTCTGCCACTGCGAGAATGATCAGCTGTCCGTCCTGTCTCCCCTGTAGGGCGGTCTTAGGCGTCACACAGTACGGACATTGCAATTTATTGCCATGGCCACATCTGCAGTCCTCATGCCTTCTTGCAGCATGCCTAAGGCACGTTCATGCAGATGAGCAGGGACCCTGGGCATCTTTCTTTTGGTGTTTTTCAGAGTCAGTAGAAAGGCCTCTTTAGTGTCCTAGGTTTTCATAACTGTGACCTTAATTGCCTACCGTCTGTAAGCTGTTAGTGTCTTAACGACCATTCCACAGGTACATGTTCATTAATTGTTCATGGTTCATTGAACAAGCGTGGTAAACAGTGTTTAACCCCTTTACAATGAAGATCTGTGAAGTTATTTGGATTTTTACTAATTATCTTTGAAAGACAGGGTCCTGAAAAAGGGACGTTTCTTTTTTTGCTGAGTTTATATGTACATTACCTTGTACACCTGCACATCGACTCAAACTTTAATGAGCAAGCTTTCCTTCATGAACTGGCCTCTAAAATGGTATAGAATCAGCTTGATCCCCTCTGCCGAAGACGCTTGGACCTTCTTTTTATATATTTTCAGTGGTATTGTTAAACACGCCCCCATAAAGAAAAAGAGAATTAAAAACAGGTTCAGCCCCTGGTTCGGCCGTGCTCTTGCAGAGTTACTCCACCTCAATAATTGCATTTGGCGAAAGGCTCGGCACACGCATACTCAGGCAAATGAGAAATAAGTGCACTCAGGCTATCTGGAAGGCCAAAATTAGTTAGTTTAAGGAACAGTTCTCTGTGGGTCTAACCCCAAGTAGTTCTGGAAAACGGTTAAAGACCTGGAGAATAAACCCTCCTCCTCACAGCTGCCAATGTCCCTTAATGTTGATGATGTTCACCACAAGAAGCACATGGCTGAGCTCTTTAATCACCACTTCATTAAGTCAGGATTCCTATTTGACTCAGCCATGCCTCCTTGCCCGTCCAACATTTCCTCATCTCCCACACCTTCTAATGCGACTAGCCCCAATGCTCCCCTCTTTTTCCCCTGCCCCACTACAAAGTTTCTCCCTGCAGGCGGTCACTGAGCCCGAGGTGCTAAAGGAGCTCCTTAAACTGGACCCCAAAAAACATCTGGGTCAGATGGTTTAGACCCTTTCTTCTTTAAGGTTGCTGCCCCTATCATCACCAAGCCTGTCTCTCCTTTCTGGGGAGGTTCCCATTGCTTGGAAGGCAGCCACGGTTCGTCCTTTATTTAAAGTGTTCTATTTCTATTGTGCCCTGTTTATCAAAAGTGTTGGAAAAACTTGTCAATTAACTGACTGGCTTTCTTGATGTCTATAGTATTCTCTTGGGGTATGCAATCTGGTTTCCGCTAAGGTTATGGATGTGTCACTGCAACCTTAAAAAGGTCCTCAATGATGTCACCATTGCCCTTGATTCTAAGCAATGTTGTGCTGCTATTTTTATTGACTTGGCCAAAGCTTTTGATATGGTAGATCATTCCATTCTTGTGGGCCGGCTAAGGAGTATTGGTGTCTCTGAGGCGTCTTTGGGCTGGTTTGATAACTACCTCTCTCAAAGAGTGCAGTGTATGAAGTCAGAAAATCTGCTGTCTCAGCCACTGACTGTCACCAAGGGAGTACCCCAATGCTCGATCCTAGGCCCCACGCTCTTATCAATTTACATCAACAACATAGCTCAGGCAGTAGGAAGCTCTCTCACCCATTTATATGCAGATGATACAGTCTTATACTGTGTTAAATGTGTTAAATGCTCTAGAACAAAGCTTTTTTAGTGTTCAACAAGCCTTCTCTACCCTTAACCCTGTTCTGAACACCTCCAAAACAAAGGTCATATGTTTTGGTAAGAACGCCCCACCTCCCACAGGTGTGATTAGTACCTCTGAGGGTTTAGAGTTTAAGGTAGTCAACTCATACAAGTACTTGGGAGTATGGCTTGACGGTGTACTGTCCTTCTCTCAGCACATATCAAAGCTACCCATGCTAGATTACGGAGACATAATTTATAGATCGGCAAATAAGGGTGCTCTCGAGCGGCATGATGTTCTTTACCATTCGGCCATCAGATTTGCAACCAAAGCTCCTTGTAGGACACATCACTGTACACTATACTCCTCTGTAAACTGGCCGTCTCTGTATATACCTGTCGCAAGAACCACTGGTTGATGCTTATTTATAAAACCCTCTTTGGCTCACTCCCCCCCCTATCTGAGATATCTACTGCAGCCCTCATCCTCCACATACAACACCCGTTCTGCCAGTCACATTCTGTTAAAGGTCCCCAAAGCACACACATCCCTGGATCGCTCCTCTTTTCAGTTCGCTGCAGCTAGCGACTGGGAACGAGCTGCAACAAACACTCAAACTGGACAGTTTTATCTCAATCTCTTCATTCAAAGACTCAATCTTGGACACTCACTGTGGCTGCTTTGTGTGATGTATTGTTGTCTCTACCTTCTTGCCCTTTGTGCTGTTGTCTGTGCCCAATAATGTTTGTACCATGTTTTGTGCTGCTACCATGTTGTTGTTATGTTGTGTTGCTACCATGCGTGTTGTCATGTGTTGCTGCCTTGCTATGTTGTGGTCTTAGGTCTCTCTTTATGTGGTGTTGTCTCTCTTGTTGTGATGTGTGTTTTGTCCTATATTTATTTATTTTAATCCCAGGCCCCCCCCGTCCCCGCAGGAGGATGTTTGCCTTTTGGTAGGCCGTCATTGTAAATAAGAATTTGTTCTTAACTTACTTGCCCAGTTAAATAAAGTTTAAATAAAAAAATACTCCCTGTATATAGCCATGTTATTTTCCACTCCCTGTATAAATAGCCATGTTATTTTCCACTCCCTAGAATGCTTTTTTTCCAAGAGAGTTTCTCATTAGGTCCCTAAGCAGTGCGCTGAAGTGTTTTTCTATTGACCTTGGTTGCTCCCCTAGCTGGGTAGCCATTGTAAACAGTTTTGTTTTCAGGTAAGAAAGCAGCTAGAAGGCCAAAATAAAGATAATTGTTTAACCGGAAACAAACTGAGATTAAGACTGAATTAGGTCGTCTTGGCTGTAGCCACAACGTGACTAAGAAGAATTGTTTAGACAGAATTTTATATATGGATTATATTAAGAATACAATCTGTATACCATTCTTCCTAGTCATGGACTGTATCCTTTGAATACAATATCTGCAAAAAAATCTTCCTAGTCACGCATCATATCATGGCTATATTGGCTGTGGCGCTTACTGTTTTACTGTGGCCGTCTTTTCCCACTCCACATAGAACCCCACCGCTGTAGGAGAAGCTGAGGAAAACAAGAAGCACAAGTCATGAACAGAGTGAATATCAGTCCTTAAAGTGAATGTGTGTGTGTTGTATTACACTGTATATGCGTGTGGTTAGCTCAATGAGGACAATGGACCAGGAACACACAGGGGGAAAGTCAAATGTGAAGAGGATTACATAAAAGGGGAGATGTGAGGTGTGCGTTTATAGGTGAAGGGTCATCTTAGTGAGGTCAGAAAGTGAGCATGGGTCTTGTGGCTGAGCGTGTGCGTTTGTGGTTGTGTGTAAACGGTCACCTCAACGAGGACAGTGAGTGAGCGTGGGTCTTGAACATGGCCAAGCAGTTGGCCTTGAGGTAGTTCCAAACCCGCACCACACTCTGAATGCCGGTCTGGGCCGAGGCCAGCACTGTGCTGTTCCCATTGAACGTGAGAGCAGACACCTGACAGCACACAGAGACAACACACTGGGAGGTGACATTGATGACACTTTGACAATGATAAAATGCAAAGACCACGTAACTCTCATTAACTGCTGTGGCGTTTCATTCAAAACCTGTTATAGTACAACGTCTACAGCATTTGAAGTGGCATGGCCTATGACAACAGCGGCGGTGTTTGTGAGTGTGTGTTATCATGATATTTCATTAAACTGTGTGTTACACCTTATCAGTGTGGCCGATGAAGAACCTCTGCTGTCCGGAGGAGATCTTCATGGAGACGATGATGGCGTGACAGGGATACACCACCGTATCCCCAGACTTAGTCCATAGAGCCTACAGGGAGAGCGGTAGTAGATTGGTATTTATAAACCGAGTCGTTTGAATCCTGGATGCTGATTGGCTGAAAGCTGTGGTATATCAGACCGTATACTACGCGTATATAATTAATTTTTACTGCTCTAATTACGTTGGTAGACGTTTATAATAGCAATAAAGCACATCGGGTGTTTGTGTTAATACGGCCAATATAGGGCTGTATCCAGGCACTCTGCGCTGTGCATAAGAACAGTTCTTAGCCGTGGTAAATTGGCCATATACCACACCCCCGCGGGCCTTATTTCTTAAATATACAGTACTTGTGTATAGGATATATAGTTTTGTCATATATGATCTCACACACAGAGAGAGAGAGAGAGAGAGAGAGAGAGAGAGAGAGAGAGAGAGACTCATATCTGACATTATATTTGTAACATATAAAAATATAATATACGGCAACGTTGGATCAAGTTTTCCTTGATTTATTTCAGATGATGTACAGGACTTTTTAACCCCCTTTTTCTATCTTGTCTCATCGCTGCAACTCCTCAACGGGCTCGGGAGAGGCGAAGGTCGAGCCATGCGTCCTCCAAAACATGAACCGCCAAACCACGCTTCTTAACACCCGCCCGCTTAACTCGGAAGCCAGCTGCACCAATGTGTCGGAGGAAACAGCGCCATAGGGAGTCGCTAGAGCGCGATTAACCAAGTAAAGCCCCCCCGGCCAAACCCTCCCCTAACCCGGACGACGCTGGTCCAATTATGCACCGCCCTATGGGACTCCCGGTCACGGACGGTTGGGACACAGCCTGGGATCGAACCTGAGTATGTAGTGACGCCTCAAGCACTGCGATGCAGTGCCTTAGATCGGTGTGCCACTCGTGAGGCCCCCGTGTGAAAACATATCTCATAGCATAAACAAACACAGTGCCACCTTGAGACTTACACATTTCATAGTGGCTCCCCCGAAACCAATGATTCTGTTGAGCCTGAGGATGGGGTCAGGATGCAGCTTCTGAATAGACAGAAACAGGACTCACACCAATAACTGTATGGGTTCACACAATATTCTGTAAAATATCATTGTACGGAAACTAACAAAGTCATCAGCTGTTTTAAAAATCTAAAGTCAATCTTTTTTCTTGTCTTTTCTTACCCGCTGTTGGGATTCCTTGGCTATGGGAAGAGTGACAGGTCTTGAGACTGCTGTACAAACAATCTGGAAACGCAAAGAGATGAATCCTTCAACAATACAGAAACAAAGCAGTGTGTTGGAGCAGGGAAAGCACAGAAAGTGGCTTTGTGAAAGAGGTCTGTTACATAAAGGTGGGGTGTAAATTGAGGGGTGTGTGTGTATAAGTGCTATATGGTGTCTCACCTCTACGTCACTGTCCTCTCTGTGGGTGTTGATGTCATCCTCGGTGTGGGCGTAGACGTGCACGCCCCCATCGTCCGTGCACGGTATCCTGACAGCCGAGCGGTGCGACCTGGAGGTCCTCGACCCCTGACCTTTTCCCAGGTTGTCGCCATGGCAATGCCAGTCTTCCTGTGATGGGTCTTGGCCGTTCAGGCCAGATGTGACCACTCCTAGCTCTGCAATACTGGACGTCACCAGAGTGGTGCGATGCCTTGGTTGCTGGGGGAGGAAACGGCACATCAGGTTATGACAATGCGAAATACAGCCGTTTGTAATTGTACACAGAACAGACAGTCTGACACATACTTAGAGCATGAAAATACAATTTCAGACACAAAGAACACACACACACACAAACCAACCCACCCAGGCTATTGTCTTACTAGTTTGGGGGTGGTGATCTGCTGGATGAGTGACACTCTGTCCTGCACTGGTTTGCTGATGTTCACACTGCGAGACATCTCTCTCATGGGGCTCCTCTCTGCTGGGGAACATGCTGGGGCAAGACAACAATAACGTGCTGTTACTACAGAATTTGTACTGTGCAATTAATGTTTTCATTCTACTGTAATTATACACTAACATAGTAATCACTGCATTTGTCACAATTGCTGCTTAGGCACATTATTCTTAACTTCATTGGAATTACTGAGGTAAATCAAACATTCCTAGGAGTTATAGTGTTGTCCACTTACTAGACACAGCGCTGGGATAGCCTTTCTGAATGGAGTCAAAGGGCATCTTGGCTCCGTCTGATGGAAACCTGTTAGAATAAACAAAGTCTTAAACATAAAGAAGCAGTTGAAAAGCAAGATGACACTTGAATACCGACTGAAACTAGAAATAGAAAATGCGCATAGCGTCAGCCACTGATTTGAATTGTGACAGCAGCTCGATTCACCCTGTCTATTGTAACTGGAGAGCGGTTCATTAGGGCATACCGGTGCAAAACGTTTGACATTTTTATTTAACAGACAATGAAAACAAGCAGTTATTTTTGGACAAGTCCATGTAGTCCCTCGCTTTTCAATTCAGTTTTCTCCCATTTGAATACCACCTTGGTGAGGCCACCCACCTGATGTAGTCATAGAGGTCATGCCAGCTGCCTCCCTTGGGCACAGGGAAGGACATCTCCCTAGGCATGGGGCCTGTGCCCAGAGATGACGCCAACCCGGCCTGCTTTGCCTCATTGAAGGACACTCCTGGAGGGAAATGAACAAAGGATACAAAGATGAGGAATTTCTTGAAGAATATTAAAGAGATTAGAGATTAGTCTTGGAGCCGAGTACCAGACGCGCGTGGCAAATTGGACATTCATGTGCTTAGACAAACATTATGGATCACACCTGGTTCAGTTCAGTCCTCTGAAAAGGTATTTACAAAACATAAATAAAAAATTCATACTGATAAGTACAGAACATTTAAAATAAATATGTTTTGTGGAATTAGCACAGATTGTCTATGTTTATTCCATTACATGTACAGTGTAGAATGGAGATAATTATCTATAACGTTTTTCTTAGCACATGCCCCCAAGTTTAGTCTCTATAGTAGAGGAACGCTTGTCACCTCTCAAACAGGGCCAATAACTAGGGCCAGCTCACAAGTGTTGGCTTTTTAGACACGGTTCCTAATCAACACTAAAAGCAAAATCATTTTGAAAACATAAAAACAAAAACAAATGATCGCATCGACACAGACCGCAAACTGGCTACACATTTCTTAAGTTGGCTGCCGCAAAGGGAATCTGAAAGCTGTTCGCTAGGCTACCTCAAAGGGAATCTGAACGCTGTTCACTAGGCTACCGCAAAGGGAATCTGAACGCCGTTTGCTAGAAGAGTCCGCTGCTTCAGCCTATGTAAAAAATGCCTATTGTATTTCTTTGCAGCGCATACATCATTTCAGAGTTTTGAAAATGTATTAAATCTCAAATCTAGTGCAAAGGCATTTTAGAAGCATTGCCTCTATAGCTAATACCGGACACTCATTCATTCTTCATCATGCAGTCTTCTAAATTCCAGACTCCATTTAATGCCAATATGTTTATATTTATTTTTTATTATACTTTTGTAATGCTTTTTGTGCGGTGGATCATAATTAGTTACAGTTACATCAGGTTGCGTGATCCTCGTAATGTTACGTAGAAAATACAACTAATGGGACGCAGAATGAAATGTATATCACACTTGCACAAATGCAACCAGTTATTTTTCAAACTTGCATTTAATTTCTTTCACTAGCAAATGCGAGTGAACTGCTGACACTTTAGAGGCCACTCAATTCAATTCAATTATTGCACCAACACTGCTCGCGTGTCTGCGTTGCCAAGGGCTAAAATAGAAGTCAGTTCTATTTGTGATGCAGATCGCGCTGCAAGTCCTGCCTCTCCCATCTCCTCATTGGTTTATAGAAGCAGATAACCAATGAGATGGCACGTGGGTGACTGAAAGACGAGGTCGGTGGTGGTAATAATACACCTTATGAAAGTTATTTACCAATTGCAATATAAAGTCCAAAGAAGAAAAAGCCTGGAAGGAGGAGAGATGACTAGAAATGATTCGGTTTACCGTTTTGTGTGTGGATTAATTGGTGGAGTAGAGGGGCTTGTGCATTTCAGGTAAAATAACAACAATGTTTATATTCCAGGACAAATTAGCTAGCAACAGCAAGCTAGCTAAATAGGACAAATTAGCTAGCAAGTGAAAGCTAGCTAGCTAAATTGCCATAAATGTTTAATGCTTTTCGACTTGTCCCCAAATTAATATAATTGCTTCAGAGTTTGTTTTGATATTTTAACCTGAGTGTCGTGATCGCGTTTGGTGTGGGGGGACAAAATACATGTATGCACGATGGCGCACGTGCGCACCCGGTTTGGGTTCCGTGTTAGCGTTTACCTTTCCACAACACACAGAGCCGAAAAGGGATTTGTCCATTTGTTTACGTACAGCTGACAGTCGGCAAACAGCATCACAACAAACAGGAGGAGGGACAGACACGGGGGTAGCTACGTCGAATAATGTTGTATTAATCTCCATGTCCGTTGACACAAACTCCATACATGTCTGTGTGTTGCAGCTCGAGAATCGGGATGTTAGATTTCCTCAGTGGATTTATTTTATTTTTTTAATTTAAATAAAATCAGCCTCTTCATTTATGCTTACTTGTAACTTGGATCTCGTACATGGACAGAGAATTGCGTAGTTTGTACGCTAAATGCGTACATGTTGGCAGGTCTGGCTTCCAGGTAAATTGTTTGGCCTTGTTTTTGTTTCTTATTGATTTCTTAAATGTAACAGGTGACATGTGCACAAACGGTATATGGAACATTCTTCCTCAATGACAAAAGCTGACACATTATTACCAATAAAAAAAAAAAAGGTAACTAATAGCTAGTTCTGTGGAAACGTTAAAAACATTGAGCCAGGAATTTATTCCCACATTGCTCACCAGAATGCAATTTCATTTTGTGCACATACACAGTCATTGGTAAACCTGACATGAAGCATCTAACACTATATTCCATTATAACCCTATTATAAACCCTGTGATAGCTTTGGGTCTCAGTCTCACCAGGGTCTAGCACCAGGTCACTGGTGAACATGTTTTTCACGGACATGTTGGCACACAGTTTGACGGTCTTCAGGTGGCTGTGGCGGCGGTTGAGGTAGACAGAGAGAACGTACTGCAGGTCCATCATCAGACAGGTCCAACGCACCGTAGAGGGGGCGGGACCCACCAGTCCTGGCCAATAGAAGACAATTGTAATTAGTACAATTGTAATTTGCTGGTTTAGCCATGTTCAGTGAAGACATCACAGAAGGCAAAACTCAACAAATCTGATTCAAATGACCAGCTTTTAGCTGTTACAACTCAACCGGTTTTGCTTGAACATGATTGGTAAGGATTGTTGTTGTAACTGTGTCACTATGTTCAGTGAAGACGTGTGTTTTTACCGTGTCTGGCTGTTTTTGCAGTGCTTTCGTATACCGAGCCCTTGGCCGCTCCACACAGGAAGGGGAACTGCAGCCAGGTGGCTGTGGACTTGAACTCCTTAAACAGGTTGGAGAAGGAGACACGGATCACCTGGCCCTCCTACAAAAAACAGAGAAAACAGGGTCAAATATAGTACCTGTAAGTCTTATGGTGGAGTTGTACTGGTAACTGGTAAACATGTGAATACTGATTTGTACAGTTTAGTTAGAGGTAAAATGGACTCTTAACAACGTGATGAAACTTTGTTGCTCCTTGCCGAATCAAGAAACTAGCAAAGTCTTGGGTTGCCGACAACCCCCACAATGTAGCAGTAGCACACATAGAAATATAATTAATAGATTAACTCTGTTTCTATGGCAGCACATGCAGTCAGGAGCGAAGGAGAAAAAATGTGCGTTTAAAAATAGGTTTTTATTTTTGCTATTCAAACTTATGGAGGCCGCGGTCATTAGTCATCTAAAATTCCAGGACCGTCACAACCCTACATCTAGAGTGAGAATAGGTCCATTTCACTCTTTGCAACCATGATTAGAGTGATAAGTGATCCACTGAACCCCTAGGCAAATCTAATGACAGAATTATATAGTGTGTCCAACTTTCAAGCATGACTTTGGGTGCCCTTGAGTAGAAGAAATCAACATTGTCAAAATGAGGTACTAGGTGTTGTGTATTGGGGTTCTGCCGCAGAGCATCATTGGGGTTTGTATGTGTTAAGATGAGCAAGTACAAATAAATGGTTCAACTCATTCCTGGTCTCCCGTCTCATTATTATAAAAGATGTGGTTATGAAACCCACAAGACATAACAAAAGACTGCCGACGAGTGAGTCTGAACCTACAGGAACTATTCTGTCCGGAAGAAGTCGGTTTTTACAAGTTTAAATTGTTATTTTCCGTGGTACAGTCTAGGCTAATGTTAGCACAGTGTTTTGCTAGCAGAGGCAAGTGCAATTGAACTAGCTAAGAGAGAGAGAGAGTAAGCATCGTCATGGACGGACGGAGCAGGGGAAAAACACATTTTAAAGGGAGGAACATTCAGTGAGTAAAGGAAAACACAATTATTCAACTGTGAAGATGAACTTTGAAATAAAAAACTTCTAAATTAGCAAACTTGATGAAACGTCAGTGAGTGAGGTGAATGAAGATCACGTGACAGAGGAAAATATTGATGTGACAGAACAGAATGTTGCCATGGTTGAGGACAATATTGAAGTGAGTGACAATCAGGAGCCTTTCGAGAAACGAAAAATGGTTGAAATTGTTGGAAACATTGGATAGTTTGATGAAAGCATTTGGTTTGGTACGCAGCCTGCTACAGCCAGACAGGCAATACGAAGTATGGGGATATTGTGCAAATACTGAAAGGACACTTTTCACCAAAACCACTAGTTGTTGCTGAAAGGTTTAGGTTCCACCAAATAAATCTGTGACAATGTTTGCTGCTGCATTAAATAAACTAATCAGAGCACTGTGAGTTGAATGCTGTTCTAAATGAAACCACTAGAGACAGAGTGAAGCTACTATAAGAATATTTTGAATATAAATACACCACGCAGAGGACGAGAGGACTAGGATTAACGATCAATAGGAGTTGGTTTTCAGTTCAACATCTGTTTGGATTCTGTGGAATGTCACTCCGGAACTCAGGGCTATGTGTGCTACGGTCTGTACATCAAGTCGGGAGCAGGACGCTTGTTATTTGGCCATTGGCCAGTTGTCCTGCAAGGACTTCTGATTGGTCAACCCCAGGCTTGTGTGGGGGAGATTATAAATGGCATACTGTTCCATTGTTCGGTGGAGAAAAGCTGAGAACAGGGGAGACTGAACATCTACCTCCCAGCATAACATCTTGATTTGTCCTTCTCAAATAAAACACATTTTCTCCCACTGATTTGCTTTGGAGTTTGTGTTACTGAAGAATAGCAATTGCTAACACTACACAAAATAGACTATTGACTTAAAGTAATCTAACCTTGGCAAGGGCCATTGAAGTCAGTTTCCATCGACCTAGATGATAGAGGCTCAGCAGTTGAGTTCATCAGGAACAGTGCACAACAGAATCAGAGACAGGGAAATCAAGGCACATGCTTCCGCTGTGGCAAAAAGGGACATCAGGCATCTACGTGCTGATGTAAGGACATGAATTGCCGAGCCTGTGATAAAAAGGGCAACGTCGAGCTCAGAGAAAACATCAAAGACTGAAAACAAACAGACATTCCAAAGAAAGAAAAATAGATTGTCACGCTGTTGAGCAGGAGAAAATTGAAGTGAGAGACTCAGACAAGGTCACACTGAAAATCCTGACTGTTGCTGGGGGAGAGGTGCATGGCTACTATGTTTCTCCCTTACTAGAGGGGCAGCCAGTACATATGGAGATTGACACAGGGGCAGCTGTATCTCGTGTCAGACACAAACCAACGTTTTTGAAAGCACGACCCGTAACTTATACTATCAAACCAAAAGTCGAGGCTGACTTCGAAAGCTCTAGTTAAGAACAAAGTACTGGAGCTGGTCAGCGTGAGTGAATGGGCTACACACCAAATCGTACCAGTCCTTAAGAAGGATGGTGGAATCAGTATGTGGAGACTTTAAAGTTACAGTTAACCCTGTGTTGTCCACTGAGCAGTATCTGCTACCACAGAAAACCTTTTCGTGGGCTTAGCTGGGGTTCAAAAGTTCAGCAAAGTCAACCTCCACCAAGCCTACATGCAGATGCACGTGGATGAAAAGTCAAAAGGAGCTGCTGACCGTCATTACACACAAGGGGCTCTTTAGGTACTGTTGTCTACCGTTTGGAATCATAAGTGCGCCAGCGCTGTTCCAGAGGGCAATGGACCAGATCTTGAGTGGATTGCCAGGAGTACAATGCTACTTGGATGACATCCTCGCTACTGGGAAGGACCAAGAGGAACATCTCCAGAACTTGGATGCGACCTTACAGAGATTGACGGACTAAGAGTTCGCAAGGACAAACGTACCGTTGTGGCCAAAATTTTGAGAATGACACAAATACATTTTCACAAAGTCTACTGCCTCAGTTTGTATGATGCCAATTTGCATATACTCCAGAATGTCATGAAGAGTGATCAGATGAATTGCAATTAATTGCAAAGTCCCTCTTTTGAACTGAATCCCCAAAAAACATTTCCACTGCATTTCAGCCCTGCCACAAAAGGACTAACTGACCTAAGACAGGGAATTTTTACTAGGATTAAATGTCAGGAATTGTGAAAAACTGAGATTAAATGTATTTGGCTAAGGTGTATGTAAACTTCAGACTTCAACTGTACATAAACTTTCATTTGAAAAACAGAATGTTTCTCGTGGTCATCGATACGCATAGCAAGTGGCCAGACGCTACCATCATGAGGTCTACTACTGCAGAGAAGACCATCCAGAAGTGTTTAGTCGGTTCGGATCACCACTCGTTAGCGACAACAGACCGCAGCTAGTGTCCCAGAAATGTGCTATGTTCCTACAGGTGAATGGCATAGAACGCATCAGGTCCACACCGCATCATTCATCTACCAACAGGCTAGCGGAAACGTTCGTACAGACCATGAAACATGCCTTAAAAGCGTCTCAGGGTCAAGGGACACTGCACCAATGCTTGAACAGCTTCCTGCTATCCTTCAGGAACAAGCCTCATGCAACCACCAAAGCTTCACCTGCATCTCTACTCATGAAGAGAGAGCTATGTAACAAGCTTCGAACAACTCAAACCTCCAAACTCAAAAGGAGACAGTGCGACGTCAACAGGAGTCTCACACGTGAACTGAGGACAGAGCTTTCAACCCTGAAAAAAAAATGTCTTACCTATAAACTACCTCAACGGACCAGTGGGTTCCTGCTACAGTCATTGCTCAGACTGATCCTGTGTCCTACACTGTCCAGACTGCAGAATACTTCATCTAAAGGCACACAGATCAGTTACTGTTGAGTAAAGCAGCACCGACTGAACCACCAGTCGTGAGTGGTCCAGAACTGTTACTGGGTGACACCCTGACCCAGCAGTTGTCACCTATGGGCTCACAGTCACGTTCTCAGGACACTAACTCAGCCGCACCTACACAAGTACATGACGAGACTGTGACACACAGACCACCCACGTGCCTACATCTGTGTCAACGTCACAGTCTAGAGACATTGTTGTTGAGTCAAGTTGACCGCTGTTACACTACGAGATAGGCGGGCACCTCAATGCTTGGACTTGAAGAAAGGACTCTCCCAACAGTTCATGTAGGAGGGGAGGAGGAGTTGTGTATTGGGGTTGTGCCACAGAGCATCATGGGGGTTCGTATGTGTTAAGATGAGCACGTTCAGACAAATGGTTGAACGAATTCATGTCTCATCATGATTTAATTGTTATAAAGACGTGGTTATGAAACCCACGAGACAAAAAACCCAGATAGAGTCAGAGACAAGGCAGATGCGACAATACTTATAATGGTAGCAAGAAACCATACGGGCAATCCCAGGGGAAGTTCACCCTGACAAAATAAGTTCCTTATTCCAAAATGAAACCATGCTCATACAGTAATTATCCTTAAGGTATATATACTGACCAAAAATATTAAACGCAACATGTAAAGTATTGGTCCCATGTTTCATGAGCTGAAATAAAAGATGTCCACCAGAGCTGTTGCCAGAGAACTTCTCTACCATAAACCACTTCTAACGTTGTTTTAGAGAATTTGGCAGTACGTCACAACCGCAGACCACGTGTAACCAAGCCAGCCCAGGACCTCCACATCAGACTTCTTCACCTGTGGGATCGTCTGAGACCAGCCACCCAGACAGCTGATGAAACTGAGGATTATTTCTGTCTGTAATTAAGCCTGTTTGTGAGGAAATACTAATTCTAATTGGCTGGGCTGGCTCCCCAATGGGTGGACCTATGCCCTCCCAGGCCCACCCATGGCTGTGACCCTGCCCAGTCATGTGAAATCCATTGATTAGGGCCTAATGAAATGATTTAAATTGACCGATTTCCTTACATGAACTGTAACTCAGTAAAATTGTTGGAATTGTTGCATTTATATTTTTGAAGTGAAGACATTATTTAGGTACTATGCTGACATTTTACAAAAGTTCCAGGATGACGACAAATGTGTTATGATAGATTTAGATAAAGAAATCTTTAAGATTTGAATGTCAATGGGTGTAATATCAATAACGCTTGTTTTTCCTCTCTAAAGTAATAATGGAAATTACAACCTTGTCAAATGTTTCCTTTTTGTGTTCAGCCAAGCCTTTCCTTCAAAATGCCTATTCATGTTTTGACCTAAGACTTACAAACTCAGACTTCTGCAAATATGTTCAGTCTCCCCAAAATCTTGCCCATTTCATGTTACAACCATAATGCCTTTTTGTTTTATTTCGCCAACAAGCCAATATTTGGATATACACTATATTCCAAGGGGACCTTTAGACACACACATCAAAAGCTTCATTTACATTTTGCTTGTCCATTCTGTGAGACATTAAAGTTGTGACTTTGCCTGCAAATGTAACATCCATAACGCTGGAATCGCCAATACAAGTCATGATTTTGTCTGGTAACTTATCAAGGAGAGTTCCATGGTTGAATACCTGAACAGCACACGTATTCATAAAGCATCTCGGAATAGGAGTACTGATCTAGGATCAGGTCCCCCACTAATCTTATTCATTATGATCTAGGGAAAACAGATTTTAGACCAGCACTCCCACTCTGAGAGGCTTGATGAATATGGGCCCTGGCTAAATGCAACGATATTAGAATAACATAATCCGCCCAAACCCTAGACAAGACAATAACAGAGCTGAATGTGAGACTCGAGGTGCTAAAACCTAGACTGTATTATAGAGGCACTAAAACAACTAGTCTAATGAACTACTGTAGGCTTAAAACTTAGAGAGATTTATATTACTCGTTCAATAATTAGACGGATAAATCTAAGAAGCTTAGACAGACGGCTTAGAAGGCTATTTTCCCAATTCCAGTTAAGATCTCAACTAAATGTCATAATCCAATGAGTGGTGGCAAAATAACCTTGGGTTTTAAATCCATAGGAATTACAGCACTTTCAAAATTAAAGGTTGGGTATAAAACACATGAGGAAGCTGCCAATTCTTGCAGGTTGATCAATACCACAAGGAACAAGTGGTGTTCTACTGAGAATCAGTTCCATAGGCATGCTACTATACTCAACAAAAATATAAACGCAACATGTAAAGTGCTGGGCCCATGTTTCATGAGCTGAAATAAAAGATTCGAGAAATTCTCCA